>CAOKZL010001451.1:0-618896 GCA_948472985.1 Iguana delicatissima | reverse complement strand
GGGGGGGTGAGTAAAGACTGGTAAGCTTGGTTTTGGGAGCGATCACAAATCCCTGAGCTCAGAGGCACCCTGTTAGTAAATTTTTGGGATCTATCTGTTTTCCTTAGCTACAGTTTTGCACCTGGCTCACAATTAGTGGACTTCCGGGATGTGGTAGAAACACATGTAAGCCTGGAAGCCTGAAGTCTGCCCACCACTATTCTAGGCCATGAAAGATGGGATAGCGGTTGTCAAATAATGTTGTCTGAGTACTCAGAAAAACTCAGTTTCTAACATAAGAGATATGCTATTTGTGTCAGGGGAGATAATTTGTATTCCTGCCCTTCCAACAACTGCATATTTATTATGCATTCCCCTGGTAGAAAGGGCCTTTAATGCAGTCACACACACAGATGAAATGCTTCAGCAGAATTCTCTCCCAGTGCAGCTTCCATTCATTTCCATGGGGATTTAGGAGAACACCCAGGTAGATCTTGGCTGGAACATGCTGTTTATCCCAAACTATATTCTTGTCTCAGAAAAGAAGACTATACTGGATCAATGTTAAGTTTCACATCTGTCCCAGCTTCAAGGAATGTGCAAGAAACTACTGCATACTGATGTGGTGACCTTTATTTACCAAGAGCCTTGCTTGTTGTCCATGCATACTGAAATCCTAGTGGCCTTTTGTTATAATGAAGAGCAGCATTGGGAGAAAGCCATTTGGAAATGAGAAGCAATGGTGAAGAGAGAAGTGCTTAATCCTTTCCCTGCTGGCCAAGATTCCAAGCTAAGTCTCACAGTCAACAGCTTTTTGCCTTACAAGTTTGTGCGCGTGTGTGTGTTGGAAAAGGTGTGGTGGATGCAGATAGATTTTTCTATGTAGCATGGTAAAATGGCCAGCAGGGAGAGGACTAGACATCCACTCCCATAAATTGCCCCTTGTTGAAGCTCCTTATCTTTATAATCTCCAACAGTGCTTTGTTATGTTGCAGTGGTCAATAGTAAGTAGTTTTCCTACTGTGTGCTTCAATGTTGCTTCACAGTGCAATCTGAAATGTACCCAGTGGCATAAACGTGACTTATTTTGTAATAGAATAGATACTGGGTAGGAAGCTTGCTTGCCAAAAGCACTTTGTGGCTCAGCAACTCTATCGCCTACATGCAGATGTGTGGCATCTGAACACTTTGGTGCACCAGGATAAGTATTAGATTGGGGTTGGCATTAGGTTAACATTAGACTGGGGACACTGAGCAATCCCAGGTCACTTTGGGAATAGCTATGCAGGGGTATATAAAATAAAATTAGATTTAGTTAGCAGTAGGAAACCCACGTTCTTTTTCTCTTGGCCATGTGAAAAGGATTTGGTCCTCCTCAGCCTGGTGCCATCTAGATGCTTTGGACTACACTTCTACCCAGCCCTCATCTAACATTGCCATTGGTTAGGGTTAATGGAAACTGTTGTCGGAAGCATATGGTCAGCACTAGGTTCAACACTGTGCAGGATCTTTTTTGCTATAGTAAAAACTGGAGAAGGCTTTTGACTTTTAGTGCTTGTGCAGAAGAGGAAATTTCAGCAGGTGTTGATGAAATTCCTGGCTACCAGGCTGTGTGACAGGTAACACCTACTGAAATACTGTACCCTATTCTAGATAACTATTACAAATACAGAACACCTCCCCCATTTTCAGTCCAGCAACCCTAGCTGAACTGTAGTATTGTTGTTGTGCGCCTTCAAGTCATTTCTGATATGGTGATCTTAAGGCAAACCTATTCTGGGGCTGAGACTGTGTGATGTGTCCAAGGTTTCCCAATGGGTTTCCATGGCCATGTGGGGAACTGAACCCTGATCTTCAGAGTCATAGTCCAACACTCAAATCACTACACTACACTGAGTCTCTAATATATCTGAGTTCAATCTGCTAACCTTTTTAGATAATTGTTTTTAATTTACTTGTGCTGGGGTGGATAACTACTGGAAGTGAGGGAAGTGCCCTCACCCCCATCCTTAGAAGTTGTTCCACTGCTGCCCTCACTCCCTAACACGAGAATTACCTCCCAGTTTTTTTCAACAGAGAAGGCTCTGGGGCCAATTTCAACAAGTTTGGGAGTCCCTGGGTTGTTTTATGCCCTGGAGAAGCCTTTTATTCCAAAAGGAAATGTTCAGAAGTGAACTTCTAGGTCACATGCTGTGATTAAAAATGCCTGTCTAGGGCCTAACATGCCTCCAGGGAAACATAAAATGTGGTGGATCCCTAGGATCATTAAAGGATATTTTAAAAGTTCCCCAAAAATGCTTCCTAAACTTTTGAGGGGGATGTTGAGGTGCCCCCGAGGCTACAAAAATGGGTTCCATCACCTCAGCCTAAACCACTCGCTGCCCTTCATGCAAAGATCTTCCCCAGAGAGCTTCCTCTTGAAGAGAGAATTTCTGGTGAGATTCAGATTAAGGAATCAATATTCAAGAATCAATCTTGCAATATAAACTGGGGGATTGGAAAGGAAAAACAGAATGGCTTGGCAATATTACTCTAATGCATTTCTTTTTAACAAGCCAATAAAATTGAGCCTATATATACAAATAACTCACAGGATATTAAAAATGAACAATTTCTGGAGTCAAGCTTTAATTTAAATATGAAAGTAATTTTGAAATTGCTCGTATAGCATAGGGGTGTGCGATCCAGTCTTCGCCAACTTGGGGCCTCTAAATGTCTTGGACTATAGCTCCCATTCTGGACCACTCTGAGCAGATGAAATCAAGTGTGGGTTGTGACTGAGCCATCAGGTCTTTTTCTGAAATCCCATTTTATCCGTGCAGCTTTAAGCAATCCACTTTTCTCTGGGTGTGCAATTAAATGTGATAGTAGAACATCTATGATTGGTTCTTGTGGGTATTTTAAAAAATTGAATAGCAATTGGAAGAAAGTACTTAACCCTTTCCTCCTTGCGCCTTTCTCCCCTTCTAGTGAAAACCCATCCTCTCATGGTGTTACTTTATGCCCCATGGAGGAAACCATATGGCATCTTAGAAGCTAAGCAGGGTCAACCTGCTGAGATGAATGGGAAACCACCAATGAATACTGGGTGCTGTAGGCCAGAGCTTTCCAAACTTTTCATGTTGGTGACATACTTTTTAGACACGCATTATTTCACAACACAGTAATTCAGTAAGTAATACAGTAAATTGAGGCAGCCCCTCTATCCAAGCCTGGCCTGCTGCTGCCAGCTCACTGGGGCCTTCCTCGGCTCGGAGCGGGGATGGTGGCAGTGGGAGAGGCAGCCCCTCCACCCGGGCTTGGCCTGCCGCCACCCTTGCCAGGGTCTTCCTCGGCCTGGGGCAGCAATGGGAGAGGCAGACCCCCCACCCGGACCTGCCCTAATCATCGCCACCACTGCTGCCCTCGCCAGGGTCTTCCTTGGCCTGAGGTGGTTTCAGTGGTGGGAGAACAGCCCCTCCACCCATTAGGTTCACACAACACACCTACACATTGCAGCCGACACACTAGTGTGTCGCGACACACAGTTTGGAAAGCTCTGCTGTACCCAATATTTGAGAGGAAGGAAGTGGTGAAACTATGTCTGGATATTCCTTGCCTAAGAAAGCCCTATGAAATTCAAAGAGTCACCTTAAGTCAACAGGCAGCTTGAAGGCACTTGCACCCTAATTCTAGGATGCACATCTGCGTATCTGAGAACTATCCTGCCATACATGTCTATTCCAGTAAGACAATGTCCTTGGAAATGTGTGTGCTTTATGACTATGAGGCATATACAGTATAAAATCTATGATCACCCAATAATTGCTAAATTAGCCAGTATTTCTTGTAATTGTGAGAAAGTAATTTTTGTTGACTTGTCATCAGTCTATAGCTGGCTTATTAAAGTTGAATGATTTTGCATATTACCAGTGTCTCCACACTGATGTTACTTTATGGATATTGAAGGAAGAGATTAATACTGATCAAGCAAGCTTTAGCTGATCAGGCTATGAATTGCACTGATTGAAGGCTCCAGCCCTACAAATCACTATACATTCGGATATTAAGAGCTATTAGCATCTTCTATTAACCACCTTTTCCTGCATTTAGGCACAACTGGAGCAAATAAGATTACTAACTTTTGCACGAATGCTTTAGCTATGCCTTTTTAATAGCCACTTCATCTGCAGCAATTAGAAGGTCGTTCCATTTATCACCATGCCAGTGGAATGCTTCAGCTGCTAATTCTGACATGTTCAAAGCCCATGAGTGGTGAGCTGTTTTTGTTTCCCTTTTTCCTGGCCAGTTGGCAATCCTAAGTGGAAACACAAAACAAAAATGGGCCTTGTGGTTTCATGATGTTTAAAAAAGATGTTTGTTGTTGTGAAAAATTGCACTTCTCTAGTATATAGGCTATTAAAAAAATTGCAGCATTGAGATAAAACATGGTTGTTGGATGTGTCTGCACAGGCTGCTTTTAAAGGTATAGACACATAAAAGTTGGCTGTTATCCTGACATGAACTGGAATCCTCTTGGAGCAGTGAAAGCAGCTGCATTTTTTTTTCATATGTTGGAGTATGGTCCCTAGCTCAGCCATGCATTTTGCAAATGAGCGTACAGATGCACACACATACACAGTGCCTCCGCTCTCTCATATACTTTTGACTTAGTGACTGGGGACCTAACAGACAGTTGCACAAGGAGTGAGTTCATACCCCCAACATATCACAGTTGAAAACCAGGACACATGTGGCCAAACAAGATCAGAGCATGCTCAAAATGGAAAAAGTTATTTATCAGGGACAACACAGGAGAGGTGGGAGTGGTTTGCTTTTGCCTGAGCCTGCTAGGAAGGGCAATATTTTGCCTCCCTGCTTCCTCTCCTACTGAGTCAATTGAGTGCAGATTATTTTTGCACTTTGAATTCAGTTTGTAGCAACTGAAGTAAGCCAGAGACAAAGGGGGAAAATGGGAGGAAGAGAGAGAAATAGAGACATTTTAAAAATGGGATGAGAGGGATTAGTTGGGAATGTCTCCTCCAAATTAGCACAATTGGAAGGTGTTTAGCTCAAGGCCTTGTTACCCACTGTACAATCAGAAGCACAGCTATAGGATCCAGAGTTACTACTCTGGCATTTGTGCTATGCTGAAAGTGTACAAGATCTTGGCCAAAGATGTGTCCACTGTTTGTTTGTTCATTTCATATTAACTGATTTTGTTTTTGTTTGGAAATGAAGAAAGAAGTAGAAATGTAAAATCGAAAGCTGTCCCACCTTCATGTCAAATGGGGGTATTAATCTATGGGGCGAGGTAGGGGTTAAAATGAGGGCATTGCCTCTGCAAATATGAATTCTGCTCCCCACCAATGAAAATTTCTTCCAGTTCCCAAATTTCTAGAATTTCAGGAAGTTAAAACTTTAGTCAAGCATTTAAAAACAGAGGTTAGGCATCCAAAGAAAAGAGGAAGGCAAAGCAGCCTAGGGAAGGGAAACACAGCAGACGGAAGGGTTCTTGGTGTGAATGATTTCCATTGTTTCAAACTTTGCAATGCTAGAATGTAATGCAGTAAAACTTCAGAAGTGTACAAAATTTGCAGTTTGTGTGTGTGTATAGGCAATGTCCTCATTTTGCTCCCTCCCCGCCACATAGCTACACCCCAAATGTCAGGTGTGTTAGCATGAATAGCATGGGTACTTATTGCATAGTGACCATACTATCATTGATTATAAGCAAAGCTCTTCCCCCACCCTGCCTGCGATTTGGTGAATATCTTTAAGCAAGGGAAGGGGAATGTGTGATCTCCCAGATATCACTGGACCAGCTTCTATAATCCTTTTCCATTGGCTGTACTATTGCTGGCTGGAGCTAAGGGGAATTGCAGCCCAACCACATCTGGAAGCTGTGTGTTCTCCACTGCTGGTTTAAATCATTAGGCCTCCACTCCAAATACCTTCAGAATGGGGTGGGAACCACATGGACTGCTGTTGGACACCAGCTCCGATCAGCTGTAGCAAGCATAGCCAGTAGTCCAGCCAATTTGGCCAGTAATGGAAAACAAATCCAGCAACATCTGGTTGCCTGGTGTTTTCCCACCCAGAATTCAGAGTCTGGTATGCTACTGATGTGTTTAAGTCTGAAATTTTATTCATGCTTACTTAGATGTAATTCCCAATGGGATTTACCTTCACAATCCAAACAATCCAGCAATGACCCAAGCATCTTGTTCATTTCCTTTCAGTTTCTTATTTACCTATAGTTTTCCTGCAGGTTCAGTAAGTAATTTCCAGACCACCTACCATTATATTTTGGAAATGAAGAATGTCTTTAATTGCATGGTGTGTTTTTCTTTCTGGGAAATTTTTGTACTGCCAGTGATTTTGGTTTAACAATCTCCCACCGCTGACCTGCTTTAACTCTTGTAATATTTTCATTGAAGGGAGATTAACCATGGAAAAAAATTAAGAATGTGGATTCCACTACTATTGTGGGGTACAAAAATATTTCTGAGCATTTAGTCTTTCATTTTTGACTTCCTAAGCAATTCTGAAAAGATCTTTGAATACATTTGATTTGAACTTATCCTATCACTGGTGAGCCAGGCAGGAGAACAGAAGAACAGATATGGCTAGTCCTAGGCTGTCGGCCTTTTTATACTTATATATATCTGTAGAAGACAGCACAGACTTACTAGCACTGAGGCCTTTTGGACTTGGCTGCTAAAGAAGCAGCACACAACAACTTTCTCCATCTAATCATTACTTTTGTAAAAAGTCCCTGGAGCTATCTGGCTGGTAAAATATCAGCCTCCCTCTGCCCTCCACCACATATTTATTTGGCGGTGTGTGTGTATGTAGGGAGCTGGCATTGGATTTGACTTTGTTCACGTAAGACGTTCAAGTAAGAAACTACAAAGGCTGCTCCCCTCTGACTGGTGCAGTTTATCCCCCCCCCAATCCTTGGCCCCAGAGCTTCATCAGGCTACCTCTCCCCCACTGGCTGCCCAGTCACTTCCCAGGGGAGTATGAACTCCAGTCCCTGGCAGCCTGGCCAGACAGAGGCCCATAAAGAGGATGGATTTATGGCAGGAATGAAGGACAGAGGGTTGGAAGGGTCATGGCCCTGGCTGGGGAAGGCAGCTTGCTGAGGCTTTTGGTTAAATGAGTTGGAAGCTCCCCAGCCCTCCATCCCCCTCCTCTCTGGTCTTTTGTAAAGTGCCCTTTCCGAAGCATCAGGGATGGAAGCAGAACCATCTGGAACAGAAATGCTAGCTTTAAAAGAGACACAAGAATGAGCTGAACTCTCTGTTTCACCAGTCCATAGTCATGGAAAATAACCATTCCGTTTCCTTCTTCTCAGCAAAGAGAACACACACACTTTCTCTCTCTGTGTGCATGTACATCTCTGCTTAAAGTCTGTCAGACCAAACCTACTCCCATCTATGTGATGTTGAGTGAAAGGGATGTCACTCACAGCATTGCAGCCCATCAGCTTGGTGTGTGATGCAGTTGCATGTGCAATAATGACACACTGCAACCTAGTGCGACTGTTTGCATTGCAATGCAGTATCATTAGTAATTGTGCATAGTACACTCCTCTCAAATGGGACAGTGTAGTAGTGTTGCAGGAGCCCAGAGAACACAGAGAGCTTCCCTTGTCTGGGGTTGTTTCTTGTGCACTCCGGGCATCACGCCGAGGCTGAGTTGGTCAAGGCATGGAGTCCGTTGATGAACACCTGCTTCTGTAACAATGCGGCCAAAGCACTCTTCCCTAGATGGGTGGCTCTGTGGGCTGCTACTTTATTTCTAATTTATTATTTCTAATTCATACCTATATCAGTAGAGTGATGCAATTTAGATCCATTGAAAGAATGACACCCCATTCCAAATGGCATCCCCACTTCTTGCTGGCCAGGTGATGTCAACCCATTGAGACATTGTGGAGAGGAGGAAGCCCTGGTGGACGTGCGCTTGTTATTCTGTTGAGTGCTGCAGTGGATGATTGATAAACTGCAGTACTCAATGTAGGGCTGGGAACTGTGGCCTTCCTAATGATAGTGAACTGCAACTCTCATCATCCATAACCAACAGAACCAATGGAGAAGAATTATGGGAATTGCTCTCCAAGGCCAGTGTAAAAAACATTTTGCGGCCTGAGGCAAGGACAAGATGGCAAACTTTCCTATTCCAGCTGAGAAGCTCACCAGACTGGAATTGAATTGTATCTTAACCATAATGATAAAATGACATCCATCTTCACACCCAAAAGCAGCAGGTTAGTTTAGAATGTGTGAGCAGACGATGGCATGGCACTGCAGTTCTTTTTGTAACAGCTCCCAGTATGTGCTGCCTGAGGCAGATGCCTTACTCTGCCTAATACAGGGCTGAGGACAGTGTGGCCTTCTGGATGCTATTGAATCACAACTCCTGCCAGCCCTAACTAACAAAACCAGTGGTGAGGGATTATGGGAACTGTAGTCCAAGAGCACCTGGAAGGCCAAATATTTCCCTTCCCTGGTTCAATCCTCTGCTCAGATTCATCTTTTTTTTTATTTCAAAAAGAAAAGGAAACATAGATCAGATTCTGAATAATAGCCAGAATTCACTGAGGCAGTTACGAATGTATAACCTAGAATTACAGATTCCTGACTGGCTCATATTCATGATCCCTATGTATTCTCTACTTTATGGAATGTGTAGGGACCATGAAAGTCCCCCAATGTTCACTTACCAGGTAGGAGCTGGTATGAGCAACCAGAGGCTGTCCCTCTGTCCATTGGGAAACAGCAGATATTCTCACCCACCACATCATGCAAGTGATCTCCAGAACAAGGGGAATTATGACAGCGACCATACTTCTGACTGTCACACCAGAGATCTCTCACAGGAAGAGGTGAAAACATCAGCCAGCAGCTTCTCCATCAACAGGGAAGTAAATCCCTGTCGCTTGCAGTGGCTGCTGCTCAGTAAGTGGGGTTTTGGACTGGGAGACACTACTTAACTATGGAACTAAGGTAGAAGGTAGCTCAACATACATAGCAAAGTATAGTTGGCCCTCCATATCCATGGATTCTGTATGGACGGATTCAACCAGCCACAGCTTGAAAATATTTTTTTAAAAAAACAAAAAGGAATTTTTGATTTTGCCATTTTATATAAGGGACGTAATTTTACTACACTGTTGTACACAATGTGACTTGAGCATCCACAAATTTTGGTATCCACATGGGGTCCTGGAACCAAACCCTAGCAGATATCAGTGGCCCACCACAGATGATATAGAATAAAAACCAATATTTTCAAATATAGATTACCTCATTGCATAGATTGTGATCCAAACAGACATCCAAGAGATTAGCCCATGACCCTGAAGTAGAGTAGCAATCAGCTGAGGGCCAAATTATCTATGCTTTTAAACATGGACCAGTTATGCTCCAGTCACATGCAAACTGTAGGATGAGAGTGACTGAACATAGAAAAGGGGAATGTGAGCAAGTGTGTTGATCTTCCCAACCCCGCTGTTCTCCCCCTCCACCAGTAAGCTTGCTTCTGCTATTGTAGTCTGGGTTTGGGGGAAGCAGTGGTTCCTTGCACCTGTCCATCCCTTTTTCATTTTATGTAACTCTCACTCAGTCACCTTGTTTTCCTCATGATGCACAAAACAGAGGATAGGATGCAATTCAGTGGTGCAAATCATCTTGCATTGTGCCCATGTGCTGCACTTGCCACCACCACTGGGAACATGGAATGAGAAAACTCACAAAGGAAAGTTGGTTGAAAACCCAGTCTTTTCTGTTCCCCTTCTGTGAAGAGGCACAATGAAACATTTTTCTTTAGTTACTGAAGCTTTCTGAATAGTTTGACCTTTTCATTGACAGCACCTCCCCTAACACACATTCCAGGAGACTGGGAATGCCTGGCTCTCCATGTGCTGGACTTCTGCTCCATATTCCTTCACTACTGACTGTACTGGCTAGGACTGATGGGAGTTGCCATACAAAACACCTGGTGGGCCACATGTTCCCCACCTCTGGCCTATGCTGGGCACAATGCAACTGTTCCTCATTGCAATTGCATCACCCTCACAGAAAAGTGAGACAGTCTCTTTTGTGCTTCACAAAAGATGTACTTAAACTACACAAGTTTATCACTTTGGCACCTTTTTTAACTGCCATGTTTCCATGCTGAGAAATCTTGGGGATTTTTAGTTTTGGTGAGGTATTTAGAATTTTCTGCTAGAGAAGCACTAGTCCACTAGTCTGCTTCCCTGAAAAACAGTTCCCAATGTATTCTCATCCTTAATCCCTCTTGTTGGGAGCTATAGAATTCTGTAGATAATTCTAAGGATTTTGCTAAACTACAAAAGCCAGGATTCATTAAGATGCAGCCATGACTTTTCATGCCATCATGAAAAGTTCAGCTACATCACTGACCTATCAAAGAAGGTATCTCAAACAAGGTAAACATTACCAGTGTTATTGCCCATGCCTTTAGGAACAGCAATAGGTAGGAGCACCCACAGAAGCCTAATTCAGTCTTTTAGGAAGACCATGAGCTTCCCCTTATCTTGATGCATTCCAGGTGTGTTGAAATTCCCATCATCCCCAGGCAAGATTATGAGACTGGTCATCTGCACACATCTGGGGAGCACTAGGTTTGGTGTACGTAATACAGTGTGTAATGCATAATTCCATCTTTCCAGGGCTTAGGTAGGCCTGGTTCATTATTGTGTTCACCTCGTCTGCTCCATTTATCAGTCCTCATTTATTGCGCTTGCCAGCCTTTTATGTAATTCATCTCTTTAATAAGGCCAAAAAAGGGCAGGAAAAAAAGAAAGATAGGAGATTTAACTGGCAGGTTGTTTGTTGTTGTTAACTGCCATCATCGACTGTGACTTATCGTAACCCTATAAACAAGAAACCTCCAGGTCATGCTACCCTCACCTGCCCTGCCCAGGTGTTGCGGATTCAGGGAAGCGTTTACCTTGACTGAGTTTCTCCATCTCTGATGTGACCTTCCTCTTTTCCTACTGCCTTCACCTTACCAGGCATTATTACCTTTTCTAGTGAGTCAGGTCTTCTCACGATGTGGCCAAAATATGACAGCCTCGGTTTAGTTATCTTTGCCTGGGGAGAGTTCAGGCTTGATTTGGTTTGGGACCCCATTCATCTATTTAGCTGTCCAGGGTATCTGTAGAAGTCTTCTCCAGCACCGCATTTCAAATGAGCTGATTTTCTTCCTATTTGCTTTCTTCACTGTTCAGCTTTCATAGAAATTAGAAATGCAATGGCATAGGCAATCCTAACTTTAGCATTCTATTATGTATCTTTACACTTCAGGATCTTGTCTACTTCCTTCATAACTGCCCTTCCAAGTCCTAGACTTCTGATTTTTTCACTGTGCTCTCCATTCTCTTAATAACCGAGCCGAGGAAAATCTTGAACTATTTCGAAGTCTTGAATCATCTACTTTATGGTTATATAAATAATCTATGGTCATTACTTTTGTTTTCTTAATGTTCAACTGTAAACTGGCCTTTACACTTTCTGCCTTGACTTTCTTCAATAATCATTCCAAGTCTTTCCTGTTTTCTGCTAGTAGTATGGTGTCATCTGCATATCTTAAATTCTTGATGTTCTTCCTCCTCTTTTCATGCCTCTTTCCTCCGAGT
The DNA here is from genome assembly GCA_948472985.1 of Iguana delicatissima. NCBI lineage: Eukaryota > Metazoa > Chordata > Lepidosauria > Squamata > Iguanidae > Iguana > Iguana delicatissima. The sequence goes on along the minus strand of CAOKZL010001451.1, from coordinate 607,267 downwards.
CCAATCTTGCTTTACATATGATATATTCAGCATAAAAATTAAACAGATAGGTGATAACATGCAGCCCTGCCTGATCCTCTTGCTGACTGGAAACCATTCTGTTCCTCTGTATTCTGTCCTGACAGTAGCCTCCTGTCCTGCATACAGTTTGCACATCAGGACAATCAAAGGTTGTGGCATACCCATTTCTTTAAGAGCAATTCATAGCTTTTCATGATGTGGTGCTCCAAATTTCCAGTGGACCTTTTCGTGTGGCTTCTAATGGTCTGTGTGCATGCCTGGGTACCCACAAATCTCTTTGTGAAGAGAATCTTAAAATATTGGGATGTATATATTACTTCGAGGGAGAAACCCTATCCTGGTGTCTACAATTTTAATATTAAAATATAGCTCAGTGTGCCAGAGAGGTCCCCCGAAAGGGCACATAGGCGAGCATGGTCAGAAGACCAACAAACAGGTCAGGCCAGTAGAATCCCTAGTCAAGTAGCCTCAGGAAACCTCAAGATGTGTAAAGACACAATAAACAAAGGGTCCTCAGCCCCGAGACACTGACTTGAGAGGATTAAGCGTGTGTGCCTCAGGTTAAGCAAATATCCTCTCAGGCGGGGACCAGAAATCACACCACAACACCTCCGAAAATCCGGAGACTTTGGCAACACCTAATAATCCCATCACGCCAAGGAAATTACCAATGTGGGGCCTCGTGCCCACTGCAACACCCATTGTTCTCCCCGGGAAAGGATTAGTCCTCCAGGTACTTTTTTCCCTAAATAGTCCCGACTTTTGAGTGTTTCTTTGGATCACTCCCAGTCACCCCAGCTGACCGTCGCTCTGTTTGTTGAGCAATCCCCTCAGCCCTCTCTGTGCTGAGCCCCACTTCTTTGCTACCTCCTCGGACCCAGGACTTCAGGACAAGGTGCAGTATTACCCCAGCAATACTCCCTCTGTCCAATTTCCTTTCTTTTACTTCTTAATAGCTCTTGGGTGCGTCTGTGCGAGAGTGCGTTGGTGCGTGAGACTTACCTTTAATAACATCATTTATTGGACATTTTTGTTTGGTTTTTGGCTTGGCCTGACCCCGTAAAAACTGGGTAAAAGACCCCGCTAGGTTACCCTGCCTCTTGCAGAGCTATTGCTTGTGCTCTGGCTAGTTTCCATTCCCCATCAAGTGGAGCACAGTGAGGTGTCCCCCGAGGGATCCCCAAAATTAGGGTAACAGTAACAGTGTATGATCTTTCTCTGTCCAGCTCACAAGTACGAACTTCATCTTGAGCTCTGCCCCCTGGAAGTTTCAAAGGATTGTATGAAGAGAAGGAGCCATTGTCTTCTTTGTCCCAGGCTTCCTGCCTTTGGTGTGTGGAAAGAAGAGGTTGTTGCATACTCTCCGATTTGGCAGAGACAGTCCTGATTAAGCCTCTGTTGCTCTACTTTTCTTTTTTGGCTGTTTTTAAAATGTCCCAGTTGCTCTCTCCTCCTCCCACTTTCCTCCTTTGTCTTCAGCTTACTTTGATTACTTCAGGAGTGGAGAGGAGGGGACAGAATCTTGCCCTTCCCAGTAGACTCAGGCAAAAGCAAACTGCTGTAGCCTCTCCTGGCTTGTATGCTCTTCCTCATTTATACCTTTTGCCACGTTGAACACACTCTCATGTTGCTTGGCCACAGGCATCTATGAAATGTTGAACGGCATGCTGTTACCTATGACTTTTGAAGGGTTTGTTCTGTCTGAGGTCCAGTAGGACTAGAGAAAAAGGAAAAAGTGAAAAGCAATATGGTGGCTATGACTGTAAGAGAAGAAGAGCCCTGCATGGTTGTCTGAGACATTCTGGAACTGGTTTCTTGTAGAGGAAAGGGCAGACACAAAACAAATGCTTTTAAGGAGCCTATAGCGAACAAGATTTTCTTACCATATTCAGTGCTTCAGTGTTGCACCTCTAGTCTCTGTTTCTGTTTCTCTCAGATCTCCGTAGAGCTGGGGCTGAAGTACAGCCTACTGCTTTTGCAATTGCTTCAACTATCAGGAATTTCACTTCTCTTGTATCTTCTTAAATTTGCTACAACTTCTCTTCCTGTGTCCACTGATACGGTTTGCATACCCCTGACAGCTATCTTCATGCCTTTTCCAAGGGAACCCCATCTTTGCTGTAAAGAGTAGAAGGCAGATTTTTGCAGTTACTTCAGACTTGGAAATTCATGCCACGTATGTGCCCCCCCTTTTTTGGTAACAGCTCAGTGGTCCTACTAAAAGGTATTACCCAATTTTGATTTTAAAATGATTACTGTTACTGTTCTGGGAATCCAAGGTACAAAGCTATTTTTCCATGGTATCCTGCTCAAAAAATGGTTTGCAGAAAGTGTGTCTGTGCATGTCAATTCACATTTCAAGTCACACGTTAACTTATGGCAACCTCATGAATTGCACAAGGTTTTCTTAGGTAAGGAATAGTCAGAGGTAGTTTTGCCAGTTCCTTCCTGTGAAACAGCCTACAGCACCAGGTATTCATTGGCAGTTTCCCATTCAAGTACTAACCAGAGCTGACCCTACGTAACTCCCAAAAGCAGATGGGATCTGGTGCCTTTGGGATCTGTTGGGAAGAAAAAGATATCCTGACAAAATATGCAGATGTGAAGTCATGGAAGTGAATTCTGATGGAGGTGAATAAAACCTTGTGAGTAAAACCTATTGAAACCAAAGAGATTTACTTTTGAGATAACACATTTTGTATCATGCTGTACATGTTATGCCTCCGTTGCACCATTTTCTGTTTTCACTATTTTCTATTCTGTAGAAAACTATGCAAACCCAGCATGGTGGACTAGAATACTGGGAAGCCAAAGTCTGAATCTTTGCTCAGCCATGGAAACCAAACAGATGACCTTGGGTAAGTCACACCCTCTCAGCCTCAGAGGATGGTAAGGGCAAAGCACATCAGAACAAGTTCTACCAAGAAAACTACATGATAGAGTCACCATAAGTCAGAAATAACAAAAGGAAAATTATGAATCTCACTCCTAAGAGGTAACACCAATGTGACCTTAGAAGACAACAACATTTTATTGATATTATATTTTCCCTTAAGATGAAAAAGAAGCAAGGTAACCTAACCTGTGAGAAGTTTTACACATTTTTGCTTTAATTTTTTTCCTGTCATTCTCTCTCTCTCTTTCTGTATAGAAGCACCTATCCATACAAACTCCTCCTCCCCAACCAAGAACATGAAGTGGGTTCAAGGAGGGAAACAGCATAAACAGAATCTCATTTCTGTTGTAGAATTAACAGGCCACTGTTTTCCAAAATCCAATGGGTCTGTTCTTCTGTCTCCAGAAAAGGGAGGGGAGAGAGAGAGAGAGAGAGAGAGAGAGAATTGGGTGTGCACAGTATATGACATTCTGGAAGAAAAACAAGCTGACCGACCGGACAAGGTTGAAGCCTCCTCTATGTGCACAGAACAGTCTCAATATGAACTATGGATATGATGGGAAAAAAATTCAGAATAAAAATGTTATGTTGATTTTTCCCCCTGGAACCCCTGTTTCTGATTTTTTAAAAAACATAAATTATGGGATATTTTCTTTTAGAATATGAACTAAAAGTTTAAGGTGAGGAGTTCACATAGTTAGTGCCCCCCAAATTTCTAAAAACTATGTAAGAGGAAGAATTTTTTGTAAGACTATGTATAGTGGTCTTCATTTCCTTTTCTCAGGTTTTTTTTAATGAGATTGTGATTGCATTCTGTCTGTTTGACATTATGGAGAAATACTGGAGACAAAATAATTTTCTGTGTTTTACTAATGTTGATGATTTCTGCTGCTGTTGTTGTTTGCCAGCTTCCCAAGCAGGCAAAACTATAAAGAGGATGCTTGTAACACAAGTGTTCCTTACAGTTCAGTACAGTAGCTCCATTTGTAACAAACAATAAAAATTTAAAAAGTAAGTTCAGTTTCTAAATATATTCGGAATAAGCTGTACTTTCAATATATCAAACATGACAATTTGATGCCAAACCAAGTTTAGGGAATGCATTTTATGTTTCTAAAGTAGCAAAGTGACTTTCAATCTGTAAAAAGTCCATTTTAATGAAAATTCTATTCCCTATAAAAAAAAAAACCTGAATATTTTTGGAAATGTTATCCCTCTGATCTTGACTGCAGCTGGATACATGCAAATGCTTGACTGTAAACAGGAAAATCCTAAACTCCACTCTGTGTGTTCAATATAGCACAAACTTGAAATAGCAAGTATAACAAAATCTCAACAGATTCTTAATGTAGGCAAAAAGGCTCTTGAGGGGGCAATTTTGAATCATGAAGAGTTGAGTGTTAGTTTTCAGTTGTTTTCCCACTGCATCTTCCCCACAGTCTGTTTTGTTTGTCTCACCCGCTTCTGCACTGGCAAATGTCAGAGTGGAATCCTATAGAGACAAAAGGAATGTGTACATTTGTGGGGGGTTGGGATTTGCAGCAGAAAACTTAAATCGGAAAACTGTGAGCAAGGCAGACTGTTGTCTCATAAAATTGCTTTGTCCTAGTATTATACTCTGTCAAAGCTCCTAGATACACACACACTCTCTCTCTGTGTGGCTGTTTTGATGTTGCTTACTTAAGGGTCTAGTTTTTCATGCTTGTGAGCCTAAATATCCTGACGGCACTAGATCCCATCTGATTTTGGAAGCTAAGCAGGATCAGTCCTGGTTAGTACTTAGATGAGAGAAAACCAGCAAATACAAGCTCTAGGCCTTGGCCGTTTCTATACTACACTGATATAGTGCTATTAATCCACTTTGAACATCCTGTGGAATTCTGGGATTTATAGTTTACTGAGGCCAAAGAGCTCCTTGGCTGAGAATTCTAAATGCTCCTCCCTAAACTACAAACCCCAGGATTCCATAGGATGTTGAAAGTGGAATAATAGTACTAGAACAGTGTAGGGTGGAAATGGCCTGTATTTCAGAGGAAGGAACTGGTAGAACCATCTCTAAGTATTACTTGCCAAAGAAAACTCTTTAAAATTCGTGGGGTTGCCATAAGATGAGAGGTAACTTGAAGGTGCGCACACACACACACACATTTATTTGTGAATGGCTGCAGGTGAATAACTGGTTAAACAGATGGCATCGATGGGAGAGGTTTGGCTTCTGGGACCGTCATCTTTACTTCCTAGATGAAGGGCTACTGTCTACTGATGTGCTATACCTTACAAAGACCAGGAAGAATATCTTTGGCAAAAGCATGGTGAGTCTGATCAGGAGGGCTTTAAATGAAATACTTGGGGTGAGTGGGGAGACTGGATATGATATCTTAAACACCTGACCAAATGCAAGTTCTAAGTCAAGGATGTGAATTATGGGAGGGAGGCTTAGGGAGAGAATGAAAGCCACAGTAAAACTCACAGTAGAGTAAAATATGACAACAAGCAATGCTTTAGATGTCTATACTCAGTGTTTTGGAAACAGACAAAACAAGCTTGAAGTCCTAGTACAGGAATGTAACTTTATAGGCGTAACAGAGACATGATAGGTTGACTCGCATGACGGGAATATAATAATTGAGGGATATAATCTGTTCAAGAAGGATTAATGGAGAAGAAAAGCAAGGGGACCAGCATTATAAGTCAAAGACAAATTCATTTATACAGAAATTAATGTGATGAGAGTGATGAAGAAAATCATGGGACTGCTGCTCACCAGAAATGGTCAAATGCTAACAGATCACAGTGAAAAGGCAGAACAGCTCAATACCTATTTTGCTATTCCCTCAAAAAGAGGACTTTGTGCTTCCATGCATTAGCAGAGACCTTGGTAAGGAATCTGGCTGCAAATCAAGATTGATAAGGAGTTAATGAGGAACCTCACAGTTAACCTAAATGAGTTGAGATCTGCAAGGCCAGATGAACTGGATCCCAGAGTATTAAAGGAACTTTCTGACATACAGAACAACTTGCCACCATTTTTGAGAAATTTTGGAGAACAGGTGAGGTACCAGAGGACTGGAGATAAGCAAACATTGCCCCTCTCTTCAGAAAAAGAAGAAAAAAAAAGAACAAACCCCAGAAAACTACAGGCTACTCAGCCTGACTTCAATACCAGGAAAAATCTCAGAATGGGTTATACAGGAGTCTGCCTGAAATTATCTTGATGACAATGCGGTGATTAATAGGAGCCAGCATGAGTTTGTCACGAACAAATCCTGCCAAACTAACCTAGTCTCTTTTTGTTTATTTGGGTCACTAGTTTAATAGGTGGTGGGAATGCTGTGGATGGCATTTTTCTGGATTTCAGCAAAGCACCTGATATATTCTGATTTGCAAACTGACTAAATGCGGAATAGATGGAAGCACTATTGGAAGGATCCATAATTGATTGGAAAACCATGCTCAGAGAGTTGTCATTAGTGATTGTGCTTCAAACTGGAAAGAGGTCTCAACTGGAGGGCCACAGGGATCTGTCCTGAGGCTGCAGCTCTTCAATATTTTTATCAATGATTTAGATGATGAGGTGGAGGTAATCCTTATGAAATTTGCAGATGAAGGAAAACTAGGAGAGGCAGCTTAACACATTGGAATGTAGGAACAGAATTCAAAAGGATCTTGATAGAGTAGACAACTGAGCTGAAATTAATAAAATGAAATCCAACAGAGACAAATGCAGAATTCTACATTTTGGCCACAGAAACCATATCCACAGGTGTAGAATGGAGGATAGTTGGTTCAGAAATACTACATGTGAAAATAACTTTGGGTTTATTGTTGATCATAAGTTCAGCATGAGCCAGAAGTGTAATGCTGCATCAAAGAAGGCAAATGCTATCTTATCTTGCATTAATAGAATCATAGTGTCCAAGGCGAGAGAACTAATAGTCCCCCTATACTGTGTGCTGTTCAGGCTTCATCTGGACTACTGTGTTCAGTTGTGGGCGCCTCATTTTAAGAAGGTTATAGACAAGCTGGAGTGTGTTCAGAGATGGGCAATGAGGATGATAAGTGATATGGAGAACAAAACATATGAGGAGAGGTTGAAGGAACTGGGCATGTTCAGCTTAGTGAAGAGATGATTGAAGGGTGACATGGTTGCACTCTTTAAATACCTCAAGGGCTGCCACAGAGAGAGGAAAGTACAGGCTTCTTCTCTGCTGCCTCAGAGGCTAGAACTAGGATTAATGGTTTTAAGTACAGGAGAATAGATTTTAACTGAATATTAGAAAGGACTTCTCAACACAGAGTGGTTTGGCAATGGAACCAATTGCCTAAAGAGGCAGTGGGATGTCTTTGGACGTCTTCAAAAGGAGGCTGGGTAGCTACATGCTGGGGGTGCTCTAGCTGGCGATCCTATATTGAGCTGGGGTTGGACCTGATGTTCCATAGGGTCCCTTTCAGCTCTGTGATTCTCTGATTCTCTAATTTCATGCTTGTATTCCAACAGCTTAGCTTGTGCATTTGTAAACAAAATTTTATGATTTTTTTTTTAAAAGCGAAAAACATAATAAGCGCAATAGGAAAGCTGGCTCCACAAAATGCTGCCTTTCTATTTGGAGAAGTGAGGACGGACTAAAATAAGGTAGGCGCTCTTTGATTCCTGCTTCACTGTGACTAGAAAGGCAATCCAGCTTCCTCGAGACCATTTCCTGTCTAGTCAGAAAGAACTCAATATTTCCAGTTCCCCCTCCATGCTCTAAGCACTAGTTAAGTCAGAGGTAATGTTAAAATCACTGGAGTGTGCAGAGCTTGGGAAAAGTTCCTTTTTTGGACAACAACTCGCAGCATGATAGGCCATGCTGGCTGGAGCATTCTGGGAGTTGTTGTCCAAAAAGGAACTTTTTCCATCTCTATTGGAGTAATATGGAAAAATTTCTGGAGTGATGTGGAAAATCAGGCTACTTTTCCAGCACTGTAGCTTTCCTAGGCTTGTGATAAGGACACCGTTTCCCAGCCACATGGCTGTAGAAGAGGCGACAACAGCACAGCAGCAGCAACCTATGATTTGAGAAAGAAAGCTATGAACGCTGCAAATGGGAGGTAGTTTTACAGTATGCTCTGAAGTGTTTCTTTTACTGCTGTTTTTATGTGGTGGCAAGGCCCTGGAGCTTATATTCCATATTGTAGAAATTAATGGTACATTGCTGACATTCCCCCGGGTATGCCGGTGATGAAGTTACTGGTGTCGCCCATGGGCACGCTGGCATTCTTTGCAATCACCCGGCTACCCTGGATATAAAAACATGGCATCTACATGCCTAGCCAATGGATGTTGTCTCCACCTACAAAGCCACAACTGTGAATTCTACATGAGTATAAAGATATTTGCAAGCAAGGAGATAATGAGTGCTTCGCAACTGATCCTGTTTTTATTCCAGGCTTCAGTTATAACAACGCAAAGTGTAGTAATAAGAAACTACTCTGAGGAAGTACAGAATATAGTTTCTTCTGCACGCAAGCAAAAAGTTAACACTTCTACATACTGTAATAACTGGAAGCACAACTTTCCAGCTGGAGGGTATGTTTTTCGGGTACCTGTACCTTAGAAAATATACAAGTATGTCACTTCTGTACCAAAGAAACTTGAAATTTGTACTGGTTGACGGCATTGGCAAAGAATATATGTGTGATACGTATGGACTATTTAGAGGATTGTGACTCACTGCTATTCCCCTCTGAATATCCCTTTGGTGGCAAACCTGAGTCTGTTTTGTAACTGACCCAGCCAAACATTTTAAAAACCTTTCCCCACTGTGAGCACAATAATAGAGGCTAGGTGGGGGATGGGAAACCTCTGGCCTCCAGATGTTGATGGACTGTAGTTCCCATCATACTTCATCTTTGTCTATGCTGGACATAGGAGATGTGGGCTGACAATGTCCAGAGTGCTACATGTTCCCCCATTCTGGGTTAGATGTATGTTCATTTTTGGCAACCAGATGCAAATACTTCAGAATGTATAACTTTGTACAAAATACTAGTACTGTGTTTCTTTGTGGTCACAGAGAACATTTTCATATAGATGACATTTACCTTAGGTTTGAACTTTTCTCTTGCTGTTGAGGTTCGTGTCTTATCCCTGCCCATAAGGAGAAGAAAGCTAAAGAGAGGCACTGGTAGGACAAGTGAGCATGTTGGCTGAGGGAGGTTTCCTTGTCACATTACAGAACCCAAGTGAAGCAGGACCTGGAGAGTCATGCGTGAAAATGTCCTCCATATTTGTAGCAGTGTCCAAGTGATGTACAGCTCTTTGGCGGGCAGTTGAGAGCCTGCCTGGGTGAGGGAAGGTGTTGGATGAGGAATGCCACCTCTAGGTTCTGTCTTCCTTGTTGAAATTATACTTCCAACAACCTTTCAAAAGACCTATTTGTCAAGCTGTCAGGAGTGCGATTTTGCTGAGGAAGATGACACACTGGGATGATCTTCCTGGTATGCCATTTTCCTCAGTAGCAATGGTACTGAGGAAAATGGCAGCTTGGGCTCTCGGACCTGGGTCCACAGATACGTTCGTCTGCTTAGTATTCTGGTGTCTATGAGTGTCCTATTCAAGGAAAAGGCAGCAGCAGGAAAACACTTCACAGAAATGATCAAGGCTCTTCTTTGATTTTGTCAGTTTCACCAGAGACCAACTCGAATGGCATGGTGAAGGAATGATTATGCCACAGATGCCCACTGATTATAGAAAAAGAGAAGGAAAAGTGGTCAAAGGGGTGTCACATATTTCTTGAAGAGATTTTTCCTTACTAGTTAAGGGGTTTAAAATAAAAATAATTTCCTGAATGTGTATTGTTCTTGTTGTGTGCCTTCAAGTTGTTTCCCACTTGTGGCTAAGGTTCTCTAAGGCGAACCTATCACAGGGTCTTCTTGGCAAGATTTGTCCAGAGAGTGTTTGCCTTTGCCTTCCTCTGAGGCTGAGAGAGTGTAACTTGTAGGTATACCCAGTAGGTTTCCATGGGTGAACAGGGATTCGAATCCTGGTCTCCAGACTTGTAGTTCAGTGCTCACATCACTACACCACACACTAGCTCTCCAGAAAGAGAAGTGGATGACGGTCTTTAAAAAGGACTTTGGATAGAGTACACATATTTACTGCAGAGGTGAGCAACTTTCTAGAGTTGAAGGAGCTGAGCTGCTCTGGACCCCCGGGGCAGACTATACCTCCTCCAGTGTTCCTACTGCCAGTTTTGCCAGATACTGAAGAAGCTATACCATAGATTTCAGCAATGTGATTTGAGTAGCAGCAAATGGTGTCAATAGGGGGAGCACAAGATAGTGAAGGAGGAGACATATTGTCCAGACACTGTACGTTAACCACCCATGATTTATGGTGATATACACTCACTCCCCAAAAAGCATTCAGGTGGAAATGTGATTGTGAATCCTCTTTCCTATATGACCATCAATTTATTTAAAAAAAACCCCTGAAGTCTGTCAGACTGTTAGAGGTGCTTTAAGAGGCTTCAAAATGCTTTAAGAAGCATGGGTAGAAATTGTGTGAAAGCTTTGGGGTGGGGGAAAAGGGGGATTGTTGTGGTTATTGTGTACATTAAAGTTATTTCCAGCTTATGATCATCTGAAGGCAATCTTACCATAGGGCGTTCTTGGCAAGATTTGTTCAGAGGTGGTTTTGCCTTTGCCCTCTTCTGTGGCTCAGAGGGTGTGCCTACTTTCCTTTTTTCTTGGTAATGATTAGCGAGTTGGAGTTTAGAAAAACTGAGTGGCAGTTGAGCATGTGCTTGTGCCCTAATGAATGCAGGGTGACTACTGAACCCTTATTTACAACACTCCAGGCAAGAATTTATGAAAGCCAAGCAATTTTAAATTTCATTGGGTTTAAACACACACACACACATGGAGAGGGAGAGAGAGGGGAGAGAGAGAGAGAGAGCTATGTTGTTCCATTAGAAGAATTAAAAAATTAATTTTTAGCAATTTGCATTTTGGATAGGTTCAGCACCTTGGAAGCTCCCTTGATGTTTGAACTATAACCCAGAATATTCTGCCAGCCTACTGACAATGGAAGCCATTTCCATTGCTAAATTTGGGGTTATGCAAATATATGTTCCTTGTTGAGATATTGCAAAAAGAGGTATTCAGTACCTCTTTCCACATTTCTCTCCTCTCTCACTGGAAGGCAGCTTCAAAGGGCTGGAATATATTCCTCTGGTCATTTTGTATCTGAGCAGTATCTAGCTGCAGTTGCAGTTGGGAGAAGATAACTGCTGTGACCTTCTCAGAGATCTGTCTACCTACCTATGTGTTTTTGTTGTGTTGTTTTGTGGCTTCAAGTTGCTTCCAACTTATAGCAAGCCTAAGGTGAACCTATTATGGGGTTTTCTGGAGGCTGAGAGTGTGTGACACAAAGTTATCCAGTGGCTTTCCATGGTTGAGCAGGGGATCAAGCCCTGGTCTCCAGGGTTGTAGTCCAATGTTCAAACCACTACACCACACTGGCTCTCATTGTTTTTGTTGTTAATTGCTTTCAGATCAGTGTTGACTTATGGCAACCCTATGAATGAGAGATTTCTAAGAGTTGCAGTCATCGTCTGCCTTGCCCAGGTCATAAACTCAGGGCTGGCTTCCTTGACTGAATCAATCCACCTAAAACATGGTCTCCAAAATCCTTTCCTTCCTTCCTTCCTTCCTTCCTTCCTTCCTTCCTTCCTTCCTTCCTTCCTTCCTTCCTTCCTTTCTTCCTTCCTTCCTTCTTATCTACCTGCCTATAATTGAAGGACCAGGTATGTGTTATGGGGAAGCACAAGAAACAGCTGCAAAGATGACAGTGGCACTTCTCCTCCTGCCTCCGAGTTTGGTCCTCTGCTGATTCTACGCTTTAGAACTGCTTCCACATTCCTCATATACGCTTCCTGCTTCCCTGGGGGAAAAAACCCCTGTCAAATCTGAAAGACAAAAATACTCTGAACGTGTTCAGTTTCATATTTTAAACTCGCTTAAATCACAGTGCCAGGGTGGTAGTTCAGGCATTAAACTTCATTTCCTGCTGTTCATCTGAACCTGATATGAAATGCAATTATTTTTGAATAACCACCACTTTATTGCTGAAAAGGATAATATTATTTTCATAATTAAAATAATATAATGAGCACCCATGGCCAACTACCTGCCCTGTCAACTTCCTTCTGTCTATAACATTTTAAAAAAGGTATGAAAGAAAATATGTGCTAGGGAGCACTATGACCACAGCTGTACCCAAAGTGTCTCAAATGCTGAGCCTGGGCCTGTTTGTCCCTTTACCTGTTGCTATTGAGGTGGTCATAACCTGCTTTGAAGTGGACCTTGGTCCTCAGGTTCAACTTTAGCTATACCACAACTGCCAGTTTGTATCAGTTCAACACATGTTCAGTTCTGTAATAATCTGCAGTTTTAAAAAACCTGCATGAAAATTCCTATTTAAATATATATTAGTACATGTGTTTTCTAACAGAATATTCTTATAGGGTATTTCTAAAGATATTTTCATACATTTTCTAAACATACTTGATCCTAAACTGTACATTAATATATGTACACTGGTAATTCTTTTGAGCTGGGAAATCTGCTAAAAAATACAAAAGATAATAGGACCTGCATGTTAATCTGAGGGATGTGGCTTTGCACACATGTGAATTTACATGTGCATGCACGTGGACACACATCTGTCGAGCATCTCTGGAGCAAGGTCAGCCAGCTATACCATCAGGATGAGGTGACACTAGCAGCAGGTGCCTCCCAGCTCTGTACATAAGGCCATATTGCTATTCCACATCCCCTGTACCTTCATCGTCCAGTAAAAGTGTTATTTATAGTATGGCCACATAACAAATAGGACAGAGTTCCTGTACTTTTAATAGTTGTGTGGTGAAAGAGGGAATTTCAGTAGGTGTTGCTTCTGTATCAAGCTGTACCTCCTACAATATCATCTTCTGCTCAATTATTAAATGTACAGGAGCCTTTTCTTCTTTGTTAAAATGCTCATCTAATTGTTTCTCACCAACACTGAGCTCCGTTTCAGCCATGAATCCCAGGCCAGAGACAGGAAGGGTTAGGATAATGGTTCCCAACCTTTAGTCCTTCAGGTGCTTGGGTGCTCCCAGAAACCTCAGGCACCTTGACTAAGAGTCAGAAGTTCTGGGTGCTGAAGTCCAAAACACCTGGAGGACTAAAGGTTGGGAACCACTGGGCTAGGAAACAAACTGAGGAAACTGTAAATTGCACTGTCCAGCTGTCTCCACAGATTTGCTCACTTTCATTCAGATCAGATTTATTTGTAATCTTATAACATCTTTTGAAGTTATTGTTGCTGGAGTGTCCTAGACAAAGCTGTGCTTATGTCGAACAGTGCAAGACCTGAGCTCATCGGGTCCAACAACACATGTTGCAAGAATCCAGTTTTACTGAACCTCATTTAAAAGAGGTTAAACCTCTTTAACCGTTAACCCTAGGTTATGGTTCTCCAGATATTATTCTTGAACTACAGCTCTCAGATGTTATTGTTGGACTACAGCTCCCACATCCTACATCGTACAGACAGAGGATTCTGGGAGCTGCTGGCCAACAACATCTGGAGGGCATGGCGTTCCCCCCTGCAAGCCCCTTTGCCTGACTTCAGATAAAATTTTGACACAGGACTTTTCAGCTGAGGTCTGATTTTATTTTTTTAAACAGCAGCTGGAAAAGCAAGATTTAGAAGATGAGGATCTTTTATCTCCATGCTGTGTAAACCTTTGCCTCCAAATTTTCATGCATCAGCCTGCTGATCATGGGAATTCCTCTACTCTCCAAACCAGGTGGCATCACATGTGAAATTTAAATTACTTTTTGTTTTAAATTGGCTTGCAGTGCACATGGAAATCTATACTAGCGATCTGATCATTCCTTTCTGGATCATCCTGAATACAAAGAGCATCTTAAAACCCTCTGGATTTATGCACAAGGTATGTAAGACAACATTTTAGGGCTTCAGTTGGTGGGAGGTTGGACCACTGCATAATGTTCAGGAGATTTTTTTAAAAAAACAAAGTTATGCATTTTAAATACGATATGACTTAGAATATCAATATGTCTCAGTTGGACCTTCAAGGCAGGTTTTTGTAATTTGTACCCCAAAAATGCTTCTTTTTGCTTTGCATTGTTCTCCTAGTAGATGTTTAAAAAACAGAAGAAAAACATAGCATACTAGTTTTCAGCAGTCTTGACATTTCTCTCTCTCACACACACACCTCAGCTATCCCATCACCATAGTGGCTGCTCCAGCAGCCAAGAATCCTTTTTTTAAAAAGGGGGGCTTTGAGGAAAAGTTGACAAAGGGTCCCTATGGGGCAAACAGGGTCAAGTGTGTTGTTTCAGTGGGATGCTCCTCCTGCTGCCCCATCCTTGTGGTGTCAAGCTGGGGCTGTTGTACACAAAGGCAGCTGAGGAATTTGCCTCCAGCAACGGGCCTGGCTGGGGGTGCCAGGGGCATGACAATGATTTAACGGAGCCAGGGAGCTTTTGCCTGCTTCACCAGGCAACTCCTAGGCCTCAGATGTATATTTTGGATGTTCAGACTTAATGAGAAGGCAAAAGCAAGCCTGTGTGAGAGCAGGACCCACACAGACACTGAGGTTTTTGAAGGGAGGAGGGTTATAGAGAAAGGAGCCTGCAACATCATCACGTCACCCTATGCCCCCTCCCTTCCTTCGTTTCTGAGGAAGGGAGAAAAGGTCTACTCCCAAATGAATCACGCTCTTCATTAAGCCTCTAGACCCTGCTGGTTTGGAGGAGGAGGAAGGGCAGGGAAGCAGGGCTGGTGGGGGGTGGAGAGAAGAAGAGGCTAGGCTGCCGCACCAGAATTTATGGGGCAGCCTTTAATTAAGCCGTAAAATGGGAGAGGGGCTGGTGGGAGCGGGAAATGGCTCATCGGTGATTCTGTCCTAGGGCGCACGTTTTCTCCCTGAGCCCCATAAACCACCTTATTTATATACCACCCTCTCTCTCCCTCGAAATTCAGCAAGACACCCTTCCCTTTCATGATGGCGTTTTTTAAAAAAGGGTCAGGGTGATGGTGGGCATCTGGCCTGATCTTTGACACCACTAGAGTGCACGGCAAGGTGTCGATCACAGTGGCTTTAGAACTGGGCTTTGAGTAATATTGGGGTCACAATACTAGATCCAATGCTAGATCTAGCAGGCCTCCCCACAGTTAATATTCTGTCAGTGTCTGTGAGGAATGTCCCAGCCAGGGGAGGGGTGCAAGAAAGTTATCTTCTGTGTCTACTGGGGAGAAATAAATAGAGAGAAGAAGGGAGAGACTGAATATGGTATGCCAGACTGAAGTCTGATGGGTAGCTACCTCTGCTTATCCCATCCATTCCCAAATGCACACTATTGACTGATGTGGCAGTGGTACTTTGCACGTGCTCAGCGGAATGATAATAGTAATAATAGTAGTAAAATGATGGTGATGATGATGATGATGATGGCTCAGAGCACATACACAGTACCTTCTGCCTCATCAAGTTACATCATCATCATCACTTCACGTGCGTCAAGACTGAGCCCTAAGCAATCCTTGGCTAAAATTTAAGATCTGAACAAATAGATGGTGAGCTGCTGCGATGCATGAGCTAAGGGTATTCTGTTCTCAGGGGAATGACATCATAGCGGGCCTTTTCATTTGCTCTGGGAGCAGCAGGGCGAGAGGAAGGGAGAGGGATCAAGCTGAGGCTCCTTGTAGTCTCACTGTGAGGGAAATATGAGAATGGAAAAGGGCAAAGGTGTCGTGACTGCACATTCTGTCTAGCTCCCAGAGAACCAAGACATTTGCCCTCCTCCTTGACTTCCTCCCCCCAACCCGAGCCCTTGCGGCTGCCACCTCCTGACCTTGAGGCCCCTGCCCTCCCGAGCTCTCTCTGACTTGAGAATGGCCAAATTTTTCCCCTCAGCTTCGAGAGGGGGTAGGTGGCAGAAGGAGGGGGAAATCGGGAATAATGAGTCAGTTGCTGCATCCCAGTATAGAAGGACTTCTACAGTACTGGTCGTGGGGATTTTGTATGTGTGTGTGTGTGAAAAAGAGAGATTGAGAGAGACTGACTGTGTGGTGGGGAATGAGGAGCACACTCACTCTGGAGATATCTGGGGACTCCAGTCTCACTGGACTGTGAAGAAATCCTAGATTTTTGTCCATGATGAAAGGTGCCATGGCTTTTAAGGAAAAAGTGTGTGTGTGTGTGTGTAGGGGAGGGGAGGGGGGAGCAAGGGAGAAATGTAAATAATGGAGAAGTGGATCAGCCCAGTACCTACTGTCTCCTCTTTTAGGCTGTGAAGGGGTAGGCTTCTGAATAGGAGATCTAAATATTTTGTTGTCTGAGGCAAAGAAGCCCCCCTTCACTTCACAGATTCAGTTCTATATGCGTAAAATGACTGGGCTAGTAGCTGAAATTTTCCTTGGTGCTAGTAACGGCACAACATTGTTCACAGTACTGAGGGATGCCTCACACTAGTTTTGGGGGTATAGTAGGATGGGGGAGCTGAGACATATATAGATCTGCCCTTCAACAGAGGGAATTAGGAAGAACACCTGTAGGGCTGCAGCAGCAGCAGCACTAGATCCAGAAATTAAATGTTTTTGAATCACATAGATATCTTGCTTGCAAGGACACTAGAGTATAAAAACATTGGGTGGAGAAATGGCTAAGCTGACCCTCCTTGAGAGTGATATAGTGGTTAAAATAATGGATTCTGACTTGGGAGATCCAGATTGAAGCTCCAACTGAGTCACAAAAATAATGGGGAAAGCTTGGGCACGCTCAATCTGATCAGCCTCCTACAGTTGTTACAGAGCGGAAACTGACATATGCCTCCAAGGCTGAAAATGTAAGGGAAAAAAAAGCCCAGAAACTTGTAAAATAGGCAAAGGAGAGGAACTAAGCTTCTGAAAAAGCATCTTGTGTGCAAAATTTTAATTATAGGCCAGGATCTTATTGGTAACTTATGTAGACATAACTGAAAGTCATGCCTGCATATAGTTACACTTCATATGTCCTTTTTTTGCTCCCTACAGATGGATTTAGGACCTCCATCTGCAGCACCCTTCTCCGTTCTTTACCTGCAATATCTGTAGCAGGCCCCAATACATAGCCGTTTAGTAGCCAGAGGGGGAAGGTAGGTTGCAGCTAGGCACTGGTCTGCTGTATTTCTGCAGCCAGATACACAGAGAAACAGGCCTTCTCTTTTCCCTCGTGGGGTCCTCGGCAGAGACCATCAGGAAGTCCAGGAGAATGATGTCATCCTGGTGCCATGCAGTTGGCTGACGTTGCCCCTCTCTTTCTTCCCTGGCTACCAAATAGCCCTCGTGATGGTGGGATAGCTGCGCAAAACATAAGTAAAGTGTGTAGGGAGGGGGAACGGAGTTACACACTTGATAGAGTTTTATACTCTGCCAGCATGATGTAGTATCTTGGCCATTTAGCTGATAAAGAAAAGAAACCCTTATGTATTTTTTAATTTCACATGCCTACTCGTATTGCTGTTTTCAGCTTTCAGCTCATTTTTTTTAATTGAACCCGATTTCTGTCTGGAAGATCATGAATATTTGTACCATGCTTAAAACATTTATTAGTAAAATAAGTCATCAGCCAGTCATGGTTTTACATTAGCAAACTGCAGTAGAGAAATTTCATTTTTGGGTTTCTGGAATAATCGGGCTACTAAAACTTTAGAGAGATGCCTGGGTGTGGATAGAATTTTGAGATTTTATTGCAAATGGCTAATGATTTATTGAGTGTGCGGTCCTCAACATATGTACACAGAAGCTAGCTCCATTGACTTTAATAGGACTTACTCTCAGGTAGATATTGCATAGGGCTGAAGCTTAATGCTTGTAGCTTAGTGAGAAGGCATCAGAACTCTGGAGGAGTGGCCCTCCAGATGTTGGACTCCAGCTGTCATCAGTCTCAGCCAGCCTGGCCAATGGTTGGAATGTAGGCCAGAGACATCTGAAGACAGGTACAGGTTTCAGCATCCTCAATACAGCATATTGGAAAAGAATATGTTTTGTTGATTGCCGCAGCAAATGAAAGGTCCCAAGTAGCAGATATGATGGAGGTGGTACAGAATTCTGCACATGGCTGTGTATCAGAAAAAGACAGCACAGGGTAATCATTGGGTCTATTGCACTATACAATTATAGTGCTATGATTCCACTAATTCCCATGGCTGCTTCCTAAGGAATTGTGGGATTCAGAAGAAGAGTGCTAAATATTTCCCCGTTGGCTGTTCTGGCCCTTTTCCTGTGTGTGTGTGTGTGTGTGTGTGTGTGTGTGTTCTGACACTGGAATTAAGCCTGGCTGGGAGAAATGCAGCTAAAGGGAGGAATTGGAGGGCAGAGAGGGAGTTAAACATCTCTTTTCCGCTCACCACTCTTCCACTTGAAATTTCACCTTTAGCACAGCTTCTGTTCTAAAACTGGATTATACCACCTCTGCAGCTTCCCTGCCTGGTGCCCACTGCGTATGACCCGGTTCACATCACCAGCTCACAGTCTGCACTCAGACACAGTTCACTCACATCTCTGCTTTTGCCTCCTCCCTAACCCAGCTCCCTAACCCAGTTCAGCAACATTCTTCTTTATCCCAACGGCCTCCCCAGCCCTCCTATTCCATTCCTTTTGGCCACTGACTCTGGCATATCACCCTTTATCTCCTGCCATCTCTTTACCTTCTCCCACCCCAATCAGTGGCTGGCTATTACCTTCCTGCAAAGGACAGAACAGGGAGGGAGGGAAGGACAGACACATACACACACACATACGTGCACGCACGCACACACGCACACACATTGGGATGAGAGTGAGTGGAGTGAAGGTCCCATAGTGGAGTGTAAAGTTCATTAGCAATCTGGATGAAGTCAGGCAGAGTGGACAGAAGGGGGAAACAGAGGTAGCCCCAGACATTTTGCTGCTAATAGTGAAGGGCATTTCAGTTGAAGCTCTTTGATTCCAGCTACAGCTTGACTCCCAGATGAGTCCACCTTCAGTGCTGGTGGTGGCAACATGTTCTTCACCAGCCCTGAGAACAAGCAGACTAGCTTAGGGAAAACAGGGAAGGCTATGTGGCAGAGACAACTCTGTCTTTCCATGGAGGACAGCTGTCCTGGTGGGAGGTTTGGGAGGATGCAGGGCAGTTGCTCCAGTCTACACTGTGATAGCACTGGCCCTTCAGAGGAAAAGTGACCAGTAGCCCCTTCACACTATGCAATTACAGCACCATGATTCCACTTGAGCTGCCATGGTTGCCTCCTGTGGAATCCTGGGGTTTGTAGTTTTGGTCAGAGGCACCAGAGGAGCTCCCTGGTTGCAGATGCTAAGGGCCCCTCCCTCCATTGCCAGTCCCAGGGTTCCATAGGATGTTGCCATGATTGTTAAAGTGGAACTATAGTGCTACAACTGAGGAAATGTAGAACTATGATACTTGTAACTGGGAAGCACAGAACATAAAAAGCCTTAAGAAGATTGATCAAAAGCAACAGAGCACAGGGTCCCTCTACCTCTTGTTTAGAGAAAGGTACTACAGCAAAGTGCATTTTTTTTCACTATCATGGGACAAACTGCAATTGCTAGATTTTGATCAAGGAAATGGAGGTTTACTCTGCATGCCACCTCCATTCCACCCATCCCAGCACAAGTGCCCTGTGGTGCAGATGGAGGAGAGTCACCAACCACAACATCTGCCCTTCTCAGTTCACCCATTAATGAAGTGAGCATAGCAGTAGTCACACAGAAAAAGCAGCCTTTGCTTGAGAACTGTTAGAACTACCATTTAGTGGCTAAAAAAGGATATGCCGAGGAATGTCACAGACAGCTGATGGGCATGGAAGTGAACAGTGTCAGAGCAAAATCTGTTCCTTTAGCAAAGGATTGGTCTTAACTTTATGTTTCCTAAGTTAAAGTAGTTTGCTGTAGAAGGTAGCATGTTGGACCGACATTTGGAAGACTCAGCTTCTAGTCCCTGCTGGATCATTGAAACTCACTGAATAAGTTTGGGCCAGTCACTCCCTCTCTCAGCTTGACCTACTCACAGGGCAGTTGTGGGGATAAAAAGAGGAAGACAGCTAAGCTGAGCTTATTAGAGGAAAGGTAGAGATATAAGATACCTGAGAACAGTGCTGTTCAGTTGCTTTCACCACCTCTCTTCCATTTGCTCACACACAGCTGCATGGGTACACATATAAACGTGTTGCAGAATTGGATGAACACTTGTAGCAGATAATTGGTACATGTATGTGGAGTGCTTAATGCTTCCCTTACTTGCCAGTTCTTGTCTGTAATGTCTCTTTAGTGGCACTTCCCTGTGGGTGGGTTCACTTTCTGTTTCAGAGTCAAGGTGTATGAGGATGGGAGTGGGGGAGAGATGAAGGGCAGATTCTTGTTGGTGCTCTACACAGGGGTAGGTTGGGGCAGCATGAGGAAAAATGCTGCCGGTGCTGTAACCCTGAATGAATTAAGTCATTGGAGAAACAGGTTGCTCCTATCTAGTAGATTTTACTTGCCTCCCTTCACCACTGTTGTTTTGTTGCCTTCAGGTAGCTTCCCACTTATGGCAACCCTATCGTGGACAACCCTATGATGGCAAGATTTGTCCAGAGGAAATTTGCCTTTGTCTTCCTCTGAGGCTAAGAGAGAACGACTTGTCCAAGATCACCCAGTAGGTTTCCGTGGCTGAGCAGAGATTTGAACACTGGTCTTCAGAGTCATACCCCAGTGCTCAAACTGCTATATCACACTGACTCTCTTTCTCCTCCAACATTTCACAGGCAAACCAGGACACATGCAACCAAGTAACACCAGGGTGTGGACAAGTGGCAAAAGTTATTAACACAGAAGAACACACAAGCAAGAAGTGTCTGCAGCAGTTTGCTTTTGCATGAGCCGCTTGGCAAGGGCAGGATCCCCTCCCCTCCCCTCCGCTATGTTAATTGAATGCAAACTGCTTTTGAACTTTGAAATCAATTTGTGCCAGCTGAAGTACACCAAGGACAAAAGAAGAAAGTAAGAGGAAGAGAGAGAAACTGGGACATTTTAAAAGCAACTGGAAAAGTGGAATGACAGAGGATTAATTGGGACTGTCCCTCCCAAATCAGGACAGTTGAAGGGCATGCATCAGATTTTGTCTGCCTTCCTTCACCACTACTGTGCAAATCGGGAGAACCAAGAACTAGAATTGTGCACCAACAAGATTCCATCCTAAAAATGCTTTCTGCAGATTGGCAGAAAGTGAACACATCTTCTTCTGTTGTAAAATTACTCCGTGCGTTAACAGGAAAGAGGTGCTTGAAAAGCCAGCTCACATGGTGGCTGTGTCAATCTTATTATAGCCAAAAAAAGATAGAAAGGAATCTTATAGCAAATTTGAGACTAAGAAGAATAAGTTTCTAGCACAAGATTTCATGGATTCAAGTCCACTTCATCAGATGCGTGAGTTGAAGTTTCTGTGGACAAACATGTATACCAACAGGTGGATATATATCATATTTTTCATTACAATTCACACATCCCTTTCCTTCCCTTAGCCATTAGTGTATATGTCTACAGAGGCTTCACTCCATGCAGCTGATAAAGTAGGCTGGATTCCATGAAAGTGCATGCTAGAAATTTCTTTTTCTCAGCTCTCAAAGGTATTACAGGCTGACTTAATATCGCCTTATGCTGAAACAAATTAATATGTCTTTGAATGCTAAAGTGGCCGCTTATGCATTGCCAAAAAAAGGAGAAACAGATCACCCTCCCAGTGCAAAAGATAACACTGGTTTCCATGAAATCTGTATATGATAATAAACAGATGTAGAAATAATTACTATGATTTAAGTGGAAATGCACTAGATTTCCCTGTTGTGAGGAAGAGTGTGACCAGGTGATCTGTGTGTGCTGTTCAGTTTGCTATCTAAGTGTAAGCTCTTCAGTGATGGGCAGCTTCAGAGCTTCAATCTGCCTTTTTGGACAGGTCAATCCTACAAATAGAGAATGTTTTCAAATGCCTTCAAATACAGGACTGTCACAGAATCATAGAATCATGGAAGAGACCACAGGGGCCATCCAGTCCAACCCCTTGCCATGCAGGAATCCACATTAAAGCACTCCCAACAGATGGCCATCCAGCCTCTGCTTAAAAACCTCCAAAGAAGGAGACTCTACCACACTCGGAGGCAGTGTATTCCACTGCCAGATAGCTCTGACCATCAGGAATTTCTTCCTGAGTTTCAAGTGGAATCTCCTTTCCTGCAGCTTGAATCCATTGCTCCTTGTCCTAGTCTCTAGAGCAGCAGAAAACAAGCCCGCTCCTCCTTGACATGACATCTCTTCAAATATTTAAACATGGCTATCATGTCCCCACTTAACCTTCTCTTCTGCAGACGAAACATCACCAGCTCCCTAAGCCGCTCTTCATAAGGCATGGCTTCCACACCCTTCACCATTTTGGTTGCCCTCCTCTGGACACACTCCAGCTTGTCAATATCCTTCTTGAATTAAGGTGCCCAGAATTGGACACGGTATTCCAAATGAGGCCTAACCAATGCAGTGGTACCATTACCTCCCTTCATCTTTTTTAAAGCAGGACATGCAGGTCCCCTATTTCCGCCCACCCACTCAGTATGCGAACAGTACTGATGATTCTTGGAACTGGACTTCAAAGCCTTAAAATTATTTGTAGTAATTGTCAGTACAGGTAGTTTTATGAGACCTACCCAGTGCTGGTTGCCAATTTGGAAGCAACTTTCCTGAAGGTTTGGTGGCAGGCTTAGCCAGCAATAGTGATATGTGGCAGGAACAGACTTTCAGGAACTCCAGATGGAGGTGAGAACTGCCAGATAAATTTCCCATGCCTTGGTATGATGCTATGTCAGCAACCTTGTGGGACAGAAGTGTGACAGTTGAAACCACTGAGAGCAGTGGGAAAGATTTTTTTTTTTTTTTAAGGAGGCCCCAGAGCAATTATCTATGGTGGACTACATCTTTCTTCCGCTGGAACACTTAGATTCCAGGCCTTTGGCTTTGGCCAGTTGTTGTTTAAAGACTCAGACTGACCAACAACTTGCAGAAAAGGGAGGAGGACATTGAACCCACCCAGGTTCATTCTTCCCTCCCTCCCTGGAAATGCAAGTAGATGCTGACTTTGATAACTCAGTAATATGACAGCAACACTGATGGATAGCATTGGAAGGCGGCTCTGGAACCCAGTGTCACCCCGCCTTGCTTCACGTTCAGTCTGCCCTAGCCCCCTTCTTGCTTTGCTTGTGCTGCCTGACAAGATCTGATGAATCTTCTTCTTGGCCCCACCCAGCTGTGCACCACAGCTGTAACGTGCCTGGTAATTGCTGCGCTGGCCGTAAATCACCCCTCCAATTCAATGTAAATATGACTCATGTGAAAATCCATTTCTGCTCTTAGCAAGAGATTTACTGCAGCACCTGCCTGCCTGCTCACGTCACGGCAGAGAGAGCCCAGCAACCTCCAAGAGAACGGACAGCTTGTGCTGAGGAGCATCGGAAAAAAAAATATGGCGGAGATGCAATGCCAAAGCAAATTCTGCCACAGTGTGGAAAAACTGGGCAAGTTCACTGGCTCCAGAAAGAAAAAGGTGCTCAGTGACAGACAGTGCAGTGGAGAGAGAGAGAGAGAGAGAGAGACAGCCTGCACAACTGACTTCCAGAGACAAGCCCCACTTCTTTATGGACTTGTCAGTTGTGCTGGGATGACCATCCCTGAGCAGAGAGCTTCAGCCACCATTCCCTCCAACATTTCACAGCTGAAAAAAATGGGACACTTGTGGTCACACAACCGCAGAATGGGGTTAAGATGACAAAGATTGTTAGTGAAGAAGGACATGGAAGCTAAGAGAGACTGCAGCAGTTTGCTTTTGCCTGAGCCTCCTGGAAAGGGCAAGATTCTGTCCCTTCCTTGCCTCCCAGCTGAGTCGAGTGCAAAGTACTTTTTCACTTTAAATTCTCTTTGCAGCAATTGAAATAAAGTTAAAACAGAGGGAGAAAATGGGAAGAGGAGTGAGAAACTGAGACATTTTAAAAGCAGCTGAAAAAATGAGATGATGGTGTACCAATCCAGACGGTTCCTGCCAAATTGGGACTGTTGGAGGGTATGTAGCCACTGACTTGGAAGATTTGCTCTCCTTCTCTGTCCAGCCTCATTTATTTATTTATTTATTTAATTTATACCTTGACTATTCTTCTAGTTTTCTACCCAAAGTCGCTTGCAGCATATGTTCAAAACACTGCAGTTAAAACAGTTTGTAGTACAAAACTAAAAACAACAACTAAAAAAATCTTATTTAAAAGCATTAACTTAAAATAGTTTTAAAATATTTAAAAATATTAATGAAGGTAAAATTAAGATATAATGAAAGCCTTGATGAAGAGTCAGCTAACTGTTTCCCTCATAGCTTGGGAATAACTATTTTCAGATGACTAGGTACTTGCGGTTAATCCATTTTTGCAATAACTAAGGCAGGAAATAATACAGCCCTCTTGATGTTGTTAACCATTGGCTGTGCTGGCTTGGTCAACTGGAAGTTGCAGTCCATTATTTGGAGATCACACGTTTTCCACCCCTGAAGCAAGGCATAACTAAGTTAGATCATGATTGTAACATATCCTTTTGTGGTGTAACAGTAACTTTTAAAATTAATTCTATGGTTTTGGAGATGTGACCTCACTAAATGGTCCCATGGTTGAAGTGTTGGCTTGTGTTGTGCCTCATCCTTTCCTTCTCCTGCTCTGTTAGTGCTGTCAAGGTGACTGTGAGGGTAGAGACTGGCGAGTTTTCTGCACGAGAGTATTATAGCGCTATGATTCCACTTTCAACAAACCCCAGGATTCCATAGGAAGTTGAAAGTGGAATCATAGCGCTATAACACTCTTGTGCAGAAATGGCGTGTGTTTCCCATCAAAGGCAAATATCTTGTAGCATTCTGATGTGCTTTGAAAGTAACCATTAGCTCAGAGAAACAAAGAAGTACTTTTCAAAACTGTAACTGTAATAGCGTAATCACAGCAGTATTCCTTTGTGAATTCCACCATCTCCTAGAAGTGGTATTCTTTTAATATTAAAGGGGACATCTGTGGCTAGGAATGGGACCCTTTTAATAGACTCTGGAACTGTGTAATGGCCACCTCCGAGAGCACAAAGACTCACCAAGCAGGAAGACGCAAGGAAAGAAGGCACTAGCCTTAGAGCTACAAAGCAGCAGGTCTCCATAGTATATGGAGAATGGTCATGGAGACTCTTTAGCTCCGCAGCATCAAGAACATTGTCTTTTGTACTGCGCAGAAATTTACAGGCTTCCTCCTTTGTTCCGTCTGCAGCAGGAAGGAGGCCAGAGGCAAATGTACCAGGTCTCCTATATCTTTGAAACCCTAAATATTGTTAGATGCGTGCAAATTACTCCAAATACAATTTGATGAAGAAAAGAAGCTAAAAACACTTTTTTTTTTTTTAGAGAAGTAACTTGAAGAAGAGGGAATGCTTCACCCTTTCCTCACTGTAATTGCATCATTCCACCAAGTCTGGCCAAAGTCTTTTCGGTTTCTAAAAAGAAGGACAAAATGGCATCTCTCTTCTTCAGTTCCACGTATCGGTCTGTCTGGTAAAATGAGGAACAGAGCTCCTGTACCTTTTATGGTTGTGTAGAAGAGAGAATTTGCAGCAGACAGTGCTTTTCATATGGCTGCATGACAAGCAATACCTGCTGAAATTCTCTCTTCTATACAACTGTCGAAGGATAAGAGCTCTGTCCCTTATTTCACCTATCCATATTACAAAGCCAAGCAGACTACCAACTGAATCTTACTTTGACACTGCTTATGAGATTAGGGACAGCATCCTGCCCTGCGTTTGGGGGCAGTACATGAACGGGGGTGGGATGAGGTGGGAACAACAGGGCAGGCTGTGTGCCGCACACAGCTCTGTTCCCCATGCTGCCTTAGGCAGTTTAACAGTTGTGCAAAAGAGGGAATTTCAACAAGTGTAGCCTGTCAGAGGCTTCACCTTCTGTAATACCATTACTGGAACCCCTGTCCTCATGTTTATGTGCCCAGCCTACCATGCCTGCTGTCATCTACTGCCTGGTGGGGCTGCCTCATTCCCCCCTGGCCCTGCCTTACATACTAGCTTTTCTCTTGGGAAGAAAAAAGAAATAAAAAAACCCAGAACAAAATAAATCCAACCCCCCCATTGGGGATTTTTCTAATACATTTGTATGTAATGTTTATGCCTGTGAATTGCATACATAGTAGTTTTAGTAGCCACTGTGTGTCACATTGTGCCCGTGTCAGAGATCCTTGGTTTCCCTTTGCACAGCTTTAAAAAGCATAGGAATATTGCCTCTGGCCACCCACCTTGACTCTGTCTCCTACCCCCACCCTTCAAAGGCGGCTCTGTAAAGAGCCCCATCTGTTTAGGAAAGCCTTGGGCACGGAGAACTGCTATCAATCCTCCATGGTTCCTTACTGCTGTGATTATGAATGGCTGGGAGCTTTT
This sequence comes from Iguana delicatissima, assembly GCA_948472985.1. Lineage (NCBI taxonomy): Eukaryota > Metazoa > Chordata > Lepidosauria > Squamata > Iguanidae > Iguana > Iguana delicatissima. The sequence goes on along the minus strand of CAOKZL010001451.1, from coordinate 580,775 downwards.
ATGTTGCTGCTGGATTAATATATCTGCTGATGACCACCATCCCTACCCTGTTCTAAAGGTTTTCTGTTGTAAGTTACCTTGAGCATTTTTGAAATCTGGCATAAAATATGTGCATGTGTGCATGTATACATTGTTCATAGAATCATGGACAGACAGACATAAAAAAATCAACCACCCACTATTAATACTTAATTTTAATTGTGAATCCTGAGCCTCTAGATTCAAAACATATAGGTGTGCCGTTATTGTCTCCCCATCTCTGGCAATTCTTCCAGGCCTTTTCTTTCAATTCTAGGAAGCTGGCTGCAGAGATTACTTTTGAGCTTGTGCAAAGGGCAGACTACTGAGAAAATTACTAACAGCCACTAATATTTGGACAGGGAAGGGAGATAAGTAGTAGTCTGAGTCTGGAAGTCTCTCCATCCTACTCCCTAAAGCAGGATTTTTTCTTAAAACCCCCCCACATTTTACAAATTTAAGCGCTACCTCAAAAGAACACTATTGTGGCTTTTGAGCAGCTTCATCTCCATTTCTAGGTTTCACTGGATCCAGGAAGTCTCTGCAGGTGGTAGTTTATAGAGATAAGGAAATATGAGCAAAGAAAAGCCAGTCAAGAGTCTCCCTCTGAGTCTGTGGCAGACATGTGAATTAAAACCAGGTGGGTAGCACCCACCCAGCCCTTTCCTTGCAGCGGCCAGGACTGCTAGCTTTGGGTTGTTCATCTTTATTTCTAAGGTAACTGTGAAGTCAGATCCTCAAACCAGGACTATTGTATCTGCTTGTGGTGCCTGCTTGCTCTTTCCCCACCTCCAGTGCTTTTTGTTTTCTCCAACACAGCCTTCTTCCAGTTCATCTTTTGAATCAGACTGGCCAGGCAACACAGAGAGAGAGAGAGAGAGAGAGAGAGAGAGAGAGAGAGAGACTGATGGGTGTCTCACACTACACAGCTATAGTGCCAGAATCCCACTTCAGCTCTTGTTGTCATTTGCTATCAAATTGACTGTGACTTATGGCGACCTAATGAATGATAGATCTCCAAGAGCCCCAGTCATCAAAAGGCCTGCTCAGGTCTTGCAAACTCATGGCTGTGCCTTCCTTGATGAATCAATCCACCTGTAGAGCAGTCTCCCTCTTTTCCTATTGCCTTCCACTTTACTAAGCGTTATCATATTTTTCAATGATTCATGTTGTCTCCTGATATGAGCACACACAACCTCAGCCTCAGTTTAGTTATCTTCAAATCTAGTGAGAGTTCAGGCTCGATTTGCTCTATAACCCGTTCATTTGTCTTTTTAGCAGTCCATGGTGCCTGCACAACTGTTCTCCAGCACCATCGTTCATATGAGTTGATTTTGTCCCTGTCGGCTTTCTTCATTGTCCAACATTTGGACCCATACATAGAAGTCAGGAATACTATGATCTGGATGATTCTGACTTTGAGTGATATCTCTTTATAGTTGAAGATCTTCTCTGGTTCCTTCATGGCTGTCTGTCAAAGTGTTAGTGATTATTCGTGTGCAGTCTCCATTGACTAAGCCAAGGAATAGAATCATGGGATCTGCTATTAACAGAGGATCATTCAGAACCCTCTGGGCCTGGGACCAAACTAGAAGCCTCCCCTCCAGTATTCCACAGTAGACAGCCATGGCAGTTAAATGTGGAATAATAAAACTATAACCCTGAAGGGTAACAGAGACCTGAGAGACACTATGACCAAACAGCAGCAGAATCTGGCCTCTTGGGAGATCTACCTAAAGAAAGGCAGATGAATATATTTTACATTGTGAAACAAAATGAAAGCCCTCCTTGAAAGGAAAATTGACAAATATGAAAGATGATCTGCATTGTCATAAATGAGCTTCCCCCACCAACACACATTTACTTTCTTAGGATTGCTGAGGGAAAGAGATGGTTAGAGTATTCACGTGTCCTGTTTTACAAAGGACAACCCTCTTTTTGAAATGCTATCAGAGGACAATGCTGTATTTGAGAAGCTGACAGTCCTGATTTCAAGACAAAAGAATTCTAAGATGGGAGGGCCAGAAGAAGCTTTGAAATTACCTATTCTCAGTGAGCCCCTGGACATCAGACTGAGCACCATGTCACCCTGCTCATGTAATGGACTATATTCTATTTTTAAAATTTTAACTGCCATCATTATTTCTAAATTTGCATCTTGTTATTGTTTGCTTTCAAGTCGTTTCTGATTTATGGTGACCCTAAGACCAACCTATTATGGAGTTTCCTTGGCAAGATTTGTTTGGGGGGGGGTGTCTTTGCTTTCTCTGATGCTGAGAGAGTGTGACTTGACCAAGATCACTCACTGGGCTTCCATGGCTGAGGAGAGATTTGAATCTTTGCTTCAGAGTTGTAGTCCAACACTCAAACTGATCTGAATCTATCCATATAATATGGCTTGAACAAATTTCATGTAAGCATTTGTCTTTTTCTGGGCAATGAATTTGTAGCTACCCTGTTTACCAAACCCACCTTTTGACCATTCTGACCATGTTTAGAGACAATGGGAGGAACAATATGAAAGATAATCTGCATTAGTTGATCCTGAGCACACGTGGAAGAGCTGGTGTATGTCTGAGAATCCTATAGGTCAGTGGTTCTCAACCTGCGGGTCCACAGATGTTCGTGGACTTCAGCTCCCAGAAGCCCCAGCCACTATGGTCAATGCTCAGGGCTTCTGGGAGCTGAAGTCCATGAACATCTGGGGACCCCAGGTTGAGAACCACTGCTATAGGTGTTCAACAAGCCTGAGACATGTACAGCAGGGTTAGTGCAAAGTGTGGGAGAGTTTGACTTGTGAAATTCGGCTCTTAGGATCCCCACCGTCTGGTCTGGAGTTTTGGGAGAGGTAGTCCAGAAAAAGTTAATGGTTTGAAACTCTGGGTTAGTGAAAGTCTACTGAGCTAGGAAGATTCAGTGCAATGGAAAAGGGTCCATTTTGCTAAGAGATTCCTCCTCTTTTCTGCTCACCTCCAGACCTTGGAGGTCAGGCTGTCTCACTGGCCAATATCCACGGGAACAAGCAGACTGGTTCCCCTTTACTGGGCCTCCGGAGCCGTGAGCTCATCCCTGGCTGGAAGCATTACATGGATGCTTTATGCATGGCTGTGGCACCTCCTCAGGATGTTTGTTTCCCCTGTTGAATCATATTTCTTGCAACACAGACAAAACGAGCAGAGAAACACTCCCGGCAACTGACAGGCAGTAGGAGGGAGAGCTAAGAGAGAGAAAGAGAGGGAACAGGACCAAATGAACAAACATAGGCACTTGTCTCTCATCAGTTTGCTTTACGGAAAGAATGAAATAAGGCCAGACAATGGTGCAGCTAGGTAGTTTTAGACCCTGGGCTTAGCTGTGTTGAAGGGAATGTGAATTAGCTCAGTGGTGAAATATACAACTCCCTTCACGCAGACCATTCCATGCGTTGAATTCTACTCGCTTCTGTACTCTTGACATATCAGAGATAGAGAAAAGACAGGAAACCCCACTCACTAATCTTGATCTTAAGAAAAGAAAAATATTATAAACTGGCATATTTACCCGGCGTTGCCCAGGATTTTATTTTCTCATAGGTAACACTTGTTAGGAAATACCTTAGGAATTACCTTCCCTTCCCTTCCCTTGGGAGTTAGATGCAGTTGAAATATAGATTTGAGGTCCTGTGTCTCTAATTCCTCAAACTGCCTTGTCCAGTACCTGTAACTTTTCCCCATAGTCCTCAATCCAATTGTATTCAGAGGTATTAACATAACATAGTTTGGTTTCCTGAGGGAATACACTGCCCTCCTTCTTGCTGGTAGGCCTCATCTCCATAGCAACTGGCCTGAGCTCTCTAGCTGAGAATTCTAAAGGCCGCTCCCTGAACTGCCAACCTCAGGATTCCATAGAATCTTCACGGCCTGCCAATCATATGTGGTCTTCTTACCTCACGCAGCCAATCATATGAGGTCTTTGCCTGCCTGATGCAGACAAACAGACAAACGTTGACTTTTATATAGTAGATATGTAGTTTCCCATTTCTAAGAACCAAATGGGATGCAGTGGTTAGAGTGCTGGCCTGAAGAAGACCAGGGTCTGGATCACTTGACCTTGGGATCTCCCACACAGGCTCAGGGGAAAGGAATTGCCAATGCCTTTTGAATAAAACTGTCCAAGAAGACTCCATAGCTTCTCCTTAGGGTCACTGTGAGTCAGAAACAACTTGAAGACACATACCAACAAGTTCCAAATTTTAATCTCACCTAAATCATAGCACCAGTATGACTATAGGAACAAAATGGAGTGTGTTTCTGTTGCTCAAACCATTCACTTGGGAAGAAAAAACATTTTATTATAGGAAAGAGTAGTATTACTTTTAAAGTTGTTGTTGTGTTTGTTTATACCCTGCTTTTTTCCTTGTAAGACTCAAAGTGGCTTATAATAATTTTTTAAAGATGGTTAAAAGTCATGAAACACAAACATTCATTAATTCTGCATCATTAACAATAGGCAGCATTTTCATCAGCCGGGTCATAATTGCATACTTAATACCTGTCAGAATAAAAATGTCTTTGTTTTGCAATATCATTTATAGCCATGCATAGGCCCACCTGGTTGCCCTGATTCTCTCTTTTTCGATACATAGAAAAGTAGGATCCCACAGTGGTCCTCTTGGCCCAGGTGCTGATGCTGGGCCAGTCTGTGGCTGCTGCCGCCACTGTCACTCTATGGGTGGTCACTTGGGGGGAGCACCTGAGCTTCAGCCTCAAAGTCCAACTCCAGCTTCACCACTGAGGCCAAATGTGGGAGGAGGCTGTTGGTGGAAGGGAAGACATGTTGTGAAGCAACCACAGTTTTAAAAGACTACTTTGATATAAGTTTGCTGGGGGTGGGGGCACGGGGACTATGGTAGGCTAGGGGGCTCTTTTAGTCTCCTAGGAGAACTTGGAGAGCTCTACCTAATCTAATCCGCCCCCAGTTGCCTCTGAGCACTTCTAGGGGGTATGTGGGTATTTGGATTTCTAAAAAGACCTCTCTTGGACCTAACTTAGCATGAGGCACCCATAGTGCTAATTTTGAAGCATTTTGAGGCAGAATATTTGCAAGGAGGGATTTTCCAAGCATTGCTTTTGACCTCTGGGTGGCCAGGGGGCCTCCAAACATAGTGGAAATGCCCTCAAATCCCCTAGGATGCATTTGGGGGCATTCTGGAGGGGAAAAAATCCATTGTAACTACCACTATAACAGTCCTAAGAAATTTTGTGAGGTTTTCTAGTAGGAGAGGCAACAAAAGAGCTCTTGGCTGAGGATGCTAAGTGCCCCTCCCTCAACTGCAGATCCCAGGATTCCATAGGAGTGCAGCCATGACAGTTAAAGTGGAATCGTAGCACTATAATCATGTAGTATAAAAGGGCCCCAGGATCAGAAACAAAACTGGAAGAGAATGGGGTCTTTTTTAAAACTCGAATAAGTTGATTAAATGTGTGTATAGCAATTAAAGCCAAATAGTATCAAAAGAAATTGGCACCAGTCCAGAAAAGACACACAGAAAGAACACCCTTTTTTGTGTGTGCGTGGAAGACATTGTGTTGTGGGAGGCAGAACCGCAAGCAATGCCTTTCCAGTGACCAGGTGTAGAATACGCAAGGCAAGCCACATGATTTTGGCACTATTGAGGCATAAAATGCCGCATGCATCTCTCCTAATCTCTGACTGTCAAAATACAGCAACAATGAAATGAATAACTGGGTGCCACCCATTTGTGATGCCTAAAATCTGCCACCTGAGGCAACCACCTTATCTTACCTAAAGGTAGAAGTGAGCCAGACTAGAGTTTGGAAAATTTACTTTGTTGGGCTATAGCTGCTAAAATCCCCCCATTAGCAAGGATATCATGCTGACTGGGGGATTCTGAAAGCTGCAGGCCAAAAATGTAAATTTTCCAAACTCCAGCCTCCAGTGGGTTGGGATGGGTCAACAGAAAAAAGTGGAGTTGCCTCACTTGCAAAGAACAAGTAGAAGCAAACAGAGTGCATGGATGCTGACTTCATACAGCCAGAAGTGGATAGTGTCTGAATCCTTATTCAAGGTAGGGTTCACCTAGCCTCCCACATTCACTAGGGTTAGAGGCATAGAACCCTTGCAAAAAGTGGAAGAATCATAAATATCAAAATATGTATGTGTGTCTGTGGGAAGTGGGGACAAGACATGGTGGGGAGAACAGACACCCAGAGTCTAAACCAGGTCAGGGAAAGGAGATGGAAGAGATGGGTTAGCATTCTTCCTTTCTCTCTCACCCATCTCCTGCCTTGGGTGTTGTGGGAGGCATTGGCAGAGGGTTTGTGGTGCTAAGAAATCAGACTGTGAGCTGTCCTTAGCTGGCCAGGCAGCTGCTGGTGGAGGAGGAGGAGGAGGAGGAGGACCAGAGGTTGTTTTTTAAAGGGCTGCATGCGTGGCCTGATCAAAGCCACTGAGACAAAATGTTCCACTGGAAAAGAAACGCCTGAGGTGGAGGGCGGAAGGGTTGGGAAACTTACAAATAATTAGATCCATGAAGGTCAAACCCACAAATGGGGAGGGGTGATTGTACTTCCAAAGGGCAGTAGATGGTGTTTGTTTTGCTAATTGCAGAGAACCTGATTCCAAGATAAAAAGTTCATGTACAGATAATTGATCCCTGGCAGTGGGCCATCACCAAAAGGGATAACTATGAAGGGAATCTTCACTTTCCCATCTATTTGCTGGTTCTGGGAACACAAACCTCTGTTGCCACCAAGTAGGGCTGGAGAGATGGAGAAGGGGACAAGGCTCCTACACCTTTAATTACTCAGTTAGAGGAAATGTGTTATTGTACAGCCTCTTCTCACTGAAATTCTCCCATCTGCACAATTCCTAAAGGTACAGGAGCCCTCTCCTCTTTTGGATCTCTTTGTCACCTTTCCCTCTAGGACACCAAGTTGGTATACAGTGTTATCTTCTTCCCCGGTTTTATCCTCACAATAACCCTGTGAGGTCGGCCAGGTTCAGGAAAAGTGAATGTCCCAAGGTTAGTCCAGGCAGCATGGCAGCTGAACAGTTACATCCCAGTATTTTCCATTTGGTCCTCCTTTCTTTCTGAAACACCTGAATTTTTGCTATTCCCTGCAATTATAAATATAATTTCAGAAGCAGTCTGACTAGTGTAGACTGGCAAAGTAATATAAAAGAGGCACTTGGGAGGAGATGTTATCTGTAAGGCAGCGGTGATCTGACTGATGAAACCTGCCTTTCTGTATTGCTAGCCAGTTTCTCCTATTTACATTGGTATGACCAGGACTTTTTATGGTGTGTTTTTTTTTCCTTTAAATTTTTTGGGAGACTACAACTGCCAGAATCCCCTAGCCTACATGGTCAGTGGCCCTGGTGGTTGGGAGATTCTGGGAACTGCAGTCCATAAAAGTGTTCTCTAAGCTCTGCGGCTATGTAATCTTTGGGCCCATTACCGGGGTTTCCCTTTTTGTTTTTAGACTTATTTCACAAATATGCAATTGCACTAGAACTGAATAGAATAGAAAAGTGTTTCTTAAACCTGGGGTCTGAGGACTCCAGGGGTCTGTGGAGCTGTCACAAGGGGTCCGCAAAGCCTGCTGCTGGATGCCAACAACAGCAGTAGTTAGGGAAGGTGTGGGTGCTGAAACTACTCCCTTGTTTGCAAATGAGAGAGTGGTTTCAGGACCCTCACATGCCTGCCTCTGTGTTCCTTTCACCAGGGATGTGGCAGCAGGGGCGTGGATACCGAGGGACAAGGCAGCAGGGATGTCTACACGGTGAAACTGTCATTGTGGAGCAGGCTTTGAATCCCCACTTGGTCATTGAAACCCACCTGGTGACCTCAGGGAAGTCACATTGTCTCAGCCTCAGAGAAAAGCAAAGCCAGCAAATCTTACCAAGTAAACCCCCATGACAAGGTTGCCATACATCAGTTTTCAAAGAGGAGAGACATGATGGCTAGAAAGAACCTCCCCTGTCAGCAGCACTTTGTTGTTGTGTGCTTTGAAGTCACCTCAGAGTTATGGCAACCCTAAGGTGAACCTATCACAGTTTTTTTTTGTTCTTGGCAAGATTTGTTCAGAAAGGCTTTGCCCTTGCCTTTCTCTGAGGCTGAGAAAGTGTGACTTGCCCAAGGTCACCTAACATCGGAGTGGAGATTTGAATCCTAGTCTCCAGAAGCCTTTTAGTAAATAAGTAAGTAAGTAAGTAAATAAATATTTGAATATTTAAATATATATTTGAATACCTAAATCTAAATTTAAATATTTAAATCTTGGGAGGCCCCAACAACAAATTATATTTTCCGGTGGTCCCTAGTAAAAAAAAAGAAAAAAGAAAAGGTTAAGAACCACTGGAACAGAATAATCAAATGGTGATTAACTCTTGATTTCAAAGAAGAAATGAGTAGTTAGGATTGAAATCCTAGGAGTTTTCTCCATCAGTTCAATGGTATAGACTCATTTTGGAGTGAGGGAAAAAGGAAGAGGGAACAGGAAGTGACTACCTGTAATTCAGGGATCAGTTTTAGAAATGCTATGAGAACCAGGAGGGGTTTTGCTTCAGCCATGTCATTTGAGGAGACTTTTGCTAATTGAGGGTTGCATATTCTCCAACATTTCACAGGAAAAAAACAGGGACACATGTGGCCAAGCAGCATCAGAGTCTGGTCAAGATGATCAAAGTGATTGAGGAAGAACACAGAAGCTAGGAAAGCTAGCAATTTGCTTTTGCCTGAGCCTACTGGGAAGAGCAAGATTCAACCCTCACTTCTTCTCCCTCACTGATTGAACTAATTGAATTAAGTAGCCTCATGGGTTCCTTGCCTGGAGGTGTTTGAAGAAGATACCTTAATTTATTGCACTAGAAATGAGTGAGTGGCTGATGCTGGTATTGTTCTGTTACCCCATTGAATCATATGATTCTTTTCTCCTTGATTTGCACAATACTTTTTTTCCCCCAGGCAGGGCAAATTATCTCTTGGAAGCACTCCTTTCCTGCTTTGGAGTATGAGATTTTACTCCCTTTATAACTGGCACAAATTCCTTTCTGGTTTGCCAAAAGGAATCCAGTGTCTGTTACTACTTCTAATTTTCAACATATAGTATGTCTTTTACTGGTGCAGCACTCTTGATTTGTGGCTCTCTGAGGATTAGAGTCTTTGCTGTGCCAGTTTATCCTGCAAGTTTTTGTTTTTTAACAACAACAACAACATATACAGTGACACACTCTTTTGGCTTAGTGGCAGGCATGAGAAAAACAACAAAAATGGAAAAATGCACTGTTGGGGAAAAGCCCCATAAAACCCAATGTTGGTGCCAACTAGGGGTACCCTTTTTTATAAGTCTTGCACCTGTGCCTTTAAAGACAGCAGCCACCACACAAATATTAAATACACAAAGCTTTCCCCAGACCCAAAGATTCATCACCAGCTCCCAAATTTCTGTCTGCCAGAGTGAAATTAAAAGCACAGAAGCAAGCCCAGCTGTAAGCATTTATGTAGCACTTTAGAGTGTTTCGTGTAGACTGAACATGTGATCTCAGCATTTTTTTTAATATAAGCCCATGAGATAGGTTATTGTTTGCATATTTGCAGATTGGAGACTGGCCTGGAGAGCTGTAGTAACTTGTCTAAGACCACTTCTTAAATTTATGGCACAGCTTGGGGCCTGATTTACATGTATCCCCGAGCCAGTAAAGTATCCAAACAGTTATGCCCCATTGTAGGATTACACTGGCTGATTTCTGTCTTCTAAATAATTGGTGCTACATCCTTTTATTCAAGGCTGGGATGCATGATGCCATGCTGATGTGCTTAAAAGCCACACGTGTGGGAGTTGGCATCTTGATTTAAAAGGTGAGGTCAGCCACATGTCACACTGCAGGGGCAGGAGGTTGATTGCACTGCCTCATCATGGCAAACATTCAAATGCTAGGTGGAACATTTATATCATTGCACCACATGAATTCTCGCCATAGCTCTAGCAAAATTTGCATATAAATAACAGCAGCAGCAGCAGCAACAACATCACTGCTGCTCAGCTTTAGATCCTGTATATTCCACATGACCTACCAATGAGGTCTTTGATTTGCAGTCAATCCCACATGCCCGGTGTATTTTTCTTCATTGATCTCTCCCCACATCTGTTTCTTGGATATCTGCTGCCAGATGTCTGGGACCTGACAAAACTCCTGAAGAACTCTGCAAGGCTCCAAAGGTTGCGCTCGGTTGCCAATAAAACATAATCCAATAAGAGCTAACGTCACCTTGGCACGGTCTTTGAAGACACACAGATCCAAGGTCTTGGCCAGTGTAAGTTTCTGTGCCAGCACTCGGGTAAAAGAGACAAGAAGAAAGGAAGTACAAAGGTGGGGGAATAGAAGAAAACCGTCTTATATTGAATGCTTTAACTTATTATCTGGGACAGATGGTTATGTCTAGAAAAGGATATGGTGCAAGAAACCCCAGAGTTCAGTCAGTGGGATCTCCAAGTACTGCTGGGAAAGACTTTGGAAACCTGGAAACCCACAGCCAGTTAGTGTGCTTGATAATACTGAGCCATTCAGGAGAGACTGTGCTACACCAAAAACCCAGCTCCTTCTATCCACTAAGTAATATACATAATTTGGCTTCATTTTTTTTTTAAATCTTAATGCATGCTGTCGCCTAAATGTAATGTGCAGCTCAGCCAAAATGGAGGCTGCCATGCTTCTGCTCCGCAGGATTGAGTGTCTGCTGGCCTTCTGCATATGGAGATGGAGAACAACCATTAATTTTGCATCCCTCAGGTGCAACCTGATACCATTTCACCTTAAGCTGATTATTCCACCAGGCAATGTCTGTCTTCATAGAGCCATATATACACACAGCCCTTCCTTGTCAGACTTCTCCAATATGATAGTCTAGGTTTTGGAGTGACCAGTTTCTATGGCCAGGGGATAGGATTCACTGCTTATGTTTTGTTTGCTTCACTTCTGCCAGCATTCAACTCTCTTAAAATCATTTGTAGGGTGGGTAGAATCAGAGTTGGATCAGACCAGTCACCATGCTGGCTGAGAGCTGTAGTTTAAAAAAGGAAGTAACCTTCCCAAGCTCTGGATAGGATGTTGCATAGAAATGATGTATCTTTTTTTTTTAATCTCCCTAGTGTTGTCAGGTTGAAAACTGGAGAGGGCCACTGTATCTTTAATGGTTGTACAAAAGAAGAAATTTTATCAGATTTTGCTTGTCATGTAACCAGGTTACAAGTAATACCTCCTGAAATTTCCTACCCAACCCTTAAAAGTACAGGAGCCCTCCCCAGTTTTAACTCTTGCAACCTTTGTTGTTTGTTGTTGTGTGCCTTCAAGTCATTTCTGGCTTATGACAACCTTTAGGTGAACCTATCATGGGATTTTCTGGAGCTGCGAGTGTGTGACTTTCCCAAGGTCACCCAGTGGGTTTCCATGGCCGAGCAGGGTATTGAACCCTGGTTTCCAGGGTTGTAGTCCAGTGCTCAAACCACCACACCATGCTGGCTCTACACTCCTTTTATTCAAAAGCAGCCCTGTTTTCCTGTGACAAAAAGGACACTTTTCTTCTCACACTCAACATAGCTCAGGGGGCTCTGACCTCTTTAGCTCAGTATGACTTCGTCTTGTTGTGTGTCTTCAAGTCATTTCCCACTTATGGCAAAGCTATTACAGGGTTGTCTTGGCAAGCTTTGTTCAGAGGGGATTTGCCTTTGCCTTCCTCTGAGGCTGAGAGAGTGTAACTTGCCCAAGGTCATCCAGTGGCTGAGCAAGGATTTAAACCCTGGTCTCCAGAGTCATTGTTTAACATTCAAGCCACTCCATCATGCTGGCTCACCACACTAATGGGTGATAGGAGAAGTTGCATAGTGAGACCTACTGAACTCTTTTGAAATAAGCATTTGTAATTCCACAAAGCTTAGAAGACGCATATACAGTGAGCCTTTGTTATCCACTAGGGTTAGGTTCCAGTACCCCCTACGGATACCAAAATTTGTGGATGTTCCAAGTCCCATTATGTACAATGGTATAGTAAAATGGTGTCCCTTATATAAAATGGCAAAATTAAAGTTTGCTTTTTGGATTTTTTTTTCAGGGGAGGAATATTTTCAAGCCAAATTTTCAATATTTTCAAGTTGGAATCCATAAATACAGAATCCATGGACATGGAGGGCAGTCTATATTTCATTATTCCATAATTCCTTCCTTGCCTCCCCACACCCAACTAAAAAACCGAGCCTGTAGTTTCCTCCTTAGCCCAGGACACTCCACCCAAACCTAATCTGGCTCAAAGAATACAACTGCTGCAAGCATTACAGGAAGCAGCCATGATGTAGCAGGAAGAGGGTGATAGTGCTTGGTCTTCTGTTCTCCATTTTAAAAGGAGATAGGTGTTTTTGCCCTTGAAAGTGAGGCACAAGGAGTTTACTACTTTTGAAGTATTTTTAAAAAATGAATAAATCCATAAAATGACTGCCTAGTGTTGATGAGCAGGCTTTGTTGGCACTCAATACTTCTTCTTCCCACCCCTTTAAAGGGGTTGTGTACACTATGATTGAGTGGCATTGGTCCTCCAATCTGGAAGATTCAACACTCCCACAAGTCAGCCCTGGGCCTTGAGGTTTGCTTTCTTTCCTCTCCAACCTCACTGATAGATGTCTGGCACATCATCTCCTCCTCTTCTCAAATTGCTTCTTTGACCCAACATCACTGTTTTTATAAGGCCTTTGGCTGTCACACACAAAGCCTTTGCTTCCTGCCCAGGAGCCTGGGGGAGTTGCGGAATTTCTCTGTTTTCAAAGCCTCGGATTCAGCTTGTCTGGTCTTCTTTGGCTGTAAATTGTCTTCCTCGGCCCCCAAACCTTCTGAGTGTGGAAAGCTTATCCCTTGCCAAGTGAGAGATCAGCCTAACAGCAGCTGAAATTAAACGTGATGGGAAAGGGAGAGATGAATAGATTGGAAGATGGACATGTTGCAGAAACTTTGAGCTCCCCTGCAACTAATGGGTGAAAGGCAGCCATTTTCCCCTTCATGATTTTTGCCATAACACCATTTCTTTTCTTTGTATTGAGTGGCATGAGAAAAGATCTCTTAAAAAGTCTAGTGGGATATGAATCCACTGAAAGGCTTAGTCTAGAGGCAGCTAGAAGGTAGATCTGAATCTACTGATAAATCTCTGTGTGATCTGCGGTGTATTGACAAGGGGTTTTGACTTCCCATTTATCAATAGAAGCAAGAAGCTGCCTCATTCTAGGCTGCCAAATTATATTTCTGAAATGAAGGGAGTTTATGGAGGTTGGGGGAACTAAGTCTAGATTTTTGTATGGAAAGTCTGTGCACTCTGTCCAGATGGCTGGGGTCTGATTTCCTAATTTAAAATGTCAGTCCTCTGCACTAAGGGACCATTTGGAGGATCTTGAATTTCTGGTAAAAATCAAAATAAATTTCACAATTACTGAGGTCTGCCCATTCCAAGTTTAATCCATTAGTCTTCAGCTGGTTGGCTGGGACTGAAACAACTCGGTGAGCTGCAGCAACAGTGGTGTCAACTGCCATACAAATATGTGGGGATAAAATATGAAATGTACCCCTCAGATGCATTTTTGGGCTGTGGAAAAGTCTCAGATTTCAAAAGGTCAAAGACCACTGGGTGGAAGAGAGAAGGGACCTTGCATTTTTTCCCCTTCTGTTCTGTTAAAGTCCAGGTCAGATTGTGACAGTCAGCAGTCCAACACAGCTAACTTCCAAAGCATATAGCAGACCATATTGTGCATTGCATGCAGAAACTCCCAAGTTTGATCATCCATGTCTCTGGTTAGGGCTAGGAAAGGATCTTCCTGATACCCTGGAGAACTTCAATCAGTCAATGCAGGGCAGAGGTGAGAATCATGCAACCTTCCATATGTTGCTGGACATCAGCTCTTAGCTTTCCTTGGTGCTTAGCTTGCCCTGGTGGTGCAGTGGTTAAATGCTAGTACTGCAGCCACAACATTATGAGTTCAATCCTGTCGGACTTTAGGTTGACGCAGCCTTCCATCCTTCCATAGTCAGTAAAATGAGTACCCAGCTTGTTGGGGGCAATTAACTAACACAACTAAACTGTTTAGGGAGTGCTTAGCACTGATAAGTGGTATAGAAATGTAACTGCTATTGCTATTTCCTCACCATTGGCTGTCCTGGCTCAGAATTGCTGTGAGTTGCAGTCCAACAACATCTAGAGAGCCACACTGTGCTACCCCAGGATATAGAATAATCTGGCTCATATAAGGAAATTACATATATGTTCAGGTCACAGGGGAAGAAAATGAAATAAATGTTTGATTTACTTTTTTAAGCAAGAGGAACATGTAGAGAGGAACAGATGTCCCTGTTGTGCCCATGGCTTCCCTATCACCACATTTTAGACACCATTTTCCAGAATGTTTTTTTCTAGCTGGGACTCTGATATCAACAATTATCCTAACAGAGAGTAAAGTGTTTAGGAAGAGATTCTGAAGGAAGATAGGACATGGACTGGAGGCAATCACGGCAGCACCTGGCACATGCAAACCTCTTTCCTCTTTGGGATAGTGTTTAAAGTCACAGAACTGTCACCATCACATGACCTTTCAACTTAACACTCTGGAACACCATGGGAGACTGAAACCGCTCATCAGGCTGGCCACTGAGGCAAAGAGAGATAACAGTTGGCATTTGTTGTTGTGTACCTTCAAGTTGTTTCTGACTTTGGCGGCCCTGAGACAAACCTATCCTGGGGTTTTCTGGGGCTAAAAGTATGTGATATGCTCACAGTCGCCCAGTGGCATAATCTAGGCATAAATTCCACCTTGTAGTGCAATGATTTCTTTGAACAATGCACAGTGGTCACACCCAGCAGAAGGTGGTACAAGTGGAATTGTGCATTTAGGATCCTTGCACATACAGTAGGACATTAAAGTCCACAGAGTAGTGTGTAAACATGCATTGCCTCTACAGATTGCCTGTGTGCATGGCACAATGCAGTTGCACAGAGTTGTCATCCAGCTGCCCTGACTATTTGTCCACATACATTATGTTGGAATTCAGTATATAGGGTTTGTGTAACACAACTTCATTGGCAGATATTTACTTAACACTGAAGTGAAGTAGGATCTCAGACCATTTCTGCCCTATACTGTTATAGTGCTGTTATTCCACTTTCAACCTCCTATGGAATTCTGGGGTTTGGAGTTTAGGGAGGGGCCTTTAGAATTCTCAGCCAGAGAGCTCTTTGGCCTCCGTAAACTAAGAACCCCAGAATTCCACAGGATGTTCAATGAGGAATAATAGCACTGTAACAGTGTAGGGCAGAAATGGACTCAGTCTATGTTTGATAATGCTCAGAGGCAGACAGAATTTGTTTACCAAAGGTTTCTTGGAAAACAGCATGCTCCCTCTTCCACATATCTTAGTTGGAGAAGTATAGAACAGTTGAATTAATGCCTTTTTTTTTTAGCCTATCAAAAAGATGTTGCTGCTTTTTGATATACTTGGCTTTTAGGTGCAGGTGATTGGATTGGGGATGAAAAAGAGAGTCATATTATATATAGAGCTGGGAAAAGTTACTTCGGGGGATTCCCATCTCCTAGAATCTCTTACCTAGGCTGGGATTTCTGGGAATTGTAGTCCAAAAGCATTTTTCCACAGCTCCACTTGTATGCTTGAGCTAGTGGCTATCTGGGGCCATTTCCACACTAGCACTGTTATAGCACTATTATTCCACTTTCAACATCCTATGGAATCCTGGGGTTTGCAGTTTTGGGAGGGGCCAGGATTCCATAGGATGTTGAAAATGGAATAACAGCACTGTTACAGTGTAGTGCAGAAATGGCTTTAGTGTGTTGATGCTACTGGAACCAAGGAAAACCAGTAGATGTTGAAAGGCGTATGTGTGAATTGTAGCTTAATGTATAAACTACACACAGTCTTCAGGCAGAGAGTTTCAGTTTCAGAGTTTCAGTTTAATCCTCACCATGCATGACCTGTTAAAACAGTGGTTCTCAACCTTCCTAATGCCGCAACCCTTTAATACAGTTCCTCATGTTGTGGTGACTCCCAACCATAAAATTATTTATTTATTATTTACAATGCCCCCCCCGCCCAGCAAAGGCTGCCTCGCCGGCCAGGAATGGGGGGGGGGCAGGGAGGGAAAGAGGAGCCACGCGTCTCCCCCGGGGAAGAACTCCGAGACACCCCCCCGGGCTCTGCTTCTGCTTCTGCTTCACTCTCGTTTCCGCTGGGGGGGGGCAGTGTGGGAAAAGTTCCCAGAGTGTTGACCCTGGCTGTGGGGGAGGAATCCCAGCGCCTTTGTCTTTTGCGCCGGGCGCAGCTCACCCCCCCCAGAAAAGTGCCGCCTTGCGGCCCCCCGACCCTTCCGCAGCGCCCCCCTCCGTGGCAAGTGGGGCAGCGGCCGTGGTGAGGAGGGGCCTTGCCCCCCGTGCTGCCGCCGCTGCCCCAAGCTGGCCCGTCAGACGGGAGGTTCTCCCGGTAACGCAGAAGGGGAGCAATTTCAGTCCCTTCTGAACAGGGGGCAGGAGGACGCGAGTGCGTGGCTCGTGCTTGTGCACCACCACTCCTGGGCCTTTTCCGCACATTACCTTATTGTGGAGGTGGGGGGTGCCCTCTCTTCGCTGCCCCTTCGTCCCGCAGCTGGCTTCGCCAAAGGGGGCGGGAGGACGCGAGTGCATGGCTTGCGCTTGCGCACCACCACCGAGGAGGGAATGGAGCCTAAGACCATCGGAAATACATATTTTCCAATAGTCTTAGGTGACCCCTGTGAAAGGGTCGTTCGACCCCCAAAAGGGTCGCGACCCACAGGTTGAGAACCGCTGTGTTAAAAGAAGCATACATACACATGCTGCTGTTCCCAGGTACAGAATCCAACTGGACTGGAAACTGAAGGTTTCAGTGTTGGCGATAGCCTTCCATTGCACCTGAGGGCAATAAGACTAGGTTAGAGGGTGGAGGGCAATCCCTGTAGCATGCATAGCCATGACTTCCTATGCCTTGCGATCATTCTTCATCTTCCTGCTTGAGTCAATCATTTAATTTTGCCTCATGACAGAGACTAACCCTGCTAAGACCCTGGAAAGCTGCGGCTGATCTGAGAAGGCCGTACTGGATTGAGATGGAAAAATAGTCCAGCCAGACATAAGGCGTCTCCTTGTATCCCTAAATTTCAATTGCATGATAATTGCAGATTGGGCTCCAACTAGGTTCCTTGCTCTGACACAGTTGGAGCAGACCTAATTTGAGGAGAAGTATATTATGAAAACCAGCATGGTATAGTAGTTAGAGTGTTGGACTGCAACTCTTGAGAACAGGGCTTGAATCCCCACTGGGCCATGGAAACCCACTGGGTGACTTTGAGCAAGTCACATTCTCTCAGCCTTAGGGGAAGGCAAAGGCAACTCTCTCAAACAAAACTTGCCAAGAGCAACCCTTGATGGTGTTGCCTTAGAGTCACCATAAACCAGAAACAAACAATAACAAATGCATAAAACCCACACACATTTCACAAGCATCTAGGTATCTGCATAACCCTGCCTTTTTCCTCCTGCTGTCTCCTGATCCCCACCTTAATTCCTTCCCTGATAACTGTGAGCATCTTTCGTGATGGGAGCAGCTGGGGCATATCAGAGAATATTCCCAGGAAACAAGTATCTGATGTTACAATCATGTAAGTGCCTGTTTTAGAAGGTCGTTATCCCAAGAAGCAGCAGTGGCAGCATAACCAGCAGATCCAGGAGAGCGTCTGTCCCAAATAACAAGCAGCCCATGGGTAGGTGATGAGCAGGCATCCAATTGCCAGAGACTTGGCTTATAACTCTTAGTTTACAACCATCTGGAAGACTTTGAAATGAAGCACACATATCCATCTCTATTACACATCTGCACATCTCTTAGGAGCATCGATGAATCATTCCTTCCCCCTACCCCCACCCTCGCTGTAGTTGTTTATCCATGCACACCCACCTGGAGGAGAGGCAGGGCGGGGGAAAGATACAGCTTTTTTCACGAGCATAATAGTTTGCTGTTCCAAAATTGGAGATGTAAAGTAAGAGCTGAGGAAGACTTGCTTTGTTTTAGTTTGGGGTGGGGCAGTTCTAGCTGACAGTTTCCAGAAAAAAAGAATCCCCAAGAGCAGAGATAGTCGACATTAGTAGGAAAGGGTTAACACATTTAGTTAATCATTAATAGGATTTTAAAGATCTGATTCAATTACATTTATATTAGAAGAAGAAAAAAGATAACTATTAAGTTCATGATAAATTGCCTTTTGTGTTAAAAGCTTGCTCTAAAAGCTTTATCTAAAATGCCATCCATTATTTTAGTTCCCATCTCTTTGTCCCATTTTTTGTTTTTGGAGTGCATACTTCCTATGGATTTCAAGTGTTTCTACATGGTTCATTAGTCCTCCAGATTTTATAGGTATAAATGAATGGATAGAATAATGCAGAGCCTTTGTTTTGTTTACAAAAAGTGAGGGCTACACTGAGACTGTTAAACTCAAAATACAGTAACGCAATTCATCTCACTGGAGATACTCTTGAGTAAATAATTTGAATCTCGTGACCTAAACATTGCAGTCCTACAACTCTAAGGGACGAACAAAAAATACTGTATCAAACATTCAAGTGATATAGGGTTTGGATAAAGAACCAACTCAGAAATGTAAAATTTAGTGTGTTCTCCCATTTAATTGATTCTGTCGTTAAGTTACTGTTAACATTCCCAGCCAGTTTTAATAAAGTTGTCCCTTTTGTTTAAAGATTTCTAATTTAATTGATTTTAATTAGTTCATATCACTGCACAGAAGTGATATACTCACACAATAGTGTAACTCTGTAGCAATCTCTGGAAGCTGACACTCTTCAGATGTGTTGGACTACTTTTTTCATCATCCCCAGCTAAACCTGCGTCCATTCCCCCCCCCCCCGGTACTCTGTTGCTGTGACATCTTCTACCTCATGTTAGGGATGGAGGCCTCCTGCAACAAGTTTTTTAAGACAGGAGGAGTTCTGCATCAAATCAGACTTGCCCTTTCATGATGATTGATGTTTATTTCTATCTGGCTTTTCTCCTAAATGAGATTCAAAGCAGCTTACAGCATAAATTATGATTCCACCTTAGCTGCCATGATGTCAGCCTATAGAATCCTGGGAATTATAGTTTAGAGAGGGGCAGCCTAAAAACTCTCCAGGCACCAGATTCTGTCTGGTCTTGGAAGGTAAGCAGAGTCATCCCTGATTAGTACTTGGATGGGAGACTGCAAATGAATACCGGGTGCTGTAAACTGTATTTCAGAGGAAGGAACTGGCAAAACCATCTCTTGAGTATTCTTTGCCTAAGAAAAGCTTCTGAAATTCATGAGGATGCCATAAGTCAATAGGCAGCTTTAAGCCACATGTGCACACACAGTTGCTGCAAACGGGGGAGCTTCTCTGCTTCCTCTGGCTAAATACAAACCCCAGGATTCCATAGGAGGCAGATATGGCAGTTGAAGTGGAAACAGGACACTACAATAGTGTAGTGTGAAAGGCTCCTGAGCTGCAAGGATATTCCTTTCCCAGCAGAGGCAGGGTTTATTAGCTTGCTAACTGGGCAGACCCAGCATAGTGAGTGTCCTCACTCAGTTTCAGTGGTGGAAGACAGGAAAGAATGATGCCATGCATAGAGTTATACCAATGCCCAAGTCAGAGATGGGGAACCTCAAGCTCTCTGAATATTTTGCTCTACTGCCCATAATCCATTGTTGGCATTTGAAACATCTGGGATGTCAAAGGTTCCCTGTCCCTACTGAAAGCACTGGAGACCTTAGCAAAGCTGGATAAAATAGAAGGAAAGCTTGTCATATGGAGTATTCCACAGAAAGTGAAAGTGAATGGGGTATCCAGTTCTTACTGGTGAGATCAACCTTTCATTGCTAGACCCATCACTCTTTATGCTTTCTAAAAAAATCAATCTCTTTCCATGTGCGTATTTTCCCTAAGAAAGCCACTTTCACTTCCCTGGTTTGGGCTGGATTCCTTAGGAACAGGGATGGGGAACATGTACCTTCCTCCTGGAGGCTCTTGGCCTACAACATCCATCAATCCTAGTTAGCACATCCACTGCTGAGAGGCCGTGGGAGTTGCAGTTCAACACTATCTGGAAGAATACGCAATTTCCCAATTCCTGATTTGGAGAGAGTTGTCCTATCTTGTAAGCTGTTGAGGAAATGAGTGCCCACCACTGGAAATTGTGGCCTCTGGTGGTCTAATTGAGGATTTAGCCACTGAGTGAGATGCTACACCTGAGATGTAGTGGTTAAAGTGCTGGACTGGGGACCTGCTGGGGAAGCTCAGGTTCTAATCTTCACTCATCATGGAAGTTGCATTGCATTCTCCACTCTCTCTGGCTAAACTTCCTCACAAGGTTAGCATGTGTACAGAATGGGGAGGGAGAGAGACTAAAGTATGTCACTTTGAGCTCCTCAGATAAGAAGCAGAATATAAAAATACTGATAAAGAGTCAAACACACATGGACAATAATTCTGCTGGTATCTTACACATGCATAAATTTCCTTAGGGAAACTGTTGGATGACATGGAGTGTCTCCATTCAGTCTATGGAAATGGAGTTATATATCAGTGCTTCTATTTGGTTGTACATAGCAGCACCTGGTGGGTTCTATGTCAGAGGAGCAGTGAATCCACTCTCGGTTTTGGATATCTTCAAAAGGGCTCTCTTAAGGTGCTGAACCATCCCTCTAAAGTTTGTTCAACACTTTGGACGGCTCCTTTAAAGCCTGAATTAAAATCTGGAGTGGATTTATCTTCCCATTAATTGGGACCCATCAGGTGGCTGTATATTTGTTTGCATACTTTGTGCACTGGTTAAGTTGTGTAATATTGCCATTGAGTGCAATGGATGCTCCACTGAATTAATGCATAATTCTGTATGTGAAGATTTATGCTATGCAGCCCTGATGTAGGGTGCTGGCATCTGTGTTTCTCTCTTGAAGCCATGGCTCTATACAGTTATGTCTATGGCCATTTCTGCACTATGCCATCATAGTACTATTATTCTACATCCTGTGGAATTCTGGGGTTTGTAGTTTACTGAGGCCAAAGAGCTCTCTGGCTGAGAATTCTAAATGCCCCCCCCCAACTCCAAACCCCAGGATTCCATAGCAGGTTGAAAGTGGAATAATAGCACTATTATTTCCCACAGTAGTGGGAAAATGGCCTTTGATTCCATTTTGCCCTGGACTAAGGACTCTTTCCCCCAGATCCCATGTGGCTGTGGCAAAGACATTCCATTCTCCTCCACCCAATCCAGTGTTCAGTTGTCAAGGATTTGATGACAGGAGAAGAATTGGGATCCCCAGGAGACCTGGGAAAAAACATGAATTCTTCCTCTGAGCTGAGGCCTTTCATCTCAGATTTTTTTAAAATTTCCTTTGAAAATATAAATTTTATTCATTAGTTATTATTGATTGTTCACATGTATATCCTGTCTTTTGACCAGGAAGCTGAAGGAGGCACATATTCTTCAACTTCATCCTCACAACAGCAACCCTGTGAGGTAGGTCAGGCTGTGTGAGAGAGTAATTGGACCAAGATTACCCAGTGAATGTCATGCCTAACTATTAACCAGAGTTCATTGACTCTTTTTTTAAATGGTAATTCTGCCCATAAAAGAGAGATTTCCTTGCTCCCTTCAGTCCCAAAATAAGGATTGTTGTTTCCATGCAGAAGACCTCACTGTCTCTCACATCCACTCAATTCATAGTCTTGTTATTCTCCTGGAAATGGAATGTGGGAATCTTGGAGTGTCAGTGAATTCCCTGATTGTGTGTGTGTGTGTGTGTGTGTGTGTGCTGTGTGTGGTGGCAGTGGAGACAGTGAAAGGGGAGAAGTGTTGGGGTGGGTGGGCAATGATGGGAGGAAGGGGTTGGGATGTCTAGGGCATGATTGTTCGCGCCTGGCTTGTGGATGATGGAGAGCAGCACATCTGCACAATTCATGGCCTGCGGGGTGCTCAGCGCAACCATTCCGACAGTGTTGGTGAAATATGCTCTCACCGTGCATTGCTAATGCGAGCCAAGCAGATGGCACCGCAGCCATTACAGGAATAAATAATGGGCACAGTGGTCTGCCTGGCATGGGGAGTGGGTGCACACTCCTCCTTTCTCTCTCTCTTTCTTTCTTCCTCTGTGTGCCACCTGGACAGATCTTAGCAGGGAAAGAGAGACACCTAATGGTCACTCTAGACAGCACAGCAAGGCAGCCTCTTCTGGCCACACCAGTCTTGCGGGAGTGGGTTGCTGGTTGTTTTTTAACAGATTATCCTGTCTTCTTTGCTGTAAGTACTGGAATATGAAGAGAGGGCTGGAGATCTTGCTGGTCTACAGGTCCTAACGGTGATTAATGAGTTTTTAAAATGTAATATCATAGTAATAGTATAGGCTCACAGGTTCAATATCAGAGACGTCTCCTCCTACACACACACACACACACGCACACACACGGACACCTCCTCCTCCCCATTCTCTCACACCCACACGCTCTTTTTTCCCCTTCAGATTTCTGTCTTCTTTTTGAGCTTTTGTCTTCAAAACTCCCAGAAGGTCTGAGATAGAGGTGAATGAGAATGCTGGAGCAGGTTTGTCGACTTATGGATCAGATATTTTTCTCTGGTACCGAGGAAATGAATTCCTGGAAAATTCTGCACATGCATACATTTTCATGCATACATACACGTTTATTTAATTATTTTTGTTTTGTTTTATTTTATTTGTATCCCACCTTTCTCTCAACATGAGACCCAAGGCAGCTTTCAACAAGGTTAAAACAAGAAAGAGCTAAAAACCTGATGACCAAAAAAGTTAAAACACTGTTAATGAGCTCTGAAAAATATAAAATCATTTTTAAAAATCTAGCAATAAAGTTAAAAAAAGAGACAGCAGGTGTGCACACACTCCATTTTTAGATATAGGTCAAGATAGCTGAGACATTGGCCATTTCTACACTACACTGTTCTAGTGCTGTTATTCCACTTTCAACCTCCTATGGAATCCTGGGGTTTGCAGTTTAGAGAGGGGCATCTAGAATTCTCAGCTAGAGAGCTCTTTGGCTTCAGTAAACTACAAAATCCAGAATTCCACGGGATGTTGAATGGGGAATAACAGCGCTAGAACACTGTAGTGCAGACATGGCCATTGTGGGAGTCTTCTGGGGATTGTGGCTATAGAGACTGTTGTGATGAGTGCCTCCACTTCAGGTTTTCCCTCTAGCACTGAATGAAGCAGTCAGTTGATCTTCCCATATCTGTCAAGATGCTGGAGATGACACTGAAAGTAGCTTAGGACCTTGCCAATTGACAAGGTGCCTCTTCCTATATATACCTGCTTGAGGACTGAGGTCCACAGGAGGGACCCTTCTCTTCTGTCCCACCAGTGTGGGCAATATATTATGGGAGGATGTACGAGAGGATTTTCTCTGTGTGGTCCCTCAGTGGTGGAATGGCAACCCATTAGAAGACTAACAGGCATCTACTTTAGTTTCATTCTTGCACAAAGTGGAAACATAGCTTTTCATGAAAGCTTTTGGGGCCTGATTAATTCTGTCCAAATCAGATACCAATTCCTACCATCATCTCACTGCCCTCCTCCATCAACCTGCATGGAGCTACACAAAATCAGTGGAAGATGGTGGCTCCAGAGCAATAGGATGTTGAATCCACTCCAGGTTTTGCCTGGCTGTCAATGGCTCTGAGACTTTTTGGAGATAGGTTTCAACATTGTGGAAGGCTCCCTTAAAATTCAGCTAAAAACTGGAGCACATCCACTGCCCTGCTGACATAGGATCTACTTGTAACCACTGCCCAAAGTGGGGTCACTCCACTTTTCAGTATGGCAAGAACTGCTCCATTTGTCTTATATAAAAATCCTTTGACCATCTCCATCACATGTAGTTGAACGTTTGCCAGGACAGGAACTATCTTACATTTTTTATTGAGGCCAGTTCTATCATTAGATAGAGTGAGGCTACCTTTTCATGACAGTTTTTATGTCATCAATGGGCAGGAAATGGTTATTTATTTACTTTGCTGTGGTCATTATTTGGACTGTCTAGGATGGGAGGAGATGCTTGTAGGACTTTCTTCCTTCATGCCAAAGTAACATGGTTGGCTCTGGGGACATAGAGCGGGTTGTAGGGTTGGGGATATCATAGGCTGATCCATCTCAAACAGCAAATTATCTGTCTCTGCATAGCACTTGTCTTGGACTGGTGGGTCAAGAAATGTGCATGTCACATTTGCATGTAAAGATGCTGCAAGGACAGTCTTTGCTCAGAAGTGAAAGATGCTACCCCAGTTGGAGGATTGGCTTTTTAAGATGTTAGATATGATGAGCGTGGAAAAACTTACTGCATTAATTAAAGAAAAGACATTACAAGAACTTGAAAAAGAGTGTGAACCAATTATAGACTATGTAAATCAAGACGTGGAAAGGATATGACCATACGGTTTGTATGTAGTGATTATGTTGTTGTACATTGTTTTTCGTTTTATGAGGATAGCTATAACCTTTTAGAAGAAATGGTAGAAGGTTTGATAGAATTGGTATTAAAATGAGAATGTATTAGAATGGAATAGAAATGTCAATTCAAGAGGAAAAAATTAAATGGAAGACAAGGGGTGTAAGAAGGGGGCAATGTTTTGTAAAGGAATACATGTATGTTTATCAGGTTTTAAATAAATAAAAAAATGAAGGTGCAGCTGTCACTAGTGGTACTAGTTTACTGAATTACTAAAGCTCTAGCCTACCTTCCTCCTGGGAATAAATGACTCTTAAGGCAGATAGCGACAGTATAATTTATTTTAAAAAACAACCAATTTAAAAACATGTTTAAAATACAACATGCATTTTGAGAGATCAAATGCAAAGGCAGGAGGAGCTATGTTCCCTTTAGTGACTATATGACAGAGAGAATTTCCAGCTTTTCTCATCCCTACAGGACAAGCTATGCCTGCCCAAATTCTTTTTACTTTTCAAATGCTAAAGTTATAGGGCCCTGTCTTGCTTTATGTTTGGTTATACAGTTGGCCCTCCACATTCACTAGGGTTAGGGCCCTGGGGCCCTTGCAAAAGTGGAAAAACCACAAATATCAAAATGTGTGTATATGTGTGTGTGTGTGGGTGGGTGTATGTGTGTGTACATGGGAATGAGGCTGAGGCATGGTGGGGGGAATGGGCACCCAGGATCCAAACTAGGTCAGGGAAAGAAGGGGGAAAGAGCCAACATGGTGGTCTTATGGTTCCTCTCTCAGCCATCTCCTTCGTCGGGTGTGGGAGGCATTAGGAGAGGGTTTGTGATGCTGAGAAATTGGGCTGTGAGCCATCCTTAGCTGGTCAGGTAGCAGCTGGTGGAGGAGGAGAAGGAGGAGGACCAGAGGTGGATTTTTAAAAGGTTGCATGGTCAGATCGGAGCCAGCAGGAGGAAAGGTTCTCTTGGAAAAGAAGCACTTGAGATGGAGGGGTAGGAGGGGCTGGAGAATTTGCAAATAATCGAATCTGTGAAAGTGAAGCCCACAGATGTGAAGGACCAACTGTACTTCAGAGAGGAATAGGAAGGGTGACGTTATGTTGAAATATTTAAAATGGGCCCCATGTTTCACTTGAGAGATGGATTCCAGATCTGAATGTATTAACAACAACTGCTGTTTGGCATCCAGGAGAGAGTGGAACAAAAGAGGTCCTGTCATACCAAGTCAGGCCATTTGTCCATCAATGCTATGAATGTGTGCTCTGACTGGCAGCAGTTCCCCAGAAGTTTTAGGCTGAGACTCTTTGGCTCTCCTTGTAGCTAATAAGTTTTAACTGGAGATTCTGGGAACTGAACCTGACACCTTCCTCTTGCAAAGCAGTGGTGGCTGGTGGGTCCCAAGTCAGTAGGGCAATGGATCCACTCCAGGTTTTGGCTAGCTTTAAAAAGAGTTCTCCAGGATGCTGAACCTATTTAAGAGTAGGGTTGAACATCTTGGAGACCTCTTTTAAAGCCTGAATTGAAATCTAGAGTGAGTTCATTGTCTTGCTGGCATGGGAGCCACATGCAAAGCATGTTGTCTGCTTTGGATTTTAAGTAAAATCTCCAACCATACTTAGCTTCTAGCAGACTCAACTCCAATCTCTGTGCCTTCCAATAACCTCCTCCCCCTCTTTTGTCATCAACTACTTTCTTTTCTCTCTGTTTTACCATTTCCTGCTATCATGATCCTGCATTGTTGTTTGTTTTTTTTTGGCAAAGTCTTTTCCCTGAATTCCTCTCATGTCTCTTTTCTTAAACCCCTCTCGCTTTTCACCTCTCCCTGAACTATCTCACACATTATACAGGATAAGAGAGCTGGTCTGAAGTGTCAGAATTGTGGACTGAGCCACAGCTAACTGCAGGTGATATGCTGTAATGGCTTCAAAACCTCTGTAAGCTGGTATCCTGTGGATTAGTGCCAATTAGAAGAAACCCATTCAAATCCAGGCATCCAGTGAGACTCCTTTAGTCAGGACTGAAAACAAGATTTAGGCATGAGTATCACAAAACCAGCACATGGGAGGGAGGGACTGCGGACTCACTAACCAGAGGTTCTATTCTCTGTTTAACATGGGAAAACATTAACATTAGCCTTCCACCTGCAGTCTGAAGTGGTGTAGTCCAGAATTCTACCACCCCATTCTTTTTAACAGCTCTCACTCTTTTCTCCATTCTAACAACTGGCAACCTGTGACCTCTCTCCCCTTGTCAATCTTTTCTCCTCTAATAATGTGGAAGCCCATCCAGATCAGAAAACTGCACTTGTGAGTTTCATGCTACAGCACCTGGAAAACTATTGCTTTAGCAGCAGAAAGCACCATTGCTGTAAGAGTGAATTTTGCTGTACACAAGCTCACTGCGGTGTCGCCACAGCCATGCATCCACAGAAAATCTCCAGATGCAGGCAACTGTGTTGATCTGTGTCAGTAGTTCATACCAATTCTCCTATTTTTCATCTGCCTAAGGAGCAGATCTTTTTTCAAATTAATGGGTCTTAATCACCTATTCAGGAACAGCCACCCTCCAAATACTTTGCATTATTACAGGAAGAATTGCTGACAACAATATATATGACTTTGGAAGAAATCCCATCTGTTGCAGTTGAGGGGTGAAGTTAACCTTAGAGTCTTGTGAGTCCTGGCATCATTATACCACTGCTCAAAAAATAACATCAAGATGATGTTGTAAATAGGAACTAGGACAGTACTTTGGCCCAGATCCAGCCTAATGAACTCTTCATTGGCCTAGGGAATGACACTTCAGCCCCCTGTTCCTCCATGTGGGAATATTAATGAAAGGAAAGATTAACTGTACCACATTTTATTAAAAAGAAGACTTGTCTAACCACCTCTTATTTTTAGTGCTCTTTCCAAAACAAATCCCACAAGCCTGAATGATGAATAAGACCTTCAGTAATAAATGTATGACAACACACTTCTCTTGTGGGGCATTTGCAAAATTTACGTTTAACTTCTTGTACTACAAAGTCTGTGACTGTTAACCTGCAATAAGCCAAGGTTCATTCTGGCCAACTGTACAAAGGCTACAGTTTAGAAAAGGGCAGCTTTGTAAAAGGATTTTGAGGTCAGAGCCACTAAAAAGGTGAGGTTCCTTGAGTATTTCCGTTACATTGCAGATAATTGGAGGAATCAGCTTGGAGGAATCAGCTTGGAGTGAAGTAGCAAATGGTTTTGTGAAGCTATCTAACCTTTCCTCTGAGCCTACTTCCAATTGGTGTCATGGGGTGACCCATGTTATGGGTACTCGTGTTATTAGGGAAGGTAAAAAAAATTTCTATTTGTTTCCTTCATGTTGTTCATCATTTTATAAATATTGATAATTTCCCCTTTGTGGCTATTGGCCAAAATCCCACATCAAATTCATAGCTATGGAGAAGTAATGTATGACCTAAGGAATTGATCCCTAGAACCCATCTTAAATTTGAGGAAGCCATTCCAAGCAATGCAAATTGATCACTCAGGTGAGAAGGGCCTTTCAGGATCATACACCGAGTCCTCTCCTGGTCCCAAGTCCTGGTGGAAGGGACTGGTCACATCATCTGGAAGCACTCCACTTGCCTACACAGCAGACCTCTGTTGCTTGGAGTGTCTCCCTTGAGTTCTAGGTGGGTTCTGGAGGTATTTAAAATCATGGCAATAGTTCCACTATTGGGAATACATAGCCTGTCTGAATATAGAGCAGTTACGGATCCATAATTCTAGGTTATGAATCCATAACTGCAATAATGCAGGATGCCAGCCATTATCTTTTTAATGCAAGAATCCCAAATTATTTCAGGCTTTTCTTCTTCAGGGAAGGAAATCCACTCTCTTGATACTTTTCAGTTTTCTTTTCTGCACCTGCATAGGTTCCCCTGATGCCCCTCTCCCCCGTCATTACAATGGTGCTTTTAAAATGACATTGCTCCTTGTCCCTTGCATTTGTTGTTATTTTCCTCACCATCAGAAGCTTACTGTTCCTTTTCAGAAAGGGGAGAAATAGTTACATTCTTGGAAAGGTGATCCAGCAACTCCTGGAGTATGTTTCTGTCTTTTGAAGGGCAGAGGTATTTCATTTTTAGTCTCTAAGAAGAATTAGGACTTTGAGATTCTGTCCATCAAGATGGCAGAACCTGGAAAGGGGAGTGCAATGTGAGTGATTTTCATGCCACGGTCAAGGCAAAGAACACTGCTCTTTCTCAAGATACTCTGGGCTCAGGCCGAAAGTTCACACTGTTGCCATACCAGCATTTCCCCAACAGCTTCTAGGGTACAACTAGATGGGGGTGTAAGTCACAGCTACTTGGCACTGGTGAGAGGATTGGCATTGCCCTTGCCCCTTCATGTTTCTGGGCCCAGCTAGGTCATGGGCTGAGCTGTCAAGAGGATCCACCACGTGGTGCCCCATCAAGATGGCACGGGGCACAAAATACAATTGCCAACTTTACTTCTGACAAGACAAGGAGCAGCCTTCTCCTCAGATAGGAAGTCACCTTGCTGCATCTATCCAGAGGAGAATCAAAATTCATGTCCTCAGATGAGTTTGTGATTGTGTTCTCTCTCTCTCCCTGCCCCTGTTTTCATTCTTGGCAGAGTCAGAGATTATCTACATTTTACACTTTTTCAAAGTGCTGCAGAAATCCAGACCCTGCAACCAAATGGCCCATATTTTCTAAAAAAAATAAGAAAGAAAGAAAGAAAGAAAGAAAGAAAGGACAGAAGGAAGGAAGGAAGAAAAGGATTTCCTTTCTTAGATCCATTTTTAAAACTTTCTAGAAAGGTAGCATTTAGATTGTCGGTGGAGGGATGTGTCACTCACCAGATATTGGACTGCAATCTCCAAAAGCCTTATTCAGAATACCCAATGCCATGGGATGATGAAAACTGCTTCCATGTCTGTGCAATGGTGAATCCATTCCAGATATCAGTTGGGACATTAAACAGATATGCAGTAGGTTCAACACCTTGCATAGCTTCTTTTTAGAATGGTTAAAAACCCAGAGTGGATTTACCACTCTATTGATATAGAAGTATAGCCATTGACTACCATTTACTCATTATTTTTACAAACAAGGGTTGACATCTTGTTTCAGTATTTATAATATTGTATTTCTTTTTACAATTGCTGCACGAGTGCAGTGACTGATATTTCTCCCCCAAGCCCACCCTAGAAGCCAGGCAGCTGTACTAACACAGGCGAGGGGCAGGGGGAGCAGTGAAGAAGTGTTCAGCCCTCTCCTGGCAACGAAATGCTTTGCAACAAGCAGGTGCAGCAGGACTCTACTGCCAGCCTCGGTCTCAGATAGCAACAATGCGAGAGTGGTTGGGGAGGGGCTTGGCACACCTGCTGCTCAGTTGGAGTTGCTCTACCTCTTCTCACTGAAAAATCAGCTTGCCTAAATAAGGCAGGCAGCAAACACCTGCCAGATGTTTGAAGCAATGTTTATTATCCACTCTGTGGCCAAGGCAGTCAAGCTGGCTTGGAGATTCTGCCTTGCTTTTTGGACACTTGGAACTGGATCCTTGGAACTGGAACTTTTCTTCACCTTTCTGCTTGTTTTGGTTTTCCAGGATACTGACTTGTTTCTCATCTTCTTGACCTCTAGACTGCTAAGTACTCATGCTGCTACTCTCCCAGTGAATTACAGATCCTGCAGCATGCCTCCTGCCCTGTGCTTTAGAAATCCTTATGTTGATGTGGCTATCTGGCTTCTAAGGTGGGTTTGGGGGGTTCATATCAGGAAACATAGCTATGATAACTGAGTTCGGTTGTTGTAGATGTTTCCCATTACAGGATCTCAGCCCATATTTTAAGGGTTATTGGGAAAGATGGACTATTTTTAATTTTTTAAAAAATTGTCAAATACTTTTGAGAAAATAATTATAAGATGCTGCTAATGCATTATTCCAATGCTAATGTTAATACATAAAAACAGAGCAAGTTCTAGAAAAAGCAGTGGTGGCTTTTTCAAAAGATTTGGAATCTTTAATAGGCTTTTTGCAAGAAAAAAAGTACAATGTGCTGACTGTAGGTTTCAACGATTAGTTTATTCAGAAAAGTATAGCTGAATCATTTAAATGGCATCTGTAATTAGAGAGGTTATTTTATAGACTTATCTATAATCTGCATTAGGAAAGCTGGAAACCAATGTATATTTCTTTGCTCTTAGTATCTTTATTGTCTTTAGTTATTTTTAGTATTTAGTACTTAGTATTTTCTTTCTTGTGTACTTGTTGTTGTAATTTATTGTTTCTTTTTGTGTTTTGTTTGTGTGTATCTTGAAAACCTTAAATAAAGCTTACCAAAAAAAAAAAAAAAAGGAAGTTCTAACATTGGCACATAACCTATTTTACGTGATGATACCAAAGTCCATTGATGGCACCATTTCTCCTTGGCTAAAGAAGACTTTTTTTGTTCTGAATAGGGTAAAAATTTGAAATGTCTAGCTTTTACCAACCTTGGATCCCAAAATCTTGTCAGATTAGGATTCTCATCACCTGCAACTAGTAAACCTAATGGGGATTGTACTCCTATGAAATCTGTGGGCTCTGAAAGTGACACAATAATAGTTCCTCCTCTGACCGTGATTCATCTTACCGATCACACTCAAAGATGAGATTTGACAAAATTGCCCATCCTCAGCAGAAAATCACTGGAAAAGAGCAAGGCTGATGCAGTGTGTATAATGCAGTAGCCAGAGCTTAGGGATCGGGCACATACTTTGCAATTCAGTACCCTAGGTTAGCGCAGACTAGGGATGAATATCTTGATTTTTCTGATTCCTAATAGATGTTGAGAACAATGAAACAATTTTTCATGCTGTAGCTTTAGAACACTTGGGAGTTCCTCCCTCTGGATGGGAAACTGTGTAGCTTTTGTAGAAAAGCTGCACAGCTTGCACAGAACACTGTGTCGTTTTCTAGACATTCAAACTGGGAAGGGTTGCAGATTCATTTAGCCACGATGTTGAGCCTTTTGCCATGTTGTTTGTTTAGGGATACAGCATGAAATTTGGTTTTGCATGTTGTACACTTCTCCCAAGTATGTAGTGAAAAAACAATCTAAGTGGATGTTTTTTCTTTCCTCAGAAAGCTGCACAGTTTTCCATCCACAGTGTGAAGACTGCAAACATAAGTTTTTACTGAAAAGCTGTGCAGTTCTCAAGATTTGTGGAGTTTATGTCATGTCAGGAACAAGAAAGTTCATGCAAAGTTGCAGAAACTTCAACATGCCATTTTTCTTATTGCATAGGTTTCGGAGGGGCCGACTTCAATTGGGAAATTGATGAGTTCCCATTCCATCCCTAGAACAGACACTCAGCTGAAACCTTGGAGAGGCCATTACCAGCTGCCATAGAAAACATTAGGGCAGGTGGACCCATTGATCTGTTTGGGTATAATCAAGCTTTTTCCCTTTCAGAGATAGCCTCTGAATGGCAGGTAATTTGGTTTTAACACAATGAGTATGCACACAGATATGTGTGTGTAATGTGCAACACTGCAAATATATTGCACCGTTTTAAAGTGTGATCATGGCTAAAATAAACTTAGGGAGTATCAAGACTGATTGAAAAGTCCCAGCTTTTGTTTACGCTCTTTCTGATTTTATACTCGGTTAAAATAAACCAACCTGGGGAGCTAATATAAAAGGCTGTGATCATATTGGGAGTGTCATGTACTGGATAACCCATAATCCACAGATTTCACTCTGAGGCAGACAATAATTCTTATTTGTAGAAATTGCAAGCAACATAGCACACTTCTTCCAATATTACCGAGACTAAAGCATACATGGATACTTTTTATAGACACAAATCCAAATTTAGGCTTGCAAAGCTGTGATTGGAGAGGATCATAAATCTAAATTCACCCCTCTTCTTTAGACAGTTCCCAGGCTGGCATTTGGTTACCACTCATCCTTGGGGCAGGAACATATTTCCTGCCTCTTACACTTCTTGTTCTCCAAACACTCTTCTTGACACTTCCATTTTTGCCAGCTCTGACCTTCTCTCCTCATGGATACATGGTGACAATAGGCAATAAAGCAATTAACCAACTGATACTTTGTAATAACACAGGCAAGCTCCAAACAGATACATCATTGCAATAATCAATTAGCACTGGATACTTTGTAGCATTACCATCACAAGCTTAACTCTATGGAGGTCTAAAGCATCACTTCTACACTAACTGCAGCACACCATTTCAATACAGATCCAGCAGACCAACATATGGCAGAGGCTCTGCATCCTAACATGGAGCTGGCACAAAATATTCTGGAATAAGTAAAACATGTATGGATCTCCAAAATATAATCAGAAAGAACAGGAACAAAATCTGGGACTTTCTGGTGTTCAACATCAGTCTGGATGCACCTTTAATCTCTTTTCTATGGTTGGGAGAATTGAGAGCAGAGGAATGGGTTCATGAGCCCTCAGAAAGAGGAGTGGCTTAATTCATGGTGCCAAGAAAGTGGATCTGGCTCCTCCTGTCCCTATCCCCTTTATATAAAAAAACAGGATTCCAAGTAAGCAAAATATATAAATTACTAAAGGTGGTGAACACATTTTTGTCTTCGAGCTCCACAAAATACTCTTTATTTTCTAAATACACATAGTTGTTTTTGTTGTGTACTTTGAAGTTGCTTCTGACTTACAGAGATCCTAAGGTGAACCTATCACAGGGTTTTCTGGGGTTGAGAGGGCATGACGTGCCCAAGGTCACCCAGTAGATTTCCATGGCTGAGTGGGGAATTGAACCCTGGTCGTACAAGTCGTGAAACATAGGGATAATCCCACTCCGGTAAGGCGGGAGCATACATGGGGCGGTGGGGGAACAAGGGAGCTGAGCAGAGCAAGTGTTTAACATCCTCACAAAAAATGGTCTCCCCTGCCTACCATTACTACTATGTAAATGCTGCAGAAAATTCTTCAATATATTAACATTTTTGATTTCTTGCTTGTTTGCTTGCTTGCTTTTTAGAGAGGAAATACAAAATACAGTCCACTGTCCACATTTGCAGGTTCGACCTTCATGAACTTGATTATTCACGAGGAGTGCACATGCCCTGACCCCTCCTCAATTCTCCTCCTCCCATTTCTTTGAGTTTTGGCAGGCATGAAGAAGACAGGCAAGCACCTGGACAAAAGGCAAAGGAATGTAGGGGGCAGACATGTACCTTCCTTATCCCTTTTGGAGCCCTCACTCCCTTGCCTCTCGCCATGGCACTGAGAAGTCATAGGCCATTTCTGCACGAGCCTGTTATAGTGCTATGATTCCACTTGCAACATCCTATGGAATCCTGGGGTTTGCAGTTTCGGGAGGGGCCGGCCGACAAACTGCAAACTGCAAACCCCAGGCTTCCATAGGATGTTGCAAGTGGAATCATAGCGCTGTAACAGGCTAGTGCAGAAATGGGCATAGGGAGGCAATAGCCAAGGGAATGGAGGGGAGGAGGGAGCTTGTGCACACCTTCCTGCTCCCCTCCAGACGGATCTCTCCCATTCCCTTGCCTCTGGTCCTGGTGCTGAGAGTGCTGAGGCCAAAGGCAAGGGAATGGGGGAAAGTATCTGTGCGTGCCTTCTGGAGTTTCCTCCTCTCATTCCCTTGCCTGTGGCCCTGGCATGCAGAAGGCAATTGGACAGGAAGAGGGAGCCCCAGAAGGGAATGGAAGGGGGGGGTCAAGGGGGGAGTTATTTGTAGTTTTTCCACTTTTGTGAAGTTTCTGCACCCTGAACCCTTGTGAAAATAAAGGGGCCAATGAAGACATTTAGGAAAAAACAAGATGCCTTTCCCTTCCTTAAGAGAATGAAAGGTTTAGGGCTCTTTCACACTACACAGTTACAGTATCATGACTTCACTTTTACTGCCAGGGCAGCTTCTTGTAGAATCCTAGGTTTTGTAGTTTGGAGAGGCATTAGATCTCTCTGGTTGATAATTCCAAATATTCCTCTCTAAACTGTAAACCTCAGGATTCCATGGGTTGCTACTATGGTTGTAAACGTGGAATCATAGCACTATAATTATGTAGTGTGATAGGGCACTTAATTTTCATTTGCAATGGGGGTGTTGCTCCAGACCCTCCTCAAACTTGGTAGATAATTTGGGTTTACAAGAGTCTCAAATTAATAAATTTTTCATTACTTCCTCACAGTTTTTTTTTAACAACATTTGGCTAATGGATTGGGATTATCCCATACCTCAGTGGTAAGGCACTGAGTATGTGGAAGTTCCCAGACTCAATCCAGGAATGCTCAGGCTAAAGGTTCCAGTCATTGGGCTCTAAAGGGGTCTTGGCTGAGACCTGGGAAAGCCAATACTGCACTCTCTAGCCAAGATAAGGGCAAATGCTCCAGGGATCTGGCATTATTTATGTGTTTCATCTGTCCATAGATCCACATGTTAATCAAAATTAAAGCTTTGCTTGATCCCAGATGTATGAAATTTATTTCAGTGAGAGCTAGTATTTTTTCTTTGTATGAATGACCTACACTGAGTACTACAAGAGAGGGAGAGAACTCTGCAGATGCCTAGAGACATTCTCATCTGGAAACAGGTTCAGAGAAACAATACATGCAGCCAGAGGTCTGTAGTTCTAAATAGTAACACACACAGTCTCATGTGTGATATCAGGAAGGATGGGTGTGTGCCTGTCCTGAAGTCACTTGTTGATTTATGGTAACCCCATTAATTTCATAGGCTTTTCTTGGGCAAGGAACACTCAGAGGTGGTTCTGCCAGTTTGTTCCTCTAAAATATAACGTACAGCACCTCGTATTTGTTAGTTGTCTCCCATCCCAAGTACTAACCAGGGCTGATCCTGCTTAGTTTCCAAGATTAGATAGGATCCGGTGCCTTTAGGGTACTTAGGCTGCAAATTTAGTTGTCATTCTCTTTTCCCTTCCTCATGTTTGAGTCAGGGGTTTCTACTGTCAGTGCAGATGCTGCCACCTAGTGGCCATTTTGAGCAAAGTTACTTTTCAACAGCCTAAGACGGCTAAAACTGAGCAAAAGCTGGCCAACATTTCAAGAGTCTGACAAAGTTACACCATGCTATTAAAGTTCTGCTTTGAGTAATTAATTATATTTTAAAGAATGGCCTCAGCAGATGACACACTATTCAACCTTATTGGGTTAAGGGAGAGAGTTAAGCATGTGCTCTGTGTCTGCTATGGGGATCAGGAGGATATAGAAGAGGGCTTTGTGTGGGTTACACACTAGATTTGCTTCCCCCCTTTTTCTAAAAACATCTGGGGGCTCTCCAGCTACGGCAAACTCCAATTATTACTGTGCCCAGGCAGCGCAGCCATCCTGGTTGGGGTGATTGGTACTGCAGTCCAAATCATCTAACAGGTGAACCGTTGGGGATATTAACCCTTGAGTTGGTATTTTGCTCATGTACGTACTGTTATTACCAGCTTTCAATTTTTGTGTCTTTGTTTTATTCCTAAGTGAAGCAATTCCATAACCCGCAACATTTCACAGATAAAAACTGGGACATGTGTGCTAAGCAGCATCAGAATATGGTCAAGATGACAAAAATGATTGAGGAAGAACACATAAGCTTGGAAGGTCTGTATCAGTTCGCTTTTTGATGAGCCACTTGCAAAGGGCAAGATTCCACTCCCTCTTGTCCTCATGACCCTGCAAACTACTTTTGCATTTTGAACTCAGTTTGTAACGATTGCAGTAGGCTGAGCACGAAGGAGAAAAGTCAAAGAAGGGGAGAGAAACCAGGACATTTTAAAAGCAATAAGAAAAAAAAGTATGGAGAATGGAGCCAGCCTGTTTTCTGCTGCTTTAGAGAGTAGGGCACAGAGCAATGGCTTCAAACTTCAGGAAAAGGACTCCACTAAATATTAGGAAGAACTTCCTGATGGTAAGAGCAGTTTGACAGTGGAATGCACTGCCTTGAAGTATGGTGGAGTTTCCCTCTTTGGAGGTTTCTAAAGAGTGATTCAATGGCCATCTGTCAGGAATGCTTTGATAGTGTATTCTGGGATAGCAGGGCCTGGACTTGATGCCCCTTGTGGTCTCTTTCAGTTTTATAATTCTATGATTCTACAATGATACAGGATTAATTAGGACTCTTCCTGCCAAATCAGGACAGTTAGAGGATTTTGTAAGGCCCTGCTTTGGGGGTCCCTGATGTCAGTATGGTTTGGATGGGTGCCATATCTAATTGGCAACATTTTGGATTGGCAACTGTATTAATTGGCTCTAATATCAAAATCAAACCTGAGGTGATGGAGAGGTCAAACCAACGGGGGGAAATTCCGACTATGAAAGGCAGGTCAGCCTGAAAGTCCCTCCAGGTAAGACTGAGTCATTTGTCAGGCAAATAAATGCCATTCCTGTGGATAATAGGTTTAAGCAGAAGCTGGCGTTTTCCCCAAAGAATGCAATTGTGACAAGCCCACCAGGACACTGATTGACAGATACCCATCCCCTGTACACCTGAACACCTTCCTCTTGCCTCATAGCACCCACAGTAGACAGCTATTACAACACACATTATGTCTTTGTCAGTCAAGCACTAAGCCCATCAATAGGTGAAAGACTCATTGTCCACAACAGGTTCCCTTTGTCTTGCATCTGGATCCTCCACTGCCACAGGCTATTTTTGGGGTACATATACTCCTGATTTCAGGATGCCCAGTGTAGACTCTCGAAGGTCTACCCGTCACTCTGTCTGTATGGCTTCCACATGAGAACTGTGCTTAGGTCCTACCTAAGCCAAAACATATTTCTGCTCTTCACTACTCTTCTGGACTGGTAATTATAAACCCTCCAAACACTCTTAGCCTCTCTATCCATAATTTTTCTTCCCTTTTATCCTTCAGTTAACTCTTGTGTGAATGTTTGTGTGTATTTTGTGTGCATGCATGAGTGAATTCCTCTCAATAAAAACACATCTTTAGCTTATTTTTGAATCTCTCCCTGTTCTTTTCCTGCATGAGCCCGTAAACATTGGTAGAAAAGGTCTCATTATTACCCCCCTCTCGCAAGGCCTCCTCCTTAAGCTAATGTATTCCCCACATTTGCACAGAAGTACTGGCATCAAAGGATGGCCCTTGTGTCACCTACGTTTTGGGGTAACAATATACAGTTTTATACACGGCAATTGAAATGGCTGGAGGGGAAAATCAAATTAATATTACAGAGGCTTCAAGAAAAATTGTGAAAGCTATCATCATTTGTGATTTGTGCTGTCATTTGTGCTCTTTGTTCGTTTTGGTCTGTTCCACTCCAGAGAGAATGGACTAACGCGATGGGATGGATTTACCTTTGTCTCTTTTTATGGCAGTTTCGTCTGTGGCTATCCAACCCCTTACTGGGAAGTAACGCCCAGTAAACTCAGGAGGACTCAGTTCTGAGTCAGCACACATAGGAATACAGAGCTCATTTTGCACGTTACTCCTTGGCTGTTTCTCATAGTCTCACTCAGTGAATCCCCACGCTCAGCAGGACACGGAGGAGATGCTTGATGCTTTAGCCCCAGAGGCCTCTTGGAAGCATCTTTACTGGAGAGCCTGAAGAGGCGCGGGAAGGTTTATAGCCCTTAAGTGTGGACTGGAGGTGATATATCCAATCTGCTAGTGGGGATGAGAGCTCAGGACACATTGCTGAGCCGAAGGGTGAACTGGAAATCTATTGGGAATTTGGAGGAGAGCACTTCAGTGTGGTGGGTTCAATCAGAACTAACTTCTTGTTATACAAAAACATTCATAGTGTGTGTATGTGTGTATGTACCTTCAAATCACCTGTCACCTTGTGGTGTCCCTATGAATTTCATAGAGCTTTTTAAGGCAAGGAATACTCAAGAGGTGGTTTTGTCAGTTCCTTCCTCAGAAGTATAGCCTACAGCATCTGGTATTCTTGGGGTGTGTGTGTATGTCTCCCATTCAAGTACTAACCAGGGCTGACCCAAGATCAGGGAGGATCTGGTGCCTTTAAGATATTTAGATGCTACTAAAAGCCAGTGTGGTGTAGTGGTTTGAGCACTGGACTATGACCGTGGAGACCACGGCCATGGAAACCCACAGGGTGTATCACATACTCTCAGCCCCAGAAAACCCCATGATAATTGCCTTAGGGTTACCATAAGTAAGAAACAACACGAGAGCTCACAACAACAACAAACATGCATAGATTGGCCTAAAATGAAAAGTGCCTTGTGTGTGGGGGTGGGTGGGCGGGCGGGGGGGCAGTCTGAGAGCAGCAGGAAGGACAATCTGCCCACATCTTTCATGGGAGAGGGCCTTAAGAGTCTTAGCTTTGTCTGAACCCTACATAAGTGTGTGTGGGCATCAAGGAAGGTGGGGCAGGGGTAATCATGCTGGGAATCATTGTCCATAGAGCAATTGCTGGACTCCTCTAGACCTTGGCTAAGTTACTATAATGTCACAAAATATCCACATCTTCCGTCTCCCAGTTTGTACCTAGATTTTTTTTTTAATAGTAAGCATACGCTAAAATAACAGATATTCACAAACAGATGAGGGGAAGTCATGAAATGTGGAACATCATTGCAACAGTTGGTGCAGGGAGATTCAGAAGTTAATTTGGCTGGAGACAGTGAGGGAGGAAAGAGCTGAGGGACAAAGTCTAGTGACAATAAAGAAAGGGTTTTGTAAACTGCAGGGGCTCAAAAAAAAAAAAAAGGCCTTAAAAGGTCCAGTAGATGAAAACTGGGGCTATTTCTGCACTAGACTGTTATAGTGCTATATTTCACTTTCAACATCCTATGGAATCCTGGGATTTGCAGTTTAGGGAGGGGCCAGTGCAAAAATGGCCTGGGAGTTGATAGTGGGGGTGGAGACAGAGAATACACAAGGACAGAGAGTGGGGAAACCTTTACAGAGGGATTGAACCAGGGCTGGACAACTGCTCAGGGGATAGGGGCCAGTTCCCCCCGCACTGTGTCCATCCAGCATTTCAACACACCCAAAGTGAC
The DNA here is from genome assembly GCA_948472985.1 of Iguana delicatissima. NCBI lineage: Eukaryota > Metazoa > Chordata > Lepidosauria > Squamata > Iguanidae > Iguana > Iguana delicatissima. The sequence goes on along the minus strand of CAOKZL010001451.1, from coordinate 541,192 downwards.
TTTTCTGGCTGTCATTTTGGCCAATTCTTAAAATATCTCTTGTCTATTTGGGAGGTTGGGGGGATTTGGAGGGCCAGGGAAAGCAAACCACTTTGGTTTGGGCATATTTTGTACAGGGGCAAAAAAATCACTGAAAATCAATCTGATTTTTTTCTTTTTAAAAATTAGTCTTGGGGCTTTGGGGGGCAGCTTTTGGGGCTGCATTTAGGGGTCCTAAGGGCTGCATGTGGTCCATGGGCTACACTTTACTAACCGCTGGCTTAGAGATGAGAGGGATTCTTGCTGAGAAACAAAAATGTAGAGAGCTGAATCTCAGTTTTACACAGTGATTCAGCAACTTGCTGGATACTTGGCTGTCAACTTGAAATTTGTGTCCTAAGTCACATGGAATGTAGAGAAAAGCCAATGTATTTTTTAACAAAGATGATTTTATTCTTCCAATTAGCCCAAGGCATTTTCACCTAGTAATATTTAATGGCCTTCTTCAGAGGCTGATAAAAGATAAAAGAAAGAAAGGGGATGATACATAAATAACAAAAATTATAACAGGAGACAAGTTACAATTTGCTGTATCAATTATGTGTGCCTATAACTTACATAAAAATGAGTGTAAAATGTCTCTGTTTTAAAACCGCTTATTAACCCAGATAAACTCATACAAAGATAATTATAGCTCAATCTGATGGTGTTCCATATTTATTCAGTTTACTAATCAAAATATCATGGGGGACCTGTTCAAATACTTTGTTGAAATCCAGGTAATCATATCAATCCAGGTAAATGAAATTCACAACTTTCTCACCATCTACTAAATTAGTGACCTGATCAAGAAAGGATATAAGGCCAATTTTATAGGATTTGTTCTTGATGAACCTAAGCTGGTTCCTACTGGTTCCTACTAATCACTGCATAGTCATCAAGATAATTGTAGATGAACTCCTGTATAATCTGTTCTAATATTCTCCTGCGATTGAGGTCAGGCTGGGTGGCTTCTGGTTTCTTGGATTCCTTCCCCCCACCCCATTTTTTTTGAAGGCAATATTTGATCATCTCCAATATCTAGTACCTCGCCTGTTCTCCAAGATTTATAAAGAAAATAATTTCTTTAAAACACTAACCTGAAAGATACTAATAAGCTAATTCACTAAGTAAATCTTTAAATTCAAACCATAATTTAAGACAATTTAAAAACAGGTATGAAGGAAATGAAGTAATAGGAAAGATTAATCAATGGTTAAAAGAAATGTAATACTACTAGGATTTAGAAAGTAAGGGCCTTTCTGCCCTAAACTGTTATAGTGCCATTATTCCACTTTCAAGATCCTATGGAATCCTGGGATTTGCAGTTTAGAGAGGGGGTTTTAGAATTCTCAGCCAGAGAGCTCTTTGGCCTCAGTAAACTACAAACCCCGGAATGCCACAAGAGGTTGAAAGTGGAATAACAGCACTATAACAGTGTAGAGCAGTGGTTCTCAACCTGTGGGTCCCCAGATGTTCGTGGACTTCAGCTCCCAGAAGCCCTGAGCATTGACCATAGTGGCTGGGGCTTCTGGGAGCTGAAGTCCATGAACATCTGGGGACCCACAGGTTGAGAACCACTGGTGTAGAGGATACATAGCTTAAATAATTTTTAAAATACTTTTTGAGAAATTTGAATGTATAAAATGTATAAAATTTGAATGTAAAAAACAGAGTATTTTTAATAAGTTATTTCCACGTTCTGCATAGAGAATAGAGAACTGGGATCTTGCAAGTCCCAATCCTAACCATTGTGTTACATTGCTCTCAATGAAAGAGGAATCCTACATTTCTGGCTCTGCACTCCATTCTCCTTCTCTCTCTCTCAGTCTCTCATGCCCTGTTGTAGCCTTCCTTGTGGACTTCCTTGTGCGACAGAGACACTGGCGTGTTGCCAGAGAATCAGAGTAAAGCAGGCTGTGTGGCCTCTTGACCCAGTCACAGAGGTATTCCTGTTCTTGGCTTTAACCCAGACATGTTTGCAACATGCTTCTCCAACCTCAGTGATCATGCTGCTGGACTGCACGTGACCCAGGATGAAGGGGTGCCTTGTTTCCAGTCCCTCACTGCCAGTTTTTCGCAGTCCAGCAGCATGATCACTTAGGCAAAGCGGTCAAGTAGAATGCTGTCCCTGGTTCCTGCCACTCAACCAGTTTTGCCATTTAATTTTTCCCATCAATGCAGTTTCCTCCAACAATCTCCTACTCTTTTCTTCTTCTTTTTTCAAAAGATCTTTCAGTGCAGCTCAGAAGTGGAATGTTAGGGAGAAATGGAATCTAGATGCAAGCAACCACATTCGACATAGCATTTCTCTGGGGGCGAGGAGGATATTTCTCTTTTTCTTCCACTTTGTACTGAGATGGATGTGTAGCAAGAAGCAAGCGTTCCCCTGTCCCTGCTAATATACCAAGATTTATTCCATTTTTAAAATCTCTCCACACACAATTTCTCCCTTTTTAAAAAATCAGCCACCCTGATTTCCTTCAGTCCCCAAATTTCTATCTTTGCTGAGAGTGAAATTTGGAAATTTTTTCACATCCAGAACTCTTTTATCTGCTGTGTTTGTATTCTCTTGGGAACTTAGTCCGCCCCTGTTCTTTGGTCACCTGTCAGGATGTGTAGCCCCTTCCATAGTGTATCTGCTGCATGTGTATTGAAATTTTGTAAGGTAGACAGTATAAGGAAATGCTAGAGTTAGAGTGCTATATAAGTATTGAATGTTAATTGTTGATTGCAACAATGTATTTGTTTGTAGCTTGTTTGTGTATTCCAGGGTATCAAATAGTTAATTGCTTTATTGATGTAATGTATCCTCTGGAGGGGGAAAAGATCAGAATGGGCCAAAAAAAAAAGTATCGAAAGGTGTTTTGGGATCTGGAAATGCCTAAAGGTGAAGGACAGGAAATATGTTCCTGCTTCAATGATGAAAGAAGGGTAAACAACCGCAAGTCTGGGAAATGTCTAAAGATGTGGGGTATGTTAAATTTTGATCCTCTCAAATCACGGTTCTGCACACTTAAATTTGTATTTGAAAATATAAAACTTGTAAACTCCATGTATGCTCCAGTCTCAGCAACTTTGGAAGAAGTTTTCTGTCTTGCCTGTTTTGCTACAGATAAACACTGCTGCCTACTTCAGAGTGGAGTTCGTGGATTGCGAGTTATCCAGGGCATGACAGTGCCTAAACTCTATTTCTGAAAGTTCAGCTGAAGCTTTAAGATACTGCAATGCTAGAAATTTGGGGAGTGAAGGCAAATTGAGAGGCAAAATTCATATTTTGGGGGCAATGTACACCCTTTGGGACCTGTGCCCTAAAGCACCATGGGGACCGCAAACATTTTATTGTTTTTGACAAGAAGGACAACATGGCTGACAAGCAAGCAAAACCCATCCCATTCCACATATAGGAAATGTCTAGACAACACTGTTGGTAGGTTAGCATCTTCCACCATGCCTCAGGGCAGTGGGCCAACCTGAGGGACTTTGGGCTGGCTGCATGCATGCGAAGCCTGGTTTCCAAGCTTTTTCCTGCAGCATCAACACTAGACTTCACCTGGTGGGAAACCACAATGGCTCTGTGGATGAAACTGATCCAAATACCCCCATTGTTTGAAAGTAAAAAGGGGTAGTTTGCATCCTCTTCTTCCCTAAGCACTTCCTGAAACTCCTGATGATTTCTATGATCCTTGTTCTTTTGTGTGACACTTGATGGGACTAGGCTGCTGATCAAGCTGAAGCTGCAGGGCTGAAAATGTGATCATCATCATCATCATCATCATCATCATCATCATCATCATCATCTTTATTTGCATCCTGCTTTTTGCCCAACATTGGGCTTCAAAGTGCATTACACACTCTCAGGTAGGGCCACCATAAATCAGAAATGACTTGAAAGCACACAACAACACAAGCTATACTCTGCATGCCCCGTTCAGGGGGAGGGCCCCTAAACACAAGCAAGTGATAACATGCAGGGTCTATATATTACCATTAAGTCAGCTGTCTCAAAAAGGGCAACTGTGAAATTCTAGGGGAGCACATTAACCCCCCTAGGAGAACTTGGAGGGCAATAATCAATCAATATTCATGCAATAATCAATCAATCAGTCCATAAATCAAATTTAACAATCACCCCTAGATGTCTCTAGAGAGTATGAGGATATTTTCACCATGTTTTGGGTTTCCAAAAAGGCCTTTTCTGAGCCTAAATTGGCAAGGGGGATACAGGATGTGGTGGAAATGAGCTCTATGCCCCCAGTGGATCTTTTGGAGCACAGTTGACCCTCCCCTCCCCATTTGTGGGTTTCACTTTGCAAGTTTCTCCAACCCCTGCCTCCCCCACCTCAAGTGCTTCTTTTCTCGGGGAACCTTCCTGGCCAGCTAAAGATGACTCACAACCCAATTCTCTGCACCACAAACACTTTCCCAATACAAGATGGCCAAGAGATAGAAAATATAGGGTCACTATGCTGACCCACCCCCTCCCCTTGGCTTTTCCTGATCTGGTTTGGACCCTGGGTACCTTCTCTCCCATCATGCCTTGACCTCCTTTCCACAGACACATAAACACATTTTGATAGTTTCTGCTTTTCACTTTTGCAAGGGGCCTGTGGCCCTAATCCTAGAGAATGTGGAGGGTCAACTGTATTTCAGGGCAAAAACACTTTGGAAAAAATTTGCAAAAATTGTTTTTGCCCCCAGGGGACCACAAAAACGGCCCTAAGGCCGTCACTGCATGTAGCCTACAGTGATGCACTTTTTCTATCTCTTGTCTAAACCACCCAGCTGTCCCACTGAGCAACAGCGGCTGTGGGAATTGTTCACACCTTCTCCCCAAAATGGCCTACAGACTCCATCTCAGGCTCTACATCTTTCACCCCACTCAGGCACCAGAATTTTTGAAAGCAAATATTACATACCCCATCAGGGGCCATTTGAGCACTAGCCTGTTATAGCGTGATGATTCCACTTTCAACATCCTCTGGAATCCTGGGGTTTGCAGTTTTGGGAGGGGCTGGCCGGCCCTCCGAAACTGCAAACCCCAGGATTCCAGAGGATGTTGAAAGTGGAATCATTGCGCTATAACAAGCTAGAGTGGAAATGGCCAGGGAGTGGAGCACCCATTTCACATCATTGCAATGGTTCTTTTTTCTAATACTATGGGGAATATTTCTCCCTCAAAAGTTACAGAGGAAATAGCCCTTGAGGAGGGTTTCATATATGTTGTTCACTCTGAACCTGGAAGCACACAGTCATATTTAAGACTGCTCAAGAAATTATAGCACAGCCAACATTCCCCACAGTAGTTTTTTCTTTTATGGTGCCGTTTGTTTTATCACACTGCCACAGGTTTGGCAGGTTTCTGAGGAACTACAAAGCCTACAAATGTGTTAGTTGGATGTAAACACTCCCACGCCTTGAGTAATAAGTGCTCTGTCATACCAGTTATAGTTCAGGCAAGGGAATTCTTGGCCTGAATTCTATTGATAGTTCCAAACAATCAGTTGTTGAATGGTGAGCCAACATTTAGGTAAAATCCTTTGATTCAATAGGTCTACTCTGATTGGAACTACCAATAAAATTCAAGCCATTGTATCTAACCCGTGAAGATCTTGATGAATGTAATATTTGCATACAGAGAAAGGTAGAAAGGTTCATTTTGCTGTGAGTATGCAGATTTGGAAGCCAGAATGGAAGCTGTGCCTTCTTCATCCTTGCAGTCATAGCAAAATACACATGCATTCCTCGGGAGCTCAGAAACATCAATTTTTGGACTACACTCCACCTACTGGTCCAAAAATCCTTTTTTTCTAAGCTTTGATCATAGTTCAGGCATTAGGAATGCAGCTGTTCTTGCCTATGTGAGTATTATCACAGTGTGCAGGGTGAGAAATGTGATGGGCTAAAGTAACTTTGCTGCAGCTCTGAGCTGATGAATTCATCTAGCTTATGACAGACAGGCGCATGATGCCCTCTAATGTACATATGTGGTATTTCACCAAATGAACTCCTTGCAGAGTAAATACTAGGCTTCAAACTTTGATATTGAAGCTTTGCTTCTGGTGATGTGAACAGAGAGCTCAGCTGAAGCCAAATGTCAGTCCCAGGATCTGTTTTCCATACCTGATAGTAGTGAAAAGGAAAACTCAATCCAGTGCAGAGCAGTAACATGTGATCTACTGATTCTACGGAGATTTAATTAGAAACACTCATCTCCATATACTTTTTAAAAAAATGCCTATTCCTCACTTTCCAAAATGATCCTGACATCTAAGATCTGGTCAAGTCATGTTTGGTTTCCTTTCACTGAGAGAGAGTGAATCTGTACACTGTTGCAAACCTTGGGGATTCCCAAGCCTCCTTGTGCCACCCTTTTGTGTATGAATGGTACTGCTTTGGCTGTGTAGACTGTAATGGCATTCATAGCCTGAACATCAGAAAGAGATGGCATGATACCAAAGTGGGATGTATGTAGTGGGAGTGAAACAGCAGCCATTCCTATGAAGCAACGGATTTCCTGTTCTCTCTATACGTAGTTCTTCTCCTCCTTCCCTCCATTCCTTTCTTCTTCCTCTCTCTGTTAGTGGCAGCACTTACTTCTTTGTGGTCTCTGTGCCTCACACATATGGATTTTCATGCTTGCACAGAGACCCCTCTTGTAAAAAATTCTAGAGCTGAGCCGCTTGGTGGTGGCTCTGCCCCACTCGCATACTGTGCATTTCCCAGCCCTCCATGCTGCTCCTCAGTTTCTCTTTGTCTGTCGACAGAGCAACACATCTTGAATCGTGCCGAATAGCTCTCATTCCTTTCCTTCTCTCTGTGCTTCTTCGCTTGCCTTTACTTTTACTCCACTTTTTTTTTTTTGCCTGCTTCTTTTTCTCTTTAAGGCTCAGAACACAGAGACTGTTACCATTGACACTACAATCCACTCAGACACCAATAATGTTCATCATGTTGGCACTGAACTCTCTCCCTGTCCTCTCTCAGTGCCTGGCACAGCTGATAAATCAAACAAAAGTAACTGTATATCTCCCACCTTGTTACTTACTTCCAAGCAGTAAGCAAAGAGTCATAAATAAAGTCCAACATAAACAAAGTCCAGCAGGGTTTCACAGCAAGGGAGTGTCCAAGGTCAATCCGAGCATTTGTCAAGGCATCCAGCAAGGTTGCAGGTCAGATATGCTCTGACAACTCCTGGAGGGGAAGGACACCAGCTAAATAGACCCAAAACCTAGTGCAGCTGTACCTTGATTGATTGTTGTTGGATATACATTCTGAGAAAGTGACGCTGGTTCTCTTTTTGCTGCCTGTGCCGTGCAAAGCTAGGTCTAGGTAAGTGTTCTTCTGTATCCATTGCTCCTGGCACCATCCCCTGTTCTGTTTCTGGCACTGTAACCTCTCTCTGTACAGCAGGCCCTGGCATGCCTTCTGTTTCAGCTTCTGGCATGTCTGCTTCAGAGTCAGAGTCCATGCTCTGGAAGCAGGGCATGACACTCACACTCCTCTCACTGCTTGCCTCTTGTCTCACTGCAGTTGTGGAGCCTTGTGCCATCGCTCCTTAGGCTTGCCTTGGTTTCACCTGGAAGACATCACCCAACAGCTTTAGCCAGAGCATCCAGGCCACTGACCTTGCCCATCAGTTTGGCTCCTCCACTCATCCTGCCTCTGGTATCAGTTGGCCTCCCAGCCTCCATGACACTGATCTTAATGTCCACTGTCCACACTGTCCTGGTATTGAACATTCTGCTCACTCTGCTCCCTACCATTACACAGGCACTCCCGATAACAGCCTCAGTAACACCAGCCACAGCAGTAGCCCTGGTACCTGAGTCCTCTGAGGGAGAGTATGAGACCGACTAATCTTTTCTGGACTCACCAATGGTGTTCACCCCTTCACCACCAGGGGAAGAAGAAGAAGAAACCACACTGGCATTGCCACTGGAGGACATCCAGACATTTTCAGACATCATCATCTAGATGGCAAAATGTATTGGCCTCAACATTATGCCTCCTCTGACAATGGTGGCAGACCTCGTCTTCACACTCTGACACTGGTGGCAGACCTCGTCTTCACAGTTGTTGACTTCCAGGTTCCAGACCCAGCAACCATCCTGCTGCTTCCAGTGCTGATTGAGGACCTCAAGCTGTTGTGGACAAAGCTTGCCTCCCTCCCATCAGCATTTCATAGACTGGAACACCTCTACAATACCAAACAGGACAGTGCACTGTACGTCTTCAACCATCTGCCTCCAAACTCAATTGTTATAGAGGCTTCTCAGTCCAGAGGTGGAGGAAGGCAACATACCACCACGGTGGACAAGGAGGGCAGGTACCTAGATGTGTTCAACAGGCACTTCTGTTCCTCCTCAGCATTATTGGTAAGGGTCACCAACATGCAGGCCTGTATGGTGGCTTACCAGAGATTCCTCTGAAAGAAGATGCTCTTCTTCATCCTTCACCTCTTGGAAGAACACTATAACTCAGCCCTCACCCTTGATTAGTCAGCAGATACAGTTCATCAGACGTTCAGTTGACTGTGTGGCCAAGATCATGTTGGGTGAGGTGCCCCCCCCATCACTATGCATAGCTCTGCTCCATGGGCCTCACTGACCACACCAGATGGCACATCAAGGACCTCACCTGTGGCAATATAGGGCTCTTCAATGCTGGGATGGACAAGGACCATATTGCCAAGGCACAGTTGATAGCCAAGATGATGGGGTTTGGAGCCCTAAAACAATAGCTAAGATCCTCAAAGTCATCTTGGAGGAAGGTTTCTGACTCCTTTACCTGATCTAAGTCTCCTTCCAGGCTGTATAGGACCCAGTCCCAATATTCCTTGGCCGCCATAAGCACTCTTTCAAACAACAGTGTGTTCCCAACACTCTCTGCCCAAGAAACAAGCAAGTATGCTGAGGTCACATCTTTGACTCCTCTGCCCCGACAACACCTTAGTCAGTGCTCTGTTCTTCAAATGCCCAGAGTCTTTGAACACCTAGGCTGTACCGCCATTATTCCACCTGGCAGAACATCACCACAGATGTCTTGGCTACACCACAGAGTTTTCAAATACTCTTCCTGTTGGCATACTCTGGAGTGCACTACTGTCAGAGGTACTCTCGGGTGAGGTAGTCACCCTCCTTTAGAACAGAACCATGAAGAAGATCCCAGAATCCGGCAGGTGAGACAGCTACTTCTTCTGCAACTTCATGGTACCAAAGAGGGACAGGAGCATTAGCCTGATTTCCAATCTTCATGGCATGAACAGGTACATCAAACTGAGGAAATTCAAGATGGTAACCCCCCAGATCATCCTTCCTTTCTTGTGAAGAGGAGACTGTTTGTCTTGGTTGATGTATGAGATGCTTACTTTCACATTGTGATCTGCCCTCACCATCGCCAATTCCTCAGGTTCACCCTAAGAACATTCCTCTTCCACTACTGATCTCCCATTCAGCTTCTCCATGACCCCAAAGGTCTTCACCAAATATATGACTGTGGTGATCTCCTTCCTAAGAACACAAGGTGTCCAGATCTTCCCATATCTGGCTTCTGGTGTCATCATCCCAAACCACCCTGTACCAGGACATCCACTTCACTCTCACACTGCTCCACAACCTCAGCCTTGATGTATACCCCAAGAAATCAAGAAATCAGTCCTCAAACCCACCAGGGTGATTGACTTCACTGAAGCCTCCTTGGATTCCCTGCCAGCTTTGAAATATCTCCTGACACAGAGAGCTTTCAGCTTACAGAGCAAGGTAAAGGATCTTCTCAGACAACCCCACTGCACAGCCCATTGCATCCAAAAACTCTAGGGTGCAGAACCCTCACAAAAGTGGAAAAATCACAAATAAGATTTTAAAATCCAATTCATCTTCTAGGACTAAGCAGCTCCCTCCTCCCCCTCCCCCCACATCTCTGGTCGTCCAGTAGCACCTCCCCTACTTTCACTTACTTTCACACCCTGCAATCCACCTCTAAGCCCCACTTCCCATCTTTTCCTTCTGTTTCGTTCTTCCCTTTAACTATTGATTGGTTGCAGAGGGTGGGTGTTGCTGAGTGAATAACTAATTTTTCATGATGAGAAGTGCTGAGAAGTAGCTCATGCTGAGATACAGTAGGGCTGATTAATGATGATGACTCCTATCTCTGAAGCAACATATTGGAATCACATATTGATTAATTCAGGGGCCTGAATCATGCAACCCAAAGGCCACATGTGAGGCTTGGGGAGGGTTGTGTGTGGCCTTTGGCCTCCTAACCCCTCACAGACATACCCCAACTCCCAAGTTCTTTGGGGGCATTCTGTCAAAAATGCTCTTTTCTTGGCCAAAATTGGCCTGAGGGATGTGTGGGTTTGTCCCATCCACCACAAGAGAGAGAAAATCATTTTACAAATTGACCAAAAATGACTAAATTTTCATTTTTGGTCCCTGGAGATGGAGGAGGTGCAGCCTATTCGAGGCTGGAAGGAGCTGGATATGGTCCTCTGAATATTTCCCATGTGACCACCTGTGACACTGAAGGTTTATTTCCAGTCTCTTAAGTTGACTTCCAGCCTTGCAAGACTGGAAATTCCCTCCCAGCGTTTTACTAGGGTTCTTGCCAGCCTTCCAAAGCTGACTTCCACGCATGGAACGACTGGCAATCTCCCAGCTCTATCAGGTATGCTGCCCCCCCCCCCCCCGAATTAAGAATCATTTGGACAGGACAGGAGGGACCCTGCCCAATCTCTAAGTGTAAGGAACTTCCACCTCCCCCTTCCCCTGAGTGAGAGGTCCTATGTAGCGTGTGCCAACCCTAGCGTGGAAATGGAGATACACGGAGGTTTATAAAAGTGTTTTAATCAAGGCATGCAAATAAACAATATCACACTTGGGAGACTCCCCTCTCCCAGGTACACTTAGTTACAAGAATTTACAAAACAGATATAACAGCACAGATACATTCTTAAGATCAGCCAATTCCCAAAATAACAACATCCCTAACGTGACTAACTACTTATTTCTAGTTACTCACAATTAGGTTATAGGCGTAGATGGTGTACAGGAGAAGAGAGGGGGGTCCAGGAGACACGGCATGCTGCCAGCTCGACTGGCCCAGCTCTCCTCTCTTCTCTCTCTCTGGCCACATGGCCTCTCAGAAGTTTTTTTTTCCTTCTTGGAAGGATCTGGAAGCATCTCCAAGATGCCCACCTCTTTTCCTTTTGGTTGATCAATTCTCACCTTGTGACCTGCGATGCTGACCCTTTCCTTTTGGTTGGTCAACTCGCACCCTGTGACCCTTGATGTAATCCCAACACCTCATTAACCCTTGGTTTACCTGAAGAGGGAAGTATTTCCCTTTGATAAGCCTAGATAATGGGAAGCCCCATTATCACACCACCTCTGTGTTAAAGAGACCTATAACCCCTTCCCTGAGCTTGTTGTGTGTAGTATCCTTGCGTTGAGGAGAGTCTGCATTGGTTTTGCATCCCCCCCCCCCATTACATTGAGATCTCTGCTACTGAGGCAGCCAAAGTCATTCAAACCCCAGCTAGAGAATGCCCCATTTTGGACAGGGAGATTATCTTCAGCACCAAGGACAGCACTTTCTAGTTTTCTATAGCCATCATTCTAGGTGAGAGATCCCAAAGAGCAGCAAAATCATTGTCTGCATACCTAAACCAGGCTGTTGGACTCAAGGTCTGAAAAAGCATGACTCCAAATGACAAATAGCAGACCATTGTTGAAAAGGAAAATAATTTGCAGGCGCAATTCGTAGTAAGGGACAGAGATCTCTAAAAGGGAACCAAAGATCTGAAAACCTACTGAGTCTGCAAACCTAGTGATGTCAGAGAGCCAGGGCTCCTAAGGCAGAAGCACTGACACTTTAGGGCTCCAAGCCAACATCCCCATCTCCCACCCCATTTAGTGTAAATATCAGCCTGTTATGCTACACCAGCGCTGTGCAACTCCCACCCCAAATAGAATTGTTGTATAACAAATGTCAGTGACTGGGTGCTGTTGTGCAACAGGCAGCTGCAGTGTGCAATCACAATACACAGCGCACAACCACAACATGCAATGTTGCCGTATCCTCAACTTCACTTCCACGACAGTCTGCAGAATCTGTCCATATTTGCATTATGGCAAATAGTTCCCCCTGCATGCAGATGATACTAACAGAATACCAGTCTGTAATTAGCAAGTAAGATGATGCTGTTTGCCATTTCACTGTTTCCTTCTTCCCTCTGAACATCGCTGCATTCTTCACAGTAGCAGGGTGTGGGTGAATTTTCCCAGCAAGAGTACCTATTGAAGAGAAACACTGTTGTAATACAAAGTACTTGGGGATAGCTCTGAATGGGCAACAAGGAATGAGCACCTGCATTTTAGAACTGACCACTGACCCCATTGTGCACCAACCCACAGGATGGCATAGTAGCTCATTCAGTGGCAGCTGGTGATTCCCATCTTAGCAGGGATGGAGTTGAATTTGCTCCAGATTTTAGTCTGAACATCATAGGAGCTGTTTCAGGTGCTGAACATAGTTGGGAAAAGGGTTCAACACCTTGAATAACTCATTTAAAGAAAAGACAAAAATCCAGCGTGCCCCCCCCCAGTGAGTGCCGCTAACAGCATAGGAGCATCCAGCTGCCACCAAGCTCTTTGGCACTTGGCCTCTGGTTGCGGCATAAAGCGGAACATCCCGATTAAGCCAAGGAGGGTGTCGATAATACTAAGGAGACACAAGCAGCTGTAAAGCTTAAGCTCACTGTGGCATGAGCTATTGTAAATAACCACTTAGTCTGCTGAATGTGTGCAATGGGCTGCATCTGTAACAGGGCTAGGTAGGATGAGTTACACTTGAAGATATACCCAATTAACTTTGGGAGAATTGAAAATAAGAGGAGTGTAAAGCAAATCAATCAACACACACACACCTCACATCATTGCCACAGTACTGACTATGTCTAAACCTGGCCTGACAAAATGGAAAGCTATTTACCTTTTGTAGCCTGACAGTTATGTTCAAGCTCTGAAAAAATGCAGTCAGCTCTTGTAATTTCCTAGTTCTATGGCCTCCCTCTTTCTGATTCCATGTTGATATTGACAAATTCATCCTTATGTCCAAGATTCTTCCAGTATACAACAATATTTCACATGTTTTTTTTTAAAATATTGAGGTTGGCACCCTATTAGTGAGTTATATAGGTGTAGGTTTGACTTAAGTCTATGTAACTCATTTTTTGGTTGTTGTAGATGTCAGAAGGCTCTGTCTCCCTCACACAACAACCAACTCCCCTATAGGCTAACCTTTCTGATGCTGCCTGCCCCTGACATAGCCACGTAATGACTGGTGGAGAGTGGGAGACATCTGAGAAACACATTATGGTGTTACCATCCGCTAAGTTCTGGATCCTCTAGTCTAGGACCTCCGGAGCACCCCAGGGATGTCATGAAAAATGCTGTCACTGTTGTGCATCTGACTAAAGGAACAAAGCGAGATGCTTCTCAGACACCTCCTGCTACCTACTGGCTGCTACATGACCATATCAGGGGACAATGGTAGCAAAAAGATGGGTTTACATGTTTGAAGAAGATATATTGGGATCAATCAGCAAAGTTAATAATAAATGGAGATAAAACGCAAAGCTTTGAAATAAAAAAAGAGGTAAGGCATGGATGCCCGTTATCACCGTTATTATTTATAGCAGTTTTAGAGTATTACTGCTGGCAATAAATGAAGATCCACAAATAAAAGGGTTAAAAACAAAAAGGAAGGAGATAAAGTATAAAGCCTTTGCAGATGATGTAATAATATTTTTTGAGGAACCACGAGATTCAACACAGAGATTGAAGGAAATCTTGCAAAAATATGGACAAATAGCAGGATATAAGATAAATAAAGAAAAGACGAAGATGATAACACTAAATATATCAAAAAAAGAACAAGAAAATTTGGAAAAGAGATCAGGATATCAAATAGTAAGAAAAATAAAATATTTAGGAATAAATATAACAAATAAAAATCAAGAACTATTTGACAACAATTATGTGAAGACATGGAAGGAGATTCAAAGCAAAATGGAAAAATGGATAAATATAAATTTATCTCTTTTAGGAAGAATAAATGCTTTTAAAATCTCTCTATTGCCTAAGCTATTGTTCCTGTTCCAAAATTTGCCAATAATAGGAGAAGAAAAGATCTTCAAAGAATGGGAAAAAAGGCTACAGGAGTTTATCTGGCAAGTTAAAAAACCAAGAATAAGATTTAAAACATTACAAGATGCAAAGGAGACAGGAGGTTTTGATGTGCCATTGCTGAAAATATATTATCAAGCATGCTGCTTAGAAACAATTAAAGATTGGATTCAAGTGGAAAATACAGCAATAAAAGAAGTTGAAGGAATAGGAAACAGACTTGGTTGGCACAGATACTTATGTTATGATAAAGTTAAGGCGAATAAAGACTTTAACAATCGTTGTATCCAAAAGTCTCTATTGAAAGTGTGGATACAAATAAAACATAAATTTTATAGAGGACTTCCAATGTGGACCTCACCCCAAGAAGTATTTAATATTGCTCCAACAAAACAGGGAAAATTATTGATGTATCAAGAGCTATTGAAAAAGGATGGTACAAAGTTAAGAATGAGTACAGAAGAGGAATTAAAAGAGCAAGGCCATGAAATTAACTGGTTCCCATGGAGACAAATAAAAGAGAGATTTAAAATGGATCAAAAATTATATGGTTTTGAAAGAAATGAAAATGAATTGGATGTATCGAGGAAAGGGGACCAGAAAAAGAGAATTTCTAGATTTTATAAAATATTGTTACAAAGAGAGATGGAACCAGAAATTGTTAAAAATAATATGGTTAGATGGGCTCAAAATATAGGACAGCCAATTGAGTTGGACACATGGGTGAAGATATGGAAGACAGATGTAAAATTTACATCAAATTTGAATTTAAGAGAAAATTTTTATAAAATGTTATATAAATGGTATATGACGCCTGTAAAACTGAAAAAAACAACAGGAAATGGGAATGGAAAATGCTGGAAATGTGATGAGAAAAAGGGATCTTTTTTTCATATGTGGTGGACCTGCAAAATAGCAAAAAAGTTTTGGAAAGAAATACATGATGAAATTCAAAGAATGTATGGTTTTAATTTTGAAATGAAGCCAGAACTTTATTTGTTGAATAGGGCAACAAAGAGAAATAAGATTTCATCAAAAGACATTGTTATATATAATAACTGCAGCAAGATTGACTTATGCTCAACACTAGAAAGAAGGAAAATATATTGATATAAGAGAATGGAAATTCAAAGTCCTGGATATGGTAGTGACAGAAAAGCTAACTTTTTCACTTAAAAATAAGCCAATCCAGGGCTTTGAAAGAGAATGGCGAGAGGTATTGAACTGGATAAAAGAATGAAATAGGGGAAAAGAAAGAAGGCTGTGAGAAAGAAGAAAGATAAAATGAGGTGATAAAAGATAAAATGTAAATAGTAAAATATAAGTTAAAAGTAATAGTTTATGATTATTGTAAAATAGTGACAATGTACGGAACTGAATGTTTACATGGAATGAAATGTTAAACTCAGATTCAACTGGGAAAATTGATGTCTGGAAGCAGGGGGGCATTGTTTTTTTTATTGAAAATTTTAATAAAAAAGTTTTAAAAAAAGATGGGTTTACAGGGAGAGGAGACAGGAGAAAAGGCCTGTGGAACTTGTGTGCTACATCTCCACAATGCAGGATCTCACCCTGACTCTTTTGTGGTCCTTTCTGCCTTTGTTTGCATAAGGACTAGGATTGTCTTGATTTCTTCTGGAGGGAATGACAAGCTTGAAGGCTTGAGGTGTTCCACAGCTATGCTGGAAAATATTAATTTGTCACACACAAAGAGAGAGAGACACACACAGAGAGAGGGAGAGAAAAGCAGGAAAAAACAAAACAATTTCCTTCCAATAAGGGTGGCAGATGTGCAAAGATCTCCCAGAAATGAAGTTTTGAACAAGTTGACAGAGGTCAAGCAAGTGTAAGGAGAGAATGGGACTTGGACAGGCAAGTCTCCTTGCTCTCTATTCAACAAAGGCAATAAGGGAGGGAAGGACATTAGTTCTAGAGAGATTATTTGCCTCTTTCTTCAAAACAGACCAGACAATACCAGTAACAGCAATGACAATAGCAGTCAGGTTTGTTGTTGTTGTATGCCTTCAAGTTATTTCTGACTTATGGCCACCCTAAGATGAATCCATCACGGAGTTTTCTTGGCAAGATTTGTTCAGAGGGATTTTGCCAAAGCCTTTTTTTTTTGGGCTGAGACAGTGTAATTTGCCAGAAGTCACCCAGGGGGTTTCTATGATCAGGTGGGAATTCCAATTCTGGTCTCCAGGGTCATAGTGCAACACTCAAACTACTACACTGCACTGGCTCTCACTCAGGCTTGGGGTTGGTTAAATGCTGCAGGCTGGAAGCCAAAGGTGTTCACACCTGCTTTCCCTACAGCTGCATGGCTTAGTTCACATGCTTAGTTTTCCCCTGTCCTTCTTGCCTCACAAGCTGGCTTTAAGGGGAGAAGGAAGGCTGGTCCCCCTGCACAACCCCTACAATGGATCTTAGTGTGTTTTTTTACAGGCCAAGAAAGGTGTGACTGATATGCTCCATCTCTAAATCAGGTGTCTGTTCTGTTCGCATCTACAGCAGGGCCTGGAGGCATTTTTAAAACTATGAGATAGGTTACACCCAGAGCCACCGTGTCTCTTTTCCACACCTCATTTTGTTTTTGTTTTTTTCTGTAACCCAGATGTTGATGTCAGAGGTCAGAGAGGATGGGAAGAAAACTGAATGGACTAAAGTAAATGTGGGAAACATGTTTCTAAGCCAAGGGCTGCACTTGTTATTATTTTGTTGAGGGTCATCTGTCAGAGGCTACATGCTGGCAGCAGGTGAGGCTGAAGACAACAGGGTGTGGGGACATAATGAACCCCTCCATGCCTCTCTGTCTTTGACTTTACCTTTGTGCCATCCTCTTCTCTCTCCTCCTCTTATTCTCTCTGTCTTCTTTCCCACCTAGCAGCTATTGTGGAAAGGACAAGTCAGTCATTCAGAAGTCATATCTAAATGTTTGCAAGGAGCTTTTGAAATTTGGCCAGGGGCTAGAGGACACAAAGCTGAGATATGCATGCAGCTATAGGGTCACAGATATTGGGAATACAGGGGTGGAATTTCCAGCATAAGAAAAGTGAATGGACAACCTGTGTGCTTTGCTCCCAGGCCTCTTGGCATCACTTTCAGGAGGTGCCCTGGACCACAGATTAGCCTTACAGATCTGGAGAAGCAGCATATGTCGTGGATGACTTGTTTCAGTTCATGCAAATGAGATAAAGGTTATAGCTGGGCATCTAATGATGGCAGGGGCACGGACATGCCTCTGATGTCATCCTTTCCACCAGCTGGGAGTCAGTGAGGTGAGGTGGAGGTCGGGCCCAAACTGGTTCCTCACCTCTGCCTTTGTGGAATGTTTTGGGTGCAGGTGGCCAAGACCTTCTGAGGATCTCAGCTCCCTCCTGCCTGCACAGCCAGCTCCACTCTTCCTTTCTGTTCTGGGGCCCTTTGACATTCCATAATTGTAGTTTTATTCCACCTTAGGGACATCCTATCAGAGGCACCAGGGAAGGAGCTCCCTGGCTGAGGATTCTAAAGCTGCCACCCACACCTGCTTATCTCAGGATTCCATAGGATGCTGCCATGGCAGTTAAAGTGGAATCATAAAGCCATAATTGTGTAGTGTGAAAGGCTCCCTGTGAAACTTGACAAGGAGAAAGGGATCTTTCTCATCATTTTGCTGAAGCTTCCCCACAGAACAACCATGAGGATGATTCCCAAACTTTTCCCACATCCAAGATAGAGAGGAAAGATGCACCTCCTTTTATCACCCTTACTGGAGAGCAGTGGTGGCTCATGGTCTGAGCAGGGGTGAGATTCTCTCCAATATTTTGGGGTGGTACATACTCTCCTCACTCTCATTATGAACATCCAGTGAATGGCCCCAAAGCAAGGCAGGGGGCAGGGTGACCTGATATAAGACTCCCTGTTAGTTTAAATCAAAAGAATCACAGTCTTTTTGGGGATGGGACAGCAGTGGGACAAATCTTCTGGAAGCTGGGAGAGGGATATAACCCAGTAACTTGGGTCAAATAAGGCAACTCCTTCTACAAGTTACACTGAAGCTTCTTTCAGCAGCAATTAGAAAAGCACATACATAGCATGTACACATGCAAAACAAACACATTAGTGGCATCTGACACCTATGAAACTAAATCACATTGAGGCAAATCTCTTTCCAAATTGCTGGAGGGGTTGCCAGGTCAGAACGCTTATTCTGCCAGCAGTAAGCCTATAAATATTTTGGATTGCCATTTTCAGTGGCATATCTCAAATAACAAAACAAACAATCCATGGCCCTCCATTATGAGTCCTGGCCTCTATTTTTAGTGACACACAGAAGCAGCTGTTATATAATGACCTTATTATGATTATGGTTGTGGTTATGATTATTAAATAGCAGCAGCAACTAGAATAATTAGGACATGATCCTGGAAAAAGAGGACCAGGTTCCCTGTGGGAGGATGGCCTTTTGATAAATCAGGGAAATGATCCTTGTTCTCAGAAACTTGGCTCTCCTTCATCTACTGTATAAAAGTCAAAGTTTGTGGGTAAATTTGTGTTTGTCTGTGTCAGGTAGGCAAAGACCTCGTATGATTGGCTGTGTGAGGTGAAGACCACATATGATTGGCTGCCTGTGAAGATTCTATGGAATCCTGGGGTTGGCAGTTCAGGGAGGGGCCTTTAGAATTCTCAGCGAGCGCGCTCTTGGGCCTGGCCAGTTGTTATGGAGATGAGGCCCAGCAGCAAGGAGGAGGAGGGCAGTGTATTCCCTCAGGAACTCAACCTCTGTATGTTAATAACTCTGAATATAGATTGGATTGGGGAATATGGGGAAAAGTTACACATACGAGACAAGACAGACTGAGGTATTAGAGACACAGGATCTCAAATCTGTGTATTTGAACTGCATCTAATTCCTAAGGCATAAGGTAATTGCTAAGGTGTTTCTAACAAGAATTACCTATGAGAAAATAAAATCCCAGGCAACGCCAGGTATATACACTAGTTACTTATATAATTACCTGGTCCACAGTGTAGCATCCCTGGAACAGATAGTTTTCCCTCTGGAAAGATGTAACAACTAGTAAGACTAGGCACTTACTGGTTGTTATACTAGTAATTTATGGGCTGTATAAGATACAAGCTTATACCATGGATTTAGAATGTGTGACCCTCTACGTTATTGATTTTCCTGGCTAAGGCAAATTGTTGGAACTGTGTCCAACAATATCTGGAGAGCCACAACTTTCCGTCCCTGACTGATACAATGACTGGCATCCTGTTTGTCACGTACATAAGCATAAGTCTACCTTACACCTCATACATCTTTTTTTGGTCATTGTAGAGGTTGGTATTCTATTCCACCTTTCTCAATGACCAAATGTTCCAAACAATCTCACTGTTCGGCTACTACAGTCCCTCCCAGGCCATAGTGTGTGTGTGTGTGTGTCTGGTGACTGGTGAAGCATCTGGCCATGTCCACAAAGAATGCTTACATTATTTGTAGGAACACAGTGTATCTCAATATATACAGCATATAACTCTTCTTCCAGCTATATGTTTTTCCAATCCATCCCACTTTCCATCAGTCATTGAATGGCCAGGGGCAGGGGGTAAGGGGGTGGGATTTCAGCAGCTAAACAGTGACCTGGGGGAGGTGATGGGAAGATAGTTGTAGTGTACTTCTGCCTGCAGACATATTACACTAGGATCTTAGTTGGTGAATATATATGGATAATTACTCCAAGATATGTATAGAACCCAGGGTGGATAACAGAACAGACTGTGTGTGTTGTTGGTGTTGCTGTTTAAATCATTGTTGCTTTAGATTTCATTTCTAAAACAAAATAAAACACAGTTGGACTTCCACACTTGCAGCTTTAACTTTCACAGATTTGATTATTTGCAACTCTCTCTCTCTCTCTCTCCAGTCTCTCCCCCACTCCTTTTCTGGGGGTAACTTCCCTCTCAGTGGCTCGGATCAGGCCACCCAGCCAATCAAAAACCTTCCTGGCCAGCTAAGGACAGTTCGAAGCCCAGTTTCTCAATATCACAAGCCCTTTCCCAATGTCCCCCCGCCACACCCAAGGATGGGCAGGAGAGAGGAAGTACAGGGCACCATGCTGACCCCCTCCTTTTTCCATACTAGACTGTTATAGCGCTATTATTCTACTTTCAACTTCCTATGGAATCCTGGGGTTTGCAGTTTAGGGAGGGTGGAAATGGGCTCTGTTTTATCATTCTTTCCCTGACATGTTTCCGTAATCAAGGTGACACAAATTGTCCACGGCATGGCATTATTCTAGTCTTCACTGAGGTAATTACGTGAGCTTATTCACTATTCTTACATCTTTACTAACACACGGAAGCCATTTTCACACCACTTTATATGCCACATGTTGTTGTATTTGTACCTATACTGAAAACTTTCCAGCATAGCAGTTGGCCTCTTTTTTTCCTTTTATAAATGATCAATAATAGCAAAATGCTTTTCTAGGTAGGTTGAGCCTTGTCACATGCAAGGAAGAAGTTCTCACATTTCATTCCTTGGAATTTCCATTCATGAGTACTTAGAATTGTGTTCACCTACCTGCCATTTTCCACATGTATGGGGCTACAATTCTCATTGTGGCAGTAATATACGAGAGAAACAAAGCTGTATTAAACATAGTGGGGAAGCACAACATACAAATTAGACTTCAGACTGTTATGGGAATTTCCCTCCTGGCATGAGAAAAGTGACAGATCACAAGCCTCGAGAGCAAGAATGTTTTTATATGAAGCAACAGCACCCCTGGGAGTACCGAAGAGAAGAAGATGGAGGATCCTGTGTAACAAACAAAATACTTTTAGGAACTTTATTTTTTCTACAATGGATGGGCTTAAAAATGCCATGTAGGCAGGGGAGAAGGTGATAGAGTGACTGCCTCACTATCCCACCCCCTTGCTGGTGTTTTGCTGTTCAGGCTCAACGCACTTGGTCAGTATATAATTGCTTTATCACTGTTAGCCTCAGTAAGCACATTCCAAGAAACTCTAAGGCAGAGCTCCAAGGCAGAACACAATAGCCTCAACATGTTTGTCATCTCACTAATTAGTTTTCTTTACTAATCAGCAACCAAAGGGCTGAGAATGAACTAGTTGTAGTCCCCAATGTTGCTTGGAGAAATCATTAACCATTATTAATAATGATTCAGTTTCAACGGTTGCATAGGGAGAGTGCCTGTCTCTTTTGGTGTCCAAACACATTAGAATCACTTAGCCTTGAGGGAGCATGTCTCCCTGAAATGGCTGCCATGGAAATAATAGCTGGGGTGCTTCCCAGCCTGCCCCCCAATTGAATCTTATGTATGCCATGTACGCTATATGTTAAATTAGACCATCTCAACATGTCTCCTTTAGATTTGGCGAAAAATCTGTCCAGCTGTTAAGAGAATGGGAACAATTGCGATACATTAAAGCTGGGTGACCAACATGTAAGGAAACAATACATATAAGGGGGAAAAGATGAAATGACTGATGATATGTTGATATGACATATGATATGTATGATATGCTGGCTGAAAAGTAAGTTGCGTTTAAGAGGATATAAAGATGAAAAGAGGGAACAATTAGAATAAGGTGATGATAGACTAAATGCAGAAATAATAAGACTTTGGATCTATAAAGAAGTAGAACAATGATATATGCAATAATTAGGAATTCTGGAGAAGATTGGAAGGAATAAGAATGTATCTATTGTAATATAAACAATGCATAGATATGTATGTTTTAAATGTGTTAAATTTTAATAAAAATATAAATAAAAAAATCTGTCCAGCTGTTTAAATGTGACTCAGTGATAAAGAAATAGAGAGAAACTTATTTTTATTTATATAGTTCACAAAAATTTTAAAAGACAATTTTCTGAATGCACTGAAATCTTCCAAGGCAATGCACCATGCTAGCCTTTATGAACAAAGAAAAGATTTGAGAGGCCCCCAGGGACCCCCTAAGTAACATTCTTTTATACTAAGTTGGCTATATTTTAAGTCGGACTTTCCCAAACATACCCTCTAAATTTGGTGACTTGCTGTTCAGTTCAGCTATAATATTTACATGGGATGGATGGTGGCTAAGTGTCACCTATGTTTCTGCCACAATATGGCGCCATACACTCACTATTCGCCATCAGATGCCTCTGTTCTGTTTGTCTATGGTGCTTTTCTTCTGCATTTCACTACTTGGGATCCCAGGTGCAGCTTACTCTTCAGGCCTCAAGAGATCTCAAGAGCATCTCATGCTTGCTGTTACAGATACTGTGCGATTGTAATGATGATTTTCCAACAGAGAAAAAAATGGATTTGTTCTTTAGATGTATGCTTTATCAATCTACGATCTTAGTATTACAGATATGTTTAAAAAACAAACAAAAAAAACAAAACTA
Source organism: Iguana delicatissima (assembly GCA_948472985.1). Lineage (NCBI taxonomy): Eukaryota > Metazoa > Chordata > Lepidosauria > Squamata > Iguanidae > Iguana > Iguana delicatissima. Next base: position 518,581 of record CAOKZL010001451.1, on the reverse strand, counting down.
AATAAGAAAAAAAACTCTCCCCAAGATGCTTTAAAACAGAATCTATCAGCCAGTATGACACTGATAGCCCATGCATGGATATTCTACATCATGGAACTTGTTTAACAATAGTGGTATTGTGAAACCACAATGCATTGAGTGTATGTCTGTGACAGAGAGAGAAAGAAGAGAAAGAGAGAGAGAGAGAGAGAGAGATGGTGGAGCATTAGAATGACCCATTTTGTATATCACATAAGAAATGTCAAGCACTGTTTCGTGGCAATGAGTCAGATTTTGGGTCTAGGTTCTGTTGCGCAGCCACACCAAAAACTTCCTTCAAGACTGGCAGTGGAATACTGTCTTCCACTCGCCACACCTGAGGGGCATCTGGCTGGTTCAGCCTTTGTAGGAGAGACTATGTGGTACATAATGTTCTGTCCTCCAACAGAAGGGTGGGGGGAGGGAAGAAGCAGAAGGAAACATCCAACAAATTGGGTTTGACAGAGAGACCAAAGACTCTGCCAAAGTGCCCAATATTGGTAAACGTCAGGCAATTCTGTTTCAGTATTTCATGCCTAGTAACTGTATTTTCTGCTCCCGCATCCAGTAGTGCCTTAATTATACTAAGGTTTTAGCCTTCATTTGTTACTGGTTATTGTGGATTTTAGTGCTGTTGTTACCCTGTAAACTGGGGGTCCCGAGAGGGGCACCCAAACACCAAAACAAAACAAGCAAAGATGGGGAAATTAGCTGGAGCACTCTCTTGGCTAACGAGAGGCAGGGCAACGCAGCGGGATCTTTTACCCTATGTATACCAGTTTAGATCAGTGAGGAGTCAAGCAGTTTCAAAATACTAACAATATTTATTAAGCAAAAATAATAAAACACAAGCACTCCTAACTAGAAAGGAAAGAAAGAGAGATTTGGGGAATGGGCAATACGCCACCTGTCCGAAGTCCTGGAGACACCAATTGAAGAAAAAAGAGGGGAGAAAAAATCCGGGGAATCTGCTGAGCCAAGCGGGCAGCAAGGCGATCCGGCGGGAGGGCCTCCGGACGGTTCCAGTGATTCAGCAAGAGTTTAAGTGATTTCAGCAAAATCCAGCGAGAGTTCCAAAGAGCTCTCAAAACGGGGCATCTTTTATAGGGAAAAGAACGACCGCAGGCTAAGTATAGATTTTATGGTGAGAACAATAAGTTTTAGGCTGGAGACAAAGGCTCCGAAAGGTCAGACTTTACATGATTGAATTATGAGCCGAATTGACAATGGTATAGCTGGTATGTAGATGCAGCTAGCTCGGCCGATCCATGTGCTTGGCTTGCCCAGGGTGTTAGAGAGTCCTTTGCTTTTTGTAAATAGAGGTGTTTGTGTAGGGTGGCTTCCCCTTTGAAGCGGAACTGGCTATATCTGGTACTTTTGATGAGAGTACAACTATCACCTATGCCTAGCGTCGTGCTTGTTCGGCAGAGCCTCACAAACACTTTGCTGCTGGGGGGAAAAGGGCCAAATTCTGATATAGAAATGATATCTTTAGTTCACCAAAGCCAGACCAGTTTGCCGTAGTTACAATCTCCCCCCCAAATGGGCAATTTAGTAGATTGTTATTTCCAATCAAACATTTCAAAAGGAATTTAGAGTTGAATAAAGGTCTACGGATCTCAGAGGCGTATTACACAAGGGATTTTGCAACATTCCTATCTAAATAAAACAGTCCCCAACTAACAACGACTCCATGCAAAAGCGGGCAGCAGAACCTAACTCTTAATGGTATACAAACAAATGCAACAAAATCACAGTCACAGGGAGTTGAAATGCAAGCAATACATTCTGCACAAATGGATATAAAAATGGCAACAATTGCCAACTGCGAATGCGGGCAGCATCCAAATGGAGAGTGAAGACAAACTGAATGCGGGCAGAGTTTCAAACTGTGAATGAGGACAGCGTCTTCCAAATGAGAAGTGAAGGCAATCTGAAATGATGCGGGCGATGGTCCAATGTTTCGGTGGTGCAATATGTGGCAACACAAGTCCAAAATCCCGGGGAGGTGAGGCACGGCAAAGTCTCTGCACCCCCCCCGAAGGGAGATGGGAAAGTTCGGGGTCTGGAAAATGCAGCACCAGAGCAATTCCAGTGCAGGGTTGCGCTAGCCCAGGCATGCTAGCTCTTTCAGGAATGGGTTTGCAAAGTGGCAACGGGAGCAGATTTCAACAGGAACAGTAAAGCAGGCAGCTGTACTCAGGATGGTTTGTTGAGGGTGCGGCTGGCTGGACACCCCAACTGCAGGAACAGGAACAGGAACATGTTGTCGACACAGGCCGGGCGCCTTGACTGGAGCCGTGGTGTGGCTGGATTCACACACACACCCCACGGTGCCTCGGGGCGGCGAACGGATCCGGGATGGCCTCGGCTGGACCTATTGCTTTTGCTGGAGGGAAGACTGACAGAGGTTATGGCAAATGCAAATATTCAATGCAAATACAAATTAATGGCGTGAAGCCCATCGGGGAGTGAGATTGGATTGTGAATTTTTATAGCGATGGGGAACCTCGGTGGGTTTTACAGATGCCAGGCAAAAGGTGCTGGTGTGGAAGAGACAGTGGGTCTCAGACCTTTGGTCACTTTAAGGTGGGAGACAGTCTGACCGCACCTCCATGCAAGGGTTCCTTCTGGGTAGCTCGGGCCTGCAAATTGTGCTTCATCCAGTATTTCACCAATGGATGAGCAGTTGGGATGCAGCCTGAGACTGCAATGCATCTGTCTTTTAGTGAATACATGATTAGAGCTCTGGTCTTAGCTGAACTAGGTTATACTCCGGCTTTCACCTGGTGGCGAGGGTCCCCAAACTGGTTGAAAAACAGAACTACAAGCCAATCCAAAGCAAGCACAGACCACGCTTGCTCGTTGCCAGAGCAGACGTTGACACTTCCGGAGATTGTCAGGATTGATGGGCCTACATATGCAAATGTTCTATTAACACATGCAAATGGGAAACAATGCACCAGGGCCAAGCGTCTTGCCAATTGTGTGGGTCTCTGGCCCGTATAGGCCGTCAGAGTGGGCATATACTTCTGAAACATATGGCCAAATTGAATTGCGACTAAGGAGCGGCTAAACTCTTCTCACCCTAACAGTCCAAGCACGCAGAAAGAAAGGGGAGAGAGGTCTCTCCAAGGTGGGAAACACATCCTGGGCTGTAGCTCGGTACTCCAGAGTCAGACCTGGTTCTACTGAGAGGGTTGTTAAACCCTCGCAGCTTGACCTGTGCTCCCCAGGACGCTATCGCACAAGACTGTCCCTCAAAGTCAGGGATGGCAGGCGTCCTGGTCGGACCTGCCCCCGCTCAGGGTATAGGGGCTGACTCTGTAGGCCTGATCTACCTCAGAACTGGGAGACTCTCCTAGTCTCCCACCCAAAATGGTGAAAAAGAAAGAAATAACTAAAAAGAGAAGCAAAACAACACCAAAACAAACTACCAAGAACTAACCAGGCGAAACTATTTACAAAAACCCGAAGCTGGAAGGTAACACTGGCCCTTCCATTCTGCAAGCTGGGATATTGGCAACACAGTTTCTGTGGGATCCCAACTGAGTGAGCAAATAACCTTCCGACAGATTAACGATGGGCAACTGCAATTTTATGTAATTTATGGATACCTGAGGGGCAATCACATTAATGGGAACCTTGCCACACCCTCCTCTGGTAAGTCCATTTCTGAGATTCCTCTAGGCTCAACTGGCTGGCCCTTCCACTCTTTCAACTGAGAAACGTGGAAGAATTTGAACCAGTCTCCCCTTTTCCTAGAGATCCTCACCTGGTAAACTGCTGGTGATCCGTTTCACAATGGGGACCAGGCCAACCCACCTCACAGCAAGGGAGTGTTTGTCCCTATAGAAATTCCTATGAGAACCAACTGACCTTCCTCCCACTGACAGGGACGGTGGGACCCATCCCAACCTCTTATCCATTTTTAGCAGAGAGTTTTTACCCCCAGGCTGGGCAGGCCGAGACTGCCTGTGTACCTGGCCAAGATGACACCAAGACCCTTCAGCCACTCGTTGTTGAGACCACCGGTTCAAGCTCCGAGGGGAGGCTCGTGTTAATACAGAATGCCTCGGGCAGCAGCATCTTCCGCCCTATCATAACCATATGCGGCGTGAAGCCGACGTGGGATGCTACCGTGCCTCGGAAGGCCATTAGGATGATGGGTAGCTTGGTGTCCCAATCCTTACCAGAGGAGTGCATCATTTTCCGAAGGGCTTCCTTCAGAGAGCAGTTTGTCCTCTCGATGTGACCTGAACTATAGGGGGATGATGAGCGATGTGGAAACATTGAAGAATGCCCAGGGCCTTGCACAGTTCTCGGGTGACCTCACCAGTGGAGGTGGCCCGGCATCTGAGTCAAGGTCCTATGACACTCCCAATGTGCCCAAACATTCTTAAAAAGCAATCGCGCCGCCGTGCCTGCAGTGTTGCTTGTGGCAGGGAAAGGCCTCGATCCACTTGCTAAAGGGATCGATAACTGTCAGGCAGTACTTGCTCCCTGATCGCATGGTGGGGAAGAGGAGTTATGAAGTCTATCTGGATGCGCGACCACGGACCCTCAATGCGCTGGTGCTGGATGGGAGCCTTGGAGACTGGAGGGGTCAGCATTGACCATTGCACAGGCCAAGCAGTTATCCACCCACTTGGTAACGTCCTGCTTCACCCGTGGCCACCACCCGGTGTCTCAAACCAATCCAGGGTCACCTCACACCCTCGGTGTCCCTGTTCTTGCACAAACTGAATAATATCACTGCGGAGATCTCTGGGCACGATCCAGTGGCGCTGGCCACTGTCATCGAGCTGCGCAGTGTATTCCGTCCTGCTGGGAGATTTTGAACCGACCAGACTCGTCTGAGCCCTTCCTGGCCAAGTCCGAATCTTTGAATCCCCTTTCTGTAATACCCCCTAAATCGAACATGGGAGGAATAAGCTGCTCCTTGGGGTTTACATTGATAGCGGCGATGGGGAGTCCCATCGTCCAGTTAAGGGCGGCGTCTTTGGCTATGGCGTCAGCCCGGGTGTTGCCGATACAGGTAGCCATATCCTTTTTCTGGTGTCCTCTGACATGAGCTACCATGTAGGGGCGACCCTTCCTCAATTTGGGCTGCAATATGGACCCATTTCTTAAGATGGGCAATGGGTTTCCCATCAGATGTTTTGAGATCATTTTGGAGCCATATGGTAGCCAGACGGTCAGCCTTTGCCGTCCAGTCTGAATCCATGTATGTACAGGAGCAGTCCGCGGTTCATGCTCAAAATAGCCTTTAGAGTTTCTACCTCCGCCGCTTGGCTAGAGTGCGGTTGGGCTTTCCCCTGGAGGGTGAAGGAATCTGTGATGCGGATCACTCCATAGCCTGTCCGTGGGCTACCGTTCATGTGCATGGATGACCCATCACAGAACCAACAGACAAAGCCTTGTAACTGAGCTTCCTCGAGGGAGGCTCCTCATTCCACTGGCCAACTATTAGAATGTAAAGGTGGTAAAGGATTTCATGCGTGGGCTTCGGTCACAATAAGACCATATGGAGCTGGTGGGTCCTGTGGCTGTTTCTGAAAATCCACCCCACGTGACACCAGGGACACGGTCCATTTGGCAATACGGGTGTTGGACACCTGGCCATTCTGGTATGACCCGACAAGATGTATTTAAGAGGTGTGTGAGGGGTCTGGGACAGGAGGAGACCCGCAGGCGCCTCCAATCATAAATTCCCAGCATGTCAGAGCCCAGATCAATGCCAAACAAGTTTGCTCGCATGGACTAAATTTGGTCTCCTGTGGGTCCAGATTTTTGGAGGTGTAGACTATATTACACACTGAGTACCATTCTGATGTTGCAACCAACCACTCCTATGCTCCGGTCAGAGGTGGCCAACTGTATGTGGAAAACGGCTTAGCCATGTCGGTGCGCCAAAGTGGGTGCTTTCATTAAATCGTCCTTAAGTTGTGCAAACGCCTGCTGCTCAGCAGGTCCTGGTCCCACTCGGCGTTCTTCTTAATAGGGCATACAGAGGCTTTGCTTTAGCGGCAAATGACTCTATAAAATCCCTAGAAAAGTCGAATGTTCCCAGTAGAGAACGAGGAGGTGCACATCTGTGGGGGCCAGCAACTTTGAGATCACCTCCACACGTTGCGCGTATGGAGTGTGTCCGTCAGTGCCAAGACAAAGCCCTAAATACTTCACCTCTGTGGACACTGGCTGGCTGACTTTCCCCTGTTGGCCTTGAAACCAGTCCCTAATAATGCCAACACCTCCTGTGTGATCTCTCTCATCTTTTCCTCGGAGGGTGAATGGACCAAAATGTCATCCACATAGGACAAGATGTGAGAGCCGTGAAGCTGGCTGCAGCTTGTTCCACATCTTGACTACGTGTCCATGGCGAATACTGGGGCTAGAATGGAAGCCTGGGGGTGCGTTTAAATACATACTGCTGCCCCCAGAAAGTAAAAGCAAATTGTACCAACAAGCCTCATGTAGAGGGATGGAATGAAAGCGTTGGCCAAATCAATAACGCTGTAATACTTAGCTCCTGCTGCAATGGCAGACAGGATTTCATTATATTTAGCTACAACCGGCACAATGGGATGAGTGACAAGACTAAAGCCCAAAAATCTATTATCATTCTCCACGTTGCCATCTGACTTTAGAACAGGCCATAAGGGCGCATTGCAGATGATTGGATTTGAGTGATTACATCCCATTGGAGAAGCCCCTCCATGGTTTTCCCAGTGCCTTCCTCGGCTTCCATTGGATACTTGTATTGTTTCTGAGGTGGGGGATCTCGGCCCTCATTAGGACGCAAGCCTCCTTTACAGTCCTGCACTCGATTTTGTTTTTAATCCACACCTCCGGGAAAGCCTTCACCCAAGGGCCGCTAGCTACACAACTCACCAGGGCGGGAGCCTTAATAGCGGCATCACGGTGCACAGCTGAAATTTCCTCAGGTCCCTGATTGAGCTTCCATAGAAACCCGTTCGTGTAATTGACTGTGAGCTTGTTCCCCGCAGGAATCCGATGCCCAAGAGGCCATCGTCCTCGCCACGGTTCTCGTACGCCCACAGCTGAAAACAGAACGTGTCTATGGACATTGGGATGTCCTTCCAAGCCTTAGCAAGGTGACCCCCCCCACCATATCCAGAGAGTTGGACATGTTCGGGCGTGGGCACACCACGCTTCACCGATTTTGGGTGCAGCACATTTAAGGCTGCACCAGAGTCCACTAACAAGGTGGCAGGAGTATTTCCCCCCCTCTCTCCCTATGCCTGCCTCACCCAGAACCTTCCCCACTTGTCTGGCCGCAACTTGGCCACCATGTTGCGAGGAAGCCCTGGACCGAGGGCATCCCTAATCGTTGAGGTCTAAGGCTGGGTGGTATTCCAGCCGGGGGGCCGGCCGTTCGTCACGACCTGGACCGGCTGGTCACTACTCAGTGGCAGATGTTTGTTCAAGGCGTCAAGGAGCTCTGAGGTGGGTCGCTTTCAAACTGGCTCATGTCCAGTCCGCAGTGCCGCAGCATGCTCCAGATCCTGGCCCTGTCCGTGGGAGTAGGACTGGGGTCGTGGGATCATACCTGCAGACGTTTCCCAGGGAGGCCAGACTCAAAAGGCTGTTTGGGGGACAGTGGGCTGACTACGGGATTTTACTTGCTGCCACTGCCTGTCCCATCTGGGAGTGAGGCGCCAATTCCAGTTCCCCGAGGAATGGAGCTGGGGGCCGTCTTTCTGTACTGGGAATGGGGTCCATAATTGGAGTAAGTTACCTCCACCACGGGTTCCCAATTACCCGGATTCCTTCTTGTGTGTTCAGGAGGCTGCAGGGCGTCAGCCTCTCGCAGCAGGTCAGAACCCTGCGGAGGTTGCTCTACCTGGGCCAAAGGATCTTTATGATACCCTCTTCATCCAGTCGTAGGCTTCAAGCTTAGCCAAGCCTCGAATCGCCACGGCGGACTCAAGATTCGGAAGGTCTGAGGGGGACATACAAAGGCGAGCCAGTTGGGTTAGGTCCCTGGCCATTGGCTGTAGGGTGCGAATGTGACACCGCGTTGAGCCACATGGATGCCGATGGACAGATTTAAAGGGCCCAACTGGTCAGCAATTGCTTTTGCCTCGGTGGCGCACCAGGGGACTTGGGTCTCAGTGACCTGTGTCTCCCGGACCTCTTCACCATAGTCATTGTTAGCAGGGACAGTCCTGTGGGTCTTAGACTCGGGTCTCTACAGGGAGGAGCTGGTGCCTTGGGGCTTCCCAATCCGAGTACATGGGGAAGGAAGGGTGTCTACCGGCACGGGGTCCTCATTGGCAAAGCTAGGGAGCAGCTCTGGACACACCACCGAAATTCTGGGCTTGCATGTTCTGGAGCTGGTTCACTAAGGTGGCAATTTGCTGTCGGCAGGCGGTGTGGCTAATAGCCTCCTGCTGTTCCTTAACTTGGTTTACCATAAATCGGGCTGCAGACCGGGCATAGAGATCAAGCTCGGCCTCTAAGGCATGGGCTTTCTCATCCCATTTCTGGGCAGCTAAGGGACATGTTGCTCAACTGCTGTACGTGGACTGCGTAACGGACGCAAAGTTTGTCTCTGCCCGCAAGGCCACATTTTCAGCATGAAGCCAGGCATTCTCCTTTTCTATTTCTGCTAGCTTCCCCCGGATCTCAACTAGGGCAGAACTAGCGTCTCACCACAAGCCAAAGTCCCCAAGCTGCCAACGAATCCTTCAAAGGCCGAATGGGTTCTTTGTCTTATGCGCAGGTGCTACGCTTCACGGAGATAGGCAAAGGGGTGCGTGTCCATCTGGAAGACAGAGTCTTTCCAGGGGCACTTTCCTTTGGCTGAACCCATGTCTCTAGTTTCCCTTGGAGCTCCTCCTGATACATGAGGTCCTTAACTGTAACAGGGCTCTGCTAGCCATTTCTATACTATCACAACAACAGTACACTTCATACACAAAACAACAACAATTTCTTCACTACAATACGGGACCAGGTCCTGGAGTGACAGGGAGGTCCACCCTAACCCTGGGGGAGTGAGGACAACAAACTCGCTGGAACTTTACTGGGGAAGAGGGAAAAGGAACGAAAACTCAGCCTGCCCAAACAAGAAGTTGAGCTTTTGTTTGCCTACACTCGGTGACAATGAGCAAGGCCAACGGTTCAGGGACGGGGAGGCTCTAGCCTCAGGGACCCAGAGAGGAGGTGAAGGAGCCCAGGAAGGGACTTACTACACCGCCTGGCCAAGCAGCGGGGGAAGAGGGACAAGGAACCCAAAACTAAACCGCCCCTCTGGTTTTCTGGGTGAGGGGGCCCTTCCTACCTCGGGCTAAATCGCTAAAGTCACAGCTAGGTTGGGACTCACCACCCAATCCTAACAAGCAGGCAACAACGGGACGCATCCGCAAAACTGAGAAGCCGGGAGATCACCACCCGTGCCTTCTCCAATTTCAAAACTCATCCAAACTAAGCTAGCCACAAATCCGAGGGACAACTTGCAAGAGGACAATAGAAGGATGAGGGGGATTTTCTCCTTTCCCAAAAGTGCTTCAGTGTGCCTTGTACTAAGTGTTGGATGTGTGTGGACTGTTCCTAACATGCTAGCATCCTAACACTTGGATCCCAGCCCATGATAGACCCAAGATGGGGAGGTGGTTCCCAGGACAAAGAGGGGTACAGCGTCCACCCGATAGAAAAGCTACACAAACATACAGAGATCATGCACATACACTAACCTGCCTAACTGTGATCTAAAACTACTCACTGACCGTTCCCTACGTCAGTACCGCCCAATTTGAGGAGGTTCTGGATTCCTTCTCAAACTAGAGGTACTGGGGTTGCCCGCGTTGCTTCACCACTCTGTTACCCTGTAAACTGGAGGTCCCGAGAGGGGCACCCAAACACCAAAACAAAACAAGCAAAGATGGGGAAATTAGCTGGAGCACTCTCTTGGCTAACGAGAGGCAGGGCAATGCAGCGGGATCTTTTACCCTATGTATACCAGTTTAGGTCAGTGAGGAGTCAAGCAGTTTCAAAATACTAACAATATTTATTAAGCAAAAATAATAAAACACAAGCACTCCTAACTAGAAAGGAAAGAAAGAGAATTTGGGGAATGGGCAATACGCCACCTGTCCGAAGTCCTGGAGACACCAATTGAAGAAGAGGAAGGAAACCCGGGGAATCTGCTGAGCCAAGCGGCAACAAGGCGATCCGGCGAGAGCTCCGGACGGTTCCAGTGATTCAGCTAGAGTTTAAGTGATTTCAGCAAAGTCCAGCGAGAGTTCCAAAGAGCTCTCAAAACGGGGCATCTTTTATAGGGAAAAGAACGACTGCAGGCTAGTCTGGTTTCTGGTGAGAACAATAAGTTTTTAGGCTGGAGACAAAGGCTCCGAAAGGTCAGAATTTACATGATTGAATTATGAGCCGAATTGACAATGGTATAGATGTTATGCAGATACGGCTAGCTCGGCCGTTAGGTGCCTGGCTTGCCAGGGTGTTAGAGAGTCCTTTTGTTTTTGTAATCAAGGTGTTTGTGTAGGGTGGCTTCCCCTTGAAGCGGAACTGGCTATATCTGGTACTTTTGATGAGAGTACAACTATCACCCATGCCTAGCATCACGCTTGTTCGGCGGAGCTTCACAAACACTTTGCTGATGGCGAGAAAAAGGGCCGAATTATGATATCAAAATGATATCTTTTAGTTCACCAAAACCAGACCAGTTTGTCGTGGTAACACTGTCCCCATCTGCATCTCCAATTCAGCCAGGACACACTCTTTTCTCCTGCTTGATATGTGGTTAAACTGTAAAGTGTGTGTGGCTTCCCTGCACCTTTGCCATTGCCCCCATGAACTCGACACCTCCTCTGTATGCTCCTACCAGTAGCTATGTTCCCTGTCTTGTCTATCAGTTTATTTTCTGTTTTCTATTTAATCTTTTGAACATCTTTTTGCATAATCATAGTGCTAAAGTGGTATCTGGCTACATCATAATTCTAAAAAGAAGTGGGGAAAGGAAATGTCCAGTCTGCTAATTGGAAATACGATGAATGAGTGCAGGTCAGCAGGAAACCTCTGTGGGGAAGGTCATATCTCCATCCAAAACATCATCAGTCGGATCATACCAGACAGCTAGCACTATGAGAGTTAGGGCAATGTAGCGAAATCTTTTACCCAAAGTCTACGGGGTCAGGCTGAGTCAAGGAGCAAACAGATGTAAATAATAATAATTGTTTTTATTGATATACAGTCAAACACGTGTATGAAACACACTCGCATAGAGAACTATAGAAATAAAGGTTGGAGTGGGATAGAGGGTTTTCAAGAGGAGGTTTTGTATGGGAAATACTACACCTGTCCTGAAGCCTGGGTAGTCTGAAGAAGAAGTCTGTGGAGGTAAGGATTCTCAGCATGAGGAGCTGAGGGGAAGGTTCGCCGAACGAAGTGACAGCAAGGCGGGATGGAAGCCAAGAGTGATCCGAGGAAGCGCTCAAAGTCAGGGGGTCTTACGGGGGAAAATGCAGCCCCAGGCTAGTCCGTTCTTGGGGATAACAATGGGTTTTGGGCTGGAGACAAAGCCTCCGAAAGGTCAGTATTTTACATGATTGAGTTAAAACCAAATTGTCAATAGAGTAGCCAGTATGCAAACGCAGAGTGCTTGATGATTGAGTATTAGGCTCGTTATGCTGCCTGCTCGGGGCAGGGAGTCCTTTGTAAGTAGCGTGCATACATAATGTGGTACTTGCCTTGAGGTCTCCCGAAGTGGCAGTCTGGCTATTTCTGGCCTGCCTGCATTTGTTAGGAATATTACAGCGATTTGTGGCTGTGCCTGTATGTGTGCTTGTCCGGGGGCCTCGCAAGCACATGGAGAGGATTAGGTAAAGAAGGATAAATTATTGATATCAAATGATATTTCATATCCCACAAGCTCTGGCTAGGAAACTGCGGTAACACATCAGGATTAGAAAAGCGAGGAGGAAGAATGTTTTTAATGGGCATTTTTAAAAACTCTGATAAGTACATCTACAATGCCAGCCAAACCCTAAGGCTTTCAGCTAGTATGGAGAAGTTCTAGTCTGAGAATGTATTTAAAATGTTGTGTTCCATGAATCAGCCCAACATAATTTGGCCAAGAAATCACAGAATCATACACATGGAAGAGATGTTACCCTGATTTCTGGGGTTCCACGGGAGACACCTCAATGTGCTCTAAATAATGGGGAATGAGAATTAGCCAGAGCACAAACTGTAGCACTACGAGAGGCAGGGTAACCTAGCGACATCTTTAAACCGAATTTTTACGGGGTCAGGCCAAGCCAAAAACCAAGCAAAACTGTCTAATAAAATGATTTTATTGAGGGGAATTCAGTCATGCATACACACAAGACACACACAATCACACATTCACACAAGAGCTAGCTGAAAGAGAAATGGAGGAAAAATTATAGAGAGGCTGAGGGATTTGGGGGGATTTATAATTACCAGTCCAGAAGAGTAGCGAAGAGCAGAAATGTATTTCGGCTTAGGTAGGACCCAAGGGCAGTTCTCATTCAGGAGCCAGACATACAGAGTGACGGATAGACCTTCAAGAGACCGCACTGGGCCTCCTGAAATCAGGGGTATTTGTACCCTGAAAATGGCTTGTGGCTGTGAAGGTTCCAGATGCAAGACAAAGGGAACCTGTTGTGGACAATGGGTCTTTTGCCTGTTGATGGGCTTAGTGCTTTGATTGACAAAGACATGATGAATGTTGTAATAGCTGTCTATTGTGGGTGCTGTGAGGACAGAGGAAAGAATCCAGGTGTACAAGGGATGGGTATCTGTCAATCAGCGTCCTGGTCGGCTCCTCACAGTTGGATTCCCTGGAAAATTCCAGCTTCTGTTTAAGCCTATTATCCACAGGAATGGTGTGTATTTGCCTGACAGATGGCTCAGTCTTACCTGGAGGAATTTTGGAGTTGACCTATGCTTCTCACAGTCAAATTCTTTCCCTCACTCAGTTTGACCTCTCTGTCACCTCTCAGGCTTTGATTTGATATCAGAGCCAATAAAATGTGTTGCCAATTACATATGATGCCAATTAGGTATGGTCCCCATCCAAGCCATACTGATATTGGGGACCACCAAAGCAGGGCCTTACAGATATCTCAAGGGCTGTGAACTCCAGTCCCCTGCTCAATACAGGAACTCCAGCTAGAGCATCCCCAGCAGTAGCTGTCCATTCTCTTTTTGATGATGTGCAGAGAAAGAGACTCACCATTTCTCTAGGTACAGCTGCCTCTCCACATTCATGAAGGTTCAGGACTCAGAATGTCAGGAACAGATTCACTCACAAGCTTGTACAATAAACTAGAAGTAGTTTTATTGAAAGCAGAGCGGTGATGCTGTCTTCAAACTTTAAAGATCACGAATGGGATTTGTTTCCCGCACTTTACATTTAAACGTTTAACTTCACAGACCCAACCATCAAAGCCTTGGCGGCCATAAATCACCATGAGTCTTATCTGATCTACTTATTCCTGGGAAACTCTAGCCAGAAGGAATGTTCTTCATGTGTAAATTCTAGTATATAGCTAACACCCTTCTGATGATCCCTTGCTATGCTAATCTAAACAATAAACACATAGGTCTCCTGACATCCTGCCCCCATTCAAAAAAAAAAAGAAAAGAAAAGAAAAGAGAAAAAAAAACACAATTTGGAAAAATACAATTGTACATATACAAGTAAACGAAATACTACAGAGCTACAGCAGGATTATAGTTCAGCAACAGTGCAATGAAATGTCAATCGGGGCAAAGCGGGACATCAGTCTTCGAAGAAGGCGGCAAATGGGCTTTCTTCAACAAACTGGAATGAAACACAGGATGAACAACCTTAAGGGAGGAAGGAAGATCCAATTCAAAAGATACATCATTAACAACACGTTTCATGGGGAAGGGTCCTAGGAAACAGGGACCAAGTTTTTTAGACGGGGAGGGTAGCGAAATGTTTTTGGAGGACAGATAAACCAGATCACCTGGCTTAAAATTGAGATTTGGCATCCGCTTGCGGTCTGTGAAACGTTTGTAATCGGCTTTAGCGGATGCGAGAGCGCGTGAGACAGACTGCCAAGTGGTGGAAAATTTGGAGACCCAAGCCTCAACAGAAGGGGGGCAGAGGGAGGGAGGGTGAGGGGAGGAAAGGGGTAAGGGAGGAACCAATAAACAATTTCAAAGGGAAGCAGTCCAGTTGAGGAATGAACAGCAGAGTTGATCGCAAATTCGGCAAACGGGAGCAGTGAAACCCAATCAGTCTGGTTCTCACTGACAAAACACCTGAGAAACTGTTCAAGGGATCTATTGAATCAGAGGCTCAAAAAGAAGATTTAGCTTCCTGGCCAATTTGGGGTGCAACAAACTCCAGGAGCACCCAGAATCAATTAAAGCCCTATGTTCATGCAACATCCCATCTCCACCTGTAAACTTAACAGTTGCGAATAGATGGGGAACTTCACTAGTACTTACAGCGGTTTCCGCTGCGCTCCAAGCTTTGCAGCCAGTGTCAAGGTCCCCGTCTGTGTCATCAGATACAGACGACACTGATGATTCCCCTACGAGGTCAGAGCCCCCAGTCGCTGCTGCAGGGTTTCAGTCACTGCATTTAGGAGACGATCTGCCAGCCGCGGTCTGACGTGTTTTGCCTCTGGCTTTAGGGTCCTGGCGTTCCCCCATGGTGCCTGTTGGAGCTTGTTTCTCAGGACAGCTGTTGGCGAGGTGACCTGTCTTGCTGCATTTGAAACGCACCTCGGCGAAGTCATTGGTCCCTTTCTTCGGCGTTACCGAAAGGGGGGCGTCTGGGACGTCGTTTTGGAGTGCCCTGCTGCTGTCGGGCCAGCTGTATCACCTGAGTAATCCCTTCCACCTCAGTAGCCAGCCGGATCCAGCCCAACAAGGTTTGCAGGTTAGCCTGCATTAAGCATCTGCGTAGAATCTCTGGATTCAGACCATCTTTGTACAATTCAATGAGAATTTCATCGTTCCACTGGTCTCTGGTGGCCAAGTTCCTGAATTCACGGGAATACATTCCCACATCGTTACCGCCTTGCCTCATGCGTTTCAGTTGAAATCTAGTTTTCTGCAGCAGATGAGGGTCTTCAAATCGTTTGCGCAGGTGATTCATGAACAGCTGTAAGTTTTCAGTTTCTGGGGCGTGGGTGTCATACAAGTTCACTACCCAGTCTGCAGCCAAACCTTTCAATCTCTGACTGAGGAATCGGATTCGGGCTGCATCATCCTGAAACAGGTGGCCGTAATCCCTCATGAAATTATTGGCCATAGTCATAAAAAGGAGAGCGTCTCTCCCTTCCCGTTGAAGGATGCTTTAAGTTCTCCAATATTCCTGCGTGGCGGGGGTGCCGGTCCTGGCTCGCCCGGTTGCTGAGGTGGTCCAGCGGCACCTGCCACTGGAGCAGCAGCTTGTGGTTCCCGTCCTCGTGGTGGACGATGTTCATCTCGCGTAGCAGTGCTTTGAGTTCCAGCATCTCCTCACTTTGCTGCGCAAGTCTTGTTTCCAAGTGAGTTATCTCCTCCAGAAGGGCTAGCTCGGTCGCTGAAGAATCCCACCTTCCGGCGCGCCTGCGTTGCCTCTGGGACATATGTGGCTTCTCTCCCCAGGCCCAAGTTTGGCCGCTTGCAGGGGTCTTGAAAGCCACGGTCGTTCGTGCTTCAACCTCGGTGCTCCTAGGCACTTCGATCCCTGCAGCTCCGTCAGATCCTGCGGTTACACTCTTCCTCAGTGCTCTCCTGGTCCATTTCTTGATGCGTATTTGGAAAAAAAATTTGTAGTTTCGCGATCTTTCTGTCAGGAACAGATTCACTCACAAGCTTGTACAATAAATTAGAAGTAGTTTTATTGAAAGCAGAGTGGTGATGCTGTCTTCAAACTTTAAAGATCGCGAATGGGATTTGTTTCCCGCACTTTACATTTAAACGTTTAACTTCACAGACCCAACCATCAAAGCCTTGGCGGCCATAAATCACCATGAGTCTTATCTGATCTACTTATTCCTGGGAAACTCTAGCCGGAAGGAATGTTCTTCATGTGTAAATTCTAGTATATAGCTAACACCCTTCTGATGATCCCTTGCTATGCTAATCTAAACAATAAACACATATGTCTCCTGACACAGAACCTTCATGAAAGTGGAAAAACCACAAATAACTCCCCCCCCCCGTGATCCTCCTCCCATTCCCCTCCAGAGCTCCATTATCCCATTCCTTTGTCTCTGGCCCTGGCATTCCCCAGGAGAAGAAGAAAGAAAAAGTAAAAGGCTTACTGATACCTTCCCCTCAGAAGGAGAAGAGTGGAGTTCTGGCATTCTAGCTACTTCCGGTCACCATCTTGAGAGAGGAGGACTGGGGCAAAGAGAGCACCTGACCAATCAGCAGCCATTACCCAGCAGAATGTGCAGCCACATGGCAAAGAGGACATTCCTCCAGCAGTGGAAGGGAAGTTTTGCTCACCAAAAGGAAAAAAGTCCATTTTAAAACAAGCCTCACAAGCCTGGGGTGAGGAATACAAGGGATTGGGAAGAGGAAAATGGGACGGGGGTGGGGGTGGGGGGAGAGGAAGGCAAACATGTGCCTCCCCAAATAATCAAATTCATGAAGGTCAAAAACATGAATGTGGAGGGAAGACTGTAATTGATTCCACTGCCAAACAGCTCTTACTGTCAAGAAGTTCTATCCAATGTTAAATCAAAATCTATCTGTTACCCTGCTTGCTAGGAGTCACTTAGGGGGATTCCCAACGCCTGTCAAAATTATCACTTGTGGGGAAAATTAGCTATGAACACTGTTATAGCAATGCAAAGAGGGCAGGCTAATTAGGGATCTTGAGCCCAGCGTTACGGAGTTCGATCACAGAGAATCAGGCTAACTGTTCAAGTTTAAGTGTTTTATTGAAATAGATGTTAAGATCCATGCAATCACTCAGCTGCACTCACTCCCACAAGCCTACAAGGCTACAGAAATTTAGAAAGAAGTGAAAATTAAGAGAGAGAGAGAGATAAGGGTTTTGGGGTAATACTGTACCAATCCAGAAGTCTTCGGCTGGGAAAAGACAAGCGAAAGGCCCAACTCAGCCTCAGAGGGTGGGGCTGAAGGGAGCTTTTCCACTGGCAGAAGCATTGTTTGCAAGTCTGGGAGAACTCCGAAATGGAGGAGAAAAGGGGGTCCTAATAGTGCTGAACAGAGCTAAAACATGTTCTGGGGATGAGATGGCTGCATTTTTATGAAGATGGATCTCAGCTTTGTAGTTCAAAGAAAATGCAGCCAGGCATCCTTGTAGTTTCCTGCAAGATGAGTTTCTTATCTAGGGATGCATGCCTCCAAAGTGTAATATTCCTGGCTGTTTGAAATGTTAATTTGATTCCAGAGACCTCTTGTCTCCTGTTGGTGCTATTATTGCTGAAAATCCATTCGAATGGTCTGTGAGAACCATTCCGAGATTCACCTAGGATGTGTGACAGGAAACAGGGCTACCCTTTGATATGTATCCATAGCTCTACTGCCTATGTGTCCTTCCAGTAGATCTCTATGGCTCACTATGTTTGATATAAAATAATTATGATCCTCAGGGCATAGCATGTAGGTGGGTTAACATACCCTCATGTAACTTGAAGCCATTAAACTTACTGTTACCCTCTGCCGTAACAAACCTGCATCCTCCTGTCTGTGACAGCGCTTTAGATATTTATAGAGGGCAACCATGTCACCCTCCAGTCTTCTCTTCACCACACTGAACGTGCCCAAATCCTCAACCTTTCCTCGTATGTTTTGCTCTCCATGCTTCTTATCACCCTTATTATCCTTCTCTGAACCCACTCCAACTTGTCTATATCTTTCTTAAATTATTTCACCTGGAACTGAAGGCAGTACTCCACATGAGGCCTGATTAGTTGACTGAAGAACTCTCAGCTGAGCTAAGTGTTAAAAGAAGCATGTACAGGAAATGCAAGAATGGTGAAACCACCAAAGAGGGATTCAAGCAAATAGCCAGGAGATGTAGGGAGAAGGTCAGAAAAGCTAAAGCACAGAATGAACGCAGGCTTGCCAGAGACATCAAAAACAATAAAAAGGGCTTTTTTATATATGTCCACAGCAAAAGGAAAAACAAGGAAATGATAGAGTCACTGTGTGGAGAAGGTGACCAATTAATAATGGGGGGAAGTGAGAAGGCAGAACTACTCAATACCTTCTTTGTCTCAGTTTTCTCTCAAAAGGATAGATGTACCCAACCTGGGGTGTGGGGAGCAGGTGAAGAAGCAAGGGAAATGCAGCACAGAATAAGTAGAGAAGTAGTACAGGAATATCTGGCTAAACTAGATGAATTCAAGTCTCCAAGGCCAGATGAATCACATCCAAGGATATTAAAAGAACTGGCAGAAGTAATTTCTGAACCACTTGCAATAATCTTTCAGAACTCTTGGAAAACAGGAGAAGTCCCAGGAGACTGGAGGAGGGCAAATGTCATCCCTATCTTCAAGAAGGGGAAAAAAGAGGACCCAAATAATTATCACCCAGTCAGCCTGACATCAATACCAGGAAAGAACCTAGAGCAGATCATTAAACAGTCAGTTTGTAATTACTTAGAAAGCAATGCTGTAATCACTAAAAGCCAGCATGAATTTCTCAAAAATAAGTCATGCCAGACTAATCTTATCTCATTTTTTGATAGGGTTATAAGCTTGATAGATGAACGGAAGATGTAGCATATCTTGATCTCATTAAGGCCTTTGACAAAGTTCCCCATGACATCCTTGCAAAGAAGGTAGTAAAATGCGGGCTGGACAGGGCTACTGTTAGGTGGATTGGTAATTGGTTGACTGACTGAACCCAAAGGGTGATCACACTAGTGAGAGAAAAGCACTCTCCACTTGCTCAGGGGCATTGTATGTCTCAGAACTGAAATTAGACATTTGGATTAGAGGCCAGATCCTCCCTCTGAGCCCCAGGAAACCTTCAGTCAGATTAAAGCCCAGCTATTAAGAAAACCAAGAACCAGTGTGGTGTAGTGGTTTGAGTGCTGTACTATAAACCTGGAGATCAGAGTTCAATTCTCCGCTGTGTCATAGAAACCCACTGGGTGATCTTGGGCACATCACACTCTCACAGCCCTAGAAAACCCCATTATAGGGTTGCCTTAGGGTCTCCATGAGTTGGAAATGACTTGAAGGCACACAACAACAACAAATTAAGGAAACCATGTGGTAAAACAGAACATATCCAGCCTAGACACATGTGAGGCCATTAACTAGCCATCACCCAAGATCTGGTAGATATACTATGCTGCCTCAGAGATGCCTTGTGTGAGTCATTTGTTCCCATCTGTCTCACGTGCATCCTTAACTTTATGAAATCTGACAAAAAGGAAAGACCTGGCTGTGAGTGAGGTCAAGAGAAAACCCTGGTGCTCAAAATTTGGGGGATTCCTTTCTGTCTGGTTCACCTCTGGAGAGGCTGTCTCTTTCCTGGGTCCAAATCATGTTGTCTGTCATGCTCACAGCTATCCTACAAACCGAACTCTTCCCTTCTGTCAGCTTGATGTCACAAGTTATTTCTGTGTCTGCATCCTGTCTGTTGCTGGGGGATACTGGAAGTGACTGGTTCATTTGAAAGTCATCACTGGAAATTTTGAGAAGTAAAGTTTGTGTAACAGGAAAATGAAGGAATCTGTGTAGTAAGACAATAAATATTTTTAGCAACCTGTCTCTCTGATGGGGCCATGGGGGCAGTTAAGGGGTTTCTGTCCAATGCAAAGTAGCCCAAGACATTTTGATGCCTGAGATGGGGCAGCAAAGAGCATTCCAAGGCAAGATACAGACAGTACCCAGAGGCAGCCCAATAATTTGACACATCGGACATAAACTGTCACAAAATTTGTGTAATAAGGAGAATAAGAGAATCTGTGTAGTAAAGGACTTTCCGCACTACACTGTTATAGTGCTATTATTCCACTTGCAGCATCCTATGGAACCCTGGGGTTTGCAGTTTAGGGAGGGGCATTTAGAATTCACAGTCAGAGAGCTCTTTGGCCTCAGTAAACTACAAACCCCAGAATTCCGTAGGAGGTTGAAAGTGGAATAATAGTACTATGGCAGTGTAATGTGGAAAGGCCCTCAGAAAGTAAAAATCTACAGCCAGGATCCCTCAAGTACTTCTACTCATACTTGGCAGTAAAATAACGCACAAAAGAGTTAACAGTTTTCTGCCTCTTCTTGACATTTGTTTCTCCTCCTCGAGGTAACTGCCTCACTCTGCCTAATGGCAGGGCTGATTCTAATCAAATGGAAAATGGGGAAACCAATTAGCAGAGGTGGCAATTAAAAAGAGAAGAGTGGTGATATTTCACAGTATTTGTGTTTATTCCTCAAGGACCTCTATATTTCCAGCCTTAGCTCCTTCACTCAGTGTATGATGAAGTGGATCAGTTACTCTATATTTTCTAGGCCTGCAAAACACACAATGAAGGACTCTTCACTACAAAACAAAACCAAGAGTGGCTTTTCTGACCTGCATTGAAAATACTGCAATTAATCTGAAGTGAAGAAAAAGATGCCATGTTTCCTTTCAAATTTTCTTAACTACGTTTAAATTCCATGTTTCCTGTCAGGAGCTTAAGCCTACAAACATAGGCCCTTTCCACCGGACAGCGTCCTACTGGCCTGGGGACACAAGAGGAGAGGGACAGCAATGATGTGGCCACATGACATTGTTGTGGTCCCACCCTTCTTGTGTTGCCAGCCAGTGCAATCACAGGTATATCACTGATGGAAAAGCTTCTCCAATGACCCCTGCTTGCACAAGCTTTTCCATCGCAGCCAGCCATGCAGAAAGGCTGGAACTGTGATCACTAGCTTCCTGCCCCGTTGCAGCATGGGAAGACGGCTGGCTGTAGTGCCGAAGGAAGAGGCATGTCCCTTGCGCTCCCTTCCACAGGCAGCTGGTTGGGTGCCAAGGAGAGCACTGGGAACATGCTCCCATCCTGGCAGAGGCACTGCCAGGATCGCAACAGGACAATGCTCAAGAGCATCGTCCTGTGGAAAGGGCCATAGTGGCCCCTTTTTAAATCTACAGAATAAACTGATGAGGCAAACTGGGCTAAAAGAGAGAGTGAGAGGGGAGGGATATGAACTTGGGCTTTCATGACCAGCTCTCTAACAATGACACTACACTGGCCCTCACTGCTTTATTACATTTTTTCCCCATGTCAGTTGTACCTGAGAGTAAACCTTTCACTTCTGCTTCTGTCAGTGGACCACATCTCTTGCTGTATGGCAATATATAATAATATATTATATATAACATGAGTAATGCACACTTCTTCATGCTTCTAAATCCAAATGGCTAATAAATCTTCAGGAATGTTGAGATTTGGATTAGATCTACTACAGAGGAACTTCACTTCATTTAGATCTGGACATCTCCCAAACCTCTTCAAATCAGTGCGATCCAATCAGACTGTTTCTGGATTTGGGATTCATCTGAAACTGAAGCACAACCCTAGTTGTCTGACAAAGGAATTTGGTAGATCTGAACAAGTCTTCTGTCCCTCCCCCAGAAACTATTACGGGAGCAGAAGCCCCTCCACCTTTTAAAAGCCTGGCCTACTCATTCCTGCCTTCAACTGTGCCTTGTTAACTCTGCTACATGGCTAGCTGGGCCCTGGGTACAGGTGAGTCGCTTCAGATATAACAAAGACTATCCACATGCCCTCATTCTTTGTTTCAGATATTTGGTATGCAAATGACTAGTGGCAGAATGCCTGGAAGGCTGCCAAGTAGATATTCAGTTCTGGCATTTATCCAATGTAATGGTGTGATCCCACAGATCAATGCCTGTGCAGTGGACACTGTTGGAGGAAGGATAAATCCATAAACTGCTGAAGAGACAAGCTTCTTTCCACTTCTGAAATGAGAAGAGGATTGCCTCTTTTACATGAGAAAATATAAATGAAAATCTTGGTCTCTTCAGTAGTTGGGCTTTTTATTTTAATGGTACTGTTACTGCAGTTTAGGCCTATTTGGCGATAGTACCCGATATCACTTTGATATCATAATTTGGCCTTACCATACCACCCTTCTCCACATATTTCTGAGGCCCCTGGACAAGCACAAAATGAGGCCTGGCACTTAACTGCTGAAATATTCTCAAACAATACAGGTAAGCCAGAAATAGCCAGATTGCTGCTTCAGGGACCTCCCTGGCAAACACCACATTATGTATGCGCGCTACCTACAAAAGGCTCCCTGCCCCGAGCAGGCAACTTGACAAAGGCTGAACCATCCACTGTCAAGTGTTGCGCATTTACATACTGGCTACACCATTGTTAATTCGGCTCTGATTCCATCATGCTAAATTGTGACCTTTCAGAGACATTATCTTGCACCCAAAACTCATTGTTGTCCCCGAATAAGGCATAGCCTGCAGTCACCCATGATTCTGAGACCTTCCTCGGATTGCTCCCGAGTTCCAAACCGCCTTGCTGCCGCATTGCTTGGCAAGCTTCCCCTCAGCTCCACGTGCTGAGCCACACCGAACCCCAGCATCGCTCTATCTTCTTCCGGGCTTCAGGAACAGGTTTCATATCACCCGAATCAACTATCCCCTAAAATTCCCGCTATCCTACTCACACTTTTATTTGCCTTAGTTATCTGTGTGCGTGTGTTGCTTACATTGTGTGTCTGTATTTAATAAAGATCATTCATTACTTTCAAACAGGTCTGCTTCTTGACTTGGCCTGCCCCCATAAACACTGGGTTACAAGATCCTGCTAAGTTATCCTGCCTCTCGTAACGCTAAAGCAGTGCTCAGAGCTAATTTTCCCCACCTATAGTTGAGCACATTTTGATGTCCCTCACGGGACCCCCAGTAAACAGGGTAACAGTACCACCTAAAAAATGTACCAAAAGCACAGTTTAAAAGCTACAGTTTAAGACTATCACAGTTTAAACTAAAATGAAGCCCAATCCTTTTTATACTTATTTAAAGTCCCACAGAGTGCAAGGGGACTTGCTCAAGGACCTTGGGCAAAATTCCCACTCCCCTTCCTGTAATGTAGATAGATATTTCAGGAGGAAAAAGAGAAGGGCACGCCCTTTTCCTTCTTCACCTCCAGACCCTCTTCCCCGACTCGATAACTGTAAAAAAAAATCATCAAGTTTGGGGCTTGGTTGCATGGATAAGATGGCATAAGCCAGCAGAAACACTGCCAGCCCTAGTTTTTTCCAGTCACCAGTCTGCTGCCAACCACGTGTTTTACCACATGCTCTCCTCCCCGAAAGTTTCTTTCAGTTCTCCCAATAATTTGTCCATGCCTTTCCTGACCAAAGTGCATCATCACGCCTTATGAGAGGGAAGTGGTTGCTAAATAAACTCAGCTTGCATCAGCTAACCAACATCCTTCCGCTGATAATGGTAAGCGGGATTTCCCTATGTTATGTACTCATTCTTTGGAGGAGGACAGAACGTCCTGTGTTTGCTCTCTGCTGGGATCTCAATTTACCACCTTTGTTTTTGCTGATGGCAGGCCATTCAGTGAACCCATCTGAAAAAAAGAAAGAAAGAATGAAAGAAAGACAAACTTGTTGAATTTTCTGGCCATCAAGGCACTGCTAATAGCACATAGTAAGAGACTAAAGCTTACCAATCTGAATTCTATTGTTATTCCCAACTAGAGCAGACCCATTGATTCAATGAGATCTACGTAAGATTTGACTTTCCAATTGATTCAATAGGACTGCTTTATTTGGGATGAAGTCATTCTGTGATTGGGCGCCTCAGGTCCCTTTCACACTGCACAGTTGTAAGACTGCAATTCCATTTTGACTGTCATAGATGCATCCTGTGGAATCCTGGGTTTTATAGCTTGGTTAGATGCACCAGAGGAGCTCCCAGGCTGAAGATTCTAAATATGGCCTCCCTCAACAGCTTGACTGATAGTTACCCCACAGGAAAACTGCTTCATTCTGATAATAAAATGGCATAAACCTTGGGGTAAAACAATAATTCAAAGTGCCTCTTAAACTGCCTTTTAGAGAGGTAACTTTAAGAAGTGACTAGAAAACATGACTTCATTCCTTTTAAAATAAAACTTTCTTAGGCCCTCATTATGGACAAGGTCACTTTTCCCATAGTTACTCATTGCTCATTTTAGGGTTGCCAGAGTGATAACTGGAAAATGCTGCTGTCCCTTTAATGGTTATGCAGAAGAGGGAATTTCAGTAGGTATGGCTTGTTACCTAGCTGGTGTGACAAGCAAAACCTGCTAATACTTCTTCTTCTATACCACCATTAAAGGAACAGGAGCCCTCCACAGTTTTCACCCTGGCAACCCTACGTAGTTACTCCTTCTTCTAGCCTCTGTCTGCTCCTGATAACGTGCGCTCAGAAACAAGACTGACAGTTGTGAATCCCTGTAACTGTTCAGGCTGGCTGAGGTTTAATTATTCTGCCCCATATCATCTCCTTTCTTGATGGGGGTGGGGTGGGGGTGGAGAAGACAACCCTCATTTGACACTTTAATGAGCGAGACCCTACTTTACCAAGCATAGTGTAAGAGCTCTGTACGTGGAACTTGGCTGTGGCTCAGTCATAGTTTGCTCTTTGCCCCTAGAACTCACGGTTTTGCTGTGATGGCTTCCCCATGGCCATTTGTAGACATACAGTTTAGGCTCCCAAATAAAAGCAAGTACTAGAATGCCACGAAATTCCAAGAGGAACACTTCATGAACCTCATGATGCATTGTACATGTGTATGTTGGGACTTCCGCTTGGTGCATCTACAGCAGTGTTTGAAAATGCATTCTCACGTGGCCTGATTCCATATCGGCATTCAGCGCTTCATCCTAGAAAAACAAATTTAGTAATTTTAGCTTTTCAAAGTCATGTGAAGTCCTCCCTTCATATTCCCAGGTTTGACTTTTGTAAATTTGATTATTGGTGAGGCATGTGCATTTCTCCCACTCGCTCTCCTCCTCCCATTCCCTTGGCTTTTGCTGGGAATGGAGAAGAAAGGCAATTGCACATGGGCAAAAGACAAGGGAATGGGGGAGGGGAAGGCACACCCCTTCTCTGCCCCTGGTGCTCCCCCCTCCTATTCCCTTGCCTTTGGCCCCAACATGGAGAATGTGCACAGAGGCAAAAGGAATGGGGGGAGGGGAATGGGGGAGGGGAAGGCACATGCCTGCCTTCCTTCTCCCCTCCAGAGCTCCCTCTTCCCAATCCCTTGCCTTTTGCCTAGTGCTGAGAAGGAAGGCTTGTGTGCCAGGGCAAAAGGAAGGGGGGGCAGCCCTAGAAGGGAATGGGAAGGGGAGTGTAGGGGGATTTTTCATGGTTTTTCCACCTTTGCAAGGGTTCTGCACACTGAACTCTTGCAAAAGTGGAGGGGCCACTGTATTTGAAAGAATTTCAAGTGAGTGGTTTCTCCACAATCATTCATGAGACTTTATGAACAACTCCTATCTTTATAGTTGGATGACTTGTATAATATGCATTTACTCCTTTGTCTTTCTTATCTAGCTTACATGACTATTTTGTTTGTTGAAAATACTTTATTTTAAATTGATTTGATATTTTTGGAAGCTTCACAGCATATTTGCTAATTAAAAGGCATTAATTATGGGTCATCTTTGTCATTACCTATGAATATATTTTAAGAAGAAGCCTCTTTTATAGTGACTGATGTCCAAACCCTTCTGCCTTCCATTTGTATCCCTCTTCCCCAGTGAAAATGGTCTCGCTACACCTCAGGCACACAAGACCCAAATGTGAAAGCCATAGTCCTATGGCCCAGGGTTGGCCCTACCATTGGGCAAGGTGAGGTGGCTACCCTCAAGCAGCAGATGCTCATAGATGGAGAATTTTAGCAAATGTGGGTAGGACAGAGTTGTGTATGTGCATCTTTTACCCAAGCCTATGTATGGCAGGAGAAACTGTTCTGTAACCAGCACTGAAATAAGAGTGACCTGTCCATTGGAATGGCTTTTGTATGCGGAATGGAAGAGAAGCCGTCTTGTCTTTCACCTCAGGCCTTGAGTAGATTAGGCCTTACCGTCTTCATTACTGGTCTTATTCTTGTACTTTTTAATAGCAGCCCAGGAGGTGGACTTTTAGAGAAGAACACTAAATATAATAATAGTGTCAACCGTAGGTACCCCTCCCTGCCACCCTTTCAGCATTAATGATGTAAAGTCATGTTTCTAAACCCACAAAGGAGAGATGATTGGGCCAGACAGGGACATGACAAAGTGACAGATCGGTTGCAGGCACCAAATATTCCACACTGCTGGTGATGCCTCTGAAATGATATGAAATGAGGATAAGAAACAAGGGAAGGTTGACTAATAAAGAGACTTGCCAATCACAAAAGCCTGTGGCAAAGACCACCTCTGTTAGGTGGGGTGAAATGGTCTGTCTTTGGCAGCAGATACTGCCTATTAACATTAATAGACAGCATGATGGATTGAGCCTCAAATGTATTGAGGTTATAGCCCTACATCCACCTTACCTGGGTGATAAACACTGTTGAATTCAATGGGATTTATTTGAGTAGACATGCATAGGCCTACACTGTAAATCGATTTTAAGATTGTTGCTTTCCTGTTTGGACTTCCTGCCAAAATCTGCTTGTGTCTCTCTCACGCTCTTAGGTCATTTCCGAACTGTTATAGCGCTATTATTCCACTTTCAACCTCCCATGGAATCCTGGGGTCTGCAGTTTAGGGAGGGGCATTTAGAATTCTCAGCCAGAGGGCTCTTTGGCCTCAGTAAACTACAAACCCCAGAATTTCACAGAGTGTTGAAAGTGGGATAATGGCACTATAACAGTGCAGTGTGGAAATGGCCTCAGACACAGCCCTGTGCTTACAATAGGTCAGGATGAAACGTACCCCAGAGTTGTCAGAGTGAACACTGGAGAGGGCTCCTGTACCCTTTTGGAGCTCTTCTCAGGTTCCAGCCCTCCCCCCGTGAAACAGGGATACAACAGAAACAGATAAGACAAAAAATAATTTATTGTTTAAAAAGACTCTATGAAATTAAACATCTCTCGGGCCTAAGGTGATCCTTGAGCTTAGTGCTTTTCTGTAGTTTCACGACATTGGTCTCCAAATTAGACAATGACGGTTGGGAGGTCACCTCTTGTCATGATCTCAGCTCTGTTCTTAGATTCTGTCCAGGAAACTGTCAAATGGTGGGTTGGAAGTGTAGCTCGTCAAGAGACTGAAACCATCAGATTAGAAAGCAAAAGTTTATTTTACTTTTGAAGGATAATATAAATAGGAAGGAAACTATCGACTTCAATTAGGTTGTTGCTTAGATATTTCATCAGTTCAATTACCAGGGCCCTAATAAACCCTTGGGGCTCACCTTCTTGCCATTTTCAGTTTGTGACCCTCTTCAAATAGGCCAGGGCCCCCTTGGGGGCCATATCCCCCCCCGCCCCAGAATGGCTGGCGTAGAAGAGGGAATTTTCAGCAGCTGCTACTTGTTACACAACCAGGTGAAAACCTGCTGAAATTCCCTCTTGCTGTTGTTGTTGTGTGCCTTCAAGTCATTTCTAACATGGTGACCCTAAAGTGAACCTATCATGGGGTTTTCTGGTGGCTGAGAGTGTGTGAAGTGCCCAAGGTCCCTCTTCTTCTACACCAGCCATCCAAGGGACAGGAAACAGGAACCTGCTCCAGTTTTTACTCTGGCAGTTCTAAAACGAATAACACATAACAAGCAACCTAACCATGCAAAAAATGACTTCAGCCATAATATGGTCACAAGAAAGTCACATTGGGAACAATATTGTATTTTCTAGACGCTTCTTAAAGCTGCTTCTAAAGATTCTATTGATTCTATTCCCAAGTTTTATGCCGTTTTCTGTCAGGACATGTGGCTTCCAAGCCTATTTTTACAGGTCTCAAATCCTCCAAACTCTATGGTCATAAGAACGTGGGAACAGAATTTCTCAGAATTATTTAGAGTAATTGCACTTTTAAATAAGTGGCAGCCCCTTAAGTCATTATTTAATATTACAAATTATTAGTTTTTCAAATCCACAATAGTATTTTTTTTCTCCATTTGTGGCATTTTTTTGGAAACTTGTGTCACCCTGGAGCTTGCTGAGGACAAAATAAAAATAAATAAAAATTAAATGAAAAATAAAAATTTTAAAAAAATTAAAACTCCCCCACGTCCAACCACAATTGTCCACTTTTGCAAAAAATGGATCACACACTTATAGTATCATTTTGTGGACCATGTGTGACTTCTTTAATAGATGTGTGGGATATTTTTTTATTTTCCTCCTTTTTTTGTTACCTTTATTCCCTTCTGTCTCTAACAGACTCAGCAGGGCATACATTGTTCTCATTTCCCCTTCTGTCTTCACAACAATCCTGTAAGGTGGGGGAGGCTGAGAGTGGGACAAATTGACCCAAACCACTCAGTGAGTTTCAGGATTGAGAAAGGATTTGAACCCAGATCTCACCAATAAAACATTTTAATGACTACATCAAGTTCTAACATATGTTGATTTCTAACTTTTTATGTTGCTCTTTAAAAGCAATGACTTTATTTTAAAAGGTGGCAATCTTTATCCAGCTGACAGACATGACAAATGCTTGTCCTTTACTGCTTTGACAAGATTTGAACATTTCCCCCATGAATTGCTTTGAACTTTGAAATCACTGCATCCTAAACTGGATACACCTTGCCATAAAAAAAAGACAGAGAGCAAAAGAAACAAAATACAAGACATGGGGTTTATGAAGTGTTGATAAGTTTTTATTGGCTTTCAGAATGCAAGGGTGGTTACAGAACATAATGTCTTGTGGTTGGGTTGATGGGTCCAGACCTTGAAAACTCCTGTATCTTTAAGGACTGACAGAAAGGGATCATTCCACCAGGTGTTGCCTCCTTCCTCACGTAGTAGGAAGGTGATGAGGAAAAGCAGTACCTATTGAAAGCAATCTGCTTAATTTCTCCTGCAGGGGTATGGAACCTCTCTGGGCAATCCTACTTCCAGCACAGAGAAGAGCTTTGGCCCTTTAGCTGTTTTGGACTTCAGTTCCCAAAGCTACATCCAGTCTAGACATAGTAAGAGACTGTGGGAATGCTACAGTTAGGCAATGCTACTGTTAGGTGGATATGTAACTGGTTGACTGACCAAACCCAAAGAGCGCTTCCCAATGTCTGCTTTTCATCCTGGAGAGAAGTGACTAGTAGGGTGCCACAGGATTCTGTCCTAGGCCCAGTGCTATTCAACATCTTCATCGATGACTTCGATGAAGGAGTGGAGGGCATTCTTATCAAATTTGCATAAGACACTAAATTAGGAGGGGTAGCTAATGCCTCAGAAGATGGGCGCATTTTGTACCTTAGGATTTCCAAAAGATCATATCCTTGCTGGACTGGGGCCCTTCACAGTAATTTCCTTTGCACAGTGGTGTCTTTGAATTTCTTGCTCCTTTAGGGAGCGGTTCCAAATGATTTGGAAGTTACAGAATAAGATGAATAGTATGAATAAATACAATCAACGTGTAGAGCAAGTCTATCCTCCTACATTCTGACTCCCATTTATTTGTCTGATCTCCAGTATGCACAGATTACTCTGTGCCTAACTGTGTCAACATTTATTCAGAAACAACGTATTTTCCACACATATTAACACTAAAGAACCACCCAGTTATGTCCTGAAAAGAGATCCTGTTATCAGTAGTGCCAATAAATATCTTTTAAAAAAAATTTCAGTTGCTTGATTATATACACTGTTATTGTTTCTGTTTACATTGTAAACTGTACTGGAATGAATACTATGAATAGTGGCATATAAATACTTCCAATTGACCTCATTCTGAGCTATAGCCACTAATATAATTTGCTTGTTTATGTGGTTTGTTCTGGCTTCAAGACAGGGCCATTCATTAGCAAAAAGAAGGGGAAACAATACTTTGGAAATGCAGTTGGATTCCCTAATTCAGCTCTCTGTATTTTTTCCATCATTCTTGATTGTCACCTTTTCTTCCTTGCTTTGTCCCTGTGACTTTTGGCCACAGCTTCGCAATGAAGAAATGAAGCAGAGAAGGAACTCTCTGGCTAAGAGAGAAGATGCAGGGAAAAGGTTTCTTGGTTTCATTTGTCTGTGCCAAGCTGTTGCAGACTTATCACATCTAACAAAGGAGCAGAAGCAAGATGGAACTGTGACTAAGAAGCACGCAGTCCTGAGTACCCTGTGGAAGCTACAGCAGCAGAAGAAGGAAGAGGAAGAGGAAGAGAGGGAGTGTTATAAATCAAGAGTAGGATTTATTTTTTTTATTAAAAAGATTGGCAAGGCTCCTGTTCCAACAGCAGCCATATGGCAGGTAGACCTGAACTGATGATATTGTTCCTTCCAGAAGAGCACAAGAATAAAAAAAAATGGAACCCTAGAAAGTGGGGAACATGAAGCAGAGAAAAGTGCATCTACTGATATTTTTGGCAGGTGGGAGGCAGCTAGGGTGCTGCCCAACACACGAGAACCTTGCTAGGGGAAAGCAATGACACCTTTATAAATGAGCTGTTTGTCTCTCTGCAACTGCAGCCCTGCCCTAGCCATGTTTACTTAGAAATAAATTCTACCGAGAACAAGGAAAATCCAAAGCAAGTACACACAGAACTTTGTTAACTGGCCCGCCAGTGGTGTTCCCAAGCTCAGCTCTTGAGCAAATTAACAGACAACAGCATTGCAACAGAAACCACAGGGAAGATGGAATTGACCAAAGAAGAAAAAAAACTTTTGAGATCATTGTTTACAAATATTATTATTTTATTCAAAGTTTATAGTGAACACATAAATGTCTACAAAAAGAACACCCATCAGTCAATCCTACCCCCTCACTCTGGATAGTTTTTCATTGAATATAGTATCATTCAGGAAGCCTGGGTGTCAAAATCAGAGGGAGATAAGAATTAAAGTTGTTATGTCTAGTACATGACTAGTGAGCAGCCAGGAAGAAAGACAGGGGAAATGAATACTTCATAACTGTACAGAAAACAGATGTGTTGGTATGTTGCTGCAGTTGCAGTTGAATTGCAATCCCCATCAGCCAGCAGTGAGAGATGGAGGACCACATGTTTCCCAGCTCTGAAACAGAAGTAGGAATTGCAGCAGGTTCTGCTTCTCTTGCCCCTGCTACCTAGCACGTAACATTTTGGTCACTCCATCTCAACACAGGCATTATAGAGCTGATAAGCACAAAGAAAGGGGAACTCAAATAATCAAGGGACTGAAGAGATTCCCTTATTTGTTGAATTTGCCTTTCTG
This sequence comes from Iguana delicatissima, assembly GCA_948472985.1. NCBI lineage: Eukaryota > Metazoa > Chordata > Lepidosauria > Squamata > Iguanidae > Iguana > Iguana delicatissima. The sequence continues at coordinate 487,245 of CAOKZL010001451.1, read as the reverse complement.
TGGCTAACCATTATAAGATCCAAATAAAAACAAAATATTAAATGTAAAAACAAATCAACTAGGGAAACCTTGTTAAAAACCTAGCAATGAAAAGAGCTATGTAGCACCCAACCAGCTATAAGACACCTTCAGCTCACAAACTAGTTTAAATGCCAAAGGCTTGTCTGAAATAATAATAATAATAATAATAAAAAGTCTATGCCAGCAAACAGAAGAATAACAAAGTGGGAATCAGTGGAGTCTCTCCTGGGTTCCAGAGCCTGGGAGCTGCTGTCATGACCCACCAGATGGTGATGTGGTGATGGAACTGATAGATGCGGCTGCCCCAAAGATCTAGGCAGGCCTGTAAGGAAAAATGCTGTTTTTTTCCCCTTCCAATGAGGAAAGGTTGTATCAGAGAGAAAAATATAATTAGGGTGTATGGAGAAGACTTTTTAAGAATAGGGTTATGGCACTGGTGAATATCTACAGGGCAAGTGTGGCACAGAGTATGTGTATGTTCCTTCAAGCTGCCTGTTTACTTACAATGGCCTCATGAACTTCAGAAGGTTTTCTTAGGCAAGGAATTCTCAGAGATGGTTTGCCAGTTCCTTCCTCTGAAACACAGCCTACGACACCTGATATTCTTTGGCAGTCTTCAAAATAGCTCTGTCTCCATTCTTGTGGTTGCTTTTTGGTTCATGGATAGTAGTGGGGACCTTCTGAGCATGTGCTGAAAACTACAGTGAAGGGAGGACTGAATAACACTGCTCTTAACACCCATATTGTAAAATATGTTAGAAGTATAAAACATCAAAATATATGTATCTATATCCTCACCCGCCAACAGCACCAATCTATCTTGTTCAGAAAATGTTGAGATCCCTCACTGTGTAACAGGGATCCTGTACTAGATAAATATTTTGGTGCTATTTTTTTGCACTAAATAGCTACTACTCCAGTAGCTGCAGGGAAATTTGGACTCTCTTTGTCTAGTTGCCAATTACAAATAGGCTTCTTTTTTTCTGAACAGTTTTTTGGTACCACAAGAGATCATAAAGAGAAAAATCAGCCTTTACTAAGGAACTCTAGATATTTAAAAAGAACCCTGCTCACCTATATTTTGGTCATAGCTTTGATATAAAGTGGTAAGATAGAGTGAAACATGATTATTTAGACATCTATGTATGAATATATTCTTATAAAATATAACTTAATTTCATAGTTATAATATGTAAGACATGTAACATACACAACATGGTGAAATAGTATGCACAAAGTGCTTGACAAAACACAAGAAGACAGTTCCCTACCCGTACAGAGATTACAATTTATAATTAAACACAGAGCAAGGGGTAAGGAAGAGTAGAAATAAACAGGGGAAGGATTTGCAGCCATTTTAGTTGAACATACTCAGGGCCTTTCCACACTACACTGTTATGATGCTATTATTCCACTTTCAACATCCTGTGGAATCCTGAGGTTTGCAGTTTAGGGCGGGGGCATTTAGAATCCTCAGCCAGAGAGCTCTTTAGCTTCAGTAAACTACAAACCCCAGAATTCAACAGGACGTTGAAAATGGAATAATAGCACTATAAGAGTGTAAGGTGGAAAGAACCTCAGTCTTAGATATTGAAGAGCATGGGAACTGAAAGGTTATGACAAAGAAATAAGATGGCTTTTGGAGAAGAACTGGAAGGGAAGACAGAACAGCACCCATGGGATCAGGGAGCCATGAAGGGCAACAAGAATGAAAAGATGGGTCCATCTGAGAGTCTGTAAGACACTTGGGTGGTGCAAGGAGGCAAAGTAGGATGAGCAAAGGTGTCAGGGAAGGAATCCACTGGGATATAAAAGTGGAGGGATAAGGATGGGCCAGTTCATAGTGGCTTTGAAAGGAAGGACAAACAGCTTGGGTCAGACCTCAGAGTGGAGGGGAAGTAAGGAAAGAGATTTAAGGATAGAAGTCACCCAATCAAAGCAATAAAGGTAGATGTTATTGGCAGCTGAGTGCCAAACAGAGGTTATAAATATAAATAGCCATTTGCAAAACTGAAAAGTGGTTACAGTGCACTCTCAAGTACAGCATTGACTGCAGCTTTGTGCCTATTAAAGCTGTCCACCAAAGGCTGGTGACAGAACAACATTTGCTTGAATACAGGAGTGGGGAACATCCTGGAGAAGTTGGCCCATCTTAGTCCCTCGATCTACCAGAGGCTGGCAATACAGCCATGGTTCCAGTCACTATCATGGCTGCCTGTAGAACATGCATACTCCTGAGTTTCCCCTAGGTTTGGTGGCAAGTATAGCAGCTGTCTATGAGGCAAGATGATGATGGAACAGCCTCTCACATGAGTTCTGCCACTCTGCTAGGCAGTGTCTCTTTCCCTTCCAGAAGGAAAAGCAACCATAGCAGTATTGTTGCACTGATGCTAATTTTTGGCAGTGTGGTTTTGGAGCCCTTTCAGACTATAAAATTATAGTGCTATTATTCCACGGCACTAATATTCCATGGCCATGACTGCTTCCTGTGGAATCCTGGCATCCACAGAGAGGTGCATTTAGCATCCCAAGCCAGGGACACACCTCTTGTGCCTCTGATTACACTAGAGACCTCTGAGGATTTCAGAGTAGGCATCCAGGATGGTTACAAGTGGAATGATCATGCTATAACAGTGCACTATGAAAGGGCCTCAGTGGAGGCAATAGCGGTGATTTTGGACTGGCAGCAATGGAGGAGGTTCTGGAGGCCGCTTGTGGCTCACACATTCTCTATCCTCCTACCCTCTACTTTCTGGAATTTTGCATGGCCAGTCACTCTTCTGTCACTGTCTACAAACTGAAAAGGGGGATATCCTCAGCTTGGACTCATGTTCAAGGCAAGCACCATCTCATGGATTCGCTCTCATTTCTACATTATATTTAGGCCACAGAGATAAAATATAAAATACAGGAGCAACAGAATTCACACAAAAGCCTGCTGAAAAGTCTCTGAAACTAGTCCAGTGTGAATAGCTGAGCAGCTTTGTGGCGGCATTCTTGCCCTTAAGATATACTACAGTCATAGGAAAATGCATCTGTCCCATGCAGACTGAGGGAACCCCTTGTACACTCCCAGTAAGTTAATGGCACATATGGAACCACCGAGCAAACTTGTAGATCACAGCTTTGTAGGCCTCACGAAACTGGCGGTTCATTGCAGCGTAAAGTACTGGGTTAATACAGCTGTTGAGCCAGGTGAGGTTGGCAGCAATCATATGCAGCACAGTTGGAGCTCGGTTTTTGGCATCAAAGATGTTTAACAACAGGAAGGGGATGTAGCAGATGACAAAGAAAAGGAAGACCACGAAGCACATGCGTGTCACCCGGCGGAAGTCTGAGTGGGTGTCCTTGGCCTGGCATGGGGTAACTTTCTTAGATGGACCTGCAGGTTGAACCATGGGAGGAGTTTGGCTACTGTCAGAAGGTGGTGAAACAAGGGTTTTGGATGTTGTCTCAGAGGGCAAAGCCTCACAGGAATGCTGGGAAGCACCTCCAGTGTCCACTCCACTGTCCAGCTCTTGGTAATGTCCCGGTGTGTTCAAGTTGGCTCCAGCCACATGTACTTCCTTCATACTGGACTTCTTGAGCTTGTACTGGTCTAGGGCACGGGCAGCACTCTTGACTTTGCGATGGATGAGGAAGTAGAAGATGCCGACACAGCTGAGACCCACCACAAAGTAGAAGGCCATGAGGATGGTGGTATATGGCCGGCCACGGATACGATGGAAGCTGCAAGTGCAGACCTTGGGCACCAACACATAGACCGGCCACAGTGGTGCAAAACTGGCAAAGCCAACCACCCATGAGGCCAGGGCAATGAGAATCACCCCAACACGAGAGAAGATGCGGTCAAAGAGGGCAGTGTTGGCAATGAGCAGGTAGCGGCTGATGGCAATGAGACAAAGTGTAATAATGGAGACTGAGTTGGAGACAAAGAGCAACATCCCAAAGATCCGGCAAAAATCAGCACCCGCTCGCCAATGTAGATGCAGGTAGGTGTCCACGGAAAAGGGTTGCAGGAAGGTGCAATACAGAATGTCAGCCAAAGTCAGGTTGACAATGAGCAGGTTGACACGTGTCTGGAGCTTGGTGTCAAAAACATAAGCCAGCAGGGTTAGCACATTGCCCACTGTGCCTGTTATGGTCACTATAACGCCCCAGGTCACTGACACATAGCGGTAGCCAACAATGGATGGGTCATAGCAGGAGAAGTTGTCAGCAAGATTTGCCATCCTGGGAGGAAGTGGTTCCAGGTTATCCTGCCCTCCAGTGGAAAGCTTGGAGAGCTAAGCTACCAGGCCAATACTGTACCTATAGGAAGTCAGGAAGAGAAAGAGAGTCAGGGACGAATTAAGCAAAAGTATATTGCTTTCAAGCACTGATTAACAGTGATCTCTGTGGAAGCACAAGGAAGGGTGTGATGTAACACATATTCAACTGGTGGGATTCTTGACGGAGAACATTACCATAGCCAATAGATTATTTTCCCCCAAACAAATCAATTCATAGAAGAGAATTATATTAGGGGTGGAGAATATGTGGTCCTTCTGATGTTCATGGACTGCAACTCCCATTAACCCTAGCCAGCATAGCCTACAGAGAGGATGATGGGATTTGAGTTCCAAAACATCTGGAAGGCCACACATTCCATGCTCTCCAACTGTCCCAATTTGGCAGGGACAGTCCCAATTAATCCTCTGTCATCACACTTCTTCAACTGTTTTTGAAATGCCCCCATTTCTCTTTCCTCTTCCCCACATCCCCACCTTACTTGAGTTGCTGCAAAATAAGCTGAAAGTGCCAAAAAAAATGCCTGTAATGAATTCTGCAGCGAGGAGGAGAGGAAACAGAGAAATCTTGCCCTTCCCAGTATGGTCAGGCAAAAGCAAGCTGCTGTAGCATCTCCTAACTTATATGTTCTTCCTCAATACCTTTTGCCATCTTGACAACACTCTGATGTTGCTTAAATACACATTTTTCATTTTTCCTGGTTGTCATCTGTGAAATGTTGGAAGATATGACCTTCCTGGATTTTATCAACAAGCTTAGTTACAGTAGTTGGGCATACTACTTCCACCAACAGACAGGATACGTTCTATGACTAGATATGCTTCTTTCTGTTTGGTAGAATCTCTAGGGGCCACCACCAGCCATCTAAATGTTCTTAAGAAGGTTACAGTGTGGTAGGGTAGCCTTTTTAGAAGACAGTCCCCTGCTTGAAGAACTGTCCAATCCAAATTGGATTTAAAGGAAAAAGCACCCTATCAATTGGGCCTTGATGTTGCTGATCCACCATTACCACCTGGAGAGCAAGCATGTGAGCCAGCATAGGCTTCCTTGCTACAGTGAAATACATTGTATTTCTATTTAAATTATAGCAGTTATCTCAACATTTGAATAAATTAGCATATATAAATGCTATGCCCAATTATGCCCTCTCTGGCAATGCTTTCCATGGCCTTTCTATCTGGTGAAAAGACCTGAAGGGCTTTGATGCACAGCCGGGGGAACACAGTTAAGGGAACACCTTAGCAGTATCAGGAACAGAAGTTCAGGTGATCTCCTAGCTGACCATTTTTGGAAAATGATCACTCTTTGAAGGATCTACACTTTTGAGTGATTGAGAAACCCTTTTCCTCAGAATGATAGGACCTTGCTTTAGAAAGAAAGAAAGAAAGAAAGAAAGAAAGAAAGAAAGAAAGAAAGAAAGAAAGAAAGAAAGAAAGAAAGAAAGGAAAGCGAAAGGAAAGGAAAAGAAAAGAAAAGAAAAGAAAAGAAAAGAAAAGAAAAGAAAAGGACTGGATATTGAAATCTGACATGTTAGTCCTTCATGGTTTAAATGTGGACTTAGAGAACATCCATCTACTTTAAAACTCAAGTTTTCACATAGCCCCTAAGTCTTTACTCTGCTGTAGAATTTTTATGATAAGGATGCCAATGATGCACACTGAAAAAATTGCAACAGTATAGTCCTCTTCCTCCTACTTTGTAAAGTACTGGTTGCCAGGCATTAGCTTTGGTGGCGCTGAGTTCAGAGTCCCTTCAGGTTGATTTTAAAGTTGTATAGTGAACATTATCTTGCACTTGTATAAGTTTCCTTGGCTTAATAGGCATTTTTAAACACTGGGACAATTTACATGTGGTTTGATGTAAATGCTCATATAATTGATTTTGTGAACTACAACTTGTCTCTTACTATAAATACAGTATCTTTTGTCCTCTTTTTTTGTTGAGAGCCCTTGTCCTTTTTTTTTTTTTTTTGAGACCCCTTGAAGAAGGCCATGAAAAATATTTCCAGGCCAAAATATGTTAGGCTATTTTTAATTATAAAATCATTTCTTTCTTCAATCACTCCGAGACTTTGTCTCTTTTCCACACTTTCTCTATTGGGTATTATCAGTCCTTTTTGCTTTTTAATTCTTCTTCCAAGGAACCTGTCTGAGTATTATAGGAATCCTCAGACCCTTTATCTTATCAGCAAGCGAGGAAGAAACCCATGAGGCACAGAAGAAAGGGAAGGGCTTTTCAGCAATGGCCTCTCAGCACTTACAACTTTATTTCTAGGGTCAGGTTGTCAGAGCTCAAGGCCTAGCTCTTAGTCTTTAGTTTTTTTTAGGTCATCTCCAGGTGACAGACAGAGGTACAAAATCCCCAGTTTTGATGTGCTCAGTTCCAGGCAAGAGGAAAGAGCTGTGTGTAAATCTGCAGCTCAGGTAGCAGAACAGCAGCGTGCTACAGTTTTCAAGGCTTGAATGGTACCTACAACCTGTAAAGATTCTCCAGGAGTTTTATGTATTTACTTAGTTAACTTCCTCCTTCTTTGCCAGGCATTGTGGTACCGGGGCTTATCCTCCACTCTGTTCTCCATCCACCTTCTGATTAGAACCAAATCAACTGTTGTGACAGGCTCTTACTTCTCCCAGATTGGTGTGCCAGGTCCCAGTCTCTACCACACAGCTTTGCCCTCCCCCTCATAACACCACCTTTGTGTAAAAAGGGTGAAGGTTTTTGATGTTATTTATAATTAGTTAATTTTATTGTTGTGTGTTTTCTATGTTACTGTACTTTACATCTAACATATAAAAGTGAAAGTTTGTTCCTCTGTGTCAGACAAAGACCCCATATGATTGGTTGCCTAAGAAGATTCTATGGACTTCTGGGGTTTACAATTTAGAAAAGGGCCTTTAAAATTCTCAGCCAGAGAGCTCTTGGGCTTCAGTCAACTGTGTCTGTCTTGAATAGGCTGGTTGCTATGGAAATGAGGCCTAGCAGCAAGGAAGCGGGCAGTGTATTCCCTCAGGAACCCAACCTCTGTGTATTAATAATTCTGAATGCATATTGGATTGAGGAATATAGGGAAAAGTTACAGGTACTGGACAAGACAGTTTGGGGAATTAGAGACACAAGATCTCAAATCTTTCTAACAAGTATTACCTATGAGAAAATACAATCCTGGGTATTCTTCAGTGCACTATTTAGACCAGTGGTCTCAACCTGTGGGTCCCCCAGATGTTTTTGACCACTATGGTCAATGCTCAGGGCTTCTCGGAGCCGAAGTCCAAAAACATCTGGGGACCCACAGGTTGAGAACCACTGATTTAGACAATATAACAGGTCACTCCCTGCTCAGAAACAGTTTGATGTAGACTTTTATAAAAGGCACAGTCATCATATAACAACATTTTGGCTAGACTGCCACCAAAGGCTCAAACCCCAATCTAGGTCACACTCTCTGACCTGATTCTACTAAGGTGCAATACTCTTCTGCCTCTCAGTATGTCACTTGAGATAGCCATATCCCTGGAACTTTGTCACAGCTGGATTAAACGTTTCTTACTTCATCTCCCTAAGTAAATGATAAGGAATAATCTCCTCATTTCACCCTGATCTGGGAACAGCCCCTTAACTAAGATTTCACTCTTAATTTCTAAAGAGGAAAATATGTTCTCTCTTTTTTTGAATGACAAGCTGTGAGCAGCCTGTGGTTGGTACTTCATGTGTAACAGCCAATGACATCAGTAGGGGCCATCCAAGTTTTGGCCCAGAAACTTCTGGGCTTGGGATGATCCTCAACTGGCAACCCTATCCCTTGGACAGTTCCAAGTGAAGGCCTTGTATTTTCCTGGTGGCTGTTAAAGGTCGTTTTCACATACCTTTAAAAAATCTGCTCATATTTTCATCTACTGCATGAGGAAGAACACCAACAAGCACCTCTCTCCATCACTTGCACTGAAAACACAGCCTAAGCTAAACAACTTTTATGCTGTCCTTAAGTGACAATTTGATTCTGCTGCTGCTGCCTGAAGCAGCCACCCCCCCCCCCGCCATCCCTCTTCTCTGCCTAACAATATACTGGTTGCTCCTGCTTTTGACTCGTGAGGCCAGGTCTCCTTTGAGGCAGGGTCTGGCTCCATCAGTCTGCTATGCCGTGTTTGGAGAGAAAGGATTCCTGTCCCAATCAGGGCCTTTGTCATGATGAACAGAAGAAAGTTGGAAAGCTATGGATCTGGCATGAGTGAGAAAAGGCTTCCTGGCAAACCCACCCCAAGGCCTGCTCATTTCTTTCCCTCTCTCTCTCTCTCTCTGTGTCTGACTGGCATGCACACAGAGGCTCTCTCTGATTTACATCCCAGCTGCCTCCAGGGAAGAGAGATCAAAGCGCAACCCCATTCCTTCCCTTTTAGGCCTAATTGGGACGTTGCCACGGAAACAGACGTCTCCACACCATTCCTGACTGGCACCATCCTCTACCTGGCTGGCTCTCTTTTCAAGTTTCAGATGGGATGCGTGGGTGGTACAGACTGGAGGCATATGCCCCAGAGAACTCCAATTAGGCATCCTCAGCTACTGGGAAAGCCAAATTGGGCATTTAAAAATACCAGTGCCACTACTGACAGCCTTGGATGGGGAAGATGCAGGGTTGATTCCTGTTAACAGAGAAGGAATAGAGCAGGGTGGGCAACCTGTGGCCCCTGGTTTGATTCCTCTTCAGGTAATCAGTTGAGACCTCTTCCGGCAGCAAACTGACCCTCTCCTCCCCTGGTGGTTGGGGAGGAAGAGAAGGGGGAGATTTAAGGGGATGAAAAGGAGAGCCAAAGACTTCCCAACCCAAAAGCAGGCAACCTTGACTTAGACACAGACCAGCTTCCACGATGAAGAACAGACACACGTTGTGCTAAGTTTCTTAGTTACTTTGGGTTGCCAGACAATTAGAAACAAAAGCTGGGCTGGCCTCTTCATGTGCGCTTAACATCAATTTGATCTGGCAGGAGTGATTTTTAACAGCATAGGCTGTCTCTGTAGCTGCAGCCTGGTTCAGTGGGCTCTTGCCTTGGTGATCTATACACAAGTGATGTCCAGGCTGTATTACTCTAATGCACTCTTCACAGGGCTTGGTTTAAAGATGATATGGAAATTTCAGCTGGTATAGAATGGTACCACCCAAGGGGCAGGGGAGGCAGTTCGTTTATGAGACATCTGTATGGCACCATTTGCCAGTGAATTCATGAGCCTAATTTCAAATGCTGGGTTTAACTCTCCAAGCCTTTGGTTGGGACCCTTAATGGACTGCTTTGAGTCATATCAACTTGACCACACTTCATCCACCCAACACAATTTGGAGATGTGACTTTTTTTGGACTCCAGCTCCCAGAATCCCCCAGCTGGGAGTTTTAAATAAGTTTCCTCAGCTCTTTAACTCTCCTCATTCGCCCATCTTTGAGAGCAGCTTGGTTGGCAGGCACAAGGAAGAGGGATTTTTCTGTAGTGGCCCCATGCCTTTGGAATGTCACACTCTCCAACTGTCCTGATTTGGCAAGGGCAGTCCCAAATAACCCTTTATTGTCCCATTTTTCAGTTGCTTTTAAAATCTCCTGGTTTTTCATCCCTCCTTCCACTCTTCCCTGCCATCCTCAGTTTATTTCAATTGCTGCAAACTAAGCTCAAAGTGCAAAAAGTAGTTAGCACTCAATTAACTTGGTGGTGGTGGGGAGAGCAGTGGCGTATCTAGGCTCAGCAGCACCTGAGACAAATGCAGAAGTTGCGCCCCGGTGCTACTGCTGGCGCCTCCACACTAGGCCAAGAAGGACTCCTGCGGGGACAGTGAGCAAGTGGGAGGGCAGTGAGTGTGGGGGTGGTGCAAGGGGGATGGCAGTGGGGGTGGAGAGTGGTGAGTATGGGGCCAGCGCGGTGGGCAGTGGTGGGCAGGAGGGTGCCCTCGGGCATTGGCACCTAGGGCACGTATCCCAGTTGCCCCCCGAGATACTCCTCTTTGGGAGAGGAAATGAGAGGAGGGGTGGAATATTGCCCTTTCCAATGGATTCAGGCAAAAGCAAACTGCTGCTGCCTCTCTTTGTGTTCTTCCTCATTGATAACTTTTTCCATCTTAACCACACTCTGATGTTGCTTGAGCACATGTGTCCTGGTTTTTTGCTGTGTGATGTTGGACAGAATGGAATGCATCTCCAGCTGGGCTCCACTGCGCCATAGCAATATAGGCCCTAAGTACCTGTTTGCTTCCTATGGCCTGCTCTTTAGACGGTTGACATTTTTAGTTGCATTTATTTATTGGATTTCAGTATTTTGGAGTTGCATGTTGATTTTATTATCATTGCTGGCTTGTATTTTAATACTTGCTTTTTATTGTTATGTATATTTTATTCTGGCAGCCACTGTGAAAGAATTTGCATCCTTTAATTAAGGTCGTCTATGGATGCTTTAAATAAAAATCAATAAATATTTGCTACATGCAAAAAATATTTGCATGTAGCAATGCTTAGGCCTGCAAATCAAGCAGCTGTTACAAGCATGGCTGTAAATGCCACCAGAGAATCTGTAGCAATCCCCTAGCTCCAGTTCAAGATGCAGCTTTGTGGGGGAAATGCTTTATCGGCCTACAGCTATCAGAATGCATCAGTCAGCATGGCTGATAGCCATGCTGGTCAGGGTATTCTGGGATTTGCAAAAGTAACTTTTTTCAAAACTCCCATGTAAGAAATTGTTACTGCTGCCTCCTGGGAATATGGCCTTCCATGTCCCAATTAGGCAGAGGAAGTCCCAGTTAATTCTCTTTCATCTCATTTTTTCATGTGCTTTTAAAAATCCCCATTCCCTGTCCTCCTCCTCCTTTCCCCCTTTATCCTCAGCTTACTTCCATTGGTGCAAACTGAGTTCCAAGTGCAAAAGTACAGAAAAGCAAATTGCTGCCACTTCTCTTACCTTGTTTGTTCTTCCTCAGTAAGTTTTAATATCTGGACCATCCTCTGACATTGGTTGGTCACATGAGTCCAGGTTTTTGTCTGTGAAATTCTCCAAAAAGCTTTCAGTGTCTAATAAACCAGCAAAGGAGATTTCAGTGGTTCGTATGGTGGTTTTTGAAGAAGAAAAAAAGGGAAGTGAGGGGCCTAAAGGGAAATGGCTGACAAAACTTCCTGTAACTTGGTCCTACTAGGTGAGGATGTGACTTGCTCAATGCAGGCAGCCCATAACTAAAACCGCTGAGGTACAGAATTAGGATAAAGGCTTGTCTCCGATCAACTAGACTCAGACTTGCCTGGACTGGTTTAACAAAGCCAATAGTTTCCTAGGAAGGCCACATTGGAACATATGGGATTTTAGCCCTAGATTTAAAACTTGCCTGCTAACATTATACTATTAAACAAATTAAGCAATTAAGCAGTTAAATAAGACTGAAACACAACCAAATTAAATGCAATCGAAACATCTTAAGAAAAAAGAACAGCACTTGCCATATTTTAAAAAAAGCCGTTTCTCAGAAGCTCATCAGTTGCCAAATACTCACTGGAATAAAAATATTTTTGCCTGCTGGAAAAATGTTGACTTCAACAAAGAAACCCTGTGGCAGGTATAAACAGGCAGATATGCTATGGATTTTAAAAGGGTTACTGCACTACCCCTCTGTTTTACTAGCCATTATATCTTTAACAAACTTTGTCTGGGGCTGCCTTTGAAAACTGTTCAGAAACTTCAAAATGTGGCAGTGAGAATGCTGAACGGAACCAGATATAGGGAGCATATAAACTCCCTTGTTAAAACAGCTTCACTGGCCATTTCCAGGCACAATTCAAAGTGCTGGTCATGACCTATATAGCTTAAGTCTAGACTATTTGAAAGACTGTGTCTACTTGTATGATCCTGCCAGGGTTTTAAGATCTGCAGGGAAAGACTTTCTCTCAGCACCACTACCACCCCAGGCTTGGTGAAGACACAAGAGAGAGCCCGAAAAATGGCTGCTCGCACGCTATGGAGCTCCCTTCCATGGGAGACTAGTTTGGCATCCACCCTGCTTCCCTTTGGTGACAAGCAAAAATATTCCTATTCAAGTAGGTTTTTAACATATGAGCAGGTGAGCTTTTATTATTTTTGGGGGGGGGGTAATTTTTATTTTTTAAACCTTTTTATGTTTTTAAAATGATTTTACACTGCTTTTATATGGTTATTTTACTTGTTTTAAATTATATTGTAAATGATTTTAACTTTTCTGGAAGCCACCTTGGGTCCCACCCTGGAAGAAGAGCAGCATATAAATAAAATAAAATAAAATAAAATAGTAAAATAAACAGGCGCTAAGCAGACAACATTTGGTCTTTTCAGAATCAAAAAATAACATAGTGAAAAGGAAAGGACATATCCTGTTGAATTTCTTTATGCTGCACAATTGTTAAAGGCAAAATACTTATTCGGGAAAAGAGGAAAGAGGAGCCAGAAATCTCTCATAGCTTGACTTTGGAACCTTTAACCATGATGTATACTGAACCCGAACTGAGCAAAATAATAGGAAAGATTTCCTTTGGGCGTACACTCATCATGGCTAAGAGATCAAACATGAGCTAACATGGTTCTGTGTGAAAGTCCTGCCACTGTTTTCCCCCAAAGCTTTGTTCCTATGCATTTCAACAGTGTCATCACCTTAACAGGCATCACGAGCTGAGTTTCTGCATGTTAAGCCACTGTTAAAGGTAGCAGCAGCCCGGTCTAAAAGTTAATGGAGCACAGTGTATGCAAAGTATCCAAAGTGGACAGATGCAAAAGTGGACAGGGCTCCTGAGCCTTTCATATTTGTGCAGAAGAGGGAACGTCACAGTTTTACCCTGTATGAAAGGCTTGTTGTTGTTATGTGCCTTCAAGTTATTTCTGACTTATGACAACCCTAAGGCAAACCTATCATGGAGCTTTCTGGGACTGAGTGATGTGCCCACCAGGTCACCAGGGATTTCCGTGGCCAAGCAAGGAATCAAGCCCTGGTCTCCAGGGTTTGTAGCCCAACACTCAAACCACTACACCACAGTGGCTGTTGTATGACAAGCTACACCTGCTAAAACTTCCCATTATGCATAATTATTAGAAAGTATTGGAGAAACTTGTTCTGTTTTTACACCCTCTTGGCTGCCCTGTATCGGTTTCCAATCGATCTGGAATTGAGTGTATGTGTATTGAAAAGAATTCTGGTGTTCTCTGATTTTAAAAAGCTGCTTGATGTCCAGAAAGTGATAGCTGAAGATACTGTTAGCAAGTAAAAAAAAAAAAGACCCCTCTCTGCAAAGCGAGCTTCTGTGAAAAACTCAGGAGCACCAGCAAGTACAAGCGGCAGGCAATCCTCAAGGTTGGCCACTCTTATGATAAACCAGTTCTGAAAGATAACAACCCCATGCAATTCCAGTAGGCAAAGAGAGCTACAGAAACTGCAAAAACACCAGTCATGTTGTTAACTACACATTCCCTCATATACAATTTTCAGCATATTAAAAGAATGGATGTGACTTACTGAGGAAAGATAGGTTGTAAGGAGCAGTCGATCCAAATCAAATGCCGAAGTTCTACAGATCTTGAATATTTCTACTTTTTCAGCACTTATTTATAAAGTTTCCTCATGCCTAGACTGAAAGAAGAAGAAAACTCCCGAGTTTCCAAACTCCCTAAAGCAATTTCCTCTTTCCCCCAGAAGCTCGTAAATGTCTAGTGGCCGGACCTATGTGTACTCATAGTGCTCAAAAGATACTTACAGGCTTGTGAGGACTCGCCCACAAAAGCTTCAAGCAGAGATTTAAACAATGGTAAAGAAAAAAGAAATAAAAAGGATTAAATATTAACAACAACTGCCCTGGGGCAAAGAAGGAGGCTAACAAGGAGTGAGAAGGTGTTGATCCCAGAATGAGGTTGAGCAAGATAATGTGACACTTTGAATAGGTTGTGTTTCTGTTTATAGAACCATAAATTCAGCAGTGTGGACTTCACGTCTCAGAAACCACAACCAGCATGGCGAATGGTCAGTTTTGGGAATGGAGGACCAACAATATTTGAGCCAACATGGTATAGTGGTTAGCACTGGACTAGGATTTTGGAGACCAGGGTTCAAATCTCTATGCTGCCATTAAAACCCACTGAGTGATTGTGGGCAAGTCACACTCTTTCACCTCAGAAGAAGACAGAGGTAAAGCCCCTCTGAACAAATCTTGCCAAGAAAACTCCATGATAGATTTGTGTTAGGGTTGCCATTAAGTTGGAAAAGATTTGAAGACATACAACAGCAACAAATATCCAAGGACCTAAGTTAGAATGTGAAAGATTTTAAGCATAAAGTAAACAAGTTGGTTCAAGACTAGAGGCATGAGTTGTAGCATTTTCTTTGATAGAAGTTTGAAAAGTTACTTTTGGGACTTTGGTTCTCAGAATCCTCCAGATAGTATAGCCAGTGGCCATGCTGGCTGGGATTTCTGAAAGCTGTACTCTAAGCTGTATCATTTCCAAGATCTGGCCACTGCAGTTCTGACATTTCCAAGCTTTGTCTTTTTCTCACCCCCACCCCCATATCCCAATTTCTGTGTAACATTGATTAAGGTTGCTTTTTGCAGCCCTTTGCACACTTGGAAGGACCAGGTGTAGTTCAGTCAATGGCAATTTCCACTGTTTTGTTCCAGGAGCATTCAAGTAGGTCAGAAGTGGAAAAACCACAAATACCAAAATGTGTGTGTGTGTGTGTCTGTGGGAAGGGGGCTGAGGCATGGTGGGGAGAGCAGGAACCCAAGGTCCAAACCGGTCAGGGAAAAGAAAGGAGAGGGAAAGGGGCTGGGTTGACATTGTGGCCATATACTTCCTCTGTCTTTCCTATCTTCTTCCATGGGTTTGGGGAAGCATTCAGAGATGGTTTGAGGTTTGAGAAATCTGGCTGTGAGCCATCCTTAGCTGGCCAAGCAGTGGCTGGTGGAGGAGGAGGACCAGAGGCAGGTCTTTAAATAGCTGTATGGCTTGATTGGAGTGTTGAGAAGGAAGGTTCCCTGGAAAAGAAGCACTTGAAGTGGGGAGGCAGGGATTGAAGAAACTCACAAACAATCAAATCCATGAAAGTGAAACCTGCAAATGTGGAAGGCCAACTGCATATGACCTTCCACTCAACATATATTTGTGTACACCTAACTATATAGCAGAAGTGCTAAGAAACACTGTTAATGAACTATGAAGATGTGTAACAGCACCCCAGCAAAAGTGTCCAGTGAGCATTGGTGCCCAATGCATGGCACATTGGTTCCAATGCGCATTAGTTCTGTTGTGCATTGGTCCCACTCCACATCATTTCCTTTGCCAGTTCTACTATGTGATTATATAACAGCAGCCCTCTACTGAATAAGGACATTGCTCATCTTCACAGTTCTAATTCCTGCACATGTTAACTCCACTTATGAAGATACAACTCCGGTACAGGATTCTGGCCACAAATATTTTATGGCCAGGTTGCAACCTAATGCCATGTCCACAAGGAAGGTTGGTGGTTCAGATATAAGAAGGACAGGGAATCTAGGGTGCTGAATATATTTTATGAATAGAGTTCAGCATTTTGGAAAGCTCCTGTAAAATTCAGAATGAACCCTGGAGCAGATTCACCGCCTCAGTGACGTGAGATCCATCTGCTTGGAACTGACTATCATTGAACACAGTGGGATTTACCTTTAACATTACCAAGTTGTGTAATGAACCCTGAGGGGGGGACTTAGCAATGGAGCACCCTAGCAACCCCTGGGATTTTAATTGATTGGCTATTGGAATTGGAACCCAGGCTAGCGAGAGAGGGGCTAGATGGGAGGAGTGAGTAACTGAAATTTAACTGAAAACCAAAGTTGAAGTTCAAGAGTATGTTTTTTGAGTAGAGAGAGGGAAAGATCCATCTGAGTATGTGTGAGAGAAAAAAGAAAGTGTTCACTGGTTTTCATATACAAGTATTCTGCTGTTTGTTAATCCTTAAATTACCAACTACTGTTTACTTTGACAGTTTGTTAAATAAAGAATTGTTTATATTTTTGTAAAGAGCAGTCTTAAAAGAGTGTCTTCGCTCTGGATTGGGTTCCACACTCTACCACCAATGACACAGTCATTGGATAATAAATCCATGCCTTGCCCTATATCTGAAAGGGTATGGATTTAGGAAAAGCAGTAGAGGGAGATAAACTGGGAGAGAAAGCCAGTGGGGAACAAAAGTTTAGAAGGGTGCTGCATTCTCTAAGAAGGAAAAGTTTATAGCAAACCTTGAGTGTCATAACCCTGGCTTGCTCCAGATCTCCTGGGTTTTGAAAGCTTGTACTGCAGCTTCAGGCCATCTCCACACTATACTGTTATAGTGCTATTATTCCACTTTCAACATCCCATGGAATCCTGGGCTTTGCAGTTTAGGGAGGGGCCTTTAGAATTCTCAGCCAGAGAGCTCTTTGGCCTCAGTAAACTACAAAGCCCAGAATTCCACAGGATGTTGAAAGTGGAATAATAGCACTATAACAGTGTAGCGCAGAAATGACCTTAATCTCATCCGACTCCATCAGAGTTTCTTCAGATTGGAAGATCAGCAAACAGATAATGAACTGGAAGAATCTCATAATGTACATTGTATGATCTGAGCATCCACAATTCAAACTTTTCAGACATAAAGCCTTCTTGAGATAATAAAACTTTTTTAAAAGACAGAGGCAGCTAAAACTTCATCAACTTTACACACAGTGAGAAAGTAGGGCTACAGTCAGCTCACAGTGGAAGGAATCGCAGTGGAATCACATTGGAAGCTTTTAAAAAAACAGAAAGCTTGCAGATTTTCCTTTTTTGGACTTCAGTTCTGAAAATCCTCCACCCTGCCTAGCAACTGGAGCTGGGGGATACTAGGCGCTGCAGCCTAAAAAAGTAAATGTTTCAAGTTCTGCTTTTTAGTTTCTTTTGTTCAAACAGTACATGTGAAACAAAATTACACAATGACAATAAAGCACAAGAAAGAAGAAAACAGAGATGTAGCAGTTTCAGATACATTTATTTCTAAACTGAATGAATGAACAAGTGGCATATATATTGCAGAAAAGCTCTAGTAGGGAATCACCCAACCATTGAAGAGTAACATAATATTGGCCTAGTAAACAAAATTTCACCATAGGAGCTTCCATTATATTAGATGGAAGGGCTTTATGTTCTTGTAGTCGCTGTTGTTATGGCACCGCACACACACCCTGATTGGCATGGTTTAATTGGCAAATAATATTAGATTTGCACCATATTAATTGGCGTTGATATAAACGATACCTGAGATGACAGCAAGGTCATGCTGGAACAGGGAAATTACTGACTGTAGACATGACATAGCAAGGCAGGTCAGCCACACCTACATCTAGGCAAGAGACCCAATCAGTTTCAGGATAATAGTGTAGCTGCTCTGAATACCATAGACATCAAACACTGAGTTGGACTCTCAGAGCTGAAATGGGGAAGTTCCCACCAAATTATGATTGCCTTAACCCTGGTACCTGTACACCTGGGAGTTTTCCTATTGTTTCTCCACCTCTCCACAATACTCAGCTATTGCAACAACCATTATCCTTTTGTAACCTAAACATGAAGACTATCAACTCCATCTGGACTTCATTGTTTGTGTCGCAACTCCAATTGTCTGCTTAGCTGGGAGTGCAAGTCATAGTCATACTCACAGGATACTTTTTGGGTGCAAATACCCCTGATTTTAGACAGTCCAGTGCAGTCTCTCAACATTCTGAATGCCACTCTGTCCATCCGATTCCCAAATGAGAACTGTCCTTAGGTTCCTGTCTAAGCCATGTTGCTGCTTTCTCCACTTCTCTCCAGGCTGGTAAATATCACTCGAATCCCTCAGTGTCCTCTATCCCACTTTCCTCCCCTCCTTTTGGTTAGTCGTTGTGTGAGTATGTGTGAGTGTTTGAGGTTTTGTGTGCTTGTGTGAATCTTCTTAATAAAACACATTTTTAGTTTACATTTCTCCTCTTGGGCTGGTTCTTTCCTGCACAAGCCTGTAAACATTGGCAGGCAAAATCTTGCTAAGTTCTGCCCCTGCTTGCCTATTTTGAGCTAATTATTTCCCACTTTCATATGGAGGTACTGGCATCATGTGTTGGCTCTTGTGGCACCCATGTTTTGGGGCAACACTGCTGGCTGGGCCTTCACATTGAACCAGCAGTAGGCTGCTGGGAGCCTTGTGTTGTGCAGGCTCATGTGCTCAAGAAGTTGGTCACAATTGTTGCTAAGCAGTTATAACAGTGGCCTCACAATTCCTGGGCTAAACAGAGCAGCAGATGCTTAGGACAAGACCCATGCAGAAGCACTGAGCAGGGCTGAGAGTTGCTTGAATGTATTTGATAAAGGTGCTGTCAGCTTTAGAACAATTCCTCACCAAAGCAAGTGGAGGCATCACTGTCTTCAAAGTGCAAGATGATAATTAAGGCCTCCCCAGGTCACAAAGGAGTTCATGGAGAGAGAGTGGTGGATGAAGTTTAGGCTGACTATACTGTGAGTGTTCCCTTTTGCAAGGAAAAAACCTTAGGAAGAGCATTAAGGGGGTGAGGAAGAAGGAGGCTATGGTAGCTTGAGAAAGAAAGCTGAACTCTTGGGGAGAAAGGGGGAGAAACAGCTATGAGAAGAACAGTGAAGGCAGCAACAACCGCCTTCTTTGCCACCCCTCTTTCCAGTCTACAACTTCCGGGGACTACCAGTGACTAATTAGCATTACCCAGGTCAGTAGCGTCACCTTCTTTGAAATTTTAGGGCTAAAACCATAAACTAGGGGACAGGTCCTTGTGATATTTTACCAGCAAAGCAGGTAAAAAAGTAGGAAGAGCACTGCAACTGCCTCTGATTGCAGAAATGAGCATAAGGGGAATCTGGGTAAATCGACCAAGAATCTGGTATAAACCAGCTAATAAGGTAGTACAGCAACTCAGAAGCAGGGGTAAAACATCATTTTTGACAGTTGGCTGGGTAGTAAAATACAGTCAGCAATAGCCACCACCATTCCAGCTACACCTCATCTTCCACAAAATCACCTACTGGACATATAGCACGTGAGGAGTTTTCCCAGGCCTTATAGCACACCCTTCAACTGTCCCAATTTGTCAGGAGTTGTTGTTGTTAACTGCTGTCAAGTAGACTTTGACTTATTGTGACCCTATGAATAAATGACCTTTAAGTCACTTTATCATCAAGACCCCTGTTCAGGTCTTGCAGACTCAGGGACGTGCCTTCCTTGACTGAGGCCATTTCTGCACGGGCTAATAGAAACGGTGCAGAGCGTCCTCCAGGGAGGACGTCTGCACCTGGGAGTGGACTGGGTTGGATCTACTTAACGAAGATCCGCACCTCAGCCCGCTCCGGAACGACCTCAAGTAGTCGTCAAGCATGGTTTTCAAAGACCGCTTAAAACAGGTCTTTCAAAAGCACGGAGCGCGCCATTCCATGCCCGCTCTCTGGTGCAGATTTGCAGGCTTGCACCAGTGCAAGCCTGCGATCTGCCGGGGGCGGGCTTTAGGCTGGTGAGCTTTAGAGGTTGGTCGAGACCCTTGACCAACCAGAAGCTGCCATTTTCATCCCCAGAGCAGTGCAGAGCAACGAGCACACACTGCTTCAGAGCAGCGCGGACTGGACCGGGGAGCCAAGAAGTCTGGAAAATAGTGGTACAGGGCGATTCCCTGTGCAGAAATGGCCTGTGTCTATCCATCTGTAATACGGTCTTCCTCTTTTCCTACTGCCTTCCATCTCACCAAGCATTATTGTCTTTTCTAGTGACCTGTGTCTGCTCATGATATGCCAAAGTATGACAGTCTCAATTTAGTCATCTTGGCTTCCAGGGAGAGTTCAGGCTTGATTTGCTCTAGGACACATTTATTGGTCTCTTCAGCAGACTACACAGTGGCGGAGCTTGGAGTGTGTGGAGGGAGGGTGGGAGGGGGTGGGGCTATGGCACAGAAGGTGTGCCACTGTGTGTGAGGCGTGGCCGCAGTGCATGGGAGTGTGGCTATGTGCTGGGAAGCCCCAAAAATGTTGCCTCCCTGGGGCGAATCGCCCTCATTGCCCCCCGTCCCTATGCGACTGAGATTACAGTACCTGTAGAACTCTTGTCCAGCACCATGTTTCAAATGAATTGATTTTCTTCCTACCAGCTTTCTTCACTATCCAGCTTTCACAACCCACCATGGAAATAGGAAATATAATAACCTGGACAATCCTAACTTTACCCTTATAGCTTGACACTTCAGGACTTTGTCTAGTTCCTTCACAGCTGTCCTTCCAGGTCCTAGTCTTCTTCTGTTTTCTTGACAGAAGTCTCCATTCTTGCCAATGACTGAGCCAAGGTATGGAAAATCTTAACTATTTCAGTGTCTTCACTGTTTACTTTAAAGTTATATAAATCATCTGTGGTCATTATTTTTGTTATCTTAATGTTCAACTGTAAATCTGCTTTTGCACATTCTTGATTTTTTTTCAGCTACCGTTCCAAGTCTATGTGGTTTTCTGCTAGGAGTTTGGTGTCATCTGCATATGTTAAATTGTTGGTGTTTTTTTCTTCCAGTTTTCACACCTCCTTCTTCTGAGTCTAATCCTGTTTTATGTATGTTATTTTCAGCATACCTGTTAAACAGATAGGGTGATAAAATGCAGCATTGCCTAATCCCCTTGCTAATTGAAAACCATTCTGTTTCTTCGTATTCTGTCCTGACAGTAGGCTCTTGTTCTGAGTACAGGTTATGTACACATCAGTACAATCAAACCTAGGTTGTGGCTGAAACTGCCTTTATGGGTCTCAGTGCAGGAAGCTTATTATAGAAAATAATAGGCAAAGACAATTAAATTATCAAGATCTCTTGGAGAATTACCAGCAAGAATCTAAAATTAAATTGGAGGAGCAGTTACTTACAGAGGAACTTGGGTTTCAATGATTTTCCTATCAACAGTTTTTTGAAAGGTTTAAAATAGGAAAAAAGAGAGTTGCGGCTTTGAGCAAAAAATATAAGAATTTGAATTACAATTCTGTACAGATGATGAACACATGATTAGTAAAGTGTACAAACTTTTGTTTAAATTTGAAATGGAAGATGAACAAGTGGAGGAATGTATGGTAAAATGGGCTAATTTAATTTTGGATACGATGTACAAATGGAACAATGAGAAAAGATGTTGTCAAAGGGGTTGAAATTTCCAT
The DNA here is from genome assembly GCA_948472985.1 of Iguana delicatissima. NCBI lineage: Eukaryota > Metazoa > Chordata > Lepidosauria > Squamata > Iguanidae > Iguana > Iguana delicatissima. Next base: position 465,737 of record CAOKZL010001451.1, on the reverse strand, counting down.
TATGTTATGATCTTAAACAGAACTTTTACAAAAGGATGTGTTGTTAGTACATGGCATCACAGAAATTATTTAGAATGTATAAGGAAATGTGACTAACAAGAAGGGACATTTTGCCATATGTGGTGGACGTGTGAAAAGGCTAAAAATTTTTGGGTTCAAATATATATTTTGATGCTGAGGATTTTAAAGGTTAATATCTGATTAAAACCAGAACTTTTTGTTTTGGGACTCATAGATGAACAGTTGAAAAACAGTCATGGGAAATTACTTCAGTATATGATTGTGGCTGCAAGACTGTTGTATGCACAAAGATGGAAGAACTGAGTATTATCTGATAGGGAGTAATAGTTGCTCAAATTGACTTAATTAATAGAAATATACAAATCATCTGGTTTGATCACAGAAAAGTTATTGGAGACATTTCTAAAAGATTGGAAGCTCCTTTTCCGCATGGGGAAATTAGTGTGGGTTACTCCGTTGTAGTCCTGAATGTCCTGCACACAGGAGTGAATTCCCTGTGGTTTATTTTGTGTCATTCTGCATGTAATCCTGGGATAATATGCCGCCGTGTGGTGAGAGAGCATGTTATTTGAAATCGATAAAAAATCCAGATAATTTCCTGACATCCAATCCGATTCGCATTTTCACACTGATGCAGATACATACATTCGCACCGATTCGCATTACTGCCCAGCAGGAGGTGGGCTGGGGGTGTGACCACCTCTCCCCCCTCCCCACTTCCTTCTCCAGCTGTCCCTGCCCAGCAAAGGTTAAGTCTTCACCATTTTTGTTTTTGTCCGGCAAACTTTGGAAAGCAGAGATCCCGGAAGGAACAGAGCACAGCAGGTATGTTCTAATGAAAAAGCTTTTTCATATTTCTAAGATTAAAAAAAAAATATATTATCTTTCAGAATGTTTTTGTGAGGTGTTTGGGGTTGTTACTCACCACAGAGTGGAAAACAGTGCTGGAGGGTAGAGGCACTGGTGTTTCTTGGGGTGCAGTGGAGCATGGGCCTTCCGTTCGGTTTCCCTAAATCCTTTCCCCCCAACTCTCCCGTCATCCACACTTCTCCCTCCACCTTTCCTCTCTCCTTCTGCTTTCCTCGTCACAGAATTCTCTCACCCCCCTCCACAAAATGGCTCCTCCACACTCCCTAGGGGGAACATGGGCTCTTCAGTGCCTTGCAGCACCCTCTGCCCCCTCCTTTACGCCCTGGTCCACCTTCCCTCTGCTCCCCCAAAGCCAACTTGCCTCCCACAAAATAGCTCCTGTATGGGGATCATGGGTCCTGCAGTACTCAGTAGAAACCCACTGCCCCTCCTGTATCTTTCCTCTCCATTTTAGTCCAACTTGCCTTGTGACACACCTTTCCTGGCAACAAGGGGAGGGGATGCATTCTAAGAAGAAATCAGGATATGTGCATGGGACCTGCAGTACTTTTCAGAAACCCTTTGGCCCCTCCAGACCCCCCAGGAGTCTCCCTCCTCTCGAAATGCCCTCCCCACACACCCTTGCAGGACGATGGGACCTGCAAGATGGGACTTTTTGTGGGGAAAAATGATTTGGCAACTTTTGGTCCAGTCTGCAGTAAGATTTGGTTCTTGAATATCCTGGCCACTGTGATCATATAACTTAACAGTATTCTATTTTCCCTTTCCACCTTATCTTCTAAGTCCAGCATGTTTACAAGGAATTGCTTTGGCCTAAACAAAATTTTCATTTTCAAAATCTTTTGTATTTCCCCATTAATTTGTAGCCAAAATCTCCTAGCTTTCCTACAAGTCCACCATAAGTGATAAAAAGACCCCTTCTGTGAATTGCATTTCCAATACTGTTCTTCCTTTTTTGTTGTCACCTTCTATTTGTTTGCATTATTATAGTAGTTCTCCTTGTCCCTGTGCAGGGATACTCCCAATTAATTCTCTTTGGTCCCATTTCTTCAGATGCTTTTAAAATGTCCCAATTTTTCTATCCTTATCCCATTTCCCCCTTAGTCCTCAGCTTACTTCAGTGGCAAAAAACTGAGTTTGATGTCCAAAAGTAGTTATCACTCAGTTAACTCAGCAGGAAGGAGAAGTGAGAAGAGGGCTGAACCTTGGCCTTCTCTGTAGGCTCAGCCAAAGTAATCTGCAGCAGCCTCTCTGAGCTTGTATGTTCTTTGTCATTAACACCTTTTTGCCATCTTGATCAAGCAACACCAATGTATGATCAAGATGGCAAAAAGTTATTGTTAGTGCTTTTGTGGCTTCTGGTGGCTTACCAGTAGCCCATAAGGATATCCCCACACACACTGTGCATCAGTGCTGCCGAGTCTTTTTGCAAGAAGAGAGTTGAGAAGACATGACACTCCAAGCCATGATCCAAATGGCAGATGGGTGCAAAAGAAAAAGAAGTCGAACTCTTTTTCTTCCTCTTACTCCTAGCTTTCTAGTGCATTGATGTATGTGCAAGCACAGTGCATATAGAAGCACACTTTGTGCTGAGCCAGAGAGTCCCAGCATGAGCTGGAAGAGGATAGAGATGGCTGTCCAGACTTTGAATTCATTTCACAGGCAAAAATCAAACCGTCTTCACCAGCAACACAGTTCACCTTGACATTTGTCTCCATGTAAGAAGACTAGAAGAAGCACAGCCATTCTCTGGGACTTCAGTTGGTGCCCCATTATTATATGGATTCAAATTAAAAGAAAAGAGATTCTGTCAAAACTTGTTTACTGTAAGAACTATTCGACAGTGGAACATTGGAATGAGTGCCTCTGAGGATGGTAGACTCTCCTTCTTTGGAGACGTTTAAGCAAGAGTTGAACGGACGTCCTTCAGGAGTCCTTTAGTTGTGTATTTCTGCATGGCAGAGATTGGACTACATGGCCCTTTCAGGCACTTCCAAAAGATTTACAGCTATATCTCGCCAAAAGACCTGATTGACGACCTAGTGCATAATTGAATAATTAATTGACATTCTGACTTAAGATGGATGAAGGCTTCCACCTTAGGTGGCTTTCTACCTGCCTGCCCACTATGGCAATAACAGTTGTTCCCTGTGGTCACAACTGTGGCCCTCTCTGAAGCATTCTCTTCATGTCCTCTGAGGGAGGCTTTTGTACCACCATAGACCTGTACAAGCCTTGTTTTGCAACGATTGCAGCAAACAGCATTTACAGTAGAGCCAAAGATTCTCCCAGAATGGCCCTATCTTGCTTCATCTTGTGAAAAAATAAACCAAACACACACGCACGCACATATTAAGAGCTGGTCCCAGCTGGCTGCCTGTGGTTTAGGCCTGAGATGGGTGGAGACCTTTTGGCTGGGAGAGGTATTTATCTTTTGCACATCTTGGGATGTTTACATAACTCTCTCACACTCAGTCTTTAGTGTACAAAAGCTGTGGCTGTCACATGAAAAGAGAGAGAGAGAGAGAAGCTTTTTAAATAAACTGTGTCATAGTAGACTACCACAGCCACAGGTTTAGCACAAGAAAAAGACAAAGCAGGGAGTGTTGTATGTGGCTGTTAAGGGCTTGTGTTTTAGTGAAGCATTCTTAGAGTGCTTTGCTTGAGTCAGGCCTCAGCTCAAGGGCTTACATGAAAGGCCTCACCACTTAACCATCTGCTATATTAATAAGTGTCTCTGGATATGGGCCATGTACTTTGTCCTCCCATGTCTACCATCCAGTTGGGTGATAAGGCTATCCCAGACAGCTGATTTGGGTTGTTATGCAAAGACTGTTCACTGTTAGTTCTAACAACAACAACGCAGCAACAGCAACAGTATTTGTACATGCCCAAATGACTGGGTACGTAGCCAGTGTGGTGTAGTGGTTTGAGCATTGGATTATGACTCAGCAGACCATGGCCCAGCTATGGAAACTCACTGGGTGACCGTGGGTGCATCACACACTCTCATCCCCAGAAAATGCCATGATGGGTTTGCCTTAGGTTTTCCATAAGTCAGGAATGACTTGAAGACACACAACAACAACATGGATACAATGCACTCTGTGTGTGTGTGTGTGTCTGTCTGTCTGTGTGTCTGTGTCAGAAGAGACATCAATGGAACTATGTGGCAGCTCTCTTGTTACTGGTCTGCAAGCACCTCTCCAGACTTGATATGCTTTGATTAGCGAAATATGATTTAATTGGCAAAATACAATAATTAGCACTGATATAAGATGGACCCTGAAGACTCTGAAGACTGTAAGACTACGCTGGTCAGAGGAAAGTTATTAGCTGGACACATGTGCTGCAAAGTAGGTCAGATGATCCCCTTTAGGCATACCCAAGCTCATTGTCAGGCTAATCACCTGGCAACTCTAGAGATAATAGGCATAAGCTGAAACTGTAACATCTTTGATATCACAATAACAAAAGGAAGTTCCCACCAAACCACTGATTGTTTCAGCCCTTCTTCCTAACACTTGGATGTTTCTGTTCGTTGTTCCCTTATCAGTCCACCATAACAGAGCTATTACGACAGCCATTAACTTTTTATCACTAAACATTAAGACCATTAAATCCATCTGGACCCCATTGTCCATGCTGCAACCTCTTTTGTTTGGTCAGCCACACAGCCATTCACACACATGCCCTCCAGGCAGATTTTGGGTATAAAAACTCTCTGCTTTGAGCGGTTCAACGTAGTATCTTACTTGCTGAACACCATGCTGTTGCTCTGATTTCCAAACAAGTACTGTCCTTAGGTGCGAGCCTAAGCTACATCGCTGCTTTCCTTGCTGCTCTCTATATCAGTAATTATTGTCTATTCTCTAAAACTGCGCTATCAGCAACTTTCCTCCCTTTATCCTTTCGTTAGCTCTTGTGCGGGTGTGTGATTGGATCTTTTGTGTGCATGACTGAATTCTTCAATAAAACACATTTTAGCTTATTTTGCAATCTCTGGCTGGCTATTTTTTGCTAGAACCCCATAAACATTGGTGTCAAAGATCTCATTAGGCTACCCTCCCTCTTGTAGGCCTCTTTATTGTGCTAATTAATTCTCCATTGTCATGTGGAAATACTGGCATCACACGTGGACCTCCTGAATCACCCATGTATTGGGGTAACACTGTTAAGAATTCCAGGTCACAGGATGAGGGTTAAATTCAGGTTTCAAGCTAAAAAAAAACAAAACAAAACTCTAGCAATCTGAGGAATATGGGAGTTTCCATGACGTCTGGCACTCTCTATAACTGCCCCTTTTAACAGTAGCTGGATTGGTAAGTGTGAGCAAGGAACCCATGCTATGAAAATCTTCATCTGCTGATTTGTGGGTAGAAAACCTCTATTAAGACATAAGAACAGGCCAGGCCTTTGCCTTTTTCCTGACCATCTGGCAACGCTTGCCTTCATATGCAGCTATGATGGGCAAAATCCCTTGTAATGTCAGTGCCTTCCTGCATCATGGGGAAAGCACATTATAAGGCTATGTTTTAAACTACTTAACTAGTAGTCTTACTTATCTGTCAGCACTGACAGAGTTGGTAGCTCTTCCTTCTTCCATGACACCTATCTTCTGGTTGAAGAACCTGGGCCAAAAGCCCCTTAATTCTCCTGTGAAGGTGCATCTGTGAAGAAGCATAATCCTCTGGTGTGAAGCACAATCCTACATGTTTTTACTCAGAAATAAGTCATGTTCACTTTAGTAGCATATTTGTCCATATGAAATTAACTTGGGACCACAAACATAGGCAAATTTAATAGTATTATAAGCTGGACTATGAGGGATTTTTTTTTTACTCTTTAACATAATGAATCATACACAATAATGTTGATCTAATATAATGGAGCTCAACTGGAGCTACTGGAATTGCACTGGAGCAATCAGCTGTCACAGGGCGATACGTATGTGGGGATGGCCACATTGCTAAAAATGAAGAGTGAAAGAAGAATTGGATTTGCATAGATTTTGCACATAGTATTCGTTTTATAGGCATAGGTGCAATTTTAGAAATAATATGACTGAAACAGAAATATAATCCATGACACCATATTCAGGAAGACTGCAGGCAGGTAATCTATATGCTACCAAGGATACTTATTGGAGAATATGAGCCATCTCTAGTCTTGAGGAACAGTGAAGTCTATGGATTTTGCCCTTGCACAGGAAAAAGCGTTTATGCAGCTAATACTCCAGGTCCAATGCGGTGCAGATCAAGAACAGGTTTACTGGGTTTACTCAAGCTCATATTACATATTGTACTGAGCTAAGCTTAGCACTATGGTCATTCTTTTAAAAATGTTATAATAGCGTTGTTTTTTTAAAAAAATTCCCCTGATTATCCTGTTGTGAATTAGTCTGTATTAAAATTAATAAATATGAACTAAAAAAATAGAAATGAAAATAAGTTATAGTTTTAGTTTAGTTTAGCTTAGTTTTAGCTTTAACTCAGACAATGTGGCACAGTGGTTTGAGCCTTGGAAACCAGTGTTCCATTCCCTGTTTGGCCATGGAAACCTACTGAATGACCTTGGGTGAGTCACATACTCTCTGCCCCAGAAAACCCCGTGATAGATTCATCTCAGGGACATCATAAGCTGTAAATGACTTGAAGGCACACAATAACAAATACAGTCATCCCTCCACATTCGCTAGGCTTGGGGGCACAGGACTCCTGTGAAAATGAAAAAAAAACACTTAAATAACTTTAGGCCCTCCCAAACCATATTTAACACACCAAAAAAAGTATGATCACCATATTCAACCCACTGTGGATTTCTTTAAGACCTCAGGGTTCCTCCATACGGCAGAAGTGGCTGGCTGGTGAGGCTTACTGCCACCTCCATTGCTGCCACACATCATTTTTAAGGGAGACTTACAAGCCTTGTTCACAGTTTCTCAGTCTCATGAGGCTTCCAGTCCCTATTAAAAATGACATAGGGAGGTAGCAGAGGTGACCAAAAAAAATCCGTGAATAACCAAATCCGCAAAAGGGAAACCTGCAAATGTGGAGGGCTGACTGTATATTGTTAATGTATAGTTCTTTTAATTTTTCTTTTTTCCCTTTTTTCCTGAACATTGATTATCCTGTTCTGAATTAGTTTGTCTGTATTAAAATTAATAAAAATGATTTTTTTTTTTAAAAAAAGAAACTGTTAAACAGCAGATATGGTAGGCCCAATGAAAATTAGGATCACAATATATGTGCATGCAGAGGGTGGGGTTAACTCTTTCCTCATCCACCACTCTCAAAATTCTGATGAAATACCGCCCCAACACACGCACGCACACTGCTGTTATTTGGCACAGATGAAAAACTCTCTATGTCAAACAGTAGCTCTGGAGGAAATATGCATTAGGATTTTATTTTCTGTCATGATAAGAAAAGATAGAAACTTTCTCTACTTTTCATTGTTGTCCCAATTTTCTGATTCTTATTATTATACCTCCCACAGCTTCTATTTAAAAATGTGTGTTTTAAAACGAATGCATCACCAAACTACATGTTGAATGAAATGTAGAACACATGCAGTCTTAGGTAAGGCTGGCCATCATACTCCTTTCCCTGGCCCTTTTCGCACGGGCTTTCTCTTGCGAAAGAGCCCTGTGAGCCTCGCGGGAGTAGGAGCGTCACTCTGCACGACGCACTCCCACTTCTGTGGTGCTCATGGGGCTCAAGCGGCGCTTGCGCGGATTTTTTATTTTCGGCTTTCAGCCGAAAATAAACTGTGCTTGTGCAAGGCTCCCGGCACCGCCGTGCACTTACCTCCCGTGCGGTGCATCGGCGAACCGGCCGGGTTGCGCTTCCTCCCCCAGCGCTGCCTACAGCTCCCAGGGAGAGCTGCGGAAGCTGAGGGTGTGGCTGAAGAGCGCTGGTTGCGCACGAAGAATCACGTGCGGTACGGAGGCACGGGGGAAGCGGCGGTGTTTTGGGAGAGGTTTGTTGCACGAGCCGCCCTTCCCTGTCACACAAGCGCTGGCGCTGCGAAAAGGGCCCCTGTTAGGGACTGACATTTTAGAGATTCAGGAATGTTACAGTCAGCCCTCCACATTTGTGGGTTAGACTTTCATAGATTTGATTATTTGTGAGTTTCTTCAACCCCTACCTCAAGTGCTTCTTTTCCAGGGGAACCTTCCCTTTCGGCAGCTCCAGTCAGACCACATAGCTTTTGAAAAACCTGCCTCCTCCTCCACCAGCCAGTGCCTGGCACCACAAACCTATCTCTATGTCCCCACCTAAACTCAAGGAAGGAGGTGTGTGAGGGAGAGCAAGTATAGGAAGTATAGGGCCACCCTCTTTCCCTCTCCTGTCCCTGACCTTATTGGAATCTTGGGTGTCTGCTCTCCCCAGTGTGCCCCAGCCCTCTTTCCACAGATGCACACACACACAGACATTTAGATATTTGCAATTTTTCCACTTTTGTGGGGGCCCTGTACCCCTAAACTTAGTGAATGTGGAGGGCTGACTGTATTTACAAAATAATAAAAAGGTAAGTACTTGATCATCCTTATGATGGGGACCAGCAGACTTGGGTGAACAAACCCCTTGCTACAAAACTGCCTAGGCTGGGATGAGTCCATTCTGCAATCTGTCAGGCACCGGCACCTCACCTTTGAAATCCCTGCTGGTTCAGTAAGCACAGCAGAGCAACAATGATGTTCATGTCTGTTTACATAGATGCCTGTTCTTCACCACTCCTTGCTGTCCAGCAAAGCTCTAGATAAATATGTGTTCTTGCAAAATAAACACAAGGGAGCTCCGAGGCATCAAGACATTGCACCAGCTGCAAGAACATGCTGCAAACCAGACGTGGGTGGGTGACAGCGGTGGCCATATGTCCTACATTACAAAAAACAGTACTTTAGTTGAAGGTCACCTCTGTTTGAAAGACTATCCAGTCCTTGACTTTATTTGAATGATGTTGCAGAACAAGAACAAGCCATGTCTTATGAAGAATGCCTTAGGGAGCTGGGTATGTTTAGTCTGCAGAAGAGAAGGTTAAGAGGGGACATGATAGCCATGTTTAAATATTTGAAGGGATATCATGTTGAGGAGGGAGCAGGTTTGTTCTCTACTGCTCCAGAGGCTAGGGCCCTTTTCACACCTTACCTTGTCGTGGCAGTGGGGAGCGCTGCTCGCGCTCACCGCTCACGACAGCCCTTCTGCGTCCCACATTGGCTTCCTTGTACCGCGACTGTTGCGCTAGCGCCCCACCCCTTCCTTCTGTAGTGCAGTCTGGGAGCTGTCAGCTGCGCTGGGGGAAGGAAGCGCGACCGGCCCGGCTCGCCGAAGCATCACACGCAGGTAAATGTGCGAGGGCACTGCGAGCATTGCACAAGTGCGCAGTATTTAAGGCTTACAGCTGAAAATTAAAAAATGCGCGTGTGCCCGGCATTAGCCTCATGAGCGTCGTGTGAGTGGGAGTGCATCGTATGGAGCGACGCTCCCATTCACGCGACGCTCAAGGGGCACTCGTGCAAAAAAAAAAAGGCATGCGAGAAGGGTCTAGTACAAGGAGCAATGGATTCAAGCTGCAGGAAAGGAGATTCCACTTGAACCTCAGGAAGGACTTCCTGAAGGTCAGGGCTGTCTGGCAGCGGAATATGCTGCCTCGGAGTGTGGTTGAGTCTCCTTCTTTGGAGGTTTTTAAGCAGAGGCTGGATGGCCATCTGTTAGGAATGCTTTGATGGATGTTCCTGCATAGCAGGGGGTTGGACTCGATGGTCACTGGGGTCTCTTCCAACTCTATGATTCTATGAAGAAGGAAGGAAAGCATGGAGGGGCCTTGAAGTTGCTCACCCACCCACAATGAGCTCTTGGGCAGCAGACTGAGCAGGCAGACATGAAGGTCACAGTCCTTTTCAGTTGGTTGAGAAGCACTGTGTTTCTATTTAAATTAGAGGAATCATTTTGAAATGTGCCAGTGCTTTAGCATGTTCAAATGTTGCAATGTGTTCTGCCATGTTTGTAGTTGTTCACCCTGCAAGACACTGTGTTCTGAGTCTGCCCCAAATCCTAGACGTAACCCAATCCCTGCACCTGCAGAAGCAGATGAACCCATTCAACCACCTGTCTTTTGAGTCTATAATGCAGGCCACATGGCCAATGTGTGTGTCTTAAGTCGTCTTCTGGTGACCCCATAAATTTCATCCGGTTTTTTAGAACAAGGAATTTTCAGAGGTGGTTTTGCAAGTTCCTTCCTTGGAAATTTAGCCTTCAGTACTATTTGTTGACGGAAATATAGCCTACAGTACTGAATATTTGTTGACGGTCTCTCCTCCAAGTACTAACCATAGCTTACCTTGCTCAGCTTCCAAGATCAGACCAGATATTTAGGTAGCTCATGGCTATAATACCTGCCCCTACTATTTAGCCTTCTTCACCCATCCTTTCTGTTATTGTACCAGTCAGCCTGACTGAAGAATTTGAAAGTGCTTAAAGTTAATGAAGTTTGGAATATTTTCTAGTCTTCCTCTACCCTCAAAAAAGGTTAGCTGGCAACATGTCTGCTATTCTGGTTACTTCTGGACAAGTTCCAGAAGTTGAGGCACAACACTATGCATAGCACAGAATAGGTGGCATTACTTTCTAGGCCTGGGTTGTACGTTACTTTCTGGTTGGTCCCCATTTCTGAAAACATAATGGTTGACTGGAATGCAGATCTCTGTACAAAGTAATGAAAGTGGGGGGAGCATGTGAGCCTATCCCCTCTAGAAGGCTGGCTATAGTGTAAAAAGAAAGGTGGACCCAGCTCTCTGATTTGGAGAGGGAAGTCTACCTTCAGAGGACTCCCTGTTGAAGAAGTGCAAAGTTCTGCTGTCATTTTAGTGGTGGTGCTGTGATGTTGGTGGAGACAGGAACAAGACATGGAGTGGGTGTTGAGAGAGGTTGTAGATGTTGCCCCCAAAGACCACCAATAAGGCTAAGAATGATATGTGTCTTGGAGACAGCGTTGTTGATTTTCCTCCTGCATCAAAGCATTCCCTGCATACACATGAAAGGCATCAAGTTTTATCATTAGAAGGAGCCTCCACAACCTTTTTAATATGGAGGAACATTCAATTGCACCACCAGCTGTATCCTGCATTCCAAGGGCAATTTTCTCAAATGAGGAATCAGTTTGTCTAGAGGAGATAACTGGGTGCCCTCCAGTTTGGGCAATGCCTTTCATCAGCTTGACAGGAAGGCTATTGCCCAGGGATGATGGGCATGGTAGCTCCAGTCTTCTGGAGAGTATCAACGTGAGGAAAACTAGTTTACAACAACTCTCCCAACTTGGTGCTCTCTGAATATTTTGGAGAAAAATTCCCATCAACATCAGAAAACATGGGCAATATTGAAGGATCATGGGAGTGGTAGTCCAACAACTTCTGGAGGATACCAGATTAGAGATTCTCTTAGTTTCATCCTGTGAAGAATGATGAACAAGCCCTTAAACATCCTATTCCTGGTAGTGGCTGGAATACTTACTCCCAAGCAAGAATGCAATAACATGGCACTGGAATTTAATACTGCACATTTATCCACACTTATATAGTAGCAAATGCCTTTTCATTGCAGTGTGGGACATACCTTTGAGGGCCTATGTAGACAGGATGATGAAGAGATCTGCTCTCCTCCAACTAAGAGCAGACATTCAGGGGACAGTCCAGAGTAGTTTTGGACCACCGCCCTTGGGGAGAAGAGATTTAATTTTTCTAATGAGGGTTAATACCTCCTCCTGTAACTACTATCTTACTGAGGCAGGCTGGGCACTTGTGGTTGGCCAAGAAGCCAATTTTCCGTCACAGGACCTTTGGGAGTAAAAAAAAAAGAAACAAAAAGAAACAAAAGCTAATTAAATTCAATATTTTAAAAAAATTAAATACAGAATGAAACTCAGAAGTGGCTCAGAGTTCACTTCTGGTTTTGAAAAACTGGTATTTTTTCTTAAAATATCAAAGAGTGTAAGGGATGGATTTGCATGCTATTTAAAACGAGAATGGCTGCTCCTCAAGGCATCTAGGACAGGAAATTCTACCTTTTTTAAAATCTGGAAAAAAGGGATTCTGGGAAGTCTGCAGAAGTCAAAGGCCACAAAAACAACTGGGAGGGCTACACTTTACCCACACTTGAATGTTTATGACCATAAGCTGTATGTGGATGTTTTCCCTCGTGGAGCAATTAGCAGCTTCGTGTGGGCGGGCGGTTGGTTGACTTCCATCAGCAGGAAAATGGCCTTGGAAAACAGTCCCACTGTGAATCTCTCTCTCTTTTTGTCTCTCTCTCCCTCCCTCTCCTGTATACATACATTTCTCTTTGGCTGCTATTTGGTAAACTCTAGAGATCCCATTACAGATTTGTTTTCTTGCCTGGTTAGGCCCCAAGATAACTGTGTACTGGACCAGTTTTTGGAGCTTCTGAAACCAATCCAAAAAGCCCTCCCCCCACCATTTCTGTACACCCAGAGATGGGTTACTGAGTTCATGAGAGCGAGGATTGAAAGGATCCATTCATTAAGCAATTAAGAACGTGGAATCTTAACTGAACACATCCTCAATGAGAAAGAGAGAGTTCACTGTTCCTAGTGACTGCTGTTGTCTCCTGATTTCAATGGAATTTTGAGCTGGAGAGAAACTGTTACCTTCATTTAGCTTTCTCAGTTTATCACTTGGGTCAAAATGCTGTGCTCTTTATCTTGTTCGGGGAATTTTTTGGCTTTGAAATTGGTAGGGTCATCTGCTAATGGGTTTTGTTAAGATGGATAGCTGCCTCGTAAAATCTCTACAAAATCTTTATTCTGCTGACAGTTTGATTCAGAGAAGACCTCGTGTACTGGGGCCCCTTGTTCTAGGGGGGATGCTTTTGAGAGGAAACTCTCTCTCCAGTTTCCCATCCTCTGCTTGGCTGCTTGGGTGCTACAGCTGAACACAGCTGCATGTTTCTTCTGACTGCCAGCAAAGCCTTGATTTTTTTTTTAAATAATCTTTAGGGGTTTCTTTAATTCCTTTGCATCAGTTCAACAAAGCAAAATCTGGAGGCACCATCCAGCTCTTTCAGGGGAGGAGCATAAAATGTAAGAGAGACACAGCATTATCCACTAAGTCAGTCTTCCCCTCTGCACGCTTTGGACTGTAACTCCCATAAGGCTTTTGTAGGATTGCCAGACAAAAAACTAGTCAGGACTGCTGTACCTTTAAAGGTTGGCTGGAAGAGGTATTTTAGCAACATCTGCTGAAATTCCTTCTTCTCCAACAACTATTAAAGCTAGAGGAGGCCTGTCCTGGTTTGATTTCTTTTTATTTCTTTTTATTAATTAAACACAAAAAAATCAACATGAGTGTATCTCAAGTGTTTTACAAATTTTCCCATTTTAACATTTCTTCCACCAATTTTTAATGTAATTGGCTTCCATTCACACTCAAATTGTGGTACTGATTTCTCCTTTATTAATATTGTTAACTTCTCTTTCCCCGCAATATCCATTACTTTTATCTGCTAGTTGTCTATTGAAGGGTTCTCTTTAGTTTTCTATTTTAGCACATAATTTAGTCTTGCAAATGTAACCAAGCATAATACCAATTTAGAATTCTTTTTTAATCATTGAATAATGATCAATCATGTTTAACAAATATAGCTCTGGTTTCAATTTGAATTGAGTATCAAGAAATTTTGGTATTATGGTATGCATCTTCTTCTAGGACTTTGCCTCTGGGCACAACCATCACATATCAAAAAATGATGCTCTATTTTTTTTACATTTCCAACAAGTTCCTTCCTCTTTTTTAGATATTTGGAATAATTTAACTGGTGTCATATATCATTGATATAACATTTTACAGCAACTCTCTTTCAATCCTATATTTAAAGTGAATTTAAAATCTCTATCCTAGGATCTCTGCCATCTGCATGTCTTGCTTTTCACCTAGCCCCTACAAGCATGTCCTGTGGCCAAGGTTAATAGAACTGTTAGCCTACCCTAACCATCTAGAAAGAAAGCACCAGGTTGTAGAAGGCCGGTCTATGGGCCTTTCTGCACTACACTGTTATAGGGCTATTATTCTGCTTTCAACGTCCCGTGGAATTTGTTTGTTGTTTACTGAGGCCAAAGAGCTCTCAGGCTGGGAATTCTAAAGGCCCCTCCATAAACTACAAACCGCAGGATTCCATAGGATGTTGAAAGTGGAATAATAGCACTGAAAGATTCACACATGCACACAATGATTTAAACACTCACACAGTCGCACAAGAGCTAACAGAAGGATAAAAGGAAGAAAGTTGTGGATAGGGCCGTAGTAAACTCCCTAGGGGACCTTGGGGGCTGCATCTCCTCCAACAAACAAACAAACAAACAAACATTACCCTCAAACACTTCTATGGGGGCACTTTAACCTTATTTTGGTTTTCAAATATTGCACGGGCCCCCCACAAAATGTGACAGAAATGCACCCCACACCCCCAGTGGGTATTATGGAACATTTCAGAGCAATTTTTTTTTCAAAGATTTTGTGAAAAAAATTTTTTGCAACAAATATTTCTGACCTGAGGGGCAGAAAAAGGGCTTGGGGGGAATGCGTGAAATACATGGGTTAGAAAAAATTGTAGCAAGGGGGGAGAATCCAAAGGCCCTACAGGCATTTTTCTAATTTTTAAACTACAGCTTCCCACAACCCTTGGCAGCTTAGCCAGTGGTACGTATTGCTGAAAGCTGCAGTTCAACTACATCTGAATGGCCACATGATTCCTGCCCCTGATGTATTATAGCATTTGGTTGCAGCCCTTTGCTCTCTTAACCTTTTGTGGTCTCCAGTTACCTCCCCCAGCATTGTCTACATGTTTTCAAGTTTGTCACTACATGCAAAGGACTGGAAATTTGGGATTAAAAAAGCAGCCTGGATTGAAGGCCAGTGTTTATGTGAATAAAAACAGTTTCTATCTGCAGTGCGTTGACTTCGTCTTACCATGTATCATAGGCAAAGTTAGATATTATTGTTGCTGTTTTTCAGATGCCTTTACTAAATTGTGCTGATGCAAAAACTAATGCTAAATCAAGGAAGATAGCTTGGCATTTAAATGTTTTTTTACTTTATGATCACTTTGCTTGAGGTAGAGTTGCAAATGATAATAAAGTCTATTTTCATAATAATGGAGCTCTAGGTGGTAGGATAGTTCTGTGGGCTGTGTTTAAATCTGCAATTAGTGGTGCTCTGGTTACTGCTCTATCCTGTAAGAATAGAAATGATAGGATATAGGTGTACTGCTAAAACAAACAGAGTATTTAGAAAAGAAATATAAACATTATTTGGACAGTAATTGTAGTCAACAAAGGGGCACCTGGAAGATATTAGACTGAATTGATGCTTTTGAAATTGGAACAATATCTGAAACAAAAACATTTTTTGAAAAAGAAGATAAATCAGGCAAGTTGTTATGGTATCATCCAGCAAGAAAGTGAAAACAAACTATTCTTTCTCTAATCAAGAGGCTCTTTGGTGAAGTAGGAAAAACTGCAGAACATATTAACTAGAATTTTAAAAGGCAGTTCCAGTAAACAGAAAAAGTTTCCAGTAGCTTAGATATCTTCTTTTTTAGAAAAACTTCAGATATCAAAATTCTTGCTCAGGGACAGCAAAGAATGAAAGGCACTGTTTTTTTTTATCAAGAGGTAATAAATCAGATTTAAGACTTTAAATAAATAACAAAGTTCCTGCTATCAATGCTCTTATGGCTAGATTTCTTTCTTTCTTTGCTAGCCCCTATCCAGATGAATTTTTCAAAATGTTGCTTTGACTTGAGACGAATAGTGAATGTGATTGTAGCCAATAAATGTAATTTTTCAGAGCAATTTTATTACACTGATTCAAGTAAAGCAACGTTTATCACAGGTAGAAAGTTGGCCTCCAAATATTAAGTGCTCTTGCTCAGGAGTTGTAAGGTGGTGTTGCACTTATGACCTGCCGGAGGGCTTCCATGGGCATTCAGCTGACCATGGGGGAAGTAGTTGTTGGACTAGATAGTTTTTCGTCTGCTTTTGCATTATGTTCTTCATAATGGTAGAAGGGCAATTGATACTATAAGCAATGCTATGACCTATTGATACTATAAACAATGGAATTGTGCACAAGTATTCAATAGCGTTAACTGTATTTGTAAAAGAGCATAGACATACTTCAAACATTCAGCTTTGATCACTAAAATATAAATTCAGTTTCATAAAATGAAGCAAGGATATCACAGACTTTGTCCACCATGTTGTTAGCTTCGGATGAAAGCACAGTTACAGCCAGCCATCTTATTAAAGAGACAGAGGCCATTCCCGACCTATACTGTTACAGTGCTATTATTCCACTTTCAACATCCTGTGGAATTCTGGGGTTTGTAGTTTCCTGAGGCCAAAGAGCTCCCTGGCAGAGAATTCTAAAGGCCCCTCCCAAAACTACAAGCCCCAGGATTCCACAGGATGCTGAACGCGGAATAATGGCATTATAACAGCGTAGGGCAGAAATGGCCAGAGCTAGGAGAGAATGCAGTGAGACTATCCATGTGTGTAGACAATTTGACATTGTATTGCGGACAATTGGTGGGCTCCTTAGTCCAGGAGTAATCCTACAGTTCCTGGGAGGCTGGCCCACTGACTATAGAATACTTTAGAGAAGGCAATCATATACAGGGTTCTTCTCTTGATAGGTGGGATAGGTGGTTTAGCCATTGTGCATGCACCACTCCGGCTTGTGCTAAAGGTAAAAAGATTGCGTTCTGGTGTCAGTGTGTTTGTGTGTGTGTGTGTGTGTGAGAGAGAGAGAGAGAGAGAGAGGAGGAAATTTGGGATCTTTTGATCTAGCGGAGGATATGCCCCTGGGAGGAAGGGAAAAAGCAACGTTATTTTCCTTCCTATTAGAGCCAATGAGATTAAAAAAAAAATCCCAGCTACCTGCCAAATAAAGAAGATGTGTGTATGTGAAGATTTCTCCCCTTCCTGACCAAATGGGGGCCTTGCAGGGTTTAGGAAATGCTCATGTCATCAAACAAACTTGCATTCTCAAATATTGTTCTGCCCATTTATCTTGTAGATTGTCAGACTGGGGCATTTTAAGCACCACGGCCACAGTGACAGTGTCTGTAACAATTGCTGCAGGGAACAACAACAACAACAACAAAACAAGAGGTTTATGGCTCTTCTGGTTCATTAGGATCACTGCAATTTGGCTGTTTTACTGAAACGGCTGTATCTATTAAATTGTTACTCCTGCCTCACAGCAATCCCCCCCCCCAACCAGCAGTTGGGAGATTACCAGGAGGTGAAGAGTCTGGAGAAAACAGATTAATCACTGGCCAGGAATACCTACTTGAGTTACATTTTTTGCTTGGGAGATGTTTACATTTTTCAAAAAATTGTTGTGTTGTGCCTCCCAGTCTTCTATGAGTCTGCTCAAAATTATTGGCTTTGTGTATGCATGCCTGAAAGTAAATCCAGTGTTTGTCTTTGGTTGAAACAAATGTCAGTCTCCATTCCTTTACAAGGATTAAAGGGAGTGCATTAAGCAAATGTTGTTGAAACCCTGGGAAACCACAAAAATAAATTGAAGTAGATGAGGCTCTCTTCATAGGACTCTTTATATTGATTTTAGACAGCAGTGGAAGGGGCTTTTCTTGGTGGCAAAAACCAAACCAAACCAAACATTTTCCCCAGAAGATTTGCTGGAATTACCTGAAAGAGAGCTAATTTGAAATCACAGTGTAGCGGCCAAGAAAGTGGCGAAAACCAGGTTTCAGGGAAAAATCAAAAAGCCAGCTTTATTACAATACCTTGCGCAAGGGGCAACAGTTAATTCAGAGCTGTTGTCTCGATTAATTGAGGTAGCATCACTATATACCTTTTGCCTTCTATGTCAGCAATCAATCATTTACTTAGCCCGCCCATCACTGGAGAAAAAGATCTTTGGTTAACTTTCCATTACATCATTGACTGGCATACACGTGTACAGAAGAGAACAAAAGGGTTAGTTTACAAGGTTACTTAGAGTGATACAAAATAATGGTTACAGCCAAAATGAGAGAGTATGCCTACTCCCATTTAGTTCCCAGACCTCTGGATGTTGCAAGGCTATTTCTAAAATTTGAGATAAGACAGACATCTGCTATTTACTCAGAAGCACAATTCAATTCGCTTATTTTTCCTATGCAAGTGGCATTGGACTTAACCCCTTCATTCCCCCCTTCATGCTAAATTCAAACTACTTTGCAATTTCTAGCATGTACTATTTCCTTCTTCCTTATAGCACTAGTGATACATAGCAGCAGCATACATAGCAGCATTAGGATTCACTTACACACATTACACACTTACACGCTGTTCCCAATAACGGAGGGGGTCTGATTTGTGCGTAGAGAGGTTAGCGTCCGGTGTAACCCCAGCAGAAATCTAGCCCCAATCTTCTCTCCTCAGGAGTTGCTGGGTCTGGTGTACACTTTGGCGGCTTCCAGAGCGTCAAAGGTATCACCTAGCCCAGAATTCTTCTGACTCCCCTTTCTGCAACCACCTTCTGGAACCTCCAGCTTTCTCCTTCCATTGACTTGAGCATTACAGATTAAAAAACAACACTTTTAACATGCAGAGTAAAGATTGGCAGATTTAGGAAAACCATTATTTTAGTGCAAAGTACTTCTGCATACAGTGCTTTTACCCATACTTACTTAAGGAACCCAATAATCTTGTCCACATGCCTGCAGACCACTAGAATGTTGAATGTTCTTCCTATATTGCATACTTCAAAACACATTTTCCCTCTTTGCATTCAACTTATTTACATAATGACAACAGGTTATTTTTTACCAAAATACTAGTCCCCCTTCACAACTGAAGAGATAGTTTCATGCTGAGCTGACAGCCAACAACGCACCTGCTTTACATGAAAACCAATTCCCTCCATGGGGATCATGTGTTGTCATGTACCTGTTTTTTTTGTGAATCCTTTTCATTTTTGGCCAGCCAAATTATATCAGCTTGTGCACCAAGTGAAAAATTGATTCCCTCAGTGGCCAAATCATTTCATCCTAGAAGTTGACCGTATACCCATTTGCCATTGTAAAAACTGGTTGCTTTCCAGCACTGACTATGGGGGACCCCCCCCCCTTTTTTCCACACAACTCAGTAAAGCCTATGCTGTAAGTGGAAAGAAGTTAACATTGAGACATTTCCCTGGGCATGCCTATTTGCCATATACACATATCTTCCAATCCCTAGTGATAAAATAGGTAAACCAAACTTCCTCCCCTTCCTATACCTCCTCAATCTATTTTTTCCACTTAAAGATCTGATCATGCATGTGTCCCGATTTTAGCTCTTGGCCACCTTTACCACAGTGGGGGGTTGTCATTCCCCCTGATAGGTCCCCACCCATGTCTCCTGGTTTGAGGGGTGTGCCTGTGTTTTAAAGGGAAAGAAGCCCCTATTTTAACATTTTCTCCCTTGTGTCTCAGAGCTTTCCCTAACACACTAACCCTTTTTGTAGAGTTATGTTCCCTTAATCCATCCAAAAGGACTTTTGCTGAAAGGTGACAACTTCATGACTCTGTGAAGTATATATTCATCTTTTCCCCCATCATGATGGGGCTCTGGGAAAAAACAAAAACACTCCTTTTTCTGTTGTGGGCTGCACATGGAATAAAAATGAAAGGTTTCTATAAAATGGGCTCAGAAGATTAATGTGGTATCATGCCGCTTGTCCTGTGCTGGCATCCAGTCCAAAAACATAGCCAGGGCTGTTTTTTGGCCCATCCGTTGAACTACCAGTCTCCAGGATTTTTTTTCATCTTCTCCATTTTCCCTTTAAAATTCTGAGGTCTTGCGGGTCAATGTGACTCCTCCGGGGACTCCTAGCACAGTAATTTAATCTTTGATGATCTGGTGGACAAATCGGGTTTTTGTTTGAGCCTGTATGATGCGTGGGGTTTTTCAGGGCTGTTGTCGGTCTGTTAGCTGTCTCACAGCGTGCATTCTTTTCCTCCTCTGCCTTTTTCAGCCGAGTCCCTTAACTGCAACTCCACTTCCAAACTGGAGAGGCGCTCTATCGCCTCTCAGAAATGCTCCCTTATTTCTCCCTCCCAACTGGGTGCTCCGTCACCTTTTCCCCCAGCTTGCTCGTAGTGGCGACCCTGGTGGGACTGAACCCACAACCCCCAGCTTGGGGGTGCCCTCACCTCCTCCATCCCGCTGGGACTCACCAGGGAGCCTTTCCATTTTCCATCTTATCGGGAACTGGTGAGGGGGCGCTTTTTGCATTCTATGGGCCCTTTTTCCCGTATTCCCATACTTCTGCTGCCAACGTTTCTCACCAGAATTACAACTCCGAGCCCTTGCCCTTTGCAGTTTATGGGGCAAGACAAAATTTTTCCTCTTAACTGCTGACCAATGCCATTATTCATGGAGTTCTGCTGTCATCTTCCACAAAAGGATTCCCACCATACATCACCTCTCACTTGGTCCCTGCTGTCTTCTTCCACATATCCACCACTTATCCACATCCTTCTCTGACTGTCTTCACCATCTGTCCAGATTTTTCTCATCTATGCCTCTTCTCCCCACACTGGGCACATTGAAAGCTCCCAGAGACCCTCTTCCTCTTCTGGGTTTTCCTACCCCCTTTCTCATCTTCCAACCTCTACTCATTTTGGATTTTTCAAAAACTTACAACTCCAGCATTCATAAGGGGTCTCCCATAATCTAACCAGGCCCGACCCTGCTTAGCTTCCAGATCAGACGGTGGGCGTGTTCGGGTGGTTGGCCGTAGGCGAAGCTGCTCCTTTCTGCCCTTGTCAGCCCCTTGCAGCTCCTGAACTTTTGGCTGATTTTTTTCCTTTTTTTTTTTCTGCCTGGTTCTAAAATTCCAAAATAGACGAACTGGAAGGGAGGGGGTGAACCCCCCCCTTTCCGAAACTGACTCCTCTGTTCCTGCTAC
The DNA here is from genome assembly GCA_948472985.1 of Iguana delicatissima. Lineage (NCBI taxonomy): Eukaryota > Metazoa > Chordata > Lepidosauria > Squamata > Iguanidae > Iguana > Iguana delicatissima. Next base: position 444,865 of record CAOKZL010001451.1, on the reverse strand, counting down.
TTATTGTCGGCTGCATCCTCTCAGCCTCCGCTGCATCCGGCTTCCATTCCCCCCCCCACCATCTGACCTCCCTCCTTGACTGGCACCTCAGCGGGGGGGGGGCTGTTGTTCACATCGCTTCTCCTCCAAGAAGCCTCTTAATGCTACAGAGGCTTTCACTCCTTATTGCTGGTATTATTGCTCCCCATCTGTCCCCTCAGGGGAAGGACAGGCAAACAGGCATGCAGACAGGATCCGGTGGGGGTGGGGCGTGGTTTCTCCAAAAAAACTCCGCTCCAAGGCCTCTGTGGGAACCCTCTGTTCTTTTTCATTTGGGAAACCCCCAAAGGGGTTTTTGGGGGAAACTTGTTTAGGTACTACAATGTCCATCATTCCTGAACTTTCCCAATTTGGGCCCCTTTTCTTCTTTCTCTTCACTTCCTCTTCCTCCTGCCTGCTTGGAGTCTCAACAGCTCTCTTTATCCCTTCTATCACTGTTTCCACCAACTTGATAATAGTGGCATATTCATTGGTCAAGTTTTTTATCCCCCCCTGGATCAGCTAGGGGAACTCTGCCTCTTCTCTGGTGCCCTCCCGGCTGGCTCGCCATTCCTCATGTTGGATTTATTCTCCTCCACTCCTCAGTAGTGAACAAGGTCAAAAGCAACTATTGACAGTCCTGCCAGTTAGAGACATGTGAGGCCATGATTCTGGAGCAAAGTTCTATTACTTAGTAGGTCTGACATGGTGAAGGGTGTGTTTGATAACTCTGAACTCACTGGTAAACACCAGTGCCTCTGTGGGGGCCCCTTGGACTTTCTGCTGGCACTGTTGAACCTCTTCCAAATTTCTTCTAAGTCTTGTCCACCACTGCATACACAGTCTCAAGTGATGGTGAATGGATGGGGAATTTTCAAACTGACAGCTCATTAAATATTCAGTGAAGTCTCCTTTCTCCCTTTTCTAAGGCATGAGAGAATTTACTAGGAAACAGACTTTTCTTCTATCATTAAAGGGGAGAAACTACCTGTCCCCCCCTTTCGTTGATTCTAAAAGGAGCCTTGAGCATGGGTTTTAAAGAGGGCTGTCAGTTTTGTTTTTGTTTTTCCTTTCCTTTTCCTCTTTCAAAAGGAGGGGCAAGGGGGAATTCCCGGTGTGTGCAGAGTTCCTTCCTTTTTTTTCCCTTTTTTCCTTTTAAATGCAGCTTCTTTTTTTTTTTTTAAAAAATAGACTCTGCGCTGAGCTCTGCTAAAGGAGAATTTTTCCAACTCCTGGCATGTCTCCATGCAACACCTTAAGGGCTTATTATTTTTTTTTATTAACTCTCTATAACTTTATTTCTGCTATTCCAAAACCTTTTTTCCCCCATTTAAAACTCCATCATGGGGGTCAGATTATCCTAAAAAAACCCCCTTTTTTCCTGTCATGCCGAGAGTTGCTCCCCCTGCCTCTTGGCATGGAACAAAAGGATCCCTTTCCAGTTAATTGTAACATTAACATAGTAATGGCTCTCTGAAGCCCTTTGGATCCAACCTCAAAAATTCCCCCCGCCTGAATTGCAAAATCAGGCTTTTTTTCACCTAAGAGAAAACAATAGACTCTGCATTGCTTCCTCACTATCCTGAGGTTTTTCTTTTGCACTGACTTTTATTTCTGCCATTTCCCAGCCTCTGGCTGAGTTAACTTCTCTCTTAAAAAAACAGAGAGCCCAAGAAGGGGGGGCTTTTAGGAAATGGCTTCGAACACTGAGAGAGGGGAAAAAAACCATTTTTTTTCTCTTTACACTTTTACAATGGCAATAGTAAGTTTCCACTGAATCCTCCTTTAAATTCTTTTTGAAATTCTTTTTGTCACTCTAAGGATCCGATTTTTTCCCCCTCCATTTCCTCCCAAATTCCAGACAAGACACAATAGGAATGGATTTACCATCATAAGGGGTCTCACCCCACACACAAAGGGTTTTCACTCCAGTCACTCCAGCACTGACTTTGGGCCCCCCCAGACGGTCATGGCATGACGCAAAAACTGCAATGCTGCAAGCATTTCCCCACACATTTTCATTCAGACAAACAACCTCCCATCTGGCCCATTAAACCACAACTGAGACGTCTCATTTTTTTTCCGCCATACCAAAAGTTTTCGGGGTTTCCCTCTTTTACCGCTAAAGGGGGGTAGCCAAACCTGAGGAGTGATCAGTTCCCCCCTTTCCCCCCCCCCCAAACACGAGGGGGGTCTACTACTCACCAGAGGGCCATGGATGGGAGGCTTTTTTCCCGCTGTAACCCAGGTCCTTTGACTGGATCGCTGTCGCCAGGGATGCCACCGCTCCCCTAACCAAACCTCTTCGACAAAAGGTCGAGGGCGCCCTGGGTTTTGTCAAGGGGGGGAAAAAATCCCCGACGTCCAAACGTCCGTCAAGGGGGACAGAATAGTCCCTTCCCCCCCTTTCCCCCGGGCCTCACCCGAAATGCACCCCAAAAGTGGAAAACCCGGGTTTAGGGAAAAATCAAAAAGCCAGCTTTATTACAATACCTTGCGCAAGGGGCAACAGTTAATTCAGAGCTGTTGTCTGATTAATTGAGGTAGCATCACTATATACCTTTTGCCTTCTATGTCAGCAATCAATCATTTACTTACCCGCCCATCACTGGAGAAAAAGATCTTTGGTTAACTTTCCATTACATCATTGACTGGCATACACGTGTACAGAAGAAAAAAAGGGTTAGTTTAAAGGTTCTTTAAGTGATACAAAATAATGGTTACAGCCAAAAAGAGAGAGTATGCCTACTCCCCTTTATTCCCAGACCTCTGGATGTTGCAAGGCTATTTTAAAATTTGAGATAAGACAGACATCTGCTATTTACTCGAAGCACAATTCAATTCGCTTATTTTTCCTATGCAAGTGGCATTGGACTTAACCCCTTCAACAGTAGTAGGTGTCACCCTAGAATGTGTATTTTTTACCCTTCCATGTTGTCTTACAGGAATTAGTGATATATGATCAGTTGAGCATTTTAACGCAATGTGATGGCTTTTGGAGAAAAACTTGTAGGAAGAATGAGTGCTTGTTTACCACAATGTGAGTAGTCTCAGATCCAGTTATGAAAGACTCTTGTAAATAACTTTAGTATTAAAGATATAAGCATGGATATATTACATAACATTTGAGGGATAATTTACAAATCATTCAGTTTTTATTACATTCGTCCATCTGGCTAACATTCATCTTCAGGGGAAATTCGGCATAACTTTGTTGTTGACACTTGACTTGACTGCAAGGTTAAACAATGTGTTTGACCCTTTCAGATGCTGGAAATGTCACACAGTAGAAAAAGTTTAATCATGTGTGGTGGAGCTGTTCTTAAGTTTAAATGTATTCAGAGCAGACCTGCTGTTAGACAGAGGGAGATAGGTGCTTCAGGCAGCAAACTCTTAGGCCTTTTCCACACTGGGCGAGGAATTGCCCCGCGCCGCTACTCACCGGACCTTTCAGTTCCCCGGTCCGGTCCATGGCGCTCCGGAGCAGTGCGTGCTCGTCAATACGCACTGTTCCGGCGTCCCAAATGGCGGCTTCTGGTTGGTCGAGGGTCTCGACCAACCACTGAAGCTCACCAGCCTAAAGCCCGCCCCCAGGCAGATCGCAGGCTCGCATTGGTGCGAGCCTGCAAATCTGCATAAGGGAGCAGGCTTGCAGTGGCACGCTAAGTGCTTTTGAAAAACCGGAAAAATCAGGTCTTTCAAAAGCACACTGGAGGGCCACTTGGGGTCGTTCTGGACCAGACTGAGGTGCAGATCTAACTTAAATAGGTCCGACCCAGTCCAGTCCAAGGTGCAGACGTCTTCCTTGGAGGACGGACTGCGCCGTTTCAAAAACCCCATGTGGAAAAGGCCTTAGTTTTTTAATTTAATATTTTGTGTTTTTTACACTGCATAGAGAGAAAGAACTTTATGTGGGATTTTCTGCCTCGTGTGCCTTATGTACCATGCATCTTAATGCACAAGTGTGTGCATGTGTGCACACGCACATGTACCATTTGCTGTTTTGTCTCAGGCGGTAGAATTTCTTGGGCCAGTTTTGTGAATATTGTCCCACAATCAGTGTGCATTTGTAAACCTTGCTTTTGGGTTATTTTCTCCATTGCATCCAAGGAGCAATTAAATCTTTGTTAAAAAATAGAATTAACAACCTCACTGGAAAGCCATAATGATTGCCTGCAACAATGAGGGGGAAAAAATCCTTTTGATATATCAGATAAAAGATCACAAAGGAATGGATTTTGCTATTTCTGTAAACTGGGTGAAAAACAGAATTATATTGTATTGGCATAGTCATTGTGATGATAGAAGTTTGGAAAAAAACCTTTTCCTATAATGTGACATGTTTTCAAAAAGATGAAAATATACTTCTTAAAAAAAGAGAAGAGCGGAGGAACATCTCCTCTGCTGAATGCTAGCAAAATGCTTAATCCTGGTTTAGGTACCAAATTCTGCAAAATGCGCAGATTACACAGATTGGTTTTAAAATTATTCAGTGTTGTCTTTGCCAGCATCACAACCTTTCTGCATTGGCTGGGTTTGAATCTCTCGATCAAAATCACAGCGACCCACAGATACGGAGCCAGAACAGACTGATCCGGTTATTGCCTGGGGGGGCTGACTTGACTGCAGGCCATCACATCCCATGTAATCTGCCCTTTCTCAGGAATTCTTGCATAAGGGAGATGTTTGCTTGACAGAATCTTGAGTTCTCAGTGCTTTTTGCTTCTGCTGAATCTCCTGAGTTCTTAATTGCATTCCTCTCACCATCTGACACCTCCTGAGCAATTACAGTGCAATGGTTTTTATCCCCTCCCTGCCACCAAGGTATATAGGAAAGATCCAGATAGTAGGCTGTACTTCTGCTTTTTGCTGCCTTTTCAAGTTGCATCCAAATACACGTGTAGCAAGTTGAACAATGAGGTGAAAGTCAGTGGCTGACATGGGGAGTGACTTCCATTAGACTGACCTGTTTGCTCAGCTGAAACTGCCTTATACTCAACCAGATCTTTAGTCCACTGAAATCAGACTTAGGTAAAGTTATATTTTGGGCTTACAGCTCCCAGAATCACCCTACCAGCATGGCCCACAAGGTGGCAGGGAGATTCTAGGAGTGATAGTTCATAAAAGTAACTTTCCATTGCTCTTACTAAGCTCCGTATGGTATGTGGATAGCAGTGGCTTTGCAGAGTTTAGATGTGGCTTTTCCTAGCCTACTTGAAGATGTGAGGAATTGAATCTGAGCAGTTGAATATGCAAAGCTGCCATGCTGTCCTACTGAGCCATAGTCCTTTTTCCCAAATCAGTGATTTCAAGCATAGGAACGTAGGAAGCTGCCTTATATCAGGTCTGGTTCTGTTTAGCCCAGTAATAGGCTACCTACTTGGACTGGCAGGAGCTCCTCAATGTTGAAGGGTGGAAGAGAGCTTTCATACAGCCTGCTGCATGACCTTTCAACTGCCAGAGTTTGATTCTGGGACCTTCTCCACGCACACAAGGGGTGCTGCCGTGGGGCTGTGGCCCTTTCAAAAACTGCATACATTGCAACAATGTAGTAAGGAGGCCACTTTCTACTTGGTGGCCCCACGAATTTCATGGAGTTTTCTTAGGCAAGGAATACTCAGAGGTAGTTTGCCATTACCCTTCTCTGAAATATAGCCTATAGCACCTGGCATTCTTTGGTTGGCCCCCCATCAAAGTACTAATCAGGCTAGAGGTTAATAATTTCAAATACTGCTGGTAGTAACTACCTTTTGTCTGTGCGTGTGAACACAAACTGGGAAAATCAGAGATGGTAGTTAGAATATTGGACTGGGGCTCTGGAGATCCAGTATTGCTTCTCCTTTGGTCATTTCCGCACCGGGCTTTTAAAATGGTGTAGAGTGATCTCCAACGGAGGTCTTCTACACTGTAGAGTGGACTGGGGCGGACTACTTTTTATAGTTCCGTACCCCAGTCCGGTTCTGCACGACCGGAACTGTCGCACAGCATGGTTTTTAAAAACCTCTTTTTAGAGCAGTGGTTCTCAACCTGTGGGTCCCCAGATGTTTGTGAACTTCAGCTCCCAGAAGCCCTGAGCATTGACCATAGTGGCTGGGGCTTCTGGGAGCTGAAGTCCACAAACATCTGGGGGCCCACAGGTTGAGAACCACTGCTTTAGAGGTTTTTAAAAAGCACGGAGCGCGCAAGTCCGTCACCGTGCTCCGGAGCAGATTTGCAGACGCGCGCAAGTGCATGCCTGCAGACCTTCCGGGGGCGGGCTTTCGGCTGGCGAGCTTCTCAGGTTGGTGGAGAGCCTCCACCAACCGGGAGCCACCATTTTGGACGCGGAGAACTGCGGAGTGACAGACCCGCCCTGCTGCTCTTCGTGATGGACTCACCCAGACGGAGGAAAAATCCGGTGAGTCTCATTTCTGCCCGATTCACACCCCACGTGCGGAAAGGGCCTTTGAGCCGTGATGGTCTCTTTCATGAAACTCGCCTTTGGGGTAGTCACTTTTTCTCAGCTTGACCCACCTAACAGGGTTGTTGTGAAGAGTAGATGGGGTGGAGAGCTGTGTGTGATGCCTTGAGCTTATTGGTGGAAAAAAAATAATGTCATAGTGTCCTTAATAAAAGTGAAAAGGAACAGGGCATTGTCCAGTCCCAATACTACTTTCAGGAAAAGAGAAAATAGTTTTCCCCCCCACCATTCAAACAGAAGGCAGTAGTGATGAGGATTTTGAAAAATGTGGAAAAGTGCTACCCATCCTCTGTCTCCTCTGGTCTGGAGAGTATCATTGTTTGGCTATGCTTCTTTAAAATGCAGACTTACAAAATGCAGTTTACAAAACTCTGATATGTAATACAAATTTATATTTTGGTTTATATTTGCTAGACAAGTTAGAGAGCCCCACTAATAGGAAACAAAAATGACTTTTCACGACCTGATGTGCTTTCATCACCAGTCCAAACATACTCCGCAAAGCTAAGTACAGTTTGCATTTGCAGATTTGACTTTCACAGATTTGATTATTTGTGAATTTCTACAACCTTTGCTCCCCCACCTTTTCCAGGGGAACTTTCCCTCTTGTTAGCTCCAATGAGGCCATGCAGTCCTTTAAAAACTTGCCTCTGGAACTCCTTCTTCTCCTCCTCCTCCTCCTCCTCAACTAGCAGCTGCCTAGCCAGCTAAGGATGCCGTGCTGCCTGATTTCTCAGCACTACAAACCTTCTCTTGGTGCCCCCCCCCACATCCAAGGAAAGAAATGGGTGTGGGAGAGAGGAAGTATAGGACCACCATGCCAATCTATCCCTCTTTCCTTGACCTAGATTGGAGTCTCGGTGTCTGTTCTCCCCACCATACCTTAGTCTGCTTCCCACAGACACATACACACATATTTTGACATGTGCGGTTTTTCCAGTTTTGCGAGTGTCCTGCATCCTTAAACCTAGCAAATATGGAGGGCTGCCTGTATTAATGCTTGTAAGTCTTCTTGGTTGTTAATGAGTCCCTTTAACATCACATCATGATGATGCACCAGCAAAATGGCTTGCCATTGTGACACCTGGGAGGACTACCTCACTATCCACAGATTCCCATTTTGGTTTTCTTTTTGTCCATCCTTCTGATAGGTGGCAGATGTGTGTATGTGCGCATATGTGTGTAGAGCTTTCATACCACATGGCCCCTTAGTGGAAACTGGGGCATGTACATATTTTTGTGGAAATGTTGCCCACAGGGATTGTGCCTCCCCCTGTTTTTGTGTGTATGTGACAAAACAAGTACTCTCCTCACCACAAAAGTAACCCAAATTGCAGTACTGGATATTCTCCATCAGAATGAAATCTTATCCATTCATTTGCTAAAGGACTGATAAGAAATCGGAGGCCTTCTAGATGTTAGACTGCAGTTCCCACCTGCCTTAACCAGCATAGCCAATGGTGAGAGATCATGTAGTCTGTCATCTTAAGAGCTTCTTCACCCCTGCTTTATACTAAAGAAGATAAGGGACTGTGCTTGGGAACACCATTGGGATAAGTGCTACAATATTTTCTTGCCTTTGTAAGAGAAAGATCCAATGCAGAACGTGTCTCAAGATTTGGCTGTTTGCTGCTTCAAAACTGCTTTATTCATGAGTCACTGCATATGCCGAACAATCAATGCACACATAGATTTTTTTGCTTTATATACATACCTGGGAAACCCCACTGCTGACTGGGGCATTCTGTTGCATATAGATGGTCAACATTCATGCAACTGTATGTGATAGAACTCAGCACAAGATCCTGTACAGAATTAGTGTCTACAAACAGAAGATCTCTGTTCCTCAGTTAAGGCAAACATGAGCCATCATTTGCCTGTTGCAAATAAATGCATGTGTTCAGCCTTGAACTTTTCCCAGGAAGAACGACTGCTTGGTTAAAAATCCCCAAGGAATGGTGAGAGAGAAGAACTGGTTGCAGATGAATAATGCAAGCATATTCTATTCTGCCAGATCTAACACATGCATGAAGGCCGAGGCATGCTGTCTGAATTGACCGGGATATGTGAGGAGGGGTAGTTGAACTACATTTCCTTTCTGGCCTAGGAAGTTCAGCAAGTGGAGATCGGGAGGGTGAGAGACTAGGAGTGATAGCATGAAAGTTGTGTGAAAATCCGGAGTGTCCTCCTGCTTTGTTTGGCCCTCCCTGGATACAGTCAGAAAAGAATCCTGGCAGAAGAAAGTTTAGCTGCAGGACAGGAACACCACCCTGAGCTGTATCAGCTTTACAAGTTTTAAAAGCATTTTTGGACAGTGCACTGAGAAAGCTCTCAGGAAAGCTGTAGGCAGCAGTGCTTTGTTTTTTGGGGGGTAGAGTGGTGGTGGGGTATATGGCCTAGAAATAGGCTTGCAAACCATCTCTGTTGGAGCTGGATCACCTTAATGGAGGCAGGGGAGGATATCCTTCCCAAATAGTGAATAAATGTACTCTGTACAGGCAAAGAGGCACTTTCTAATATAATATACAGTCAGCCCTCCACATTTGTGAGTTTCACTTTTGCGGATTTGATTATTCATGAATTATTTGCTGTCACCTCTGCTGCCTCCCTAGGCCATTTTTAAAAAGGACTGCAAGTCTCCTAAGACTAAGAAACTCTGAATGAGCCCCTATTAAAAGTGGTGTAGGGCAGCAGTGGAAGTGGCAGTAAGCCCCACCAGCCACCCACTTCTGCCTTGTGAAGGAACCCTGATGCCTCAAAGAAATCCATGATGGGTTGAATATGGTGATCATACATATTTGTGTGTTAAATATGGTTAGGGAGGGCCTAGAGTTATTCATGGTTTTTTCACTTCCACGAGGGTTCTGGAGGAATGATTGTACTTAATCTTTTTTTCTTTTTTCCTTAGAGAGAAGTTAGCAATAGTGAGAGGAACTGTGCTAAATGAGCATATTTAAAGGAGGAAAGGTAAGGCTATAAGAACAGCATGGGAGCTGTGGTTCTCCAGCTACTATTAGGCTTTTATCTCCCATTACAAAAATCTTTTGGGCGTGTTGGCTGGGGCTGATGGGTGTTGGCGTGCAGCAACATCTAAAAAGTGACAGCCGGCGGGAGCCACAGCTGCTCATCATTCTAACATTCCTGTCCCTTACCAGCTTTCCTGTTGGGAAGTCTGCTAGGCACCACACATGTGGGAAAGGGTAAAAGTGAATAGATGGGAGCAGCTGCTCTACCTCCCACCATGGAACAAAATCTCAACGTCCACATCCAGGCAGCAGCAACAGCAGCAGCATGGTGGCAGTGAACCCAGAAGCATCCCAAAGTGCTGAAACTAATTTTTTGGAGTCAGGTCCAGCAACTTGGATAGCTTGTTTAAATTTCAGACTAAAAGCAGGAACAGATTGACTGCCTCACTCATATCAGAGTGACCAGTCCAGGGGAAAAAAAGGCAACACTGAGCAAGGCAGAGGCTCAATGATTCCTTGAAGGAGGCTGTTTTTCTACTTCCTGAACCCTGATCATAGTCCCAAACTTTGGGCTGAGCTTGGATTTGAACCCAGACCTCCTTGAAGGAAAAGAATGTGGAATTCTGTGGAACTTGATGGAATTCTGCTGGTTTGAACTTACCTGTCCTGTCAGTATTAGTACATTTTAGCAACAACCTGCATGTCAGCTTCCGGCGCCTGTGTTTGGAATGCCTGCTCTGCCATAAAAAAAAAATTAAAAAGAATCCTGCTAAGGGCTAAGTAGCCCTGTCACCCTGTTCCCTTTCCTTCAGACCTTCCTCAGGGCTCAGCCTGCTCTGCTTAGCTGACCAGAAGTCCAGTTATACAGTAAATCCCTGAATTTGTATAATCCTGTCAAAAGCCACCTAAGCTAGTGCCATCTCATCTAGCAACAGAGAGTGCCACAGGTCAGTTGCACACCTGGCAAAGTTTTAATTGCTTGAAGGCAGTGGTCTGTAGCATACAGGATTGGCACGTTCAGCCCACCCATCTCAGGGTTCCCTTTGACCACTCTTCCTTCTTGCTTGCTGTCTTTGGGAATCTAGAAGTGTGTGTGTATTTGCTTGTGTAATGCAATTCTTACATTAGCAGCGTGGCACTTCTACTTTCTGATGCATCATTTGACATAGGAAACATGTGAGCTCTAGTCAACTGTTAACTTACTGCCATGGGCATCTGACCACTTCCTACGTCAGTTGTCTGCATAATGACCCTGGCCATTTCCACACGAGGCTGTTATAGTGCTGTGATTCCACTTTCAACATCTGCAAACTGCAAACCCCAGGATTCCATAGGATGTTGAAAGTGGAATCATAGCGTTATAACAGCCTTGTGCAGAAATGGCTCCTGTCATTAAATTTTTACCACAAGTTGAGTGCAGGCATTTCATAAAATTGTGTATCTACCTATGGCTTTGAAGTCTGTCTCATCTTGAGCTCCATGTCATTTTGAATGGTTAGGTCAAAGCAATCTACTTTTCACTAGTCCAAGGAATCTGGTCCACCAACAAGTTCATAGGTTTTTGAGTGAAAGTGTTGAGAAAATGCCACACAGAACCCGCCCCACTGTAGGAACATTGCAAGAAATCTTCCAACCTTGTTACCTGGATCCACCAAAAGAGGATGTTTTCCTGTGGTAGGAATAATAATAATAATAATAATAATAATAATAATAATAATAATAAATCCTCTGTTGTACAGTAGCATGTGTTCTTCTGCCCCCTGCTGTTGGGAGACAGCAGTGTGCACCACATGATTAAAGGGAAAATTGCTCCTCAACAAAAGATTGTGTTTTGTTGTTATTAATACTAAGTCAAAGGCCCGGAGACAGCATCTTTTTCTGAGACTCCCCAATCTTCCTGCATACTATACAGCCAGCCGCATATCAAACATCCTGAGAAAATGATTTTGGAATACCCCTGTGTGTGATGTGACTTGTACATGCAGCCAAAACAGATCCCCAGTCCTCTGGGCCAGCCCAGGCTGGTGTCACATGAACTGCAGGGAGAGAGAAACTGCTAAGATGGAAACTTGGACCCAGTACAATCCAAAATCCACTGTCCCTGCTTGCTCAAAAAGGAAAAGGAGGATTAATCATGCGAGTGAGCAAGAATTGAAGCAAACCAGTGCAAAACCTGAACGAATCTGTGCTGTTTGCAGGGCTGGCCCATTTTCAGGTAGAGAATCCAAATAAGCAACTTTGAACTATCTGTAAAAAGACACTATCCCGTGGGAAATTCTCCAGCATAAGCAACAATGAAACAAACTCCACATAACATTATGTTCTTGTTAATCTGGGTAGCACTGGTATGAGAGAATCTTCTAGCTGACTCTGCTCCATGGGTCCCACTCCCAATCAAAATTCTCAAAATTTGCTGCCAATGACAGATTACCATTCAGAGTAGGAAGGGGTGTCCCTCCAGATGTTAGACAGAAACTCCCATCAGCTCTGGCCAGCCTGATGGTGAAGATACAACAGCTTGGAAGGCTGCACTTTTTCCATCCCTGATGGAGGCTATCAGACCTGTCAAAATTTCTCTCCTTGAGAGTCATTTCACACCTAACAGTCTGAATGAGTGCACATCAGTGAGCAGTGATCTGCGCCAATTAAAACCACAGTGCTTCAAGTGCGTGCACATTCTTGCATATGCTACAGACATATTCTGAGAAGTTAAAATGGCAGAGTCTGGATCTGTGCCATCATGAGCCCATTCACATCATGTCATGTAGAATGGCCCTCAATAAAAGAAATCACATTTGGGGGGTTAGAATCCTTTGCTCCCACTTTTTGGACAAATCTGAACAGAAGGATTTAACACTGATGTTCCTAATTTAGTGATAGTAGCAATTAAAACTTTTAAGAACTGGGCAGGAAGATCAATCTTGCCTGAACTCCATTTAGCAGCTTCGCAAGCAATACAAGTTCTTCACCGAGATGTCCACAAATGGGCTGCTGGGGACTGAAATGAGAGGGAGGAAACACTTCTTTCCCTGAAATCGTACCCCCCACTCCCATACATTGTCCAGGGATCTCTGAGCTTACTGAATTTTGCACAGTGACACCATCAGGAAGAGAATGGGATTATGGATTGCTGTACCTAAATTGAGACCCAGAGAGCCTGTTTTCAAGCTAAGACTCCTGAGGTGGAGCGGAGTTGGAGGAAGGAGAATACACTTGCTTGTCGAGATGGAAAAGGCAGAGAGCAACACTTCTTGCTCTGAGTACTGATACCTGGCTTCACCACTCTGGTAGCTTCAGACTATCTGACAAACACAGAGGTTCCTGGACCATATCACTTCTCCTTCTGCACCCTAAGTGAACACACTGTCCACTCTAGCTTACTGGGAGTGATTGCAGTCTGAAGCCATGATGCTCCCAGTCCAAGCCCAGAAATCCCTCATAGACACAAAGACTGAATGCAGGCGCAAGTGAGCCTTATCACTTCTTTTATTGTTGTCAAGGGTGGGAGAGGCGGGGGGAGGAATAAAAGGTGCTATGTGGGATGAAGCAGAAAGGCATTGGTGCCAGCAGTAAAGAGAGAGGGAGTGGAGCAGGGCAAGTCTAGCATGGACAAACGGATGGTGGTTAGAGAGACAGACACTCTGGGGTGAACAGGACACCTGGGGTTGGGCAGAATGGAAGGACGGAAAGGAACAGGTTGCCCTGTAGGCTTCAAGGACTGAGGTAACACGGGGCAGGCCTGGCGTGATTCATGCCAGCTGGGGGGGAAGGAGAATCCCATTCCTCCCCCACACGCCAGTGTCTCTATTGCTCTGAACTTCAGTCACAGTTTTGTAAGGGGCAGAGGGTTGGGGAAGAGTAGCGTGGCCAGTGCATCGGCCATGGCATGGAAGACCTTCCTCCCTGGGCTATTCTGTCTGGAGCCTTGCATCGTACCTCTGTTTGGGAAGATGGGAAGCTGTGCATATGTGTGTATGTGTGTGCGCTTGAGAAAGAAAGAGAGAAGGTGGGAGGGTAGGACAGAAAGAGAGAGAGAGAGAGAGAGGAGGGAGAAAAACTCCATTGTTCCATTAATCAACACATGCAAATGTGCACACACAAACACACTCACACACACACTCCCTGATAGGCGCCAACTAGGATGTGTGCCAGGGAATTTGACAAGCATCTGGAATTTTATTACTCTGGGTGAGTTTGGGCTTTGGGAGGATGGGGCTGCTTAATCTCCAGGAAACAAACAACCTGGCCTCTTGGTTAATGTCCCACCCACTCAAGAAAGGGGTGGAGGGATGGGACCCCATGCTAAGTAGACTCAGCACAGGGGGAAGTGAAAGAGAGAGGTTGTGCTACCATGGCAACAGCACAAATAACCCAAAGGAAAGGTCTGAAACAGACAGAGAGACAAGTGACTCTTAAGGAGAGAAATCCCTGCTCTTCTTCTCACAGCAGTACTCTTGACCATGCCCTTGTTTCCAGGCTAGGTGATGGAGTCCAGTGCTTGTCTCAGATCAGAGGAGGGAGGCCTCCTGGTTCCTCCAGGTGGGGTAACCACAACTGAATCGGTGGACGTCTGTTGGTCCATCTGCCTCTTAGTGCAGGAGGAAGAGTCGGTGGGAGGGCTATGGGAGCACAGTACTTGCTCTACCAGTCTCTTGTTGAGGTGCAGTGGTGGGGGGCTCTACTGGGGCAGGGGTAGGGCCCCATTGCATGGAAGCGCAGTGAGGGTGGGGCCAGCACAGGGAAGGGCAAGTGGGGAAAATGGGGCAGGGGGATATGTACATGGAGGTGCCGGCCAGCATTATTGCAGTAGGGGCTCTTTTTGAATGGAGACCCTATCTTCTGTCCCGCACACGCACACACATACACACCCCCACCTCTCAGTGCAAGTGGATAATGGCTTCTATGATTGGGAGGGGGGAGCACACCCCTCCCCTAGCTCTGGGATGGAAAGAGATGGCTTGCTGATCAGTCCCTGAGGTACCAGAACTGCCTCCCCTTTCAGTGCTCCGCAAAGTCCTGGAGAGGCCATGCCGCTCCCCAACCCTTTCGTACCTCAGGAGATGTGACTGATACACGCACATGTGCACACACAGACACACACGCACACAGACACACACAAAGAACACACCTCAGCTCAGCCCATTGGGGGAGCCCAGCACTTGTGCAGATTTGGCTGGGGCCCCAGATCGGGGTTGAGAGCAGGGCCGTGCATGTGTGTGTATGCGGAAGGGTGGGATTGTCCCTTTTCTCTTTTCAGAAAAAAGAATTCCATTTCCAGTTAAAAAGGAAAAAAAAAACGGGCAAGGAGGGAGCACGGTGCTCCCGTCAGATGGGACTGGACGCCGTGTGACATTGCCAGGACTGGTTGCTAGTTGCCAGGGGGGCGGATCCAGTGGTGCCAGGAGTCCCAGGACTGTGGCAGGCAGGTGGGCGGACGGGCGGCATCAGTACGGCGAGAAGAGGATGGGTCCGTGTGCAGTTCGGATAGGCCCCGGAGCTGGGCGCAGGAGCGGGTGCGTCAGAGGCGGGCCCTGCAACAGTGGGGGCGTTGGGGCTGGTCGAAGCGTCAGCGGGGTGGAAGCAGCTGCTGCCATGGCAGCTGCTACAGCCAGTGGATTGGGCAGCAATCCGGCTGCCAGTGACTTAGGAAGCTCCTTGGGGAAGGCCAGAGAGCCCTGCAAATGGGGAAAAAGAGGGAAGGAGGGGAAGAGATCAATCAAAGGAAGACAGGAGCATCAGCAGAGCAAATCCAGATTCAAATCTCTTTTCAGCTGGGAAACTCACGAGTTACAGCTCAAAGGATATTTCAGAGAAGTACAAAATGATTAAAAATATCCCCCCTTCTCTAAAACGTGAATTTTTAATGTTGGATTTGAAAAGCAGCCTTCACCATGCTACTTGTTCAGCTTGGTGGGGTTTCAGTTATCAAGCTGTCTCAGGTAATAGTGTGCTCCACTACGTTCAGACAAGGAGCTGCATACTACTCCTTGCTCACCCTGGAAAATGTCTGCCCCAACTTACCGTCAGCTCTGCCATGCCACGCTGCTTCTTGTGCCTACTCAACAAGGGGTTGGGCTTCCCAGCTACTCCATCCCGGTGCCGTCGGCTGGAAATGTGCTGTGAAACCAAAGAGGAAGAACAAGATGAAATGCTTATGAGCATCTGAAGGATATTGTCCCCCTGACTTGACCACCCTGCCATGCCTGCTGCCATCTCCAATCCAGTAGTGAGCACAAAACTCAAAAGAATGTGGTCTCAGCATCCTCAATGGAACCACTTCTGGATATAGTTGGGAGCTTGCAATGCTTTATGAGCAAACATACTACACACACACACAGATGCAGAAGCCCACATTCCAGTGTGAGACTGGTCCAAGACTGTTTGACGCCTGAAGCAGAAAATCCCAATGGCAGGACAAATAATCTCTGGCCCCACCTCTACTCCCACTCTTAATAGGAAGCATAATTCACCAGGGACTCCTTCTGCACAGTCTGTACTGAAATGAACAAAAGTTGCATGACAGCACTTATGTGTCCCCTGGATATACTCTATGGATTGTTTTTAACACACATATACAAAAGGCAGAAGTTGAAACACTTTGCTCATTTTGCATTTTTTATTTCTGTTTATTAATCACTTTAACCAATCAATCAGTCAATCAATCCTAGTGATTAACTAGAGATCCAGCGTGGTATATTGGTTTGAGCGCTGGGCTATGACCCAGGAGATCAGGGTTTGATTCCCAGCTCAGCCATGGAAACCCACTGGGTGACCTTGGGCATGTCACACACTCTCAGCCCATAGAAAACCCTTTGATAGAACCTATCAGCCTTAGGGTTGCTGTAAGTCAGAAACTACTAGAAGGCACACAACAACAACGAGTGATTAACTACATTCTTCTGGGATCTAGGATGAACTTAGAAATACTAAGTTTTGCTTTTTAATCACTCTCCTTCACAATAAATTTTACTGGCTTTTTGTCCCTCCCATGTTCTTAATATATTAGTTTTAAAAAATTGTAAGCCACCTTGAGTCCCAGTATTAGGGAAAAGGCAAGATATAAATGAATAAAATAATAGTAATAAATAACAATGAGTTAGATCAGGTCTCTGGCTCAGCACAGGGAACTAAGTCAGACCCTTTTTGCCACTTGAGCGGGCTGACTCATCCACAATGGGCTACAGCCAGAGCTTGTACTTCTCAAATAAGAAATCTTGATACAGGTCTTAGGATACCCTGGAATCTCTGTCCTTTGGCACACAACAAAACTTGTGCTCTTTAATCCCTGACATTCTGTGTTGTCTCAGAGGCACTGCCTTCTTTAGTAGCTAACTCATAGCTGATAGCTGACCCAGGTAAAGGTGTATGTGTGGGAGAGGCATTCAGGGTTGAGCCCTGGTTCCATAACCATCTTGGCTACTCCTGCTTCCTAGGAGCCAGGAAGTCCCCCTTAAAAAGAAACATTATCCTAATCTTGTGCCTAGGTCCCTCACCTGTTTGAGCTGGATCTCCGAGTTGACTTTGACGTTGCAGATTTCACAGTGGAAGGTTCTCTCCTGAGCACTGGGGTCCTGGCTGCCTGGCTCTCCTCCAGCTGTGGGGCTCAGGCGTGGATATGCCTTGATTGGCCCCAAGCCGCTGCGTGCTTCCAGGATAGTCTTGTGCTTTGTACCTAAGCAGAGAGCAGGAAGTGGTTCAATGACAGTAAAGGCGTCAAGTACCCTCTTGAGAAAGTTTTGTCGAGCAAGGACATTTCCTTAATAGTGCTCCCCGTTGGATGCTTCCTCCAGAAAGAGTGCTTTGTGCAAAACTGAGAATCTAGCCCTCCACAAACCAGAAATTTATTCCCTACTGTTGTACTTTAATTGTAATCACAGGAATTATAGTTGCATGTTCTGTGTAAGCTGACCAAAATAAGATGGGGCTGGGAGGACACTCAGCATATGGCCTTTTCTTTGGTGGCATCTTCTTTACAGAATCAACTTTCCAGGTTAATTAATAGGTACCCTTCCTTAGTTCTGTGATGGGCCATAGGACCCTTTCCAGTTCCATGATTCTATGTTAATAAGTCTTGCCAGGTAAACCCTATAATTAGGGCATTGCACATTGAAGGCACATAACAATAACAGCAACCTTGACTTTTCATCAACCTCACAATCTTGTTTAGAAGGAAATAGCTGTGGCACGAGGGCAAGGGAGCATGTCTTAAGATAAGCGTCAAGGCCATTTTAAAATAGCTAGATATCAAGTTTGTGTCAATTACACTTCAAGTTCAAGGAAAACCCCAAGAAGCCCAGGGGATCAAAGCTGTCAGGGTGTGAAAGTGACATGGAACACAACCACATCCACTCTCCCAGCAACGTTATGAGGCCTTTAGTCTCATAACTTGGTGCACATCCATGACAACTAAATAACACATGCCAGGGCTCTGGATCCTTAGGCAGGCCTATCAGATCAAATCAGACTGCGGGATAACAAACTGGACAGCTGGCAGATGTCGAGAAAAATCAACTGAGTGTGCACTAAAACTGGTCAGGCCTGTAGCCAAAAACTGTGGTGGTGACAAGGCCTAGGGGTATGCCGAGGGCCTTTCACGAGTCTCCAGAAAACAACAAAAGCCTAAATTCTAATGATGTAATAAAATTATTTATTTTTCCTTGGAAATTGCAGTAAAGTGTATTGAGTATCATTTTAATATATTTTACAGCACCAGTGCTTTTGCCATATGGGCCAAAACTTGCTGGCAGGAGCAGGTCTGCATCTTACCAAGCTGCTCACCAAGTTGAACAAAGCTGGGCAACCTGTAGTCCTCCAGAGGATGACAGGACTGCAAAGTCCACAGCCCTAGCCAGCATAGCTGATAGTAAAAGACTATGGGTATCATATCCTTCCTTACATCTCTTTCAGTCATGGATAGGGAACTCTCCCATCCAAATAATTTGGGCTACAGCTCCTACAATCCCTTATGCTTTGGACCTGCAAGCTGGTCCAAAACATCAGAATGGAAGTTTTCCACCTCTTATTTTAGCAAATGGGCTAGAGACGCTTTCTTTAAATGCTGAATATTTAGTGAAGAGACTTAGGAAGCTTTCACACTACACCATTATAGTGCTATACTTTAACCGCCATGGTTCTGTCCTATGGAATCCTGGGGTTGGCGGCTGAGGGAGCGGCCTTTAGAATCGTCAGCTGGAGAACTTTCCTCTGGTGCCTAAACTATAAGCACCAGCATTCCATAGGAGGCAGCCATGGCAGTTAAAGCAGAATGAAAGTGCTATAATTGTACAGTGTGAATGGGCCTCTAGGATGGCCATACGGAATATCCAGATTTTCACCTTTCTTTTATGAAGATAAAAACCAAGATCCATCAACTCACATTATTAATTAAAATAAAAATAGCGTTCTATAACATAGGAAAGTGTGATTAAGGGAGTATGTGGATATTACACATGGCCAAAAAAATCACTTCACAATACAGCATTCTAATCTGAGGTGTGATTAAGGGACACAGTAATTCTATGATACCCTGGACCAATAAAGGCGAATGTGGACTTGGTGCAGAAGAATGGAAGGAAGGTTGGTTGGTTGACTGGTTGGTCTATATACTGTGAACTGAAATAACTCAAATTATGTTCTAAAAATGTTGCACAAATTAAACAGAGCTGCTTAGAGTACTTTCAGAATTTATTCTGCTTTTGCTACGCATGGACAAAAGTAAAGAACTATCCAGGATATTGCAATCATGTCTTCTGGGAGCTAGAAATCCTGTTAAAATTTGCCTCAGGTTTTTATGACAACACAGATATCACTCACTCACTGATAAGCCCATAAAGGCTAGAAGCTTGTATTATTATTATTTTTTTACATTCAGATCCTCTGGATGCTGAATTCTGCACCCAGTATTATTTTTTGCTTTTGTTAAGTCTGCAGAATTGCAGAAAACACCATGCAGACACATTATTCATCTTCAGAGAAAAATGACATTAGCCACATTTTTACACAACATCTCAAAGTACTATGCACTTTATCTTGTGCCAGCATTAAAATCCTCTGCAGCTCAGAAAGTATTCTGAATCTCACACTGGCCCTTCAAGGAAGAAGAAGCACAGCTCAAGGTTAAATGCGCAGAAGGTCTGATGTTCAGTTCCTGACATATCCAGTTAAAGAGATCAAACAGCAGGTGAGGAGAAAGATTCTTTCCCTGGTCCTTTCCATTTTTTTGCCTGAGAATAAATGGTACTGAGCTAGATGGACTAACAGTCTGACTCTGACATGGTACAAGGCACCTCCATAGTTCTACATATAGCTGTTTCTGGAAGCTGTGGGAAAGTGTTCACCTAGCCAGTGTACTGCAGTGATCTGAGATTTGGACTAGGACTCTGGGAGACCAGCACTGAAATTCCTGCTCAGCCATGGAAGCCTGGTGGGTGACCCTGGACAAGTCACACTCCCTCAATCTCAGAGAAAAGCAATGGCAAACCTCTTCCGAATAAATCTTGCCTAGAAATCCCTATTGTAGAGTAACCATAAATCATAGGCCATTTCCACACTGGACTGTTATAGAGCTATTATTCCAGTTTCAACATCCTATGGAATCCTGGGATTTGCAGTTTAGGGAGGGGCCTCAAACCCCAGGATTCCATAGGAGTTGAAAGTGGAATAATAGCACTATAACTGTCTAGTGCAGAAATGGCCATAGTCAACTTGAAGGCACACAACAAAGCACAGAATATGCCAGTTGAGAATGTTAGTTGTGGAATAAATTCCTGGTTGAAATCTCATCTCAGTCATAAAGTCACTCATGAGGTGGTCTTTTTTTAAAAAAGTTTTTATTGTAAAAAAACAAAACAAAAACATAATATCATGAGGTAGTCTTAATTAAGCCACATTTTTCTCATCTCAGCCCTGTCATCTAGTCTACAGCATGGGGGTAATAACATTTCCTTACAGGACTGAAACAAGCCTTCCTTAGGACTAAACTATACATTGCATTAAAAAGTGCATTAAAAGGTGTTTTAACTAATGTGCTCAAAAGTGGCCAAATCTCTTTCATTAGAAAAACCAGTCACATGGATCTCTGATTTGGAAGAGGATTTTTTGGAGCAAGAGGGGAGTGCAACTCTTTCTCTCCATATTCAACTTGCTGTTTGCTATGTTTACCTGAAGCAAATAGGACCTTCATGGAGGTAAAAACAATATGGGCACGAAAGGGCTAAACACCCCTTACTCACTTTTGACCAGATTGAAGAAATTGTGCTGGCTTTTTGATTTCCATAGAAAGACATCTGGCCATTTCTAGCACTTTTGTTAAAAAGGCTTTTAAATGTATGTGTAGTCTACGTGAAGTTCTCTAAATAACTGAAATATGCTATAGAAGTGCTAAGCAGTAGTGGCATTTTAAAAAGATTTTAAAGGAGAGAGCTATCGGGATTCAGTACAAGACAAGGCCTTGAATACTTTGCTGCTGATGTGGTCTCAACCGGGCTTGAGGCTTCTTCAGTAAGGTACTTGGCATCATCCAGCCTTGTTCTAACAAATTCTTCTCTTGTTACTGATCCCCAGTGAAGAACAAGTTTTTCTGGGTAATAGTTCCATGCTATGGAACATCTGACAATTACATTTTTGACAAAACGGAGGACAGAGCCCTGCCAACACATACTTGCTTGCTAAGGTCCCATTTTCAATGGCACATACTATATTTCAGGTCCTAAAGTCCAGTTATATAAGAGGGTGATATGTGACACCCTGTATTTGAGAGCAAGCACCAGCTGTGCTCCCACCAGACCAACCCCAAACGTTTGGTATGCATGCAGCAATCAGGCCTTGCATACATATAAGCCAGGGGGTCTGTCTGCTGGGATTGTAGCTGGCATGACATTGCTCTTCCTCCTCTTCATCCCTCTGGTGTCCTCTTGTCTCTCTATTAGAAATTAGAACATGAGGACTGAAAAGAGGTGAGGTGATGGTAGGTAGAAAGGACCTGCAGATGGGAAGGTGGATATAGTTCTCATTTTGCAGTGTCTGGCCTGCCACTGCAACATCTGCATACGTTTTGGGGTTTCCGAAAGGTTTAAAATCTTTTAAGAGCGCTGTGATCTCTCAAGAGGTCCTCTCATGGAACTTGAGGTGCCTTGCACAGACCTGCCTCGCACATCTTGCAATGTTCTGCAGAAACCCTGATAACTCTACTGCTAGCTTGGCTGGCAGGCAGAGTGAGGCAATCCCTTCAGGCACTAAATTGAGTTGCCATTAAGGGTGGCAAGTTGTCCATTGCTTATTTTATATGTTTACCGGTAGAGGAGTAGGAGGGGAAGAAAAGATGTTCTGTTTGGATTTTCCATCTCAGGCACCAAACTGTCTTAGGTCAGGCCGCAACATGCTGCCACATGGTTCTTTCAACACTACACAGTTAGACTGCTATGATTCTCCTTTAACTGCCATGTCAGAAACCTATGGAACCCTGGCATTTGCAGTTGAGGGAGGGGCATTTGGCATTCTCAGCCTGAGAGCTCCTCCTGTGTGTCTGACCAAACCACAAATCCCAGGGTTCCACAGGAGACAGCCAAAGCAGTTACAGTGGAATCACAGCACTGCAGTTGTGTCATGCAGAAGGGCCCACTGTCTTTGCTGACTTTACATATGCTGCTCCTGCTGAATAGTTCTAACCCAACTTTGCTTTCTAAACTTCTTTCACAGCTCCTCAGCTGCCCCTAAGGGGAGCTTAATCATACAGCAACTCTCTACTAGATGTTAATAAGGATGAAACTACATTGGCAGAGGACAGTGAATACCCCAGAGGACATGCTCAGAATTCAACATGGCTTTGATAGATTGGAGAGCTGGTCCTAAACTAAGTGAATTTCAAGAGGTATAAATGTAGGGTATAAAACACATCTAAGCAGGAAAAATTAAATGCACAAATATAAGATGATTAATACCTAGATTGAAAGCAGTACACGGGGAAAAAAGATCTAAAGGTCTTAGTAGACCACAATATGAATCCTGTGTGATGTGGCGGCCAAAAACCAATACAATTCTAGGCAGCATCAACAGAAGTATAGTCTCCAGATAAAGAGAAGTATAGTGCCACTCTTTTTTGATTTGGTCAGAACTCACTTGGACCCTGCATCCAGTTCTGTGCACCACAGTTCAAGCTGGAACATGTCCAGAGAAGTGTGACCAAGAGGACCAAAGGTATGGAAAACAAGCCTCATCAGGAAAGACTTTGGGAGCTGGGTATGTTTGACTTGGGGAGGGAAGACTAAGAGGTGACATGATGGAGTATTGTGCAGAAGACGGAGCGAACTTGTGAGACTAGATCATGAACCAAATAACAAGAAAAGAGACTCCACCTAAATATTTGGAATGACTTGAAATTTCCATCTTTGGAGGCCTTTAAACAGAGGTAGGATGAACATCTTTCTGAACTGCTTTAGTTGTGTATTTCTGCGGGGCCCTTGTGACGCTGCCAAATCTGAGATTCTATGATTCTAGGATGCAAAAGAAAATAAATGAGGGCAGGCTGAAAGGGGCTGGAGTGTGAAAGAAGACATGGTTTGCTGAAGGGAAGAACTGTGTTCAAGAACAGAAGGAAGGCACTTAGGTTTTATATATCCTAGACTCTGCCTTTGCTTCTCCAGACTTGGAAAGCTGGTTGGAAGACAGGGGAGCATGCTGATTTTCCAGAGAGAAGGCTTAAGCAGTTGAGCCTGTGAGCTCATTCCATGGAAAAAGTCTGTCTTGCTGCCAACAGGGGCTCTGTAGCCACACCTAAGGCTCTTCCTACTGTTACCATGGCTACAAGGCCAAAGATGCAAAGCATTATGGGAAAAGGAGGCAAAGTTTGGGACACGGAGAAGGGTAGGGGGAGAAGGAAGCACTGAACAATGGAGCTGTCAGGGCAGAGCCCCTGTGCTTTTAGCGACTACATGAGGCAAAAATTGATTGTGTAGCTTTTCCCCAACTCTGTATTACTACATTTGAGAAAGGTATACCTGTTGAATTTTTGCCTGTTATGTAGCTGATAAAGCAGGGATGGGGATCCCTGAACATGGGCTATGCTGGCTGGGAGTGTTGGGAACTGGAGTCCAAGAATTAGAAGAGTACAACAGAGAGACAGCAGTGGCTGTAAGGTCAAGCAGAGTGCAGCAGTCATTAGAGTAGTTCTATGCAAAAGAGATACCCCTCCTAAGTTTTGTGAGCTATATAGCATACCCAAACAACACATGTCCATCTCTCTACTATTTCAAAGCCCTCACAAGGAATGTTTTTTCTTTATTCCTGGCACTGTTTATCACAGAATTAAAGGAAGCAATAGCTTCATCTTCAGACACTAATGGTGCAATCTTACATATGCCTACTCACAAGAAAGCTCTGAGTTAATTATGTATGGGATTGCAATAGAGATGGAAAGAATATTAACCATTATTTATTTCCTGGTCCAAAAAATGGGTTTCCAAGCACTTGGGAAACTGATTGTCAAGAATAACATAGTGGTAAGAATTGTGTAATTTCTCCCTGCTATTTGCACATGCCAAAGTGTTGAGAAATTATTCTGCACCAGTGGCAGAGCTTGGAGTGTGGGGAGGGGGGTGGGAGGGGGCAGGGCTACAGTACAAGGGACATGGCCATGGCTGTGGTGCGTGGCCAGGGCACGTGGGGGCATGGCCAGGGTGTGCGGGGGCATGCCTACAGGCCGGGAAGCCCCCAAAACATTGCCACTCGGCGCAAACCACCTCCCATGTCCCCCTGTCCCTATGCGACTGTTCTATACAGAAGTACATGTGGGTTCTTTGTGCAAAAACTGTGGGGGTTTGTTGCAAAGCTCCCCCACAATATTATTTCTGCACTGAATAATTTCTGAAACCACTTCATAGGATGTACAAATAC
Source organism: Iguana delicatissima (assembly GCA_948472985.1). Lineage (NCBI taxonomy): Eukaryota > Metazoa > Chordata > Lepidosauria > Squamata > Iguanidae > Iguana > Iguana delicatissima. The sequence continues at coordinate 420,532 of CAOKZL010001451.1, read as the reverse complement.
TACATAACAGCAGCACATATTTCCATAATGGGGGAAAATCTGAGGAACCCTCAGTCTCACTTGTAAGTACAAAATATTGCAATCTAAAAGAAATTCATTTACATATTCTACTTGCCTTTTAGTGCTGCTCAGTTAGCTCTCAGAAACTGAATGATGCCATGGCTATAAAGTTAAGCCTGAAAGCATGTGGAGGTGATACTTATTAAAAACTGAGAAAGGGAGGCTGAATAACTATCCCTGTAGTGGGAAACATAGTTCCTTCCCTGCCATGTGACTAGCCAAACTAGAACAAATTAGGAGGAGCAATGATGCAGATTTGCTCAATTTGCAAAAGATACCAGTTGTAAGAGTCAGCTTTTCTTGATGCAGAGTATAGAATGCCCGGGGACTAAACCTGAAGATTGTGGTGGTGTTGTTTCTTTCCTTTCCACATAGATTACATGTGGCAGGTTGTCACAGCTTTGACAAATAATACAGAATATTAACTTTTGCTTCAAAATACTTGTTACCACACAGTTCAGCTTGCAGGCCACCCCTCCTTTGTAAAGCACCCTGGCAGGGGGATGTTTTGCAATTGGCAAGCTGGAGGAAAGGGGCAATATTTCTATGCCAGGTGATTTTTACATGAAACTCCCCACGACCAAACAGTTTTTATGCTTACAGAGATACTGGGCTCTGTATTTATCTCATAAATATTGAGTCTGGAAGCCTGTCAGAAAAAAAAAATTCCAACACCATGGGGATGGAAAGGATAGTTTCAAACCTGTCCAGTGAGAGAAGGATTAAGCACATAGAACCTCTTCTGCTGCATATCACCTCCTTCCAAGGGCACTTTGCAGAGGAGAAGCAGCTGCTGAATTGTACGGTAAGGGAGACTTTGGCTCTAATTACTGCCCTAAGACCTCTTCCACAATACAAAAAAAATTACCTTTGTTATGGGCCTCAAGTTGAGACAGTGAATTGACGGCTACTTTGCAGAGTGCACAGTATAACAGCTTTTTGGCCTTCTCTTCGTCAGGCTTGGTGCTGCCATTGCTTTGGGGAGTCACCCCTGAAGTGGCCGGTGCTGCAGTCGCTGCTGAGATCTCTCCCGCTTTGCTCCCCCAGGCAGCCCCGCTCTTGGAACTCTGGCTCGGCTCTGGGCAGGGGGCGGAGTGGGGCGCTGCTGCTGCTGCTGCTACTGGTGGAGACGCCAGGCAGGGCTGCTTCTCTGGAGAGGCAGGAGCAGGCACAGGGAGCACCGTCCCTGAGCCCCCTATGCCGTTCAGCTGCTCGGCTGCATGACAGAAAAGAGACAAGGCATCAGGGATGGGGTCAGGAACACACAAACAACACAGCCTATAGCAGGGGTGAGGATGGGTGCAGCTCTTTAGCTGTTTTTGAACTGCAGCTCCCAGCATCCCTTACCATTGGCCCTGCTCGTGAGAGCTGCTGGGAAGTACAGTCCAACAAGACCGGCACAATTCCCATCCCTGCCCTCTGGTGAATGCTGAATTTATGAAATGAGAAGAAACAAGGCTCAAAGCAGAGATGTGGCTAAAGCTCCTTGGGGCTCAGCCAAAGAATCTCATTCGGTTACAGAGCTTAAACCAGAGATCAAGCAAAAATATAACAGAGAGTTTCTGACCTTACACAGCATACCAATTCATCATCACAAAGGGCCACACTTGAGACACACTGAAAAATGAGTGTGTTCACTGGGGATGGGGAATGGGTAGCCCCCCAGATGTTCTAGAATTGTAATGCTCATCATCCCTCAATATTAGTGGTGCCAGTTGCGCCTAACAATCCTGGGAGTGCTACATTGCCCCCAATCCAGGTCTACATCCCTTGCTGTTTTGAAACTAACCACTAGCTTCATGTTGGCCTGAAAACTTTAGAATGTGCCCTTGCCTAAAGCAAAGGGTTGGAGAGCCATTTCTGGCTAATCCAGACTTGCACTAGGCTGCACTGGCTCACCTAGCTGCAACCAGGAGTCATTCCACCATATTGATTGCTCTTTTGTAATCCCCTGCCCCCCAAAAACAAACCAGGTTTCACAAGCCAGAATGGGCCCTTCGAATCTATTTACAGTGTATGTAACATTTGTGACCTTGCAGAAGGAGGTATTCTGTACCTCCCTGGATAAAGGCAGCTTCTTCTGCAATGGCATGTTACTCACAGTCTTTTAGGGGCCAGGGATGGGTAGTATCCAGCAGTGGTTCTGTACCCACAGTTCTGAAGGCAGTTGCTGAAATTGTCCTCCCAGACCTCCAGCTGCCTTGTGGAGGTGGTGGGAGACAAGCTCTATTTTCTGTTCCACAAGCATGATGCAAAACTATAGCCATTTGTCACCTAAAAATCAGTTAAATATGCCTTTGAAACTGGACATTTCAACTGGCATTATATTTGTGCTACTGATTAATTCGAAAGAATAATTCACTGACACAGAACTGTCAAAATGGACAAGCCTTATTCAGTTTTTCATTAAAGATGGGGAATGACCAATATAAGACTTTGGATATCACCTCTCTCAAAACAATGCCTTGATAACAAGTGGTCCAGAGGAGTCACCAATCGCTGTCATAAAATGTGAAGCCATGGTAAGTATTACTTGTACTTTATATAAAATAACTATGCAGAGGACTTTCCTTCTCTTTTAAACATCAAAAATACTTCTTCAGAAAGTTTAAGGGTGATAAATACATGGAGACCATTTCTGTGTTCATGCTCCTGAAAGGCAGACTAATTCTTGTCAACTGTCTCCACAGAGTCATGATCAAAACAACATGTTTTAGGGCTTATTACTTCCCAGAGGTTCCCACTTACAGAAACTGAGATATAGAGGCTAGAATATTGGATTGAGAGTTGAAAGATCTAGATTCTATTTCCACTGTTAGTGGGTGAATTTCATGCAAAGAAAGAAAAAATGAGGGTGTGTATGTTTGCAATACTGAGCATACATGAATTCAGGAGATTTAGTGCTATTTAGTGCTATTAATATTAATATTAATTACACCTTCTAAGGTGCCCTTCTATAGCTCCAGCACAAATGGATGACTGAAGCATCTTAATACTGTCTTGAAAATGCACAATTCATTAAAAAAAATCTAGCTGGCGGATATGTCCTGTTCGCCTACAAAACACTGACTGGTTCCACATTTCACTGTGCAGAATAGAAAGTCTAGGAAAAACAAGGCAGTGAGAGCTGGGAATCTATCTTTCCTAAGTAGCAGATACCAATAATAATGCATTAGTCTCACTTGGCATATTTCAGATCTCAGTGCTGGCATTCAAAACAGGTTCCAGAGCTGAGCCCTGGCTTAAAATTAAACTGTAATTGTGGGGCAAGATTATGGGCTCTTTTGCGTTATGAAAACAAGACAAGCAAGACAGGGACATGCCTGCTAAAAATTTAATTTTTTTTCATATGCAATTCCATATGCAATTCCAGGAGATACTAATTCTGTTTTCAGTACACAAGCATATATACTGTATAAGCAATGGTGTGGCATAAATTATTCTACTGCCAAGACTGATTATTAAAACATTTTATCAAGCAAATGTGAATGCAAACACTGAAAAAAAAAATGAAGAACAGAAATAAATAGAAGCTACCACTCATTGTTAGAAAGAAAGACTTTAAGTAACATTTTCTTCTTCTTCTTCTCCTACCTTATTTCCTGTAAATGCAATACACACTGGAGGTACAAAAATAAAGCAAATCTCTTGTCAAGACACAGGCCAGCTGGTTAAAATTGCCTTCCAATAAATTAATCAAGTGTGGGAACACTTTTGCCACATTTTTTGGTTCTTCTTCAACCATTTTAGACCCAGGGAAAGCCTTTGTACAACAGGAAATGATCCAGAGGTAAAGTTCCTATTTACAGTACTCGTTCCACATTTGTGGGTTTGAATCTTGCGGATTTAATTATTTGCAAAGCACCTGTGCCTCCCCTCCCCTTTTCTCCTCCTGCCATTCCCTTGTATTTTGCCAGTCTGGAGAAAGAAGGAAAGCATGCCAAAACAAAAGGTAAGGCAGTGTGTGGGGTGGGGGGAGCAGACATGCATATACTTTCCTTCACTCCTCTGGAGCTCTCCGCTCCTATTCCCTTGCCTCTGCTCCACCACTGAGAACTTGCATCGAATGAAAGGTAAGGCAATGGGGGGGGGGAATACATGCTCCTTCCTTCTCCCTCTGGAGTTCCCCCTCTCACTCCCTTGCCTCTGGCCCAGGTGTGGGGAAGGAAGGCTCCTTCACCAGACCCCTAGAAGAGAATGATTGGGGGGGGGTGTCACACGGGCAGGGGGGAGTTATTCATGATTTTTCCACTTTCACAAGGATTCTGTGCTTTGAATGTGGAGAGGCTACTGTAACTCCTGTTAAGATAAAGGTCTTCCTGGATTTAAAAGGGCCTGGAGGACCCTGAAAAATATGGCAAAACTGTCCCCATGTTCCCTTGAAGTTGTTGGGGGGGGGGCAAAAGCAAAACATAAATTTAAATGCAGCCTGTGGCATTTTATCCACCCTGGATTAAAGTTTATATATATACCTAAATACTATCTGCAGAAGTGGGAAAGATAAGTGACTGCTGGGAAATTCCCTCAGACTCCATTCAGGCATTTTGAATATTTTCCTCCCATAACAAGAAACAGAAGAGCACCTTTGGGGCAACAGTTCTTAGGATGACACAGCAGGCCTCAAATATTGCATTTCTGAAGCTTATGTGGCAAATCTGAGAATGCATGGAAATTTGTGTCACACAGAACATAGGATGCAGATAGCAGAAGTCTTATTCAGACTTATGGATGGGAGTCAGTTTTATTGCAGGCAGTCCCCAGAGGACTGAATCCTTGAAACGAATCCTTGAAACGCTAGTTGCAGAGTGCTTGGTGGAGGTGCTGAGGCTAGGTTGGCAGTGACAATAATTAAGAACAGCCAGGAGCCTTTGAGTGGTCCAATTTAGCAGTTCTTAAAAGTGTAGCCTCTGTCTGCAGATGTGGACAGCTTCCTGATCTCTGCTGGTATGCACATTCAATATCATTTAACTCAGATTAGCAACCTTTTAACATACATTAACCACTTTATCATATTTGGTATCATGGACTTTCCCCATCCTTTTCAACAGATTCTAATCAGATTTATATTTATATTTAGTCGACAGAAATTGGGACCTCTGGGTTGCCCAGTTTAACGGAATGAGGAGCAGAAAGACACAATTTGTGCAGAGAGTATGGCATTTGTCCAACAGGCAGTATCCATCCAGCCCCTTCACCTTCCAGGCCAGAAAGTACTAATAGAGATGCAAATTAATTGCAGTATCTGGAAGCTGGAAGTTCAGTATCTGGAAGTTCTTGAACTATGGCAAATGAAGTCAACACCAAACCACTGAAAACAAAAATGCACTGAGCGCATATATTGGGAATGATAAAATGAAGAAGTTCAAAGTATATGATGACAGTTGAAAACACCCTATTTGCATTATGATGCATTATTTATTGTAAGCTGCTTTGAGACACTGCAAGCAAAGTGGGGCACAAGCATTTTTATACTAAAAATATTTACCATACATCTCTTACTTCTTAACATTTTTTCTTAATTCTTTGGAGCAGGGAAAGGGACAGAGGAGTGGGTACCAAACAAATACCTAAACAGCAGTTAGCATGTCAGTGTCAGGGCTATGCATTAAATGCCCTCCAGCTTCAGATTTGGAGGAAAAAAATCTATGTTTTCAGGTGACCAAAATGTTTCCCATCCTTTTCCCACACATCTTTGATCATTATGGTTCACACTCATAATGAGCCCAGGTTTTTCTTTCTGCTGAAAATAGTAAGGAATATTTCTCCTTCATTACAAGCCTATCAGGGATCACATGATAAACATGATGATCTCATGGTATAACAAGACCAATCAGATTTAGTCATGCAATTAGGTTACTGACGGCAATCAAAATCAACTGTAAAGTGAGGAAAATTGTATCAATTTAAATGGAACTAAATAGGAGCGTTAGGATAGCCAACAATAGTGCCCCCAGTCCTGGTCATATGTGATCCCAGTCAATGGGCTCACTTACTGCCCTCATTCTGAACAGCCAATAGTCTCTATCTACCCTGTTTGTTACAGTCTCTGAAAAAATCACTGAAAGAGGGCAATTTTTCTCTGTCACCAAAAAGCATTTGCAAAAGGCAAATTGCACCTCCTTTCAGTTCATTTCCAGATAAACCACCCATTTTTATTTCAACCTATTAATGGGTAATCTATATGCGAGAAATCCTTTTTGCTGAACAGGGACTTAAAGCAAGTACAGTACTGTAATACTCCCTAGAAAGGTGCAGAGGCAGATGTATTCATAAACGAACCTGTCCCTTCATCAGAGAAGATGCAGCCTCAGATCAATATCTGGCTCAAAGACAGCACCTTGACTATATCTACTTCTGAATTCTCTTCTGAATTCTCTCACTGCAACAGCACATATGGCCAAGAACTACAGTTCCTGAGGTCCTCTGTAAAAAGGGAATGCAAATATAGCTGTCTTCTGAGCTCTTAGCCTATGGAGTCTTCTGTTTAAAACTGACAAAAAGACAAGGGTGTGAAGTCCAGAGGATGAAGGAAAGAATGCTTTTGCAGAATCATCCTGCAAAGAGTGGAGAGCCCCTTTATCTATTTGCTTCCTGCTTCCTTTTCCCTGGTTGATTGGGCTAAACTACACAGCACTACAGCAAAGAGTACTTGGACACTTTGTAAAATTTTTGGGTAGTAGCTAAAGGGGGTTGCCAGTTGCCAGCCCATGTGCTCAAATGCAGAAGCTTCTAAAAAGCTGTTGGCAGGTGATGCTGTTCTGAGCAGTGGTTCTTAACCCTTTCTTTACCACAGAACCCCTTTAAACATCTTTCGTTGCTGCAGACCACTGGGACTTAAATCAAGATTTCAAATCTTAAAGCGCATCAAATATTTTTTAAAAAGTTTGAACGGTTTGAGATATTGTTATGAAATTTTGTACAAATGATGTCTGTTATTGGCAAAATACTCCTGCTCTTTGAGATCAATGTCTGTCTGTCTGTCTATCTTCCTTCCTTCCTTCCTTGCATTTTAAAAGCTCATAACATTTCTTCAAACTTTTGTGCCCTCTCCATGAGAACACTGCCTCCCCCAGGGGGTCCATGGACCAAAGCTTGAGAACTACTGGTTTAGAGATAGTCAACAGCCTATTGGAGCTGGTTGGGTGGTCCTTGCACTTTCCTCCCCTCCCACATACAAGACATACCAGAGGGAAACACTAGGTTCTCCCAAGTCATGGTGAGGTTCAGCTCCTTCCATTCCCTATTCTCACTCTTAAGGAAGAACTTTACCATTTCATTTAATATTTTGGTCTCGGCTTCAATATCAGGTGTTTTGCTTAATCAACCAGCTATTTTGAGCTGGAAAGGGAATTTTTTAAATGCTTTTCTCCTATCAGTGTAGCTACAGGGCAAAATGAGGGGGGACTGCACCTACAAATAAGAATTCTGCCCCACATGAAATTTTCCTCCAGTTCTCAAATGTCTAACACTGCAGAGAGCCACAGAAAACCATTCACACCTGGAGCTCTTAACATTTGCTGTGTCTGCCTCCCCTTGGTAACTTTGGCTGCCCCTTTACTTTGGATGGCTAACCTCTATTTTTAAAGGCTCAGTGGAAATGTTAATGCAAAGCTAGAAATTTGGAGACCAAAGGAAAAATTCATTTTAGGGGCAGAATTCTTAGCTGGGGGGCTGTGGACTCCGCTCTCCTCACCACCACATTTACATTACATTAACTTGTACATTAACATTTACATTAACTTGCTTCCTCTCACCAGTCCATCTCAGCCCCTCCAAAAATCTTTACCCTGATGCTTCAAAAAAATAAAAATAAAAAATGACCAGGCTACAAATTCTGCCCTCGCCCCCTGCCTACAAGCACTACAGACCAGGTATTTTGAAAAATTGGCATCCTGTTATAAAGACAAATCCATCTGGACATTTGGAAAGGACTCAGGAGTACCATCAATGTTCATCTCCCTTCTCTCCCTGGCAGGCCACATAATAGGCAGTTAATAGCCAGCTGTGCACTCTCTGCATGGAAGGATTTCCTAATTTCAGAGCAAGTGGGGGAGGTTGTTGTTTTCACCAGGGGACTCTTCTTGTGCTTCCAAGTTTGGTTCTGCAATACAAAAATACTGCTGGGTAGACAAGGCTGTCAAGCCTCACAGAAACCTCCAGTTATATAATATGCCCCCTCCATGTTCCTGCTTGATTCGAAGGGTATATGGTTCTTCTACCCACCAGCCCCTGCAGGGTGGATACCAAGTGAAGTATTTTAGAAAGAGGACTATATAACACAATGTGATTTAGAAGGGCAGATGATCATTGGATCATTCTGGTTCTTAAAAAAAAAAAAAAAAGACCCCCCCCTCAAAAAACAAACAAACCTGATTGTCACATTCTGGTGCTGGATATTTTCAAATATATTCATACATTTACTGGAGTGAACCTTGATTTATAACACCTCTGTCAATCCCTTACTTGTTCATAGGGTGTTTTAGATAAAACCTTTAATCCTGCAATTGTTCTGCCTCAGACAAAATTTTACAGAGAGTGCAGGGGGTATCTTCCATTTTATGACCCTCCTAAGTTTCTCCATCTTTTCTCTGCTCAGGACAAAAAAAAAGAGGCAGTTAAGGAGCAATATACAAAATAAAGACAAAATGCCTTTTGATTAGTAGTATTAGGAGCCCTCTGTCTGGATGCACCCATAAATAAGATGGTGATTTTCAGCTACTTTTCAGAGCTTGTCACTTTGATATTCATGTACTGGTTAAAAACCTGCAAGTTGGAAATGATGGCAGCCTTACAATGGTGTGTTCTGAAGAAGAACCCCCAAAGCACAGCCTATGTAAAAATCTTGGGCAAGCGACATGGAGAAAACGATCCAATTATAGAGGTTTTTGATGAGTCACCTAGAGTCCCTAAGCACCGAGTCTGCAAACTTCTAGCACAAAAAGAGGATTCAGGCTTACATAGATGAAGTGTGACCTTGCATCTATAAATAGCACTGATTTCTCTTGTTAGTCCCAAGTAATTAAGACCAACTTTGCTATGAAGATTAGCTCTCCGTTTCCACTCAAAAGAGCAGACGGCTGGCCTCCTTACATCATACCAAAGGTCAACCTAGTCACGCATTCTGTCGCCAACAGTGGCCACTGCCATATGTTTCTGGGAAGCTCAAAGGAATGGTTATGATGGGGGAAGTTTTTTGTCACTTTGTAAGTCCAGTAATGAGAGCTGTTTCCTCCCCTTCCATACTGCTAGATTCCTGTGTCACCCAATTAAATTAATCAACCATAGACTGGTTGTGTGAAAAAGGACTTTTTCACACAATGCATAATAGACTCCATGTACTGCTACCACATGTGGTGACAACCATTGTACCAGAAGAGTTGAAGAAAACTTCAATAGGGAAAGCCATAGTATAATAGATATTGTCAGACAGCAACTTCCCTGATTCCTCACCATTAGCTATGCTGGCTATGGCTAGTGGCAACTGCCATGGAGCAACATCCCTACTATTGCTTGGGGTGTGTATATGGCTAGGCTAGGGAGGCACAAGCTTCTCTCTCTCTTTCTCTCTTTTTTTGGCCCTAGTGGGGTTTGATTTCTTTGTGTATTCTCCATGCATGAATACAGAGGATCAATGTTAGCCTGAACCACATGAGAGTGTTCCTCCCCTTTCATGTGTCCTCCGTCCAAGGACCTACCCATCATAGTTACCCGAGGGAGAACGTGGCAGTAGTAGTGCTTTTGCTCTTCACTGGACAGGCCTTCCTCACTAAAGAAGGATGCTGGAAATGGAGCCCTACCCTGACCCATCCTAGTGACAGAAACGGATGGAAACAGAGTCCTATTTTTACTATGAATTTGTTCCTCTCCTCTCTGCAACAGGAAAGACTGCTCTGCCAAGGAGCTGGTAGGACTGCCTCACTATATTTGGCAGCTTGAAGGGGAGGGTACGATGGCCTGTTCCTTTCCCCACCACTTCCGGCAGCAGTGGGCAACTGTGCAGACGGGGGGGGGTCAGCTACTCCCTGGTCCCCCTGTGTGCCATCTCCCCTCACACCAAGCCCAATACCTCAATTTTCTTCTACAGCGACTCTCAAAATGGCAACAGGAGAAGACACACTTTTGCTTACTCTCACTGACCAAACTGGCAGCAGAATTTGACTTCAGCCATGGTTTTGGAAAACTAGCTTCAGCTATATCTAAACATAGCAAGTTAGCTTCAGGGCTACATGACAAACAACCATCTGGCAAGCACCATTTTGTCATCTATGACTCTCTGTCTACTCCAGCATGTGCTGCCTAATCACAGAAGCAACCCTGGAAGTCATAGTGCCCCCTTCATTTCCTTCTTCTTTGGGCCTAGCTAAAAGTAGTGTGCCATTGAAGTATAGAGCTCTGCTCATAGCAGGCTACAAGGTGATCCCTCCTCAACTTTGAGGAGCTTGTAAGACTGCCTCAATGCCACTACCCCATCTACAGGTTCAACAAACACACTGGGGGAAAATCTGTCATAGGAAATTACAGTACGTCCCCCAGTTTGTTGGGGGCAATTAGCTTACACATTGTAAAACTGCTCAGAGAGTGCTTGTACTGATAAGTGGTATAGAAATGCACATGCTATTGCTATAATGTCTTTGTCCCTGGTTATATATGTTGTTGTTGTTCTGCCTTTTGGTGTAAAGGGTGCTATAAATAAACATCATGATGATGATGATGATGATGATGACGATGACGATGACGATGACGATGACGATGATGATGATATCTGTGGGGCATACATTCCTGGACTTAAAATGGATACTGAAAGATGCGAATAGCAAACATTCAATTAGATGAATGATATAGGCAGTGATATACGTACGCAGCTTGGAGAGGAGGCCCTGAAACTGGACAGAACTTTAGAATGTAAGAGAAAGAAAGATTTGTAGCTGTTATTTGCAGTCCAAAGTCAGTGCGCAACTGGTAAAAACATAAAAATTAAGAACAGTGTGTGGTCAAAAAAGAACAAAATGTTTTTATATGCAGAACGTCAATAGCCTAAAGCTAGCATCTCAGTCCTGTAGCATAAGGCTAATATTGACCTTCTCATGATAAGTCAGAAGGCAGATCATCAAAAGATGTCTCTGGATTATAATAACAGGACTATGTTAAGGTTAGATGTTGATGTCGATGTCAGGAGCAGACAATGTTGATACTTGGGGATTCTCTGAAGTTTGTTTTTTTGTTTTTTTGCTGGAACTTTTTAGAAGAACATTGTAATTAGAAGTTGTTGTCCCTTTAACTCATGAAAGCATTGCTGTAGAGGTCATAATCCTTCAGGGACCATACAGGTGACTTCAATGCTGCATTCCATCTAAGGATAGTATTCCACAATTTTGTCCTTTAATGTCTGTGCAAGCTGAAACACTTCAGCAATTTTCTCTAATGTCCACATTGCTGGTTCTGCTTCCATTTCTTCTTCTTCCTCTTCTTCTGAAGATGTGTTAACAAGTTCCTCCAGTTCCTCACTGGTGAACACTTCTGCATGGCTGTCAATATATTCCTTCCACTCCTTCATCCAGCAGGTCAGCCATTTCTTCTCCACCAAGTATTTTTTTTCTGTGTAAATGATTCCCCTGACTTCTCTAGCAATCTCTGGGATTGCATGAAAGTCACCCACAACATCACTCCATAAGCTTTTCCAGTAGGCATTTGCAGTTTCTGGTTTTAAATCGCGCACTGCAACTTTGATTAATGTTCTTCACTGGCAATAGCGGAGGATTTCCAGCACTGCCTCACATCCACATTAGGGCCTGTATCATGTGCTGATAGAATGAGATCAAATACCAGGCAGGTGTGTGTGCCCTTGACAAGAGGCTGAATCAATGAGGTTGTAAAGACAACATCAACATTTTCATTTTCATAGCAAGCATATTCATGATGGCCAGGTACAATGTCTACTAATAACAGGAATGAATTCTAAACCTTCCTGTTGCAAATATTTTTTCCCTTCTGGGATAAAGCACTGGTGAAACCATTCTGTAAACAAGATGGCTGTCACCCATTCTTCCTTACTGTGCTGTCAAAACATGGGCAAAGTTTTTATTTTTAAAAGAGTGCATGGGTTCTTCAATTAGTACATTACAATTGGCTTTATAATATGTCCTTCAGAGTTGACACATACAATCAGAGTTAATCTGTCCTTCCATGCTTTATGTCCTGATAGTGCCTTTGCAGGTTTATGAATGTAGGTTCTACTGGACATTTTTTTTCTAGAAGAGCCTGGCTTCACTGCAATTGAACACCTGCTCTGGATGGTATCCTTTCTCCTCAATCAACTTTTTAAACTGATCCAAAAATGTGGCAGCTGCTGCTTCACTGGAAGATTCAGCCTTTCTACTCAGTTTTATATTTTTAAGTCCAAACCTGTTCCTAAATCTGTGCAACCATCTCCTACCCGGCTTGATGGCACTCATTTGAGGCGATGTCCTGCTGCCCTGTGTTCGTATAGCCTCAAGGATCTGTGGTACAACATATTGATCTGAATGCAAATTCATTTCTGTTTATGTCTTTGAGTCAAAATTTTCATGCCTTCTCCATCTTTATTAAGCACTTAGCGTATACTGTGGTGGCAACTTTTGCAGTTTGAGATGTGACAGCAAAACTAGCAGAGATTTCTTTTTCCTTCTTCACAATTTCATGGATGGAAGATTCATTCTTATCATAGATCATAGCAACCTCAGTACACGGTTTGTTTTCTTTCCTAATTAAGTCAAGAATTTTCACCTTCTCACTTAAAAGAAGCACTTTATGGATTCTTATATCAGGACTGCCAGCATCATCACTTTTGTGCTTTGGGGCCGTTATTAACAATACAAGCACTTTACTGAACAGGCAGAAGCACTTTATAAGCACAAGCATTTCAGGTACAGGCATTTACTGTACAGTACTGTACAAGCACAAGAATTCTACACAAGCACTCTAGTGCATAAGATCATGTAACTGAGAGGCATAGTGTACGGCATGAGACCGCACGTATGAATGTATGTATGTATGTATGTGGGCATGTATGAAATATAAATTGCTTTTATTACTTCAATTTCTATTTAATTTGAATTAAATTCAAATTAATATTTTAGACCACGTTTCAGTGTGGGTAAGTGAAATTGCATATACTGGTCACATGGATATAGGAGATGTATTGTACTACACACATGAACTATAAGGAACATCCAGGGACTCCTGAATTCTAGTTACAGGACTGGGGAAGGGGGAGACCAGTGACAGCTGGTTATTTGCTTTACACCTTGATTGAGACTTGCCCAAGGGCATCTGGCTGACCACTGTTGGAGACATGATAACGAATTAAACGGATCATGGTCTAATCCAGCAGGGCTCTTTCCATGTTCTTTGCATTCTGATGTCACAGAGTTCAGGGTAGACAAGTTAGAAAGAAGTAAACCAGGTATGGGGACATTTCAGACTTCTGGCATCTACTTTCTTTTTCTCCTACAAACTTGAGGTCCACCAACTGCACTTAGGGCAGTGGTTCTCTACCTGTGGGTCGCGACCCCTTTGGGAGGTCGAATGACCCTTTCACAAGGGTCGCCTAAGACCATCGGAAAATACGTATTTCCGATGGTCTTAGGCTCCATTCCCTCCTCGGTGGTGATGCGCAAGCGCGAGCCATGCGCTCACGTCCTCCTGCCCCTTTTGCACACCACCACTCCTTCCGCAGTACAGCCTGGGAGCTGTAGGCTGCGCTGAGGGAGGGAGGGGCGGGGCGGTCGCACGACCAGGAAGCCAGCTGCGGGATGAAGGAGCAGTGAAGAGAGGGCACCCTCCACCTCCACAATAAGTTAATGTGCGGAAAAGGCCCAAGAGTGGTGGTGCGCAAGCGCGAGCCATGTGCTCGTGTCCTCCTGCCCCCTCTTCAGAAGGGACTGAAATCTCTCCTCTTCTGCGCTACCAGGAGAACCTCCCGTCTGACGGGCCAGCTTGGGGGGGCGGCGGCAGCATGGGGGCCAGCCCCCTCCTTGCCACGTCCCCTGCCACGGAGGGGGACGCTGTGGAAGGGCCGGGGGGGCGCAAGGCGGCGCTTTTCCGGGGGGGTGAGCTGCACCCGGCGCAAAAGACAAAGGCGCTGGGATTCCTCCCCCCCGGCCAGGGTCAACACTCTGGAAACTTTTCCCACACTGCCCCCCCAGCAGAAACGAGAGCGAAGCAGAAGCAGAACCGGGGGAGTTCTCGGAGTTTTTTCCCGGGGGAGACGTGCGGCTCCTCTTCCCTCCCTGCCTGCCCCCCCATTCCTGGCTGGTGAGGCGGCCTTTGCTGGAGGGGGCATTGTAAATAATAAATAAATAATGTTATGGTTGGGGGTCACCACAACATGAAGAACTGTATTAAAGGGTCGCGGCATTAGGAAGGTTGAGAACCACTGACTTAGGGGAAGAACATGCATTTATCTCACTGCCAAGTTGAACAGGTTTTACTCCGATTCTAGACATGCAACCAGATGCCCATCTGCACTCTTAACTGGCCTGGATTTCCATCTTTCATTCAAAATAAAGCAACCTCTCTAAGGCAGCTGTCTTTAAATTGTTGCCCTCCATATTTGCTGGGAATACAACTCTTCCCATCACTTCCAGCCATGACAGGATTAAAAAGTTATAGTCTGTGACATCTGGAGGGTATCAGGTTGAGGGAAGCTGCTGTAGGCCTTTTAGAGCCAAAATTATGAGACAAAATGTACAAGAACAGCTCTGCCTGATGGCTTTCAAAGCCTGGATCTGCCTTCCATTATTTTCAATAAGTGAAATCTGAGCCATGATTGACATTTTGAAGACTTTAGAGATTTAAAAATTGTAGATTGACACACCCATTCCTGGCAAAGGAGACTTTGCAGCTCAGTTTCAGGCCATTCTTTGGGTCTTCCTTGTGGAGAAGTGATCACTGCTCACAAAAAACTGAGAAATCCTTGATTTTAACTTAGCTGTGATAAGGAAATAGCATATCTACTACAAAAGGTAGGATCAACAATAGGAGATTGTGGAATGAATTCAAATCAAAGCTCAGTCTCCTACATGCAACTACAGTACTCTGAACTAAACTATAAATTACATTCAATAAGCATATGCAGTCCTGACCAATATTAAGAACCCAGTGCATGGTTTGGTTGGTTTAAACCTCCTCGTTATATCCTCCTTGCTCCACATGGAACATTTCTTTAAAAATAAAAGCCTAAAAACCTCTACTACAGACTTTGTTTGTTCACTGAATAATAAACCTCTCTCCTAAAAAACTTTATGAACACTGAACATAGCCAGACTGAATCAGACCACTAGGTCAAACACCCTTTTGTCTCTAAAGGAGCTGCCTACATGTGTACAAGAAGTCCAGAAAACAAGAAAACATATCTATGAACAAAGAAAAATAACTAGGATCTGGCATCCTATTACAGCTAGTAGTTCCTGAATGAACAACAACCTATGCTTAGCAGGAAAAAAGTTAGCCAGTGCCTTTTTAAAGTCACTCAAAACTGTGCCCATCAATCTTCTAACATTCCAAGGAAATTACTACATTAGAACACAAGAAGAAATCCAAAATGATTCAAAATGATGCCATTGGCTTTTATACAGACAACTTAGAGAGAAATACAAATAAAATTAAATGGAATTCAGGAAATTCCTTCTGAATTAGAAACAATAATATCTACAGAAAATGGTAAAACATTATCTAAAATATATAAAATATTATTAAAATAGGATACTGAAGAAGAAACTGTAAAAGAAAAATTGGTCAAATGGGCCCAAAATAGAAGGTACCAGAGTTAAATGATACAATGGGAAAAAACATGAAAGGATGAAGCATACACTATTATACACTATTGTTATAGTGTCTAATTATATTATTATTATAGTTACTATTAGTACTACTATTATTATTGTAGTAGTAGTAGTTGTTGTGTATTTATTATTATACACTATTGCAAGATGGGAGAGAAAATTTATATAAAATGCATTTTAGATGGTATTTGTCACCAGACAAATTATCTAAAATGTATTTAAAAAATGACCGTAGTTATTGGAAGTATGAATTAGAGAGAGCTATATTTTACCATCGTTGGTGGTCATGCATAAAAGTTAAGAAACTTCGCAAATCTATACATATAGAAATTGAAAAAAATCTGAATATTAGGATGCAGATGATACCAGAAATGTATCTTCTAAGAATGGTTGAAGATAATCTAGAAATGAGACACAGAAAAATTATATTTTATATGACTGAAGCTGCATGAATTATATTAGCTCGGAAATGGAAACAAAATACACTACTAACAAGAAGTGATTGGGTGATCAAATTGATTGATATGATGTTGATGGATAACTTAACATGCCTAATTAAAGAGGAGACTGTAGCTAAATTTTAGAAAGACTGGGACATGGTAATATGTTATTTGAAGAATGAATGGAGTGAGTTGGTGACAGCAAATTTAAAGAAAAGAAATTATAAAAAAAGGAACATAATGTTATAAAACTAGACCATCTATAAAAATGTGTAACATCAAAATGAAATTTGTATATAAGAAAGTCTTCAATGTATATTGAATAAAGTCAATGATTTAAACATAGAAAAATAAATACGAAAAATAAATACGAAAATTTATAGATTGTTTTTATACCAAACCTAATTAGGAGGAAGTCAATGTATGTGGAGCAGAATGAGTTGTGAATGAATTGTGAATGTTATGTATTTATTTTTTGTCTTTTTAACAGTAATCTTTTAAAAAAGGTGCCCATCCTAGCACTTCGTGGCAGCAAATTCCATTAACTCAATGATGCCTGTGAAGGAATGGCTCCTTTTGTCTGTTCCACTAATCAGCTTTGCTGTGTTCTTCTAGCACTGTGGGAGGAATAACTTTTCCCCTATCTACTCTCTTCATATCGTACACAGTTTTATAAACCTTTACCTTATATCCCTTAGAATTCCCCTTAGCCCCACCCTGCAAACCAGGAACCTGCTTTACACCAAGTAGTGATCCATTTAGTGGTCAGGTTGTAGCCCAACAGCGTTACTAGTGACTGGCATCAGTTCCTCAAAAGTTTGCATTATCTGAGATGCTCGGGATTTAATCTTTGGCATAGTTGCACCTTTGACCCTGAAATACAGCCCTTCCCCAACTAAAATGGCTGCAGGTGGCCACCAGATATTTGGGGCTGGAACTTGCCACTGGATTTCCAGGTTACAGATTGGGTACCCCAAAATATCCAGAGGCCACCAAGTTGCTCAGCTCTGAGGCTTTCTTCCTAAGGAAAGCACTCGGATCTCCTGTTTTTTTTGTTTCCTTTTTCTAGCGCCATGATTTCCCCTCGAGATGGAATGACCAGATGTATATACAACAGTCCAAGTGCAGCTGCATCATATGTTTACGTAAAGGCATTAGGGTGGTCACTGTTTTATTTTCAATGCCTTTGCCAATAATCTCTAGCATGGGATTTGCTTGCTTCACTCTTCCTTCATAGTGCTTCGTCTGAGCTATCTATTGCAATACCAAGAATTCTTTCCAGTTAGCCAAGTTCATTCTTTGCAACTATGTATCTGAAGTTACACTCTTCTTGCCTGAACCTGCATATTTTTTTTTCATTTCTTTATCCTGAACTGCCTTTGCCGCTTCGTTGTGCCAAGACTCCATACTGCACCTTTGAAGGCCATAAAGCAGAGTAAGATGGCTGTTTTTGACAGCAGACTAGAGGTATGATGACACAGCATCAAATTGTTACTTAATTTGTTGTTGGCACATTTTTACTGCCACAGAGATGGAGAGACGCTTGTGGAATTTTCTGTTCGTTCATGTATTCCTGTTATTTATATCCCACCTTTTTCCCAGTGTGGTAAGGTTTAATGTGCCAAAAGAACTTGGCTGCATGTACCCTGGGTAGGTAAGTGATATCATTTGCTTCTCTACCAGAGGCAGGAAAATGTGGGCAGCTCTGAACCTCCAGTTGCCTTAACCTGTATGGTCTGGCAAGCTTTACTTATATGTAGAATTGACCTTATATTGCATCAAATATGATAGGTGAAAATCGTAACTTAGTACAGATGGGTCAGTTGCAGACATGTGTGAACCTAAGCTAAGCAAAACTCAGTTGCCTTTGTCTCTCTTCCACTGAGTTCAAAGTTAAGCACAAAGTTCACAAAAGAGAGGGTCACAGCCATCCAGTGGAATTACAAGCCATGGCCACCAAGTACAGACAGGATCTGGGGACAGGCCCAGGAAATGCTGACCTGCAGTGCATTCTTGCTTTCAAAGGAGCTTCCTGTCAATTTCCCCTGACTTTGACCCTGCACATCCCTGTATGACCAGCCAAGCACAAGTAGCCCATCCAAAATGCTCTTTTGGATGCACTTCCCCTGGTTGCATCTCTCCGGCCAGCTGGGTCCCATCAGCAGGAAGGGAATGATCCCAGGCTTCCAGGGCTTTCGGCTTCCAGCTTCTGTTGGAATTTGAGCCTTGTCTGTTGTGTCTTCGAGTTGCATGGGTGTGGGGTTTGTAAGCCTTCAAGAGGGCAGAGAGAGGGACTTAGTTCCCAGAAAAAGAAGCCTTTTAAGGACAAGCTTGTTCTTTTCCGGGATAAGTGAAAGGGGGAAAGTATTACCCACTCTGATGCAAAGCAAGCTGTAACTTTGATCAGAAAAGACAAAAAAAATCTGATCTACAAACAAGGACACTTCTGCAGAATTCAGAATCCATTTATACAAAGCATCTGGTTCCTGGTTCCAAATGTTAATGGGATCACAAGGCCTGACTTCCCTCTAGGCTCTTCTTCCTCTGTTTCACCTACCAATATGCTCTACCGCTTTGCCAGACCTGGAGAAATTGCTGAGAACTTGATTCTTCAGCCATAGTACTCAAGTTAGCCCCACAAAACCCCTGCTTACACTCTCTGTACCAGTATCCCCCAGAGCTCAGAAAACAACAGAAAAGGGTGGGCTAGAAACTGCAGTGAGGCTCCAGCAGTGGCGAAACCTTGCTCTGTTCAGGCACTGACAACGTGCCCCAAACCATGCTCACATAATACTGTTTACATGATCCACACGCTGAGCTTTGTCACTGAAAATAGGTTGCAGGGCTCAGCTCTGAAGCTGAAACAAAGGCTCTGAAGGGTGATTATGCACTTCTTAAGATATCCCGTAATTAATTTGTGGAATTTGCTGCCATGAAATGTGCTGATGGCCAAAGGGCTAAGATGAATTTAAAAGGGGATTAGGAAGATTGTCGGAGGCTGCAGCAATCTATCAGTGGCTTTTTTGTCATGATAGCTATGTGGAATTTCCAGATTCAGAGGCAGTGAGGTTCCTCAGTTTGGGTTGTCAGGAGAATCTGAAAGTATGTGTCCATGTGCCTTCAAGTTGCCTGTCAACTTCTGGTGACCTCATGAATTTCAGGGGGCCTTCTGAAGCAAGGAATTCTCAGAGGTGGTTCTGCCACTTCCTTCCTCTGAATAGCCCTGCTCAAATAGGTAGGGATGCTTCTTCAGAACAAACCAAAGTGGTCACAGTTTCCTATCAGATATCTTCTCCTGTCCCCAGGGCCCCAAAATCTGCCTTGGGTCAAGGAGACCTGGTGGCACAGTGATTAAATGCTGGTACTACAGCCACAATGTTGTGAGTTTGCAGGACTCCAGGTTGACTGAGCTTTCTATCCTTCCGTAGGTCCCTACAATGAGTACCTAGCTTGTTGGGGGCAATTAGCTAACACATTGTAAACCACTTAGAGAGTGCTTGGTGCTATAAAGTGGTACAGAAATGTAATTGTTATTGCTAAGTGGAAATGGCAGATGCTCCCATTCCACAGCAGAAATATTTCCCTATAGGTGACTGGGACAATAAATCCCAGAATCCCTGGCAGGAAACAGGCGCTCTGCATATCTACCACAGAGACACATCTTCTGGATATTCTGTTAGTGGGGATGGTGTGGCCATTTCCCTACAGCCTATAGTTCCTTCTACCAAGGTCCCTTTCACACTATATATTTACAGCGCTGATTCTAGTATAACTGCCAGGGCAATACCTATGGAAACCTGGGATTGGTAGCTGAAGGAGGAGCTTTTAGAATTCTCACCTGAGAGTTCCTGTGGTACATCTGATCAAACTACAAACTCAAGGACTGCATAGCCATAGCAATTATAGTGGAACTATAGTGCTATAATGATGTAGTGTGAATGGGCCCCAGAAATTAAACCTGCCTGCAGAGACTCCTGAGTTAAAAGAGAGTTGCCTGTGCCTTCCTTCCCCAGCCAGTGTTCTGCATGCTATTACAATGCCATGGGATCACACTTGTTGCTCGTATTTGCCTTGAAGCAGACAGCTATTATTAGACCCAAATTTGAACAATTGGAATCAGACTTTGCTGTTGATGGTTTCTAGGCTTGCGTAAATGCCAGCTTGGACCGACTCAACTCAGCTCAGCTCAGCCCAGCCCAACCCAGCCCAACCCAGCCAAGATCAGTGTGTCAACACAATAAACAGCATCTTGGCTTAGGAGTCAGGCATGTGCTCCAAATTATCTCCTCCTTGCCCCATTATTTCATTAACACCATTACAAAAATAAAACAGAAAGAAAAGGCTCCCAAGCACAGCACACAGAGATAACGGCCCTGGAAGCCTAGCTTGTTTGTGAGCCAAGTGCTTTGGTATCAGACTGGGCTTTTCTTCACAGGGGAGGGTGAGTGTCATGACCCAAACACAAGTTCAGCCACCTGCACCTGGCCTTCACTCTTGACCAGATGAAAGAACCACTTCCACCATCAGAAACACAGCTCTGCTTTCAACTTGGAAATAGCTGATCAACAAGTTAAGAGAGAATACCACTTATCCAAGGGGAAAAAAAACAGGGAACTCTCTAAATGGAGAGGAGTGCTTAGGGTTTAAGCTGGCATGATCAGATGATAGAGGGAACTTGCTATAGTTATGCAAAATAAGGAATTCTGGCAGCTGTACCTCATAACAGAGGGATGGACCAAGGGAGGCTCTGGGACTGTATACAGCCCCAAGGCTGTTTTGGGGGTACCCTGATCCCCCTAGACTCCCCAGCCTGACCTTTTTCTGGTCCAAAAAGAAGAAAAAGAAGAGAGGGTGAAAAGGAGTGTGTGTGTGATTCCTTAAACAAACACATTAAAATAAAATAACAATGAAAACGGTGAAATTGCCTCTTTTGGAAGCCTCTGGGAGTGTCAACTCATCTTTTTAATAGGTTGCAGGGGGCCTCAGAACTGTCTGACATTTTAAATAAACCCAGTCTTCGAAAACCAGAAATGGATTCTTGGCCACCTCTGATTTTTATTCCTTCATTTTGGAGGTATTTCTGACAGAGGCTCTCAGAGGAGAAAACTGGCCTCCAGAACTAATGCAGTTGTTCACCCCAGCTCCAGCACCTCTGTAGCCCCACATCACCTGCCAAAATTGATCCTTGATAACTATCAAAAGTCTGGGAGCTCTATCTTATCTTTCAGGAGTGGAGTAGGGGGAAGTCATATCCCCCATTACCACTCTGTGGGTTGGCAGTCATCAGGCAGTGGGGCTTCACGCCCGACATCATCAATCTCTCCTCTTTCCAGTTACCATTTTCATTTTTTCTATGTAGAGATTGACACTGAGATCCAAGTCTCTCTTGGCTTCTAGATGGGAAAAAAGTTGAGGAATTGATCTTTGAAGCATAGGTTGTGCACCAAAATGGCACATGTAGGACCCTTGAAGCAGTACACAATTGTAGCACTATGACTGCACTTTAACTGCCATGACTGCATCCTATGGAATCCTGGGGTTTGGCTGGAGGCTCCAGAGGAACTCCTTGGCCGAGGATTGTAAGGGCCCCTCCCTCAACTGCCAATCCTTGGATTCCACAGGATGTTGGCATTGCAGTTAAAGCGGAATGATCATGCTATAATTCTGCAGCGTGAAAGGACCCCTGGTCCGTGTCTTCATCCTGACTGGAGAGTTGAGCAGCACGCTGCACAAGATCACTGCTATTGTTTCTCATCAGTGATCAGAGCTAACAAGAGGTGCTCCAAGGAACTGGCCAACATTTGCGGGAACATTCTTCCAAGCATTTGCTGAGTGGTCTGCCTGTCTTACCTGCTATTTATCACCCTGATAAAGAGAGGAGTATGGTGTGCAGAACAGAATTTGTTTACTTTCTCCTGATCACTGATTGGAAATAACACTAGAAATTATGCTAATATCAGAGAGGAGTGGGGTTAGGCTTGATTTGCAGAGAAGGGGACACTTTTGTGAGCCAAAAGATTTCCCATCTAGCCTGCATCTCCCTCCAGCTATGGCATCTGGTGGATAAATCCTGCCTGGAAATCCTGGCTCTGGATTCCAGATTTGTAGAGGCAGGATGTTGAAACCAGTTCTGAGGTTGGGCAAGGGTCACTGTTACAAATGACAAAAAACCACAGAACCTAGCATTGCTCCTCTGTCTTTGGCAGGAGCCTGACATGGCCAAAGCCCTCTGTGACAAAATATAAATGGGGGAGAAAATTACACCACCACATCTGTGTGGATCATACTGCTGTAAAAGGTGCAGAAACAGACTCAGAGGGCACTTTCTTTTTTTTCTTTTTTTTAAAATGGCAATCCTTCATGGCGCTCTGCTCTCACACTCCTATGAAAGCTAGCATGCCAGACTCCCTACTGCCCTGCCTCCTTTTCCCATGAACCTTAACTTTATTTATTTCACGGCTGTGCTTATATCCAGAAAACAAAGGGTTTGGCTTTGGTGCAGTTGCTAGATTCCTGACATACCCCACTTTCATTTGTTTTTATTTGCGTGTATGCACAGGCAATATGGCAACCCCCTCCTCCGGAAGTTCAGAACTTGTGAACTTGCCAACCCAGCATGTGGTTTCTATTCATATACAAGCAAAGAAGAACCTCATCCTACTGAGCTTTTGCTGTCCATTTTCTCCAAGAAAAGGAGAAATATGGAAGAAAGGAACAGACGCTGGATGGCAGGCATCCTATCCCAGTGGCTGCCCCTTTCTTCCATGGTGTTCCTTCTCAAGGTACTATACTAAAGCCATTTAAGGGCTAGGGACCAAAATAGGGAAGCGATGCTGGTAAAATGGAGGGAATTCTGTGTGGATACAGCATATCTGCCACGGTTATGCACTGAATGTGGAACATTTGGTCCCCTCTTCGACACCCTGATCATTCCATATTTAATTTAAAACACACTCTTACACACACCAAGTTTCTAGTCCTGAAAGTTGTGGAGATAAGCTAGGAAAAGTGTAGCCGGTCTTGGCCTTGTCTCAAAAGCCAGAAGGGAGCTGAACAAGATTTCCAGTGGTTAAAAAGATCTGGTAACAGTATTTCACTCCGATCTCTGTTCCACCTTTGTAGCTAACCTGTAAGAAATAATTATCAGTGTGTGTGTTGGGGAGACACCTTGATTCATACACAACAGCAAGGCTCATTCAGCTAGCTAAATCTGATGCTCTGAGCACAGAATTTGGGTTCACTTAATCAGAGAGAGTGTTATCACCTGGACTATGGTAAATACTTTCATATAAGTCATAAGTTGGAATCAACTTGAAGGCACACAATAGTAACTTTTGTAGGTAGGGACCAAAGTAACATTTTTCACAGAAGAGCACTAAGCACTGCCAATTTTATTTTGTCTGGGCTCTGGAGATTTTAACTTCCCTCATGTTATTTGACACTCTACCACTCCAGCTCCTGAACTTTTAAAACAGTTGCCTTATAGGCTAAAACTCAAAAAAGAAAGGGTTTCATATCACTTCATCTCTATACCAGGAAAAGCTTCTGCTAAACATCAGCCTATCAAGAACAGAAGCACTGCCAGAAATTGGAGGAGGGAGTTGGCAACTGTGCCTTCAGCTGTGCCACAAACCTTATTTTCCTCCAAGTGTTGGCTCAAGCATTTCCAGGTTTAACTCTAAGTGGGGTTTACCATCTTCTTACTGGCTGATGCTTTTAAACAGCTGCCTGACATATGGACACTAAGCAGCTGAGAAATAAAGTCACAGGTAAAGGTTTACTTATTTAACTTCTCTGGAAAAAGGTGCTGTTAAAGGTACAGGAACTGGCCTGCTGTAGAAAAAGCTGGCAAACTGTGGTCCTAATCCAGCTAAACTTAGCCTTGACCTCTGAAAGCAATGGAGTTTAAGTTTGTTCCAACTATTTCTTCCCAACTAGTTCAATCAGTGAGACTTTCAGTGCAATTCTCTGTATACATACTCAATTCTCAATTCTCAATATTCAGTGAAGCTTACTTTAGGAAAGAACTTACAGGACTGCAGCCTTAGTCATGTAACAGGCATTAAATGGATTGGTCCCCTGCTTACTGACCATATTGGTTTCTGAGCCTTGAAACAAAGTGGGTAGATTTCCAGGGTGGGGGCACATTCACCCTGTTGCCACTAAATTTGCCACTTCTAGTGTCAAAAATTAGTTACCTCCAGCTTTTGAAAGGCATTTGGGGAGCATATGCATGTCTTCAAGGTAAAATCCCTATCCAGGAAGCACAAGCTGGCTTCAAAACAAAGTTAAAGCTTCCATGAGCAATGTTTTAAAGGAGCAAACTGCTTGCTTTTTTAATGACAATAAACTGCTGAGGTATGGCAAATGCAGTCATGGTG
Source organism: Iguana delicatissima (assembly GCA_948472985.1). Taxonomy (NCBI): domain Eukaryota; kingdom Metazoa; phylum Chordata; class Lepidosauria; order Squamata; family Iguanidae; genus Iguana; species Iguana delicatissima. Next base: position 395,830 of record CAOKZL010001451.1, on the reverse strand, counting down.
GATGCAAAAACAGTGTCAGGAAATACATGTAGGGCAAGTGTCATAATTTGCCCGCTGTCACAGGGTATATAAATTCCATTCTTTCTGGGAAAATTGCTTGCTCACACGATCAATGAGCACATTGCCTTTGGGACTGAAAGAAGTACCATATTCTCCCAAACTATGGAGGAGTTCCTGACCTTTAGCAGGGAACCGCTAACTCTGTAAACGTTATTTACATAGCAGCATCAATGTACACAACACTTCACAATGAATGAGAAGTTCCTTACTTCAAGACCTTATAATCTATAAATTATATAAGTAAGACAATAGAGGAAGAAGAGGCATGAGAGAAAGAATATGCACTTGTTCCATTCACATGTATTTTAAACATCATTACACCAGGGCTATGGGAACTCCTTGGAAAATTTTGTATTTAAAAGTTTTGTTCAGACCAAAAGTGAGCTACTTCAGCCACTTTATGAAAACAAGGCTTACATGCATCCTGTGGACTTACCTAGTTTGAATTGGTTTTACTGGGGGTGGTACTTTGGTTTCTCTGGGACAGGGTATTTAAAGTGTTGAACATGAACATGAATTTGGAAACCTGCCTAGGATTGTTATGACAACATCACAAGCTCAAGTCTAGTTACACCCTTCTTTGGTGAGTCACCTAGACACACTTCATGCCACTCCATCCCTTCTCAAAGCCTGTATTCTCAGTAAAAGCAGCAGGGTCTTGTCGGGGGGCAGGAGGGTGGAGATGCATACGGTTCTGAGGTCATTGGTGGCCAGAAAACAGGAGCCTTGAGTAACTGTTCCCATAAGTGCTACTCTTCAAGAAAACAATATCTATGCCAAGGCATTTCCTAGCACTTACGAACCTTTCCAACAATGGGCTGACAGAACTGCAGGGCAACTAAGAGACACCTTGCAGGAAGTTAAAATGTGAGCATTTTGTGAGCATCTATTAAACAGCTGCCTGCTTTTATTTTTCTTTAAACAGACTAAAGTATTCTGAACCCACCTCACAAAAAAATACAGTGCATAGTTAAAAAGAAAAAAAGATGCACCTTATGCAATGGTTAATGCTGTTGCTGAATAAACACAAATGAATCCACTGAAATAGGGAAGATGTGTTGACTTCCATGTGTTAATCTCTTAGAAACAGGACTTTTCTGTACCCAAGGACTCTCACATCTGTGATATGTGGACACTTCCTTGCTCATTACATTTCCATCTCACTTTTCCATCAAGAATCTCAAATGTGATTCTTTGCTCCCCACTTCATCCTCATAACAACCCTACCTAATTAGGTAAATTACATTAAGGAAGTACGTGACTGGCCTTATCTCATCCAGTGAATTTCACAGCTGGGTGGGAATGTGAATCAGGGATTACTCAGTTCTAACTGGAGATTCCAGTTGAAGTATACCACAATTCTAAAAACACTTTTAAAAAAATGGGTTGATAGTATTCCCTGAAATAAGAGAAAGAGGAAGCGTCTTGGCTCTTGACAAAGCTTCAGCTGGCCCCAGGTAAGATGACCTAGGATTCCATTTCAAACCTAACACAACCCTGAACCCATCCAATCTGGTGCAAGGCAATGCACATATATGGACTCTCCAAGATACACAGGAAGAAAATGTTAAGTTTTTGGACTGGTCAAAGCATGTTTACATGAGTGTAAATGTGTAAGAAGAAGCATGGCCTGGGCCCCTGAACTATGTGGTTTTCTAAAATGGGAAACTAGTCACATAGGCAGCTGAACTTGCATCAGTCCCATGGGTGGCTTGCAGACTGAGCAAGGGGGCGGACTGCCTTCTGCCACCATTTTGAGGTATTGTCTACGTCCTCCAACTCACTTTACAAGCCAGCTCTGGTCAGTTCTACATATGACTATCATCCAGGAAGCACTGAGAGGAAATAAGTTTCCTTGTACTGCAGGAGCCTAATCCAATGTATCTATGTAGTGCAATTCTTATTAGAGCCATCTGGGCATGACCTAAATAATATTGCCTTCTTCTTCTGGCTCCTTCACACATTACACTGGGGTGAGAGGCCCTATACACTTTGAGGATCAAGGTCCCTCATGAAAAACCTTTCAGGGCCACATGCCAGTGGCTGGTACGGTCAAAATCAAAGAGCAACCAGGGCTTAGCCCTTTGCCCTCCCCACTTTCTACCTCTCACACATCCTTGTCCTCACAAACAGATACAATCTAATGAAGATATTGCTTGCCCATTTTAAACTCACTTGAGAATTTGGCTCTCCCTTATTCATTCATTCATTGTGTTTTACTGGTTGACTTTAGTTACTTTATTGATTTTTATCAGCTGATAGTATTGTTTTGTAACTTCTTTTTTTGGGCAGACTGTGATCATTTGTGCTGAAGATGGGATAAAATGTGATACATAAAGGACAAAAAGAGCTGGTTGTATTATGTAAGGCCTTAAGCTTGGAAGGAACCTAAAGTGGGTCTTCCACTCACTGACTCACAGTCACACAAACACTTAAGTTCCTAGTAGATTAATACTGATGATTTTTCTCTTCAAATCCCCCATGCTGGCTAGAGAGTTCTACCCTGCACTCCTTTCCCATCCATCTTCTGCAGCAAATGGGAACAGTACACACTACACAGCACATTTCCACCTAGCTAGAGGATTATGGGTATTTTAGTTCGAAAAAGTAACTTTTCTGAGTTCTGGAAAGCAGATATTCTCCTACTCAACTACAGTTCCATGCCTCCCACAATTGTCTTGAAACCTCCATTTCTTGTATGTTATGATGGCAAATGCAAACTGATTCAGAAGTGAAAAAGAATTGCAGTTGGGGTCACAATTTAACCATTAAAAAAAAGAGAGAGAAAGAGAGAGAGAGAGAGAGAGAGAAACTGAACACGTCCCAGTATTGCTCCGGCACAACAAAACCTGAAGTTTTTAAGGCTTTTCAAAGTGTGTGAAGACAACAAATACTAGATTGCTCCAACCGCGGCCCCATTTTGCAAAGGGGGCCAACTGTGCTTCCTTGCTGGTGCCGTTTAGGAGTCTGGCAAAAACCTTCTTCATTTAGGCTGGCATTTATAGGCCCCCAACAGATGCCAAAACTGCTGCTATAAATGGATTGGTCTTAATTAGTTGTTTCATGTGGCTCCAAGACCCTGGTTTTATTTTGTGTGCTTTAATTGTTTTTTTAAGCTTCTGGAGGGAAACAACAGAAAGAAGGAAGACAGCTGAGCAATGCAAAGTAATGCACATACATATCTCACACCACACTTGTGACTAGGTTTTTATTTTAAAGACCCTTAATTCCCTAATCTGAAATCTAAGGCATTTTGTTCCCAGTGTCTGGAGGCGGCTGTTGATTATGTAGTGATCAGGGAGATAGATTCTGAAAGGGTAAAAAAACTGAAAAGAAGAAGGGTTTTTTGAGGCCATCTACTTCAACTACTTTGCTTAGTACAAGGTTTGTGGCATAAAATGCTGTAGCTACAGTGTCCCTAACCTGACAGTTGTCCCACGTCTACTTAAATATCTCCAGCAAAAGAAATCTCACCATCGCTGCAGACAGCCTGTTCCACTATCAAACAAATCTTGGCAACTATAATTATTTTTTTTATCTATACTTTTTATTAAAAAAACCCGGTATATTTCAAATCCTTCTTCACATTGACATAATCAATTTTCCTTATTTTACAACAGTATTAATAAAAAAAGATAGAAATGTTACAAACATATTTACTTCCCTCCCACAGTCACTTCCCCTCTACTCTGGTTTGTTCTATTTACACTGACCATTTACTTTGCAGTCTCCATAGTTCCCAAATCTCTTTGTTGTCTGGTCTCTTCTAACCGAATTACTTACTCAAAAATACTAAATTTATTATTACTGTTATATTAACCTCTTATTCAATTATCCATGAACATCAATTTGAATAATATTTCTCAATATATTCCTTGATTATATTCAAATTTTTCCTTCCCTTTTCTTTTCTCTCATGTTTCATTCTAGCTGTCAAATCTTCTAATCCAACATATTCCTGCAGTTTATCCAACCATTCCTCGATTGTCGGTATAGCCGTTCTTTTCCAATAATTTGCGAGAAGCACTCTTGCGGCTGTGATCATATATAATATAAGTGTCTCATATTGTCTGTTTTTCTTCTCAATTTGATGCGTCATATTCAGTAAGCAAAGTTCCGGAGTTAAAGGAAGCTCAATTTGGAGAATATCTGTCATTATTCTATGTATTCTTTTCCAATATCTTATGACCTCTGGGCATGTCCACCACATATGATAGAAAGACCCATCTTCTTGTTTACATTTCCAACACTCTTTCTCTTTTAATGCGTACATCTTACTAAGTTTGAGCGGGTCCAAATACCATCTGTGTAACATTTTAATATAATTTTCTATAATTATGAAGAGCTACTACATTCTAGGACCAGCTTCTGCCATTTAAAAGGGTTTTATTTATTTGATTGGTTATCTCTCCTTTCTCTCAGAACTTGGTAATAATTTTGGATTAGAGTTGGAAGAGACCACAGGGGCCATCTAGTCCAACCACCTGCTATGCAAGAACCCACATCAAAGCACTCCCAACAGATGGCCATTCAGCCTCTGCTTAAAAGCCTCCAAGGAAGGAAAATCTACCACACTCCAAGGCAGCATATTCCACTGCCGGACAGCTCTGACCATCAGGATGTTCTTCCTGAGGTTCAGGTGGAATCTCCTTGCCTGCAGCTTGAATCCATTGCTCCTTGTCCTAGCTTCTGGAGTAGCAGAAAACAAGCCTGCTCCTCCTTGACATGACATCTCTTCAAATATTTAAACATGGCTATCATGTCCCCTCTTAACCTTCTCTTCTGCAGACTAAACATCCCCAGCTCCCTAAGCCACTCGTCATAGGGCATGGCTTCCAGACCTGTCACCATTTTGGTTGCCCTCCTCTGGACACGTTCCAGCTTGTCAAAATCCTTCTTGAAATGAGGTGCCCAGAACCGGACACAGTATTCCAGATGAGGTCTAACGAAAGCAGAATAGAGTGGTACCATTACCTCCCTCGATCTAGACACCATCACATTGGCTTTCTTGGCAGCTGCATCACACTGCTGACTCATGTTTAGCTTGTGGTCCACCAAGATTCCTATATCCATTTCACATGTACTGTTCACTGTACCTAGATCCCTTTTCACATGTACTGTTATCCAGCCACATGTCCCCCATCCTATATTTGTGCATTCCATTTAGATTAATACTTGTCTCAGATGAACTCAGCTGAGCAGTTGTGTCAGAAGCAAATTTTCTCCCCTGTGTCTCCAGCCAGACTGAATCAACAAATTCCAGATTTATCTTTATTTTTGACTGATATTCAGTACTTTTTCAGGTTTTGGGGGGAGCAGGCTTACATGGAGAATTAAGCTGAATTCCCATGTTTTGGTGGGTCTGAAGGTAATGTATATACTCTGTATCCATTATATAATGGACATACTGTATATCTATAAATATACTGTAACCTTGCAAGCTAAAATTCACATAATTTTGTTTTTCTATCTGCCCATGGATTCCACAGGCTCTCATGGGTCTGACCTGATGCAACATTCAGTGTTTCTGAACATCAGAATTTAGATGTCAAATGGAAACCATTTGGATTTTTCCAGCATCTGTAGTTTTGACCCATCAAGAAAACCTGCTAGAAAAAAAATTGGTCTAATGCAAGATTTTTTTAACTAGTAATTTTTTTCTGTAGAATTTGTCCAAAGTCCTTTTTCTTTTTTTCAAAAAAGTTATGGATGGCTCTTGCTTTGTTTGGGTTTTTGTGGTACAATGAATTATTTTACATGAAATCCAGCTAGGATTTTTGTGCAAATGATTTTTTTAAGAAGATAACCTCAAATGCAAAAATGCAAAATAAAATGCAGTAACAACAACAGTAGCAACAACATGGACAAACACTCTCAAAATCTTGACTGGTGGGGAGAAAATCTTTTGAATTATTCACATGAGACAGAAACATAAGCAAAGATTTACATTCCTTGGCATTATATAGATTTTTGAAATATTCTTCTTAGTGTTTTTAATATACTTTTAATGTACTTTTAATTTTTTTAATATACTCTTAATATATTTTTAATGCATCCCTGAAGTAGGGATGGGAGACCTTAAGTCATAATTCAATATCTTCTTGCCAAGCAACAAATCCAGTGTTTCAAGCTTGGCTGAAAATTGTTTTGAAATTTGAAATTTCAAAGTAATAATGAATTTAGTAATTCAAATTTTAAACCATTTTAAACAATTTTTTTTCTCATTTTCTTTAATGTCTTTACATAGCTTGAAAAACTTATTCCTTTAGATTACCACTGGCCATTGAGTAAAAAACCCCCCCAAAAAAACCTTTCCCTAATTTTACTTCTTTAATGCAAAGACACTCTCAGAGGGCAGTGAGTATAGCTCTTCTACACAATTTCAAAATGTGTCTGGAATTGTCCCCTGAATATATCTCTATGGCCCTTTCCGCAGCGTATCTTTTTTTGGCGCTGGGGTGCGGAGATCCCATGAGCAGCCTCCAGTGAGAGGCTCTCGCATCCTGGTTGCTTCAGCTCTACACGAGCTGCCTGCTCCCAAACAGGCAGCGTGAGAGCCCCGCCTCTTCCTTCCGCAGCACGGCTTGGGAGTTTCCCAGGCTGTGCTGGGACAGGAAGTGCGACCGCTGTGGCTCCGGAGGCTCCGCATGTACAGCAAGTGCGTGCGGGGCCCTGGAGCAATGTGCGATCACGCACCATGGCTGAAAGCTGAAAATGAAAAAGCGTGTGAGCGGCGCCTGCCCTACCCTGGAGCGTTGCATGATTGTGAGTGCGTCGTGCACATTGCTCCTCACAATCGCGTGACGCTCCAGGCACCCTTTCACATGCCATGCAAAAAGGGCCTACACTACAGGATCACAAAATTTCATTTCCAGGGGCTCTACAGAAGCAAAGATGGCTGCCCCATATGTCAATGGAGACTGATTTCTTATTTTTCTTTCTTTCTTCCCATGTAGCCCTCAGAAAGGTTATATTGATCATCCAGAGCTGTTTCCAGAGACATTCCAAATCCATCTGGAAAGCATGCGGCAAGAACAACACATCTTAGACTCCCAGAAAGGCTTTTATCTTGAAAAATGTTTTTACAAAGAATGAAGCGAATGATTAAAAGACTCCAGACCACCTCTTACTATTGTATATTTACAAAGAATTGACCTCTCCAAACTGTACACTATGAAAGCAAGCACAGAATATAAATTAACTTAGCTTGAATTATAAAATCTGTAATAGTTTACAGGGCTTAACTCAGAGCTTGTTGTACATTCAAGAACTAAGAACATGCCAAAAGTGTCTTACAAATCAATTATGTTAGGATTTGGCAAGGTCACCATCCCAAAACGAACATCATATGTTAAGGAGCACCAGACAGAGTATGAGGCTGCTGAACTGGAGTTCATTGTCAGATGTGACGTCATTTCTTTTGGCAGGAATAGTGACTTGGGTTGGTTAAGTTGCTACAAACAGTATTTATCTCACAGGCAATGTTATGCAGATTGAACACCAGGCTAGAAATATTGGGTGTGGTTGAATCTCCTTTACATTTATTGAAGTCTAATTAAGTTCTATTGTAGTTGGTTAACTCATACATTATTCCTGTTTTCACGATGCCTTCCTTTTACTGTTAAATTCACCCTGTTAAATAGACTGTCCTGCTTCCCACGTGCATCTATGCATAATAGAGATACTGATATATGAGGGCTTCCAGTTCAGGATTGTACCAGGCCCTGAGGTTAGCCAGTCAGAACCTGAGATGTAGGGACAGACCCTGGTGATGTCTTTAAGTCTTGTGCATTAAGTACCAAACACAGTTGTTCACAATTTGTCATTCAAACACACATGCACACACAAACCACGCTGCTGTTTGGAAATCAGGACAGAAAGGGGTTGTTCTCATATCAAGGTGAAGTGAGGGGATTATTCCTTCTCACTTACTTGTGAAAATAAGGAACATTTAATCTAGCCGACTGGCTTCTAGCCAGAAGGTGGATGCAGCACAGAATGGAGGGTGAGCCCTGGAACCACAAGGATGGGGAGGGAAGGAGGAACCTAACTAAAATATATACAGACTACCTGGAAAGTCTTCTGTCTTTGCAAGTTGAGCAACAAATCAAAAAATCCTTAGAAGCCTTAGCAAAGCTGCTGCTCTACTAGTTGACTGGAGATTTGCACATAGCCCTTTCTTCCATCCTGGAGGTGAGCCCACCATAACTGGGAACTTTGTACTTTCATCTGGAGATAACACATGAAAACTGGAAACTCAGGACTAGTTACTGAGATCTAGCCACCCTACAATATACTGATATATAGTTTATTGCCTGTATCTTCATACAGATACTGACAGGATGCAGTCTTGCCTAATAGTTTATTAAGGTGGGTCATCTCTTATTCTCATAAACGATGAAACACAAAGGCACAGTACAGAAAGACAGCTTTCTGGGGCATACTAAGTTCTCTCAGCTTTGGATAGGTTTCTGACATTAAAAACAAGAGGCTCTTGCTGAGTTGACACCTTTCCTCCCGTCCTTCTCATTACCTGGAAAGTGTTTGTTCATGTTACATTCATCCTCTGCCTTTCAGAGCTCCTAAGATAGTGATCAGCCCTAATTTTGTTGTTGTTTTGCTTCTTCTTCTGTCACTTTCTCTTAAAACATATGTGTATACACGGGGGGAGGCGGTTCCTAGATTAGATATTATGCTTGTCTTCAAGCTTGTAGGGGAGGAAGGTGTCACTGGATTGTATCAGAGGTTGTGTTTGGGGTGGGAGGAAGGTGCTTAGTAGTAACCTTGCTAGTGATGAAACTCTTTTCTCTGCAGCTGGGAGGCAGCATCCCCCAGGGCAAGCGGTGCTGGCTACAGCTACAGCTCCATTTCCATCGGCCATCAGAGCCGTAATCAATGTTTAATTAGATGCTATTTAATTACCTGCTTGCTCAGCCGCCAACCGCACTGACGAGCTGGCTCAGGTTCCCTGGATGGGGAGGACAGGCAAGATGTCAAAGACAGGATGTGAGATCAAGCCTTCCTCCCCCCACCCCCCACCTTTAGCGCAAAGGTTTCACCCTCTGTCCTGAAATTGATGCAGAATACAGCTGGCGTCTCACTGAGCCCTTTAATGAGGCAGAACACAGGCAATGCCTGGCGCCCCATCTTTCTTTCCCAGTCAGAATTCCCAGTACTTATCACACCTTCCCCAGAGCTAGTAGCACTGCAAGAAGGGAAAGGAAAGGAAATGAAAGAAACTCTCTGTGCTGGCAAGGGGCGATATGGGGAGAACAGCATCTTCATCTGCCCAGAATTTTTTTCAGACCATCCTTTTCAGTTCCTAAAAATATAGGGTTGGGTTAATTCCATTCAGTGGCAAAAGAAACACGCTGTCCACACACTTAGGGACACATCATGTTATTCATGATGTGAGCTGTGTCTTGGAAGTTCTAGAGCTCAGGCAGCGAGTTTTGGAGTTAAACCCCTGTGCAAATTGAAACTGCTAAGCATTTCCCAAGTTCATGAACTTCTGTTCAGTTTCAGAATACAGTATACCTCCACACCCACACACAGACAGGACTATTACTGGCAGAATAAGTAGCAGTTCATGCAACAGCTGGTGAGGGGACACAGAGGCCTGCTCTTCCCAAATCACCTAAATTTCCCCTCTTCTTGAAGACACTGCTGTATGTGCCACACAGCTGTTGTGATTTTCTAAACTGGCCTCTTTTCCTCAGCTGTTAGAATTGAATCAACATTCAGCGGTGACTCCAGTCAGCTTCTCTGTGTGAACTCTGGGAGGGGAAGCATCCTCTTGTCCTTCACCTCAGGCCACAGAATGAGGCTGCCGCTGCCTCCCCGCCCTCAACCACCAGGAAGCCCTCAAGTTCTAAGGCAAGAATATTAAGAAGGAAAGAAATTCATTTACCTGTGCGGTCAGAATCACTCTCCCCAGTGCTGGAGGATGGACTGCCCACAGGTCCTGGCTTATCTCCCTCCCGTGATCCTGATTCCTTCTGCCGCGTTCGGGCTGCCTCAATTCCCTTTACACGCCGGGCATGACGGTTCCCTTTGTAGTGTGCTTCAGCTTGGCTCTGTGCCAAGGAAAAAAAGCATAAATGAAGTGGTCAAGCAAAGAGCAGGCCTCAGCCTACATGCCTTTGACTCTTATTCTCAGCTTAGCTGTCTTCCCTGAATACCTGTCAGTGCCTCTCACTCTCAGCAGGCAGGAGCATCATCCCAATCCCTGCCTAAAACAACCGCCTTAGAAATGATGCCTGAACAGAACTGTACCCAGGACATTTTGAGCTGTAAATAGAGAGAGTTTTGCTGAGCATGCTAAAAGCTCAGCTAGGTGGCCAATTCAAGGTGTCCAACTATACCCCAAGACTTCTTCAGGAAGCCATTCCAATAACCAAGGATGCTTCCACACTAGCCATTTTCTTTGGAATTGCTATTTTTGTGTTCACTCACTTGCAAAAGAACACTCATGTTCCTCCTGACTTGCTGCAATCCACATGTTAAATGCAATCATCTTGTTTCAAGACTCCCCTCTACCTGCTCATGCACACTATGGGCCTTTCTGCTGTACACTGTTATAGTGCTGCTATTCCACTTTCAGCATCCTGTGGAATTCTGGGGTTTGCAGTGTCCTGAGGCCAAAGAGCTCTCTGGCTGAGAATTCTCAAGGCCCCTCCCTGAACTGCAAGTCCCAACATTCCATAGAATGTTGTTGAAAGTGGAATAATAGCACTATAACAGGGTAGTGGGGAACGGCCCTATGTCTGGAGTGAGGGGAATAAAACATAGCCAGAGCACCAGCCTATCTGTCCAGTGTGGCCAAGGCAAGCATCACTAAGGCTTCACAGGTTTGCTCTGAATGAAAAATTTCCCATTTACAGTTTCTGTCCATTTTATCACTTCCTGTTGGCTTCAGCTGGGGAATTAGAAATAAATCGCTTCTTAATTGCTCTCTGAATAGTCTCTTTTAATTGTCTGTTCTCTGGAGGAGGAGAGTTTTAGCTACTGGCCTCCTCTCATTGCTTTCTTTCTTCCTTTCTTCCTTTCTTTCTTCCTTCCTTTCTTTCTTCCTTCCTTCCTTCCTTCCTTCCTTCCTTCCTTCCTTCCTTTCTTTCTTTCTTTCTTTCTTTCTTTCTTTCTTTCTTTCTTTCATAGGAATGTCGCACTTTTCTGTCCTCAAGAATATATTTTCCAGACAGCACATTTTTAATTGTACAAACATTCCAACATAATTTTTCATTGTGGTATGAAAAGAAAGGGAGAGAGACTGACTGAGAAGGGGGAAATCTATCATCACAGCCTACCCCATTTCCACCTGGCAGGAGCAGAAAGTGACACTGGGACAATTAAGAGGCTTTTTAAAGGGCAATTAAGGAGAAACTCATAACTAATCCCCAACTCCAGCATATGTTCTTTGCCCCATCCTGTACAATCAGAATGGAAGCAGAAAGAGCACATACATTGGATGCAGAATATCTCAGAAACGTCACCAGGCACATCTAGTGACAGGCATAGGGAACAGTTTCTGCTTCAGACCCTAGGGAGCCTCTGCCAGTCAAGACGGATCTGGGCTAGACAGACCACTGGTCTGAATCAACATATGGCAGTGCCATCTGTTTATATATGTTTATCTGCAGATTCATAACATGATGCAGCTTGTTGATGTCTTTGCTCTTTTTATCTCTGCTTTGTGCACTGATCTGATGTAGAAAATCTTGCACTGGGGAAGACAGTTGGACTATGATCAATGTGGTCTTTGCATCCAAAGGAGTGGGCATTGGATGTTGATGGGGTCCAAATCCCAGCATTCCTATGCTGGCTAGGGTTAATGGGAGTTGTAATCCAATAGCAACTTGAAAACCACATGATTCCCACTCCTACCTTAGAAATTTATTGTCTCCAAACCCATTCCAAACAAAGGTCGTTCCCTTTCCAGTTTCTAGTATGGAGTTATATTTAATCTTAATGAAGCATGTATTTCAGGAGTGAAAATCACTCCCCTGAGATTCTAGAGGACTGCAAGTCCCAGCAGTCCTAGCCAGTATAGCCAGTGATGAGGTATGCTAGAAAGTACAGACAGAAAAAAAAATTCTAGCAGTCCAGATGACTCACTTCTCTGATGTAAACTGAACAACATTACTCTATGTATCTCCACAAAGGGTTATTTGCATGTTTTTGGTGCTCCAGAGGGCCCACTACCACCAGATCTTAGCATCAATGCACTTGATGAAGTGGAATGTGAAAGCCCATATTGGTTAGTCTTAAGGTGCTACAAAACTTCTCTTCCCCCCCCCTTTCTTTTTTTACTGAAACAGACTGAATGAGTTATTTTTTCGAAAAGAGCTTGAAAAGTTTGCCTCAGCTAGCAGGACCATAGCTGGGAGATTTTGGGCCTGTAGTCCAACAAAGAAACTTTTCCAAGCTTTGATCACTGTGTTAGAAGAGCCTTGCACTCCAATAAGAACTGTCCACAGCATAAGGTTGTAAGAAATTGAAGTCTGATTTTGCCATTTCCTCCAAAGACTCACCTCAGAATTGAAGCGGATCTGGCAGACATTGCAAGAGATAATGGGGCGCTTGGCCTTGGCTACAGGTACCCCAAAGGTGTGATTGATCACTGCTTTCTGCACTGGGTCCATCTGCCAGGGAAAAACAGAGAAGAAGAAAAAGACAGGTATTGTGGTCAGTGAATATATAGCTACCGGTACTATACTGAAGGCAGGGATGATGAACTTTTGGCCTCTCTTAACGTTTTGGACTTCAGCTCCTAGAAGCATCCTGCCAGTATGGCTAAAAGTAAGGGATTACGGGAGCTGCAGTCCTAAACAATGGGAAAGTGAAAGATTTTTCCACCCCTGGCCTAAGGTCTATTTCTGCCTAAGGAGGCAGCTAAAGTTCAAATCATATATTCCTCTCAGTGTATGACAGTCTACAGCCCTCAGATGCTCACTTTCAGCTACACTACTGACTGGCAACATAGTCTTATGCATACCTATCAACACAACGCTGCATAACCTGAATCTATCTTTACTTTTTGCAAGACAGTTTCAAGCATTTTCAAGCTTGCTTTGAATGCCAGCCTGAGCTAAACCCAAAGTTTAATGGCACTGGCATTAGGATATACATGGCTTCTTCACCTTAGGAGCATGAAACTCCTGTACACGGAACCAGGAAGGCTGCTTTTAAAGAACTGATATAAAAACACACTGAAGCCATGCATAACTGACCAGAGATAGGATGGTGAACAAGTCCCAGAGCATCATCCTACCATGGCTTACTTATGGATTTCTTCAGCGTTGTTGCTGTAGTCACTCTTCTCAAAATTAACTTTTTTCAAGGGCTGTCTGTAACCCAGCAGGTTCCAGATGAGAAGCATTAGGCTGAGTGAAATGTGAAGTAATCCACCTCAGGCTATCAGAATTCATAATACCACTGAAAATCAACAAATAATTTGGTGTATACACTCACACACACACACGTGCACAAAGTCAACATTAGTGGTGGGTCTGATAATCAGATTTACTGCTTTAGGCACTTAGCTTAGGCTGCTAAACAGCAAAAGGGCTTGAATGAAGTGCTAGTGCTTGCCCAGTTACGTCCAGGATGAGAGAGGTTCTGTGTCTGCACCACGAAAAAGCCTGGGGACAAGTCACACCATGCAATTGTAGCACTGTCATTCCATTTGAACTGCCATGGCTGCATCCTATGGAATCTTGGGACTGGCAGTTGAAGCAGGCAGGCCTTCACAATCCTCAACCAGCGAGCTCCTCTGGTCCCTCATTGCAGTAAAAATCCCAGAATTCCATGGGATGTTGTCAGGGCAGTTGAAATGGAAAATAGTGCCGTATTTGTGTAGTGTGAACAGGCTCCTGGACATTGTGGTAGTGAAAGGAACACCAAGGGGAAAGAAAAGGAAAATAATAGCACTATAACAGTGTAGTGTGGAAATGGCCTAGGTAAGAAAGAGGAACTTATCTGAGGCCAGTGAGCAGAGATTTGAATTCAGGTCCCCCCACTCTGAGCCCCCAAACTCTTGACTCCATAACTCTAGATTCTATGTAATAGTCATCTGCATGCTTGGAAGGATTACTGTGATGTGCTTTGAACACTCTGAAGCACTGTATGAATACCAAGTTTTATCATTTAGGCACGCCACTCTATACTGCAAGAGGATTATGAGAGCTTCAGAAGATCCTTCCTTCCTCTCAGCATGAAACACTCATTCAGGGTGGGGAGGCAAAGGACCCGGGAAGAGGGTGTGTGTATGTTAAATAATCTCAATAGAACTGTGCATGTGAACTCTATAGAAGGAAAAAAAAATCTCCCACTTGGTCTCACCCCAGGGATCCCATCTACTTTTTTCTGTAATGAGCCACCAGGCTGACACCAAGAACAGCACTGAACGACTGACTGCGCATCTAGCCCAGTTGACTAGACATGCAGCGCTCTGGCTGAATTTGATGTTGGAATCAGCCAGTTAGCCAGAAGGTCAAAGATACTGGATGTTTCCAGGGCTACTGCTTTGACTCATCTGTTCCACACACTTATATCTTGGGCAAACCAGCTCTCACTCCAGTCCCGATATCCAAATTGTACCTCCCTGGATGGCTTCTACGATCCTGTTTTTGCACTTTATGCTGGATAACTCTGTGTTGAGACAAACTCTTCCTTATCAAATTGCACAGTCTGCGATGCTACCAGGATCTTTGAGATACTGTCCTGGAACTTTGCTTACTCCTGACTCTTCTTCTAACCCACAAGTAGCTAGACCAGTGGTTCTCAACCTGTGGGTCCCCAGATGTTTTTGGACTTCAGCTCCCAGAAGCCCTGAGCATTGACCATAGTGGCTGGGGCTTCTGGGAGCTGAAGTCCACAAACATCTGGGGACCCACAGGTTGAGAACCACTGAGCTAGACCTTATAGCAGGGATTGGAAACATTCAGCACTCCAGATGTTGATGAACTACTATGCCCATCATGCCTTACCATTGGGATATGCAGGCTATGGCCAAAGGGAAATGAAGTTCAACAAAATCTAGAAGGCCCGGGGTTTCCCAGCCTTGCTTTCTGGCATGCTGCTCCCAACCACTGTCAGCAAAGTGAAAGTTCTCATCAGTTGCAGAAGAACACAGAAATACAGCTGAGCTGGGATTGGGACAAGAAGCAACTTCACTGGCTAGATGTTTCCCTGCGAGAAACCTGGCAATGCAGAGCACAATTAATCACTTCTTGGTGCAAAGCTGGAGCAGAACCCAGCCTTGGTTGCCTGTTTGGCCATGTTTCTGTGATTACAATCTAAATTGTGAACAGGCAGCGGCTTGAACGCCAGGAGTGAAACCCAGCGCCAAACACTTCATCACAGAGAGATTCGGCATGTAGGAGAAGGCAGAATTTGAACACCACACAGAGACCTTCAGATAGAACAGCCAAGTGCAGTGCTTGGCCCAAATGCTTTATCAGCGAAAGAGCATTGCTTTCCCTTTTTGTGTCCGTCTGAACTGGCTGCAGCTCAGGGACTTTTCACACAGGAGGCTGAAAGAGCTCTTTATTCAGTCAGGCTTGTAATGTGAATGCAAAACTTTAAATTTGTCAAAATTCTCCCCTGTATGACAAACTGCCTCCCCCTCGCTCAATCCTCCACCACTTGAACAATGATCATGAAATTTTATCCTAATGTGTGAAAGTTGCCACTCATTCCTCTAAGGAAGCTATGCATTGTAGTGCACACTTCACTCTGGATCTCTAAGCGTCCATTGCTTGAGAATGTCTTACAAAAAGAAATATGCTTCTTATCTTTTAAAAAAAAAGGTACAAGTTTTTTGCATGAATACTCTGGCCTATACAGGTGTCACGGAGCACACCCCCTTCCAGTTGAGTGCTGCCGAGCCTTTTCTCTATTATCAGAGTGTTTTTGTTCCTGCATGTGTTCTCATGGCAGATTGATGACTGGCCCCAGCATACCAAGAATCTTCTTAATTTTATCTGTCTACTTATTTTAGCAGAGGTTAAACCTGGATAATCTATAAACCCAGAGCCCAGTTACTTCAAGCTTTCACCACCATTCCTCCATTCACAGCGTTTTTTGTGCTTTTTTTTGGACAAACTAGATTAAATTTATGGAGTGGCATGTGCTATGTATGATGTAATTGCATAAACTCCATTTTTATGAGAAAAAAGCACAATAAACTAAGGTGTGCTGTTCCAGGGAAGGGATATATATGCAAGTTTGAAAACACAGAAAGATTTGCTCTGGGACTGAGGAGTGAAATTAAAATTAAACCCAAATGTAATAGAAAAACTTGTCTCTGGACAGATCCTTAGGAAAGTCTTCCCTTGCTTGTGATTTCTCAACAACGTTTGGTAGTGCTATGGTAACTAGCAGTAAATAATTGGAAACAAGAGGCCTGTTCACACATTACTTGACACCTGGGATTCAAGGTGATATGATTCTATTCCAGAGCAGGCCTCAAGGTTGGATGCTTCCCTCCCCTGTCCTTTTGATTTTGGGTGGAAAGCAGAAGGTAACTAGTGAATTGGAAAACACAAGATTGTGAGATTTTGCATGTTTCAACTCACAATGAAGGGGGTGAAATGAGAAGGATGTGAACCTCAGGCCCCTTCCCACTCTTACCTGATGGAGAAAGAAACATCTCAACAGACACACAGAGGCACATTTCATTCTCTTCTCTAGCTTTCAACATTTCTGATGTACCAAAAGGTATATAATGTATTTCTATTTGAAGGTAACCAACCATTTTAGAGAAGAGACTCATTATTAACTACAAATTAGGTCTAGCTGTGAGGTCCACCAGGTTCAGGAACTTTATTTGCAAAAGAAATGTACTGCATGGAAAACACGCACCAGGTTTTTTGAACTCTATGAACTCCTGTTTCTGTTAGGGATCTCAGTGCTGAAAATATTGACTGCTTTCTCATTAAAGACACCTTAAATGCATTACGCTGCATGCCCCGTTGGCTTTTCCAATTTTCCATGAATTTGCTTAGTCCCTTTAAAATATCAGTTGCACTGCCTCTCTGTCCTTGTGGTAGAGAGCTCCACTAGCCAATTCTGTAAGAGGTATACAATACTGTTATTTTACACACACACACACACACATTGTTTTAAATATGCAGCCAGTTTGCCTCATCACACCCCCTCGGATTATGAGAAAGGTTAAATGACTGCTTAACACAATCATCAGCACCTCCAGGGAACGTTACTGAGGAGGAACACAAGACCAATACAGATGATCGTAACACTTTGAGGTAAGTCATCTTGCCCTTGGTCGAGTCTGTCACCCCACCAAATGGCAAAAGAGAATTCTAGCACGCAGTACAGGCATATCTCAGATAATGAAGCACATGTGTTCCTAGGCCTTAATTGTTTAACAGAAAATTTGGTACTGCAGGTAGAAATAATGTGGAAGCAATAGGGAGAGGTCCCTATGTTACAAGAAAAACAAGAGTAGTTCAACATTTGTAAGCCACCTGAAGTCTCAGTTTTAGGGCAAAGCCAGGGTAGAAAACAAAGGTAATTATAGTAATAAAAATAATACTGATGGTGATGGTGTTTCTGCAAACACCTTGCTCAAAAACACCTGAAAACAAACAAACAGGTCAGGTATGCCTTCTGTAAATAAGCAAAGACATTTTGAACCTTCTGGAGACCACTTACAAAAAAAGCACCTAGGGATGGCTTTTTCTTTTGTCATCTCCATTTGTCTTAAGATTTCCATTTTGTGGCCAAATTTATATTGCTATACTTTTTAAAAAAACCTATTGGAGGTAGCTGGTGAGGTGGGCTTATTTGCTCTCCATTTTCCCTCTGGTTTGCTGTTCACACACACTCAGAAAGGAATGCCAGAGATAGCTGCTGTTTACCTTGCCTATTATAGGAAGGCACAGATGGCTACAGTAGGATAGGCTGCAGTGGAACTCGACACTTTCCCATCTGAAGCTTTGTTTACTGCATAGTTTACTGCTGTAACACATCATCAAATGTCTATTTCTGCAGCCTTCCTTTACCATCCTCCTAACACTGATGTTGCTAAAAGAAATTCTTCAGCTATACAGAAGATGAGGCAGAAAAGGGGTTAGGCAGATACAAAAAGCCTTTTAAATTCACTGTAGGAGGCTTTGTTAACTGAGGTATATCTGTATTCATAGATGCATGCTAAATGGTTAACTGTATTTTCCTAACACAATATTGCACAAGTTGGGATACTTCACCTGTGTTCAGCTACAGCTCCCATCGCCCATCTAGCCAGCATGACCGTGCTAGGTGCAGGGCAAAGCATCTAGGGGGCACCAACTTGGGGGACTGCCATTGTAAGGGAAACTAAGCCACGTCCCTAGGTAGGTGGCTATGGCAATTTTCTACCAGGATGCCTTGGGAAAAAAAAATCATCTGATTGTATCTATATGCCAAAAGCAACTGATACAGTGACAGCTTCCTAGTGGAAGTCCACTCATGAAACAATTCAAATACAGTAATATTTCTTCTTTACTGAGAGCTCTGTGTTTCTTCTATTCGGTCCTGAAAGCACAACAGGAGCTAAAGCACATTTATGTCTGTTAAACCAAACTGACTGGTTATGTTAGCACGTACAGTGAACACTATTGATGGCTGCTAATCTTGATGGATGTGTATCCTGTCATGTATCAGTGGCGAATGGCTCTCTATACCAGCTGCTATGAAACACCAGAGAGCCAGTGTGGTGTAGTGGTTTGAACACTGGATTACGACCCTGGAAACCAGGAGTTGGCTTTGCCCTCGGCCATGGAAACCCACTGGGTAACCTTGGCCACATCACACACTCTCAGCCCCCAGAAAATCCCATGATAGGTTTCCCGCAGGGTTGACATAAGTTGGAAATGACCTGAAGGCACACAAGAACGATAACAATGGAACACCATCAGGTAAGTGTTATTGTGGGCTTCCCACTGGGGAATGTGACTAAGCACACCCGTCTGATTAAGCACAAGTCTTGGGCTATATTTTTGCAAGTCTGCTGTACCACAGGAATTCCAGTCTGATCAGGTATGAATTGTAGAGGCAGCAGAGGACAATGAAACCAGAGTATTCCATGCGGTATCTGAACATTCCCACTTCCCCTGAAGGTTGCCAAGCAACAGGAGGTCACCAGAGTGGATGAGTAAAATGGGTCCAAGCCAAGCCCCACAGGCCTTTCCAGGCATTTGCTAGGGAGACAAGAATTTCCCAGCCCCCTAGGAATGGAGCCTCCCTGCTCTGAAGAGACATCGCAGAAAAATAAAAAAAATAAAAATGAAGTGTGTATCCTGTTCCCAACCCAGCCAGTAACACAGCGGCTTAGCAGGCCCCAAGGCTCAGCATAAACTGGAACTACTTCACACACGCCTCCATGGGGACAGGGAGGATAGCGAGAGGGTGCGGCAGCTGTTTAAACAGCTCCCACTCCATTCTATGCTGGCCCAGAGCAGGCAAGATTCACAGGAGGGACGCAGAGGGAAAGAATGCAACACAGTTTACATCCTGCTGGAAATGGCTTGCAGACTTAGCCTCATCAATTAGATAAAACAGCATGGTGAGACCTGAGATATACGGCCCGAGGGTTACTTGCTTGCTCATGTGTGTGCATATGCGTGCGTGCGTGCGTGTGTATGTGCCTTCAAGTCACCTGTTGACTTGTGGTGGCCCCATGAATTTCACAGGGTTTTCTTTGGCAAGGAATACTAAGCAGTGGTTTCACCAGTTCCTTCTTCTGAAATATAGCCTACAGCATCTGGTATTCTTCAGCGGCTCCACATCCAAGAACTAACTAGGCCTGACCCTTTTTAGCTTCCAGGATTTGATGGGATCTGGTGCATTCAGAGTATATCTGACTATTCTGGACTGCAGGCGAATGTCCTTGTTCTCTCAGAACACTGAAAACTACCCTATTAGGCAAAAATATTTGAGCCTTGACTTTTCCTTGACCTGTTTTCTGCGTTCAATCAGCTTTCCTCGTATTACTCCTATAGAGAATTATTCAAATATATGATTCCTCCGCTTGGTCTGAAGTGGTACAATCCAGAAAGAGCCGTTCCATGCAATTCTCCTAAATAGGTAGCTCAACTTTCACAGAAGTATGGCCTGTATGTGGAGCTAAAAGACCAGAATTTAAGCCCCATCTTTGGCGCCACGTGACCAACAGTGCTGTTACAATGGAATAGCTGAGCAGGATCAGCCCTGGTTAGTACTTGGATGGGGGACGGCCAAGAAATACCCAGGTGCTGCAGGCTCTATTTCAGAGGAAGGAAATGGCAAACCACCTCTGACTATTCCCTGTCTAAGAAAACCCTATGAAATTCAGGGGGTTACCATAAGTTGACAGGTACCTTGAAGGCACAAGCTATAGTCTATATAGCCTGCAACTTTTTAGTATGACAAGGAAAGGGTCACCTGAGTCTGAAGAAGAGGGCTCACTAAGACAGACTAGCCTTTAATCTGAGAACATTAAGTGGAATGCACATGATCAGCGTGTAGATAAACTGAAATCCCTTATGCTTATGCTACCAAGTTTGGCTCCATTTGCAGAAGCCCACTTGCGGGCTGCTCTCATAACATCTCTTGGAATACCACTAGTTTGACACTTTCCTATGGCACTAAGCTCTCTGATTTGATAAAGTTGCATCTTTGTTACCAAGAGAACAAGGGGGAACACACAAGCAGAGCCTAAGGAAGTAATATGCCAAAGACCGTGGCCATTTCCGCATGGCATTGCTGTCGCGTGATGGAGATGTGTTGGCAGCAGTCCACGAGTCATGCTTTCGCATGATGTTGTCATGGTCTCACTGCCAACACACATCCACTTGTCACAATTGCAGAATATTTCATTACTGGAAAGATCTATTAATGGCCCATGATTGCTCAATGCTCCCGTTGCCGGTGGCCATGTGGAATGGGCCGAAGCACAGTGTGGGTACTTTCTTCCCCAGTGCAGCATGGGAAAGAGGCTGGTTGCACTGCAGAAGGAATGCTTGTGTCGCTTGCGCTCCATTCCATAGGTCGTCGGCCAGGTGTGCATTGTGTTCCCATCTTGGCAAAGGTGCTCCTGGTATGATCCCAGGACCATGACGGAAGGAGGTAAGGAGTGGAAATGGTCTCTGTAAAAGGACCATAAAATCAGTGCGGATACTTACTTTTAACAAAGAAACATGTTTGGATTACACTTTGGGGTGTATAATGGCTACAAAAACGAGTTAGTTATTCCTGAGCTATAATGAGAGTTATAATCACATTCCAATTTGGAAGTAGAGGGTGCATCATCATCATCACTAAATCCAAACTTCACTTTTGGAGTAAAACTATGATGAGAACGTCTACCAGATCAATTTTCTGGCCTAGTTTGTTCCCTTCCCAAAAAAATCTGGAAATCAGAGTTCTGGAAGGCAAAGATAAGTGACGTAGACTCGGTTGATAGATTCGGACTTAAGTCGCTTCAGTGACTCGACTTGTACTCGACTCGTACTCTTCTTGGCCATAAATGATGCACTGACTCAATTAGACTCAAGACTCGTATATCTTTTAGTGACTGACTTGATGCCTTTGATTCAGTAACATAACACATTCATCCAGAAACCTTATGACTTTGAACAACACCACTATCTCTTTTTGCCTTGTGGATGCATGGCAATCTGTCTCAAGCCCAAAGTGTGAGCACATTTCTCAGGGGGAACAGCAAACAGGTTAGGCAATGGGCTTGAGATCTGCTCAGCAGTCTGTCCCTGCTGTACATCAGTGGAGCCTTCTAAAACTTTTCCTAAAAGCAGAAGGCAAGACTCGCCCTCAGAGTGCAGGGTGCATTTCTCAGAAGGAAACAGCAAATGTGTTAGGCAACAGGTTTGAGAAGGAAGGAACCTTCTTTCTAAAGCTTTTGAAGCTTCAGCAATGGGGAGTAAGAAGAATCCTATTCTCCACTTTTGAAGCTGCAAATGGCAAAATCACAAATGTGGAGGCTCAACTCTGCTTAAATTGTTAAAAGTGACTTTATTTGGCACTGTCCAATAATTCTGGAATTTTGGTTGGGGTATAAAGCTGACTTCCAGACTTGAGGCTTGACTTGAGACTTGAAGGTGGAGACTTGACTTGAGACTTGGAGTAAAAGACTTACATACATCACTGCCAAAGATTGGTTCACTGAGAAATCACCATTTAAAAATCACAGCAGAGTTCTGCTACCAAACTTAATTTCAGTAGTGGGGGCAGTGTGGATCCTAGGGTCCCTCAAGGAGCAATCTTTTGAAAAAAAAAAGGGAAAACCTTTTTGCCCCAAAATGCCTTCTAGGGAAGATTGGAAGTAATTTTTGTTCCCTTCTGGACTATTTTAGACCCAGTAAAAGCCTTATCTAACAGGAAGTAAATTGAAAGTTAGCCTCCAGGTCATTTCCTGTTCTAATGAAGACCTTTCTGGGATCTAAAATGTCCCAAGGGACCTCAGAACATAGCAAAGTTGTCCTTCATGCCCACTATAAGGAAGCTGGGAGAAAAAAAATCAATGTTTGGTAGGGCATCCAGCCCACCGATGTCTCCTGGGCTGGGGTGGTAGGGGTCAAATGAAGCCTCCACCCCTATTTTATTTGATGGTTTTGACAGATCCTCAGAACAAAATCACTTGAATGAATCAAAATATACTACAGTTATACTAAACTATAAAGCTATCAATTAAAACAATCATCTAAATCAGTACGTAGACATTCATATGTTGTAGAAGAGAAAAAAGAAATCTAGCATGGTCAACTGTATTAAGTAAATGTCCGCAAAATGGAGAGATCTCTTCAGCCAGTTTTGAGTACTCATGGGAAATCTTACAAAGATTACTTTCTTTGACTACACTTCCTATAATCTCTCCACTACCATAGTACTGCTCTATAAGCAATGACCAGTTTTCTCAGAAATGAAAGAAATCGCTGAAAGCTAAAGCAGAGAATGTTCGTGTGGTTCTGGGCTATGAGCTGCTCAGAGGAGACTAAGATTTATTTGCTCATTAATTAATTAAGTTAACTAAGGGTGGAGACTGCCACTGATTCTGTCTTGTGGCCAAATGCCATATGGGGCTGGCTAATAGCACAAGGTGAGACCCAAAGGTCTGCCCTGCTCAGTACTAAATACTAAGACACGGTTCAACTGCCATTCCTCAGCCACGGCTTAGTTATGCTATCATCAAGACCATATGTTCTCCTCTCAAAACAATGTCCTTTCCTGGCTTGTACTGGTAATCACAATTTGCTCTGAAGTCCACGTTGGGCATGCTACCAAAGAGTTACTCCAAAGAAGAATGAAAAATGATGATTTGAAGCAGGTACCACTGTTTGACCAATTGAGATGTCATGGGAGAAGCAGAAAGTAGAAGAAATCAGCTTCTCCAGTGTCCTCAAATTTGTCTGTTTGTGAATTAAACCTTAATGCAGAGCTTTCCAAACTTTTCATGTTGGTGACATACTTTTTAGACATGCATCATTTCACGACACAGTAATTTCAGTTTTAGTAGCAAACTGGAGGTTCAGCTAACCTTTTATAAGAGATACAGACACACACATACATTGTAATAACAAAATGTATGGGGATCCAATATATCTCATGAAAACTTTTCATATATTTTTAAAACTATATGATTTATAAATAATAACATACGTTTCCAAGATTGAAGGTGACACACCTACACACTTCACATGACACATTAACGTGTTGAGGCACATCATTTGGAAAGCCCTGCCTTAATGAGCAGCGGCTCCCCAAAATCTCAAACTGTATCTTTCTTTCCTAATTTTCCTTATTCAAGTACTATTAACTGGACACACCACAGGGTAAAGCAGAAGCGGGAGGAACTAATTCACAGAGGAAGGCTAAATTTCCCTCTCTTTTGCCACAGCCCTCTGCAGGTCGGATGACCTCAGGGAGCAGAGGGATCGACAATACTGTCAGAGGTGTATCCATGTCCCATGATATCACCAACTTTCCCAGCAGAAACGTCAGGCGGGCACCGTGGTGGGGAACTAGAGCCTCACTTCCTCCTTCCCTGTATAGGGAAGGAAAAATAAAACATTCACCATTAAAATCTGCAAGAGCCTCCTGAAAACACTGAAAGCACTTCCTGCAAGGCATTATCAGCTAAGAGCTGGAAAAGAAGTCCTTGCCACCTCTAATTCATGAACAGGTTCCACCTAAATATTAGGAAGAATTTCTTTAAGAAGCATTTGACAGTAGAATAAATTGTGGATTCTGCTTCTTTGAAGGCCTTTAAATGGAGGTTGGATGGGCATCTTTCAGGAGTGTTTTAGTTGTCTACTTCCGCATGGCAAGGGGTGAGACTAGATGAACTTTGTGGCCTCTTCTAGTGGTCAGATTCCATGATTCTAACAGAAAGAGCAGGCAGAGTCTCCCAAATGCTTGGGGTCAAGGCTTCAGGAGAGGGCAGGAAAAGCCCTGGATGAGGAATGTAAAGAACACTGATACATTCTTGCATGCTTGATGAGAAAAAGGGCCACTGGAGACAAAAGGGTTGCTGTTTTACCAAGGCACCCCACTAAGATAGGAAAAAATGGGAGAAAAGTGTCAAAAGCTGCAGGATTTTCTGTCATTGAGCAAGAGTGAAAAGAGAAGCACTTTTGGGGGGGGGGTAATTTTGGTCAGAAATCATTTTATGCATAAGACAATATTTTCCAGGTTAGAAAAAAATTGTTTTTGCAGAGACAAATTTTTCACAGAAGTTTCACAAAATATGGAAAATGTTTGCAGAACAAAATAAAAAAACACAAACCCACCCTCTCATAATCTCACACAACAAGGACATTTTGAAACCTTTCATTCTCATGTGTGAGATTCAATGTGTGTTGACTTACATCCTTCAGCTGGATACTCTGGATTGAAATAAACCACGGACTGGAGTTCCCCTTCTCATTACACATCTGAAGCAGATGCTGAATCACAAGGCTCTGGGCCCTTTTTCTTGGCTGCTGGACTACCAACCCCTTTTCAAACTGCACTTTTATAACAACAACAACAAAACAACATTGATTACAATAACATTGTAATTGCTTAGTTTTATAGAAATATCATTTTTGGATTAAACACAGAGTTGCCAGTTTGAAAATTGGAGAGCACTCCTATCCCTTTAAAGATTGGGCAGAAGAAGGAAATGTCAGCAGCTCTTGCTTTTCATGCAGCCAGGGAACAAACCGCACCTGCTGATATTCCCTCTCCTGTACAACCATTAAAGGGACGGGAGCTTTTTCCAGTTTTCACTCTGGCAACCCTAAACGAACGTGCCATTTTAGTGCTGTTGAATGTCCCTAGTCACCAGGCAACCCAAGTAGGAGAACAGCAACCTGTTGCCTAAGCGTGACCCTAAGGGCCTGGAGCTGTTGAGGGGTAAAGGTTAACTGAGGACTGAGTCACATATGCATATTCGCAGCTTGTGATTTGGCCCTGCTCCATTACTCCACAACAAGTGCAAACAGCTTCCCTTTAAAGGATGGCAGATGATATGAAAAGCCTTTTCTTTTGGCTGTGTTTGATGTTGTTGACCAACAAATTCACCCCAGAGGGAACATTATGGAGTGTTAACAAGGACACACAGCCGCATGAAGAAAGCAGTGAGACCAAGGGGAGACAGAGAGAAAAATATTCACTCTCTCTCTTCAAATGGTAACTCAGGACCAGTCACATGAAGCCGACTGACACTCGATTCAGGATGACAAGAGAAAATCTTTCATCACACAACACACATTTAAAGTATGTGACCTAAGCTTGCTACTACTGTAGTTCTTTGAGCTTCAAACAGTTTAAATGTAAGAAATGCCTTAAAGCTTCAACTCATTGATCAGGAGGGCTGTGTGCGCAGAGCAGACTTGTTTGATTTTTGAGGTGTTTTTTTTTTGTGCTGGCGTGCTACTCAAAAAGGGAATGAAATGTGGCGAAAGAGAGAGATGGCCTTTCCTTTTTTAACAATGGATGGTTAAATTTGCTTGCTTGCTTTCCCTGAAATAAAAAACAAACGGGCCAACAGATTCACCAATATGCAAATTCTCCTTTACAACTGTAGTGTGATAAAGGGAATACACAAGTTTATTTAAATACAATTGATTAATCCATTAAAAGGCAGAAGACTGATCAACTAACTACTCTTGTCTCATTGGCTGAAAGCCCTAATTGCTACAGTACATCACTAAGACCAGGAGCATACCTGCTTTTTAAAAGGACAGGATTTATATTCCATGAAGTTATCTGTCACTGGCTATAAATTTTGATTGCTTGGAGTGCAACTTTCACAGTCTGAAGCTGAGGACAAATAACAGGACAGCCATAACCTCCCGCCCTGTATATGAGCTTCCCTGGGCCTTATGACTGGCAACCACTGGAGATAAGAATATTTTGAAGAGATGGATCTTTGATATGACCCAGCTGCACAGTATTTTTTTTAATGCATTTACATCTCTTCTCCAGGGGAGACTGACTCCACAAAAGCTATTAGGAATGTCCCACTGTTCTGAGAAGGAACAGCAAAACAACTGGCTTTGAAGAGAAAAAAAACAGAAGGGTGATGTGTGTGTTTCGTAACTGTTTTAAGAATAACCCAATCCAGAGACTGACAATAAAAGCAGTCACTGTTGTGAGCACACACACCAAGATAATGCAAAATCCAACCCATACTTGCAGGGGAGAACAGGGACAGGCGAGGGAATTTGCAAGGTCAGCTCATAGAGGGGAGAAGGCTCAAAGAAGAAGGCTGTCACTGCAGTCGGCAGGGTGCCAGGAAAGGTGACTTTGGAAACTGTTATCGATCCCTTTGCAGCGCTGGCTGCTGTCAAAATCAACTCCCTGAAGAACAAGGAAGGGTGATGTAGCAGGGATTAATTATAGGATGAGGGCCAATTGTTGCCCTGATGCTACTGCTAACCAATGGATTCAGCTTCATCAAGCTGGTTAAGTGTTGTACAGAACACAAAGTTGACAGACCTTCCTGCTCAAAGAGCCTGTGAAGTTCACTACCAATAGACAAGAGAAGGATGATGAGACTAAGCAGACATAACCCAAGGCACTTTTGGCGCCTGGGGCAGTGAATCCAAATGGCAGTCCCCCACACCTCCCATCGAATGGGTACGCTGCTGTGCATCAGCTCCCATTAGTTTCTAGAAAGCCCATACAGGATCACTTCCTGGTGGAATGTGTACCATGAGTCAGAGCTAGGGATGCAGCAGAAATTTCTCAGGCCCATTTTTTTTGGAAGAGATTTTCAAAAATTGGACCTGCCAAACCTATAAATGAACTCAAACACACCATCAAAACCCACACTCTCCAAAATTTTACATTTCAGCTCACAGTACAAGAATGCACACATTAAGGGAAAGAAAACACAGGAATGCATTGTATCAAGGGACAACCACTTTCAAAAAATATGTGCATGAGGAAAAGTGCATCTAAAATGCATCCATTAGCAAAAATATGCACAACTTCTCATGTCAACATACGGGTAAACAATTAATTTTGGCCTCATTTGCAGACTGATGTGAGCCAAAACAAATTTGACCCTGGGAAAATGAGAAATTTGATAGAATCAAACCATCTCTTGCCAGATTTACATTCAATACTGCTGCCCCAAATTTGATGCCCAAGGTTTTGCTTCATGTTAAGGCTGCCTGTGCAGAGAGGCTGAAGACAAAGTGACATAAGAATAGTACAGAAGAGTAAAGGGCATGGGGAGGTCAGGGAAAAGTAGCCCAAGAAGGTTCTACAAAGGTCTGGCTAAGGAAGTAGCTCTCCAAGAAGAGATACAGGAGGCGGGAAGCATCTTGCAGAACTGAAATGGGAAACAAAGGTACAGCATGACTAAAAGCTTTGAGAGAGGAATGAGCATCAGGTTGGTCATCTGAATGCCCCTACAGTCCTTCATTAGAGAAGGCTTTTATATGGCATGACCTACCAATTTCCACAATGTCTTCACAATGACACAGTACACATTTATTTTGGCTGAAAGCCTCTTTCCTACCTTCTCTGCCTACTTGGGATGACTTCTATATAGTGATTTATAGGAATGCCCTGTTAAAATACTGCAAGAAAGCTCATACAAATCCCACTGCCATGGCTTTCTCACTCTCTCCCCAGGATCATAACTCAGTTGCTACATTATTTCACATGTTGCATTACAGGTATACGCATAATCACAGAAACAAGGTAATGTGTATCATCAGATCATTATGATTTTAATTTTTTAAGCTACGTATTCTCCAGGAATGCCACTTGAAATTAATTCAGTTGTTTCCTGTACTACATGAAACTCTGCCTCTAAGGAAACTTTGAGGGAAAAGTTGCTGAAAAAGTATCTTGTAACACCTCTTGTAGAACGGGCTTTCATGTTGTGAGACTTGAGCATGAGAGAGTTGGTGGAGGTGGACAAGGGATTATGCCAACAACATGGGATGAACAAACCTTGCCAAATCAGACTACAGGCATCTCTCACTTTTCGCCTGTCTGCTTTTCAATGATCCACTCTTTCAACCCTTTTCAACTGTGACTACAATCCAGATTCAATGTGCAGTCTGCTCTTGTCAAATATATGGGTTCAGATGGTAATTAAAAAGGATTGAAAGACTGGATTGTCAAAAACCAACCATGCACTGTTTTCTTTCTCCACTGACTCGGTGCCATCTTTTTGTTCAGCCTGTATACAGGGCATCAAGTTGATCAAGAGAAAAAGTAGCATAAGGTTATAAATACTGTATAAGAGATGCACTGCATACAACTTCTAAGAGATGCACAGTGAATGTTTCAGAAATTGCACTCAATGCATTTCTATAGTTATTTTTGTGTTTATACAGGTAATATTGAGTTCTGGGTTCCACTTTTTGATGATTTCTGCTTTTTGACAGTGCTCTGGTCCCTAACCTGTTGAATAAGTGAGGGATGTCCTCCTAGGTCTGGCTAGCTCAGCATTCTGTTCCCAGGAACCAACTCAACCCAACTGAGAAGGCTACAAGCAGGACATGAGAACAACAGCAGTCGCCCATATCAACTGGATTCAGAAACATACACCAACTGTGAATGTGAAGGCAGGTAAAGTGTGGTCCTGGGACTAATTTTAGGGCCCCCCAGTGATCATAAATATTTTTTTAATAAATCTATTTGCTCCAAATGTCATCTATGGGCACTGCTGGGGGAGGCAATTTTGCCATGCTTCTGGTCTCCTTGGGCCATTTTTGTTAACTTCTGGGTCACCTCAAAAAAGCCTCCCTGCATCTATAATGGCCGGGGATGATAACATAGTAAAATTGCTCCCCGCCTGGCCCTACAGTGTTTTTGGAGGTATTTTGGAGCAAAAAAATTGCATTCTTTTTTTTAATTTTTTTTTTATTAAAGTTTAAATTGAAAATAAAAAAAAGCCCTTCCCCACTTCCAAGCTTTTTTCTTTTTTCCAGTTGAGTCTGCTTGTTTACATTCCATTGGTACATAGTTTCTGTTTAAAGGATAATCTTACATTGTTGCATCTTACATTGTTACATTGCTGCTTTGTCATATTGCCCTATTACATTGTTACCTTGCATTACATACAATCTTGCTTTATTCCTTTCTCTTTTCTTATGCTGTATCTTTATCCAATTCAAGACTTCTCTCCATTTCCTTTCCAAAAAATTGCATTCTTTTATGGGACAGGTCAGGGGAGGGTGATATGGGCCTCCAAGGTCTCTTGGAGAGCTGAAGCAGCCCCCTAGCCACTGACAGGCACCCATGCTAGCATAAACCAACTGAAATGCTTGGGCGGGCAAGGTCCCGAAAGAGAGGAAAATATCCTGAGACTGGAGTGTATACATGAGGGACTTTCATGAGGTCCTTAGCAGAATGTTCACTTTTTAAATATCTACTTGCCTATAACAATCATCATGCACCCAGGGTACATGTGGCCTTACAAATGTTGTTGGGGCTCCCAGTTCACATCAGTCCAGGCCCAGTTGCAGTTTAACACAGGCTGGAGGTCACCAGATTGGGGGAGACTGCATTAGAAGATGATGATGCCTATCTTCATGATGAAAGAGTGGTAGATGCAGCCAGACAGCACTTTCCCCAGGGTTCAGAACACAGCTGTATACTTCCCCAGGATCAGCAAGGAGAAGTGAACGCCTAAACCAAGGATGTTATCTTTATGGTCCTCCAGATATTCCTAGACTGCAACTCACCATCCCTTACCATGGACTATGCCAGCTAGGGCTAATGTTAGTTTTTACAACATCTCTGTTTATTCTTTCCACTGTTTCAGTTCCGAGCTGGTACCTTTCATCAGTAACGGACTAGACAGGGGAGAAGAAATTGAAGCTTCTTCTGGTCAATTGAAAGGCAGATCCAGAAACAGGTGTTGAGCTTATGATGGATGGGATCTCTCACACTCCCTTCGAAGACTCAGCTTTGTAGTTCAGGTATAAATGATGCCCAGGTTTCCATGTACTTTGCACGACTAAGGCTACTGTACCAACAAGCATCCATTCCTGAAGATGTCTGAAGCAACTAGAGAGACGCGTGCTCTAGTTACACCCAGTTTCAAACATTGCAAGGAACATGACGTGGTAATGCCTTTAAAGAGTGTTTAGAAACTTCAGCTCACCCAAAACGCTGCAGTCCATGACTGTGGTCACTTTCAGGGAGACCAAGACTCCTGTGTTATAACAGCTTCAGTGACTACAGGTCTGCTTCTGGGCATAATTCAAATCAATGGCTATGGCCTATGTCACCGGAGTCCAGGCTGTCTGAAGAGCCATTATCTCCCACATGAGCTTGCCCAGGCTCCTACAGGAGAGATGCTCCTCCCACCAAGAGAAACACTTTGGGAACAGGAACAGACCTTCATAGTGGCTACACAAAGCCTCTGAGCTCCCTTTTAAGAAAGGCTATAAGGTCCCTATCACACTATATTGTTATAGCACTACTATTCTACTTTAACTGCCATGAATTATTCTGTGGAATTCTGGCATTTGTAGTTTGGGGAGGTTTGCAGTTTGGGGAGGCACTGGAGCTTACTGCTTGAGGATTCTAAAATGCCTCTCTCTAAACTACAAATCCCATGATTCCATGCAATACTACCATGGCAATTAAAGTGGAATAACAGCGTAGCGTGACAGGGCCTTAAGCTGCTACCCTCTCTATTGTCCTTCTTGCAACAGGTAAAGACTTAAAAAAGATTTAAAAAATTAGCAGTTCAGGTGGGTTGTTGCAAAAAAGCTCTTTAATCCAGGCAGGCGTTACCTTTTTAAAGACTGATTTGTTTTTAATTGCTTTTAAAATAGTTTGTTCCAATTAATCTGTTTTAAGTTTTTACATTGTTCTTGTTCTAGGTGACCTTGGGCAAATTACGCTCTCTCAGCCTCAGTAGGCAGCAATGGTAAACCTTTTCCATGAAAAAAGTTGTCAAGAAAACCAAGTGACTGGTTTGCCTTAGAGTCTCCCCAAGTCGAAAACGACTTGAAGGCATACACAACAATAATAACAACAACAAGCCTCGAGTCCCATTTTAGAGGGCGCAAAAGGCAGAGCATGAGGCTCTTTCCACAGCTTTCTGGTCTTCTGTGTCATCCCAGCAGCAGCTTTGCAGAAATGAGAGCGCAGACATCAACACTGGCTGGCTCCCTGCTGAAGGAAGCACCATGGACACACCTCTTCCTTCCACAGCACAGCCGGGCTTTTTCCCAGCCTATGCTGGGGCAGGAAGTGCCTCCATCTGCATCTGGGGCTTCTGCAGGCCAGGTAAGTGTGGGATGGTCATGTAATTGGGGGTCACTGATGGGGAAATCCCGTCAATGATTTACTCTGAGATCACGCCAGCTGGCAACGGGAGAAGGATGGCACTGTGACAACATCATGCAGAAGCACTGTTGCAGTCCACTCCCTTCCTTTCCCCATGCCACGACACAGGCCTCCTGTGGTAAGGACCTAAATATAATAAATAATAAACATCTAAGGAATGCACACCCCTTGCTTGATCCCAAAGAGAGTTTGGTGGGAAGAGCTCAACCCCGGTTGGCAGTACAGTTCCAGGCTGAAGCAGGGAAAAGACTAATTCTACCTTCAATGCCAGTTAGGTTCAGGTGGCATCTGGCATCTGCTTCCTAGCACTGACAATGTGCATTGTTGCAGCAATGGCAACATGCTGCTTCCCAAACCCTTGAAGCAGAAAGAAGGGTTGTTATTGGAGTTTGGTGAGTTGAAATGATTTCTTGCAAGGCCACATACAACTATGTACCTCTTAAAAGTAAGCATGAAACAAGTCAAACATGGTGCCTGATACAAAGGAAAAGAAATGGCTGATTTGTTCACAGGTGCAGGGTTTGACTTGCTAGCATGCAGGTTTGAATACTGCCGACTGCAGAGCTAGGCTCAAACTGTGAGTTAAGACAGCCTGTTGTGATAGCTCAAAAAATACACCTGCTGTGATAGCTCAAAAAATACTTCATCCTAAATAAATGTGTAACCTTCCCAGACAAATTTTGATGGCGTAGACTGCAAGCCCAAACAAACAGCAACCTGCAGGCCTGCTCTGCCAGCACATGTCTCTGTATCGGTCCAAGTATTTCTGGCTTCTCTGGCTCCTTTCTGCTTGGAGTGGAGTGGGGGGTGTTCCAGGGAACTAACACTTCTGAAGCCCTGATCAGCCACAAGGGACTTGGATCATACTCATTCCTCCTACTGCCATTTATCCCAGTATCCCTCTCCTCACACAGAAAAAGCGTTTGCTTTAGAATGGAAATTTTTAATTGACTATTTAAGAGAAAATGAGGGTGAATTGATGATTCTAGAATTTTGAACTTGTATGTTATTTTTAAGTTCAGATTTTTATTTTTACTGTTATTATGAGAAAGGCACTATGAAGACATCAGATAACTTTAGATCGTTGCTATTTTAATATTAAGTATATCAAATGTAAGGTTTAGTTCAAAGAACATAGGTTAAACTGTACTGAAAAATCTTAGAACTAATTATCTTTGAATAATATGATCCTGTTAGTCATGTTCTAAATGTATAAGCTGGAATTTAATAGTCAGGATAATTTAATTTTAAAATGAAAGAATTACACCTACAACTCATATTTTAAGCAATGACTAGTTCTAGATGTTGTAATTCATTAAGTAATAAATTTTGGTAGGTATTTGCCATAAAGTAATAAATATGGTGAGCAACAAAATTAATTTTGAATTTAAGTAATGATGTGAAGTTAAGTATATTTAGTAGGAGCTGTTTGCAACAAAGGCAGGAACCAATTTTTAATCATTGTAGTTTTCTTTGTTAGTTTATTTTAGTTAAGTTTTGAATTATAGTTTAGATAGATGAGGGTTTAGTATTTTTTTAGGCTGTGTATTGTTCTGTATTTTTGGTTGGGTGTATGTTTTGTATGGTTTATATGTGTTTTATGTTTATGTCTAAAATTTAAATAAAACTTCATTAAAAAAAAGACTGTATCCCTTTCCCATACACACTGCCTCACCAGTTGGAAAGCCAGGCAACAATATGATCACCTAAATTTTTACTCCAATGGGGCTAACGGCAACAAGGGAAGTGAGGCGGTAGACAATTTCGACTGACATGTGTTGGGGGGAAGGGGGAAGTCCACATATACAGTGGTGCCACTCTAATCAATGTGAATTCCCTTGTGACTGGTGCAACATTCCATTTTATTCTATTTTATTTTTTAAGTCAGGAGATCGGATCACTGACTCCCCCTCATTGTGGTCCAAGCCAGATATGATCTAGAAGTCCTGGGATAGCAAGCCAAGTTGCTGGTTATCTAAGGTCACTGAGAGTTAGGCTTCAGCCATGGCAACAGCCCAGCAATCTAGAACTGCTGTATCCCTGCTCCAGATGCCACTCTCTACCCGGAGAAAAGAGGACAGAAAGAACCCAGGAGTCCTAGTCTGTGACAAGCTGGCCACTGCTTTACCAACCTAGGGATACTGGCAAGCTCCCATGCCCTGTCACTCTACCTGTTAACATTTCCATTCCCTCTGCCGAGAGCATGTAACAGATACCACCCTGCTCAAAGCCACACAGTGTAATGACAGCCTCCTCTCAGCAAGATGGATGGAAAAGGGCTCCTTTTAGACACTGACCTCTTCTGATTATGTGCAGGCTGTGGCCACTTCTGCAGAGGACGCAGCTGGTTCAAAATAAGGAAACAGGGACCAAAACCAAGAAACCCTGAACCTTGTGTACATAAGGCTGGAGTGAGTGCGTACATAACAAGGGCCTTTCTGTCCTACACTGTTACAGTGCTCTTATTCCACTTCCAACCTCCTGTGGAATTCTGGGGTTTGTAGTTGACTGAGGCCAAAGAGCTCTCTGACTGGGAATTCTAAATGCCCCTCCCTAAACTGCAAACCCCAGGATTCCACAGGATGTTGAAAGTGGAATAATAGCACTGTAACAGTGTAGTGCAGAAAGGCCCTAAGACACCAGCATCCTGAGACTCCAAGCATTCATGAGTTAAGTATTGTTTCTAGCCGCTATGGATCCACATAAGAGTTCAAATGCATTCATAGCGCTGAAAAATATGTTGCTAAAGGAAACAGGTTCCTGAGAAGGAACATGATTTAAACAGGGTGGAGTGAAACATGAATCATGGGTGGTGGTAGTGGTGTTTTGCATGTACGGTGACCAAAAAGGGTATGAGACAGCTGTAGTTAAGTAAATTTTTGGTTCTATTTATTCCAATGGAATTGCTTAAGTGACTATGAAATCTATCCAATCTATCATCATTAGATGCCTATGATTAGGTGGCTGTGTCTATGAAAGCTTATGCAAGGAATCGGGAAAGTATAGCCCACCAGGCATTAGACTGCAGCTCCCACCAGTTCTAGCTAAATTAGCCAGTGGTGAAGGATGATGGGAGCTGTATTTCAATGTATTGAGGACCAAGCATTCCCCGACTCTGGCTGATATGTAAATAGAACTATCAGTCTTTTAAAAGTACATCTACACTCCCTGTAGATTCTTTTCATAGTTGTTAAACCATAGGATTACTTAAGGATGGTCAATTGATTGGTCAAATTAATAGCTAATTAGTCCAAATACTAAGGGATTAAAACTGTAACAGCATCTGTTATGAAAACAAATAGTTAACCATTGTGTTGGTAAGATGAGATTCTCAGTCGCTGCAATTATTACTTTTCATAACAATGTTATGCAAAGTTAAATGAATATAAATGACCAAGGCATTTCAAGAATTCTTCCTGGCTTTTATCCCAGAACCCTAGAGACAGCACAAACAGTTACAAAAGCTTTTTAAAAATGGAATTAAACCCTGCATACATAACTATAGTTAAGGTCTGGCTGCAACATGTCCTAGTTGCTGGGCAGGGGCTGCCTCCTCTTAGACGAGCGTGAATGCTGCTTCTTGCCTTGAACCACTGTGGAGCAAAGAACCCTCCCTCTCTCCTTTATAATCAGCCAACAATGCGTTGTTGTTAACTGCCATCAAGATGACTTTGATTTATGGCAATCCTATGAATGAGAGATCTCCAAGTAACCCCATAATCAACAGCCTTGTTCAAGTCTTGCAGATTCAGGGCTGTGGCTTCTCTAATTAAGTCTATCCACATTTAATGCTATCTCTCTCTTTTCCTATTGCCTTACCAAGCATTATTGTCTTTTCTAGTGAGTCAGGTCTTCTTATGATATGGCCAAAGTACAACAATCAGTTTAATCATCTTGGCTTCTAAGGAGAATCCAGGCTTGATTTGCTATAGTACCCATTTATTTGTCTTTTTTTAGCACACTACAGTATACGTAGAACTCTTCTCCAGCACATTTCAAATAAGCTGATTTTCTTGGTATGAAGGTGGTAGAGGCTACAAGGGGATCAAATATTATAGATCTGATCCTCACTAACAGGGATGACCTTGTTAATGAGGTAGAAGCGGTTGGATCTTTAGGGGGGAGTGACCATGCCCTATTGGAATTTGGCATTCAGTGGGAAGGAGAAGATAAGTGTAGCCAGACACTCATCTTAGATTTTAAAAAAGCAGACTTCTGTAAACTTAGGGAGCTGCTGGCTGGAATTCCATGGTCAAGAATAGTGAAAGAGAAAAGAGTTCAGAAGGCATGGGAGTTCCTTAAAAGGGAGATACTGAAGGCACAGTCTAAAACTGTGCCAATAAGGGAGAAAAATGGAAGGCATCTGAAGAAACCAGAATGGTTGACTAAAGAACTCTCAGCTGAGCTCAGTGTTAAGAGAAATATCTTCAGGAAATGGAAGAAGGGGGAAACCACCAAAGAAGAATTTAAGCAGGTAGCCAGGAGATATAGGGAGGAGGTCAGAAAGGCTAAAGCACAGAACAAACCTAGGCTGGCCAGAGACGTTAAAAACAATAAAAAGGAATTTTTAAATATGTCTGCTGCAAAAGGAAAAAGAGGGAGACAATAGGGTCGCTGTGCAGAGAAGAAGGCGAATTACTAACAGGGGGAAGAGAAAAGGCAGAACTACTTAACACCTTCTTTGCCTCAGTTTTTTCCCAGAGGGATACAAGCACTCAACCTAGCGGTTGGGGAGCAGGTGAGGAAGCAGGGGAAATGAGGCCAATAATAGGTAGAGAGGTGGTACAGGAATACCTGGCCACACTGGATGAACTCAAGTCTCCAGGGCCAGATGAATTGCATCCTAGGATATTAAAAGAACTGGCAGAGGTCATTTCGGAACTGCATTGCTATAATCTTTGAGAAATCTTGGAGGACAGGAGAAGTCCCAGCAGACTGGAAGAGGGCAAATGTTATCCTCATCATCAAGAAGGGAAAAAAGAGGACCCAAATAATTATCGCCCAGTCAGCCTGACATCAGTACCCGGAAAGATCCTGGAGCAGATCATTAAGCAGTCAGTTTCTAATGACTTAGAAAGCAATGCAGTAATAACGAGAAGTCAACATGGATTTCTCAAAAATAAGTCATGCCAGACTAATCTTATCTCTTTTTATGGTAGAGTTACTAGTTTGATAGACGAAGGGAATGCTGTGGACGTAGCATATCTCGATTTCAGTAAGGCCTTTGACAAAGTTCCGCATGACATCCTTGCAAAGAAGCTGGTAAAATGCGGGCTGGACAGGGCTACTGTTAGTTGGATTTGTAATTGGTTGACTGACCGAACCCAAAGGGTGATCACGAATGGCTGCTTTTCATCCTGGAGAGAAGTAACTAGCGGGGTGCCACAGGGTTCTGTCCTGGGCCCAGTGCTGTTCAATATCTTCATCAATGACTTGGATGAAGGAATAGAGGGCATGCTCATCAAATTTGCAGATGACACCAAATTGGGAGGAGTTGCTAATACGCCAGAGGACAGGATCAAAATTCAAAATGACCTGGACAGATTGGAGAGCTGGGCCACGGCTAACAAAATGAAATTCAACATAGATAAGTATAAGGTCCTACACTTAGATAGAAAAAATGGAATACAGAAATATAGGATGGGGGACATGTGGCTGGATAGCAGTACGTGCGAAAGGGATCTAGGTGTCTTAATAGATCACAAGCTGAACATGAGTCAGCAGTGTGATGCGGCAGCCAAGAAAGCCAATGCAATTCTCGACTGCATCAAATAGGAGTATGGTGTCTAGATCAAGGGAGGTACTGGTACCACTCTACTCTGCTTTGGTTAGACCTCATCTTGAATACCGTGTCCAGTTCTGGGCACCCCAATTCAAGAAGGACATGGTCAAGCTGGAGCAAGTCCAGAGGAGGGTGACCAAAATGGTGAGGGACTTGGAAGCCATGCCCTATGAGGATAGACTTAGAGAGCTGGGTATGTTTAGTCTGCAGAAGAGAAGGTTAAGAGGGGACATGATAGCCATGTTTAAATATCTGAAGGGATGCCATATAGAGGAGGGAGAGGGATTGTTTTCTGCTGCTCTAGAGACCTGGACAAGGAGCAATGGATTCAAGCTGCAGGAAAGGAGATTCCACCTGAACCTCAGAAAGAACTTCCTGACGGTCAGGGCTGTCCGGCAGTGGAATATGCTGCCTTGGAGTGTGGTGGAATCTCCTTCTTTGGAGGTTTTTAAGCAGAGGCTGGATGGCTATCTGTCGGGAATGCTTTGAGGGTGGTCCTGCATGGCAGGGGGTTGGACTGGATGGCCCGTGTGGTCTCTTCCAACTCTACATTTCTATGATTTCTCTACTGACCAGTCTTTACAACCATTCATAGAAATTGGAAAGATGATGGCATGGATGATCCTAACTTTAATATTCAATTATATATCCTGACACTTCAAAATCTTTGTGGCTGCCCTTCCAATGCTTAATTTTTCTGAGTTCCTGACTGCAGTCTCCATCCTGATTAATGACTGAGCTAAGCTATGGAAAAGCTTGAACTACTTCAATGAGTTCATTATCTACTTTAAAGTTATGTAAATAATCTGTGGTCATAATTTTTGCTTTCTTAATGTTCAACAGTAAACCTGCCCTTGCACTTTCTTCCTTGACTACCTTCAGTAATCTTTCCAAGTTTTTTGTTATTTTCTGCTAGACATGGTGATAAAATGCAGCCTTGCCTGACTTTCTTGCCAACTGGAAACCTTTCCATTTTTCCATATTCTCAGGAATTCTGTAGCCTCTTGTCCAGAGTATAGATTAAGCATCAGGAAAATGAAATGTTGTGGTGCACCCACTTCTTTAAGAGTGATCCATAGTTTTTCATGATCACTATCAAAGGCTTTGCTATCGTCTCTAAAGCACAGGTAGATTTTCTTCTGAAATTTTTTGGTGTACTCCATTATCCAATTTATGTGTGCAATATGATCCCTAGTGCCTCTTCCTTTCCTGAACCCAGCTTGAAGATCTGGCATTTCTCTCTTCATATATGGTAAAAGTCATTGTAGAATTTTGAGCATCACTTTGCTTGCATGGAAGATTAATGCAATGGCCCAGTGGTTACTGTGATGCTTGGTATCTTTTTCTTGGGAATTGCAATGTATATTGAGCACTTCTAACCTGGGCAATTGGTTTGCTTTCCTCATTTGTTCACAGATTTTTTGTTAGAACTAGAGTTGATTCTGCCTCTGTAGCCTGAAGTAGCTCTATTGGTGTGCCGTCTGCTCCTGGTGTTTTATTTTTCCCTAGTGTAGCTGCCACTTCACTTTTTAAAACTGTAGGTTCATCTTCAAATGGTTCTTCCTTGAAGGAATCTGTCATCCTTCCATACAGTTGTTCAGTCTATCATTTCCACTGTCTTTTTATTTGTATTTTGTCATGTAATGTATTCTCTTGCTAGTTGTATAGAAGCTCCACTTTTGGTTTAAATTTCCCTTCGATTTATCAGATCTTGTGGAAGAAGTCTCTCATTATTTTTTGTTGTTATAATCTTCTGTATCTCTACATTGGTTTAACCATGGATAAAGCTTGGCTGTCTGACTGCTCTAGTGTGATCAAGAAGCAGAACCCAGGACGTGTCATGCAGATCTATGCGGCCAAGATTCTCTGTGACTGTGAGATCACTAGGGCCAATTGACTTTCTCCTCCAGCTTGGAAAAGTTCCTTTGAGGGACTACAACATGGACATTTTGACTGGAGATTCTGAGAACTGTTCTCCCCGCCCCCAAGCTCTGTTTCTTTTGCTTCACTCTGCCCCTCCAGCCTCATAGGTCAACTGGTGAGAACTTGGGAGAGGGCCTTTTCCATGGCTGCCCCAAGGCTGTGGAACTCTCTTCCCAGAGAAGCTAGATTGAGACTCTCCTTAGTATGTTTCCACACTCAGATGAAGACAGATCTCTTTATTCCACAAGACCTTTGAGAACTGATTTTTTTTAAAGAGGAAGTGGGCCCTGTATAACGTGCTGGGTTTTTATTTTTTAAAATAGTTTTCATTTTAACTAGCTTCAATTTTAATTTTTGTTATAATTTAATTACTTT
Organism: Iguana delicatissima; assembly: GCA_948472985.1. NCBI lineage: Eukaryota > Metazoa > Chordata > Lepidosauria > Squamata > Iguanidae > Iguana > Iguana delicatissima. Next base: position 355,881 of record CAOKZL010001451.1, on the reverse strand, counting down.
TTAATTTTTATATGCTGTCAGTTCTAGCTATGATTACTTTAACTGTTGTAAGGCACCTTGAGTCTTAAATTGGGAGGAAGATAGGGTTGATAAAAATATGGTAACAACAACAACAACAACAATAGCTAATGACTACTACGCATCTGAAAGGGAAAAGTTAAGTGTGGCCCTTGGGACACACTGATACAGTGGATCACAACACCTACCTCTGTAAGGGGCTGTGAGCCTCCCTCAGTACCATTCATGATGACACCATTTGTGACAGCAACAAAATAATTGACAGTCCTTTGGCTATTCAGCTGACTACTGGTGTAGTGGTAAATACTGAAGCACTGGCATTCATTATGAGAATCCTAATAAGTTAAGCCCCCAAGGACAGTACTTGGGAGCTTAGCAAGCAAGCCTTGTTGACCCATACCAACAAACCAGTTCAAGCAATCTTCCCCTCTACCACAAGCAGGTCTTTTATTAATTCAGTGGCTCTTAATCAGTCCGTAAACTTCAAGTCACCATTTGGATTACAAAATGGATAGCTCTCAACAATATACTATTACAAGAGAGAAAACATTTTTTTACCTAGCTACAGAGAGTAATGCAGTGAAGCACAGGGAAGGAACAAGGAAGATGGAACAGATGGCTTCATGGCATAACCACACCTGTTTTGCTCCTATTACATGCGCCCAACCCAGTGACCCCTACAACTCTGAAGGTGACAATGTTTGACCAGCTGGTTAGTCAGGACCGTATGTCTACAGAGGTTATGTAGTGATTTGGCCCGCAAAGCAAAACTGACTAGCTCTTGTTAGAATGATACCAAAGAGGAAAAGAGGAAAAAAACATAAACTTTCTCATTCTGGATGAGAAAAGTTGTCTGAACATGTTGAGAAAACCTGCTGAGAAACTGCCAACCTTCACAAGAGTTCTCATCTCCAGTGTGAAAACAAGATAACCTATGTTTTGTCAAGGATTTTATAAGCTGTGCAAAAATATTTCTGCGCAATACTACTGATTTTTCCTTTGAAAATCAAAGTGCTTGCACACAGCAAGTACAGAAGTACTAGCTGATTGATGCAAATGATGCAAATGATCCATCTGATGCTTCTTTATTTCTAAAGCCCATGCAAGAAGCATCATAGTGTTGCATAGTTACCATAGTGCAGAAAATGTTTGACATCTCACCACAAAGCATAGGAAATATCTCCCCAACTCACAGGAGAATAGGAGGAAATAAAAATGTGCAGTAGAAAGGACTGGTACCCAATAGAAACTGAACTGATTATATCAAAAGATGGTTACCTTTTAATGATGTTTCCAAAAACCCTCCTTTACTCCAATATGGTATTTTCCTCTCCTGTTGTTAAGTAACTGTTGCTGTTCTAGTAACAAATGCAACAACCTCAAAGGAGAATCTACAAAACTCAGCCAATGAACAGTAATCCTGGTGACAGCACTAGCCTGAAGCAGGATGGTCACAGCACTGATCTGCTGGTGGACTCCTTGACTGAGCCCAGGTACCATTTTACCAATGAAACACACAATTCAGGAACCCGTGGGGCAGGGCACAAGACCATCAGAGATCCCACTTGGTATTAGCCAGTGTGGTTGCACTGTTAAATCCAGACATATCGCTCTCAGTGAATATTAACAGCTAGGGGAAGTTGGAAAGGGATGGCAGACACCTATTGTGTCATGTGACCTCATAGAGTGATGATGTAACAATGGGCTTAGCAGCCGCTCCTGCTACACACGGACACACACAGAGAATGAGACCGTGCACAGTTGGCACTTCTAAGTCATTACGGTATCCCTCCATATCCCCTAGGGTTAGGGGCACAGGATCACAGTGAAAGTGAAAAAAACGTGAATAACTCTAGGTCCTCCTGAACCATATTTAACACACAAAAAGGTATGATCACCATATTTAACCCACTATGGATTCCTCTGAGGCATCAGGGTTCCTTCATACGGCAAAAATGTGGCTAGTGTGGCTTACTGCCACCTCCACTGCTGCCCCATGCCATTTTTAAGAGACACTTACAAGAGTTGTTTGCAGTTTCTCAGCCTCACGAGGCTGGCAGCCCCTATTAAAAACGGCATAGGGAGGCAGCAGAGGTGAGAGCAAATAATTCATGAATAATCAAATCCACAAAAGTGAAACCTGCAAATGTGGAAGGCTGACTGTATTTGCCAGATTCTTTAGACACCTACCATTCTTCTTCCTCTTTGGAATTGTTTTGAAATTGTGCCTTCAGTATCCCAATTTTAAAAAACTCCCATCCATCATGAATTCCCTTCTCTTTTAACATTTCTGACCCTGTGATCACTCCCAGTATTTCCCCAAGTTTACTGAAATCAGCTTTCTTAAAGTCTAGAATGCGTGTCTGACTATGCTTGCCCTCCCCTTTCCACTGAATAATAAACTGCTGGAGAACATGGTCACTTTCACCTAAGGATCCCACCAACTCCATCCCATTAACCAGGTCATCACTGTTGGTTAGTATCAGATCTAAAATAGCCATTCCCCTTGTTCTGTCTTCCACCTTTTGCATTATGAAATTGTTTGCAAGGCAAGACAAGCATTCAGCTTTGCAAAGGAGCTGCATGCATGGCTGTCTGTACTGAGGGGATATATCTGAACTACAGATAAACTTTGCTTTGCCAGAGTTCCCATCTGCATGGAAGAGCTGCAACTCTGTTTGATCGAAGCATACATTACAGTGAATGTGTGGCAGAGGGGGAGAAGATACTACATGCAGTCATACTCAACATAATTCAATGCAATTCATCAAAAGTGTAATACAGAGCCCCCCGGTCTGCATCTCATACTTTCACACCAACATGTCCTTCCTTCACACATAGTTCAAGCCAAAGACCATAAGCTGGCTCAGTGTCTTTCTGGCATCTGTAAGACCTGGCTTTACCTCACATGTAACAGCCTGGCCAGTCACACAACAGCCATCAAAAAGGAATCCATCTAGCAACTGCACCTGCAAATGTACCACTACTACTACAGAATTACAGAATTTAGATATAAACAATTATTAAGCAGTAATAAATGCTAGGAACAGGAGGATGACGACTGTGAAACAGAATGCTTATGAGAATATCCAGAAAAACAGAACAACATAAAGAACCTGGCTGAGTTCTTCACTAAAAAAATGAGCTAGATCTAAGTTGAAGTATTATCAGGTTATGCCTACTGGGCAAATTCAGAATTACATATATTCTATTCAAGAACACAAACTTAACATTTTATGCCATATGCTACCTAAGCACAAGAGAAGCTGAGTTCTGCAACTTAAAGAAATTGGGAAAGTTACTGTTATCTCTATTTTTGCATAGTTTTGCACCTCTGTTTTTCTTTTGACTATTTATTTTTCTAGTTATGGAGTGAGCAAATTGTATTGAAAAGGCACTGTCACTTACTGGATAACATAATCATCCACACCTCTGGCTTCCGAAATTTCAGCTAAACAGGGCCCACAAATCTGAACATGCCAACATGTACATATCAGGGACTATTTAAAATAAAAAAATAAAAAAGCTGAAATCTGTGCATGCTACCAGTTTTTGTGATTTTTTCCCCATCTGCACTCCTGTAGAGTCACAGCAGCTGATTAATCTGATCCATTTTGGCCATGAGAATGGTTATAGAGAAGTATAAGTTTGGATCAAAGAGTTCATTCAACCAAGAGGAAACCATCAGAGATTACTATTCTTTTCCTACATACTAGCTGTGTGGGCATCACGTTAAACTATGGTAGAGGGCAGGAGAAGATAGTTGTAGCCTTCCAGACATCATGTTGGAGTACAACTCAACATCAGCATCAGTCAACATAGCCAGGGCTACGGGATGATGAGATTTGCAATCCAACATGGAATCGAGGGACTCAAACTGCAAGAAAACAGATTCTACCTAAATATTAGGAAGAACTTTCTCACGGTAAAACTGTTTGACAGTAGAATAGATCATCTCCAAGGGTGTGGACTCTTCTTTTTTGGAAGCACCTTTAAACAAGAGGTTGGATGGCCAACTTTAAGAAGGACTTTATTTATGTATCCTTGCATAGCAAATGATTGAACCTGACAGCCTTTGTGGCCCAGTTCTGTGATTCTACAATGCTATGATTCTGTGACCAACTAAAAAGCCACAAGTTGCACACTCCTGGTCTAATCAGTAGAAAGAAGATGCAAACTACCCAGCATTTTGCAGCACAGACTAACTAAATGATCCCGTCTGATCTTGGAGGCTAAGCAAGGTAAGCCCTGGTTAGTACAGTCAGCCCTCCACATTTTCAAGTTTCACTTTTAGGGATTTGATTATTCTCACTGTCACCTCTGCTGACTCCCTGTGCCATTTTTAATAGGGACTGCAAGCCTCATGAGACTAAGAAGCTACGAACAAGGCTGGTAAGTCCCTATTTAAAATGCTGTGGGGGAGCAGTGGAGGCGGCAGTCAGCCCCACCAGCCACCCACTTCTGCCTTGTGGAGGAACCCTGATGGCTCAAAGGAATCTATGGTGGGTTGAATATGGTGATCATACTTTTTGTGTGTGTTAAATATGGTTTAGGAGGGCCTAGAGTTATTCACGGTTTTTCCAGTTTCATGGGGTCCTGTGCCCCTAACCCTACTGAATGTGCAGGGATGACTGTATTTAGATGGGACACACCAATAAATACCAGGTGTTGTAGGCTATATTTCAGAGGAGGGGATGGGCAAAATAATCAGAGAAGTTTTCCTTGCCTAAGAAAATCCCATGAAATCCATGGGCTGCCATAAGTTGACAGGCAACTTGAAGGCACAAACACACATGAGAAGTTTGACAGCAGACATGCCATCATGGGCCATCCTTGTGAAGCAATGACATCAGGTTGCAGCAGTTCAGATTGTTAGGAGAGTTTTCTATTAAAAACTGACAACTGGAAAACAAAGGAGAGGAATTCCTGGTTCATGCCTTCTGCTCCAGCAGCTATGTACACCTGAGAGGGTGGAAATATTTGGCTTCCTAATGGAAGGATAGATGTTGCAATGGTATGGACTTAGCAACATTTAAGATTATGTGCACTCAGAAACAGAAGAAGGATCAACTAGTGCAGCCACCTGTCACTGCAGGAAATCAGCTGGAACAGACTCTCCAATAGGCAGATATGTATTGTGTTAGAGCAGAAGCTAGGTCTCCCAGAGGCTCTCTGTGGGTGATCTGCAATAAATCAGCAAGAGGTTTTGGCTGTTATAGCAAACTGTCTCAATTAGCAAACTGTCTAACAACTAAAAAGTAATCCTATCTTCACCTAGATGGAAATTTGAATAAATATAGGATAGTTCTCTGGGTTTCTAGTGGAAAACTAATTATGGCCAAGTGGAATCCCAGAAGGGAGAGGTGAATCTAAGCAAATTTTCTGGCAGTCAGGATGAAGTACACTTACAGCATCAATGCCACTAGCTTGCTGGGAGATGATGGTGTAACTATGTGAGGTGGGATTAGTGACCAAGTAGAAGTTGTATCTGTTTCTTCAAGAGCTCTCTCACTTGTACAACATAGTTCATAGAATTATAGAGTTGGAAGAGACCACAAGGGCCATCCAGTTCAATTCTCTGGCAGGCAGGATTGCACCATCAAAGCACTCACCACAACTGGCCACCCAGCCTCTGCTTAACTCCCACCTCCAAAATGAGATTCCACCAAACTCTGAAGCAGTGTATCCCACTGTTGAACAGGAAGTTCTCCCTAATGTTTAGGTGGAATGTCTCTTCCTGTAATTTGAATCCATTGCTCCATGTCCTAGTCTCCACAGCAGCAGAAAACAAGCCTATTCCATCTTCCATATGACATTCCTTCCAATATTTATACAAGGCTATCATGTCACCTCTTAACCCTCTCTTCCCCAGGTTAAACATACTCAGCTCCCTAAGCCACTCCCCAGAGGCCATGGCTTCCAGGCCTTTTATCATTTTGGTTACCCTCCTCTGGACACAGTCCAGCTTGTCAATATCCTTCTTGAATTGTGGTGCCATAGATCAAAAGACATAAAACAGGCAATTGCTTTGTAGATAACATCCAAAACTTAAATTAGCCTCCTGGTCAACCTGAAACCTTCCAGATATGTTGGACTAGGGCCCTCATGATCCTGCAGGGAAGGGGACTAGTTGGGAAATACTACCTTAAACACACCTAGTTCTTCCAGTCTATGAACTGTAATAATGTGGTCCCTCTGTCCATTTCTCACACACCTTGTGTACTAAACCTATCACCTTTGGATTGATCTGCAGTACAAATTCTGCACTGGTTTTGTATCAGTTTGAACTACTTACTTCACTTATTAATTTATACCTTCCCATGGCACCATGTAACACAAAAAACAAGAATGACAATCAAAGTTAACAGTTAAAGACAGACAGAACTATATGCCCAAAGAACCCAACAGAATTCTAGCTCAGTTATAGTCCAGGGTAAATCTTTAGGGTGGCTGTGTGATGTAGTGGTCTGAGCACTGGACTACAACCCTGGAGACCAAGGATTCAGTTCCCCACTTGCCCATGGAAACCCATTGGGTGACCTTGGGTGCGTCACACACACTCAGTTCCAGAAAACCCCGTGATAGGGTTGCCTTAGGGCTGCCATAAGTTGGAAACAACTTGAAGATAAACAAGAAGAAAATCTTTAGGGCTTGCTTTAAGATCCATAATTATCACAGCTTCCTCCAAAAAAATATGAAGGGCTGTACGTTGATGAAAGCAACACAAAATTTCTGTCGTGCTTCCATACTTACCTCCCTTCTGAAAATCACAATTCTTGGAGTTGCCCAGATAGGGAAATTAGTATTATACCAGTTTAAATCTATAAAACAGATATGTGCTAAGATGTTTTCTGCTCAAACCATCCTACCCTCCTTGGTTTTATAAAAGATGCTTTCCTGATATAGGATAATATTCTTAACAAAACAACATAAGCCACTGAAGAAGACAGGCATGTCATTCCTCACTAGCATGCTAGTAAGAGAACCAGATGGGCCATCTTTTGGAGATGTTTTAGGGAGAAGACATTCTGCCCTGGGGCAAAAGGTTGGACAGGCTGATCCATCCGTTCCCATACAAATTCCATCTCTGTGACCTAACAGCAAAAACAATGGAACAACTCAGCAATGGAATAACAGGCCTTGGATCATTCTGGAACTGCCTTTCAGGGGAATTGTTTGAAAAAAAAAAGATGAGGCTTAAGCAAGCTCTTGTCAGAAATGAAAGACTAAACAATCTTACTGTTCAAGAGAGTTGGACTCTGTGGTTAATACAAAAAATGGAGGGAGGGATATGTTGCCTTGAAGCTGCATTTTCTAACCTGAGAAGCAGACACCAGGGGGTCAATCTCAGGCTTATGGTCCTTCAGTATCACTATGAGTCACGGGTGTTTCATAGCACCACCAACTGCTACTCAGCAAATGAGAATTTTTAAGAACAGACTCAGGAGCCAAGTGCTTCAGGGTCTTACCACTTTGGAGCTAAAAGCCAGGGCTGTGCATCACTGGTTGCTCAACCGCAAGACAAAGGTGTTTCTGCACATGTGCAGAAGCATTCTGTTATTATTTCCTGGGTTCCAGAACTCATCTGTGATTAAATCTAAATTCACGTCCAAAACAGTCCAAATCAGGCTGAGCGGGCCGTATGTAGCAGGGGCCCTTGTGCCTCTCCAACACCAGCTGGAGTAGGAGCCACAGAAAACGAAAGCACAACTACCATCTTTCCCTTTATCCTAGTCCTTGCAACAATGCCCTCCCAAATGGGGCAGTGCTTTGGAATATTTCCGTGTCAGCGTCACTGACTGCAGGGGATAATGTGCAACTTCTCCCAATGGGAAGAGTCTGGCAGACGGCCTATCATCACAGTGCCTTGTTGAGCCAAGAAAGTGAAGGAAATCTGCATAGTTTCCTTTTGCCCTAGAAGAAGCCAGTTGGACTTCAGGCTTGGCTCCAGCTCAGCTTGTTCTTTCAAGATCTGTCCTGAAATCCAATCTTGAGCATTGATTTTCATACCCTGCCAGCCTTAACATCCTGCTGCAAGGGCATGGAACAACAGAGGTGGGGAAACTGAGGCACCAGGATGGCAGGAGAGGCTTCCTGACTCCCTAAAACAAAAAGCACAATCCTGAAGCTGCTGAGGCCAGTGTGCTCCCTCCTGCCCTACCAGGCATATGCTCATCTCAGCTTATGTACCAGCTAATGCCCTGACTCAAATAACAGCCAGTGTGCAAATACAGCATGTTCCCCAAGTCAGCAACACATTTTTGCAGAGGCCCAACTTGAGAAGGGAGGGTGAGTGTTCCTAATGCCCCAACTTTCACTCCAACAATGCAGCCTGCTTTTAAATCCTGTTCTGACAGCTAACACCGCCTTCCCTCACTTCAAGGTTGGCAATCATAGGAAAAAGGAGAATACCCTTCACTACCTCCAAGGAGCCAGAGTTGCCACAGGGGCCTCTAGCCAATCCCTATTACAAGCATTGGGGCCCATCCAGAACCTGTGGCCCGCCAGATGTTGCTGGAATATAATCCTCATTTCTCCTTTATGGATAAGGCTGATGGGTCTTAACAGTCCAACAACACCAGAGGGTCAAAGGTTCCCCATTCCTGGTATAGACTTTTCTTTTACAAGGAGATAGGGTCTACAGTCGTACTGGAATCAGTCTAAGTGGCATGGAATACACTACAGGAGCATAACTTCACCATGATCATTGTTATTGCTAAAGAACATACTAAAGAATCCTACCATTCCACATGAGAACTCCCCTATTCAAACTACAATGGCCAGCAAAATCCATCTCATTAGCTGTGAATGAAATCTCCGGACCTTAGCCCTTAGATGTCCCTGCTTGACTATAACCACTAGTCCCCATTTCCCTGAAATACCACATGGAGCAAATATCGGCATGATGCTATGTGCTAGCTAATCTGGAATGATTACCACCTCCACACACCCACATAAATGTCCAGTGAAAACCACCCTGATAAAGAATGTGCCAGAGAGGCTATATGATTGGGGAGGGAGGCTGGAGTTATCATTATTAAGCAATCTTGGGGAGGGGGAAAGAGAACCCAGTGATCCTGACTCCCTGCTCTACCTCAAATAATATACTTAGAGACACAATAACAAATCAGCTCCATCCTCGTCCAGAGATGAGAGCAGAACCTCAAAATACTGATATATTAACCATTCTGCTGAATCCCACAAAAACTGAAAACAGAAGTCCGGCTCAGCCATAGCAGGAAGCCACCTTCTTGGGAATACAAGAGATCTAGAGTTTTTAGAATCTTCGCACTCCCAGACTCGACTGTTTTTAAATCTGCCATTAAGTCCTTTCACTGTTCCAGTAGGCTGGGAATCTGTTATACCACTCAGCCCAGCCCCAGCCAATCAGAACCCCTTATTACCACCACCACCAAGATCCCACCCTACCTTCTCACATCCATGGGTTGTCACACAGACCTCTCGTCCCCAAATCCTTACTTTCAAGCCAGGGTTGCGGTGCTGTGCAAAGGGCAAGGGGCAGCTGTGGACAGGCTCGTGACCAGCTGCCACTCCCTCCAAAAGGTCTGGAAACCCAGGCGCACACGTGCAGCCATGGGCAGTAAGGATCTCATTCAGCTATTGTTTTAATGGGGAATCAGACAAAGCAAGCAAAAGGCTTGTGTGCCAACTGAGGCTCTGAATGCCAGACTGAGCCCCGTACTTCTCGCCTTCAAAGCCTGGCCCCTCTTGTCAATTCAGCCAGACGCAAAGTAAAGAGAGAGGATGGAGCAGAGTTCCTAGGGACTCTGGTGCCTGCTTCTCTTTGATACTCTGCTGCATAAGCAAGTAGTACGCCTGCCTGCTACACACACACACACTCCATGTACCTATACACTGCCTGGAGAGCTCCTCCCCAGAAGCAGCTGCGTGTCCTCTGGTGAAAGAAGATTTTCCAGGTCGGGAAGCATGCCTCATTATGAGATGTCTTTGGGCTCTTCCAACCCTGCAAGATTATCCTAGGAGAGCTGGCAGAGCCCAATGTTCTCCTGCCCCCCACCTCCTACCCTCCCCATTATGAGAACAAACAAGCAAGCAAAGAAAGCCCATCAGGAGGAGACAGCAATTGTCTTGGTCTGCCTTGAACTTGGCTGCAGGCAGCCTGCAGTATTTATTCAAGAGCAAAAGAGCTGGCACCCACCGGGTGGGGATGTAACCACATCTTGTTATGACATCCAACTAGCAGAAATCCCACGTTCAGCAGATAACAGCTCAAAATAATACCCAAGCCATAAATAGCTGCCCTGGTCTTTGCAGTTGACCCTGGTAACCCAGGACAGAAGTTAAGGACATCATTTTCCCATCTTCATAATCTTTTTTAGACTTACAAATGGAACAGATCCTTGCAGTAGTAAACATGAAGCATTAAAACTAAGGACAACAACAGAAGTAAAGCACGTCATGTGACTGGATACTCTTCTGTAGAAAAATATTCCCCACATGTTGAAAACCAGCATATCAGGCTAGAAGAACCCTGCTTCTGCCTAGCATGCTAGTTTCCTATTATGCAGGGAATTTTTCACCACAAAGGTGAATTCAGGCTCATGTGCCTTCCCCTGAAATCAGTAATGGTACAAAACAGAACCAGCGTAGTGTAGTGGTTTGACCACTGGACTATGGTCTACCCACTGGGTGACTTTCGGTGCGTCACACACTCTCAGGCCCAGAAAACCCCAAGATAGGGTCATTTTGGGGTTACCATAAGTAGGAAATAACTTGAAGACACACAACAATAACAGTAGTAACAACAAAAAACAGACACATGTTCACTATCTCAGCAAGAGCTAGCGCACTGCTGTATACTTCACACTGTAGTCAACCCCTGGCATTGTGCCTCTCTTTTCAGCCTGTGCATGCATTCACACAAAGGATGGGTGTTCCTCCACAAAGGTATGGATTCTCCAAAGATGAACAAAAAAGTGTTCCTTTCCATTTCAGCACAGCACACTCTGCTCCTCCTGCACCAACTGCACTAAATTTTCTCATGGCAATTTGCAATCTGTTCCACCTGAAAACAGAATGTCCCTGATGTTACTCTGAAAGGTTTGCAGCTCTGGCATAACCTTGTGAAAATAAGATACTGGAAGCAAGAAGTGTGCTTGCTTTTTAAGCAAAAGAGTCCCAAATAAAACATGTGGTCAAGGAATTAGTACTCCCCACTTGGAAGAGAAGTAGGACCTTGAAGGCAATGCGTATTGTAAAAAGGGAATGGATATCTCTGTGCTCCTTTTCTAGAAGAAGACCAGAGCAACCTTCTACATCTACAGCCTGCCACCTGTGCACCTTATGTGCAAAAAGACATAAGACAAGCTAAAAGCTAAAGCTGGTATACCTGAATTTTTATTCTCAGATTTGTGAGATGCATGATATTTGCTGGGAAGAAGTATTTCCCAAACTTTTGATTGCTAAAGCATGCCCTTTCAAACTGGAGGAATACGATATTCTGAAATGTTTTACTTTTAGGTTATGCAAGAGTGGGAACAGCTCATCTTCAAAGGAGGTCACTTTTGAGTTAACTGTTAATTGTTGTTCCAAGGTTGCCTTCAGAATAGAAGATGGAAAGCCCAGAGCAAGGATTCACACATGGGTGGAGCATACAGGCTGCTATGAACACAGTAGTCTGGATTCAGGAACAGGGCCAAGTCTCTGAACTGGCTTGGATGTCTCTCACTGGTTGTACAATTGAAATGTTTCCAGTGGTCACAGACTGTTGCCTGTCTTATTTACAGAGGCCAATTTTTCAGTGCAAGCAGCTGGGGCAGCACCAAGGGGGCTACAGGTGTGTCAAACCTTTCCCCAAACACTCCAGTCCTACTAGTATCTCCAAGGGAGATACAACACCAGGTCAGACCAGGTGGCAGACACAGCTCTGTACTCCCAAAAAAGGGAATGGCCATGAAACACAGGACTAGCTACTGCTGTGCTGTTATCCTTCCCAACAGTATCTGCTGCCAGAGATGTAGTGTGTATTTCTAATGCAATGTTTCTCTGTAAAAGATTTTCCATACATATATATATATAGTGTTTGTGCATCTGCCTGTGTGTCCACAGTTTTCTGTGCTGTTATACTACAATTAATCATGTTAAATGGGCTAAACACAGGATACGAACTTCTAGTTGTTATTCTAAGACAAGCTTGGATAGACCCTGGAGCTTGGAAGAACAGACTAACAACTGAATGTACTGCTAAGCTTGTTTCTACTTCACTAATTCTCTTGCTTCTCAATCAGGCCCAAGTAAAAGTAATCAAGACAAAATGTGCCCGAACCTACAGACTCACCTCCATCTTCTAGTGAACAGTATGTTCAATTAGTTGTACTGACTTAGCTTTTTCTCAACTGGAAATGGAATTGATAAGTAGCACAGAGAATGAGTGAGTAAACCTGAAGGTACCATGGTTGCACTTCAGCAAAAGGAAGTTAAACTGTTGCTATATCAGGTACTGTTATATATAGGTATGTGTCCTAAAAACACCCTATTCTTCCAGGTGCAGGAATTTTTTGTTCGATATAAGGGAAATCTATGCTGTTCTTTTTCCTTTATTATATATATTCCAATCAAATAATTTCCACACATAGCATTGAATATGTTTGGTTAAAAGATTTAAACCCAACACGCTAAATCAGACAGCATTATTTAGAGCACTGGAAATATTTTCCAGTTCTACTGTTTCCAGAAAACTCACATTAGTGTCTACTGCCTGAGGGGTTGCTCTGTTCTGACCAATGACAAGGTCAGTCCCGAAAGAAGTGCTATACAATCTTTCAAGATTACTTGGGAAGAAGGGGAGGAAAAAGAGGATGGAGAGACAGCATGAGCCCTAGTTGTTTTTCTAAGTAAGGCCTTTTCCACACCGGATAAATAAAATGAGGTAGCGTGAGCTCTGACGGACATCACCCACACCTTCGAGTGTGCTAGCTCGTACATAATTGGCAAGCTCCACACCTTAATCTGCCCGGTTAAGTCGCCAACAGTCAGCGCGCTGGCTTTTTAAAAAACAGGGAAAAGGTGGTTTTTTTTCCAAGAAACGTGCTAATTCGTGCATGATGTAATTGGAGGGCGGGCTGTGGGCATGGACAGCTTCAGTGGTTGGTCCACCCCACAGAGAGCAGGATGGTCTCGAAAGTGGCTTTCTGCAGCCAGAAAAGGGGAAAATCTTTCTGGTATGTGCTATTGATCCGAAGAATGGGGTTTTTCCTTGATTTTAAGATTACTGTATGTGCGCATTGGGCTTCTGCCACTACGTCCTGTGTGTCCGCTCCCGGACCCACCATCTTCTCGGGCGTGGAAAGCGCCATGAGGAGCCTCCAAGCAGCGGCACAGAAAAGCTTAAGTCCTCCGCAGCATTACTAATAGAGGCCAATCGCCAGTGCCTCCTCGTGCAGTCTGTGGCCCATAGATGTCCCAGTTCAGCCAGCACAAGTCCAAGAAGCCAGAATACAGCTAAAATGGACCGTTCAACTTCAGGAAACACCTCTTCCTCCATTGCTCACAGGGAAAGATAAAAGCAGAAAACAGGCGTGGAAATCCACCAGAGATAGGGAGCAAAAATGCACTCCACCCAGCTATGGCGCGGAAAACCATTCCCCCGAGATAGGGCGCGAAAAAAAAATCGTCACGGTTTATTTCAAGGCTAGCAGGAGGAATGGGAGGAGGAGTCATTGTGGGAGGAACTGCGGGGCATGACAAGCGCATGCACATCATGACGCATAGGGCCATTTTTTAAAAAAGAGCTGCCAATCACATCTGCTGCACGAATTCCACGGAATGTGAGGAAATGGCAATAGACCGTTGTGCAATATGTCCGCGGTAGCACGGACAAAAAACAACAACACTCGGAAATGTCGCAGCACGAATTCCACGGAACGTATGGAAAGGGCATAAGTGTGGTTGGGTTCTTCCCCAACTGCTAAAAATTAAATAGAAACTGTGCTCTAGGTTCTCTAGGCAACAAGCGTGTTAAGCGTGTAATATCTCCAATATAAGGCTGACTTTTTGATTTTCAGCTGTTGAAGGCACAGATCTTCTCACTTAGAGAGAAGGAGGGAAAAGGAGCTTCCATACTATATGATTTATTTGCTCTCGGCCACTCTTGTGATGAGGGGCAGTATTGCTCATTTTGAGTAAGTTAATAAATCGCCTGGGCAGTATCGCCTGTTTTAAAATAAGTTAATAAATTACCTAGGCAGCCACTGGATTCAACACTTAAGCATCTGTTTGATCTGGAAGATGGGCACCAAATACTCCATGCAAGTAATAATGGGTAGGGATATTCACACACATCCACCTGCCACAAATGCTCCAACTTGAGGAGCAGGAGAAGAGAGGCTTCTAAGACCTCTGTCCTCAAACTCTTTAGTATTGATTCTCCCCTCCCCAGTTTTAATGTGGATTTATGGAAAGACATCCCTATGTGATGTTTTGCTTACTTTTACAATGCCAGTGTCCTTTTTAAAAATTCTATAAATGTATATATACATTACTGTATAAGAAAAAAGAGAGCCAGCATAGTACGTCAGCCCTCCACATCTGCGGGTTTCACTTTTGTGGATTTGATTATTTGCTGTCACCTCTGCTGCCTCACTATGCCATTTTTAATAGGGACTGCAAGCTTCATGAGACTGAGAAATTGTGAATGAGGCTTGTAAGTCCCTCTTAAAAATGGTGTGGGGCAGCAGTGGAGGTGGCAGTCAGCCCCACCAGCCAGCCACATCTGCCTTGTGAAGGGACCCTGGTGCCTCAAAGGAATCCACAGAGGGTTGAATATGGTGATCATATTTGTGTGTGTGTGTTAAACATGGTTTGGGGAGGCCTAGAATTATTCACAGTTTTTCCACTTTCACGGGAGTCCTGGGCCCCTAGCCCTAGCGAATGTGGAAGGATGACTGTAAGCTTTGGGCTATGACCTTATGACCCACTTGGCCATGGAAACCCACTGTGTGACCTTAGGTGTGTCACACACTCTCAGCCCCAGGAAACCTTGTGATAGGGTCATCATAAGTCGGAAATTACTTGAAGGCACACAACAGCAACAACAATAAGGAAAAAAAATTCTAAAAGAAATTGGCAATGAGGAGTGGAGCAGATGCGGGTGAGACGGTACCACAATAGTCCTACCTGCTCAAGATGATAATTTTCAATAGTTGGCAAAATGGATGTAGATCCCAAAATAAAGGTCACTACAGCACTTCTTGATCCAGGGCCACCCTCTGGCTGTCTTGCATAAAACACGAATAATGCCAAACATGGAAGAGATTGATAAAGAGGGCAGAATCATGAAATCCTCTCTCTTCTCCCAAAGATCTCTGTTGTCATCATTATCATCATCACCACCACCACTTTATTTATATCCTACTTTTCTCTCACTCTGGGATCCAGGGGGCTTATAAAAAGTCAAAAATTCCAAGAAAGGCACATATAGTTAAAAACACATGTAGGTAGAAATTTAAACAGTATTATATTCTCAGCAGAATTAAAACCGTTTAAAAATCTACATTTAAAACAAACATTACAAAACAGCAGAACACCATAAAAAGAATTCTCTTGTTAACAACCAATTCCCACAGTCTTGCTTGAATAGAAAGGCCTTAACCTGCCACTGAAAAGACAGCAGAGGAGAGGTCATCCTAACCTTCCTAGGGAGGGAGTTCCAAAGTGTGGGAGCAGCCACAGAGAAGGTCCTCTCTCTTGTTCCCACCAATCCTGTCTGTGAAGGTGCTGGGATACAGAGAAGCACCTCTCTTGCAGATTGTAAAAGCTCAGCCAGACTCCTATGGCCCTTCAAACAGCTTGGGCCATATAGGAGAGAGCCAACCTGGTACAGTGGTTTGAGCGTTGGAATACAACTCTGGAGACCAGGGTTTCAATCCCCACTCAGCCATGGAAGCTCACTGGCTATACCTGGGCAAGTCACACTCTCTCAGCCTCAGAAGAAGGCAAGGACAAACCCCACAAAACCATTCTGCCAAGAAAACCCTGCGATAGAGTTCCCATGTCAGAAATGACTGCAAGGCACACAACAGGTCATAACCAGCACTATCAGAGCCCTATTAAGCAATCAGCTTAGAAACAACTTACAACAGTGTTTGGCTGAATGAAAAAAGAACTAGAACAAATTCTGGAGAAAGACAGCAGTGGGATGCAGGCTTCCCAGATGCATTTCTAAGTGGCCAGGAAAAGGAGGAGAAGGTAGTAGTGGTCGAGGATGACAAAGGCTTTTGCCCTCCCCAGGCCTGGAGAAAAAAGCAAGGTGGCTACAAGTACACGAAAAGGCCAGGGCTTCTGCAAGGATGTTCCATCCTGGGGAGAGAAAGGATCGGGAACACCTCTCAGACTAGGGAAAGCCCCTTCACCAGAACCTCAAACTTAAGGTAAAACTGACCGGAGGTCTCTCCCGGCTTCCCGTTTCATCTTAAGTGTGATCTTAGGGCTAGAAGAGGAAAAAGGGGGGGGGGCACAGAGTGCCTGGTGGCCAGTGGTTTCCATTGCTTACCTCCGCCTCTTTCATCCGTGCATCCAAACTTTTTTGCTCTCAGTTCAGAGAAAAGCGATGTGAGGGAGAGTGAGGCAGGAAAGATAAAAGGGCGAGCTGGGGACGACTACTCCGAAGTAAAGAGAGAAGACGGGCGGCTGAGACGATTTTCCCAGAAGAAGGTCCGAGGAGAAGGCGGTGTAGCATAACCCGGTGGCTAAAACTGGCGTGCGTGCGTGCGTCTGTCTGTCTGTCTGTCTGTGCGCGAGGGGGGGAGATCGCCTATCTCCTTACACGCCCGGTCAGGTGCCTCGGTCTCGCTCCGCCGCCCTCCCCGCTTAATCCGGATCAGCGCGCCCGCCCGCCCGCCTTACCCCGTGCGGCTTCACCGCGCTGCCCACCCCGGCTGATTCCGCCGCCGGCGCATCCCGGCGAGCCAGCGGGCAGAGCGCCGACCTCCTCCTCCTCCTCCTCTTTCCCAGGCCGGGGAGGAGGAGCGAGAAGGCAGAGGGAGCCTCGCTCGCTCCCACCGGCCGGAGCGAGGAGGCCGGCCGGCCGGCAGCCTAGCCCTTTCCTCCCGCCCCCAGGCGCCGTCGCCGGAGAGGAGGGGAGCGGAAGTGAATTATTGTCTGCAAATCACGCCCTCGTCGTCACCCCGGCTAATCCTGTAAACCCCGGAGGCGCTTGCCCGGCAAATCCCGGGGTGATGGATTGGCCCGCTCGCGCCGCAGCCCGCGGCGCCGGAATTCGTCCCGGCCCAGAGGTCAGAGGACCTCTCCGCCACGGCGGGTGGGAAGGAAGGAGTGCCTCTAGGCACGCACAGAGTGCACTGCCCGCCCCGAGAGCCGCTGGGGCTTACCGCACTCGTCGTCGCCACCCACTTTGGAATAAATGGTTTTTAAAAAGTAAGCATAAGTGTTAATTCTATACTTAAAGACCTTCTTTGCAAGTCAGCACAGTCTCCCCCTCACCCCCGAAAACCTCCCGCCCGTTATCTCGATCTGAGAAATCTGGGATTTTTTTTACAAACAACCCAAGAAAGGCTTGTGCATGTGCGAGAGAGAGCCTGCGCATCCGTGCCTTCATGTCTCCTGTCGATTTATGGCGACCCCATGAATTTCACAGGGTTTTCTTAGGCAAGGCAAACGCACAAGCGGTTTTGCCAGTTCCTTCCTCGGAAATATAGCCTGCCGCACCTGGTATTCCTAGGCAGGCCATCCATCCATCCATCCATCCATCCATCCATCCATCCATCCATCCAGGGCTGATCCTGCTCAGCCTCCAAGATCAGATGGAATCTGGTGAGTCTAGCGTATTTAGGCGGTTATAGCAGTAGTAATAATTCATCCCACTAATGTGGCAGATTGGGGAGCAGGCAGTGAGGCTGGAGTCTAGTGGCATGTGTAAGGTTCCCAAGTGATTCTGGGATTCAAAATGGAGTTCCTGGCTCATAGCACTTCTCTAGCTGTTTTTCAGTATTCCTTTCCCCCAATTATTTTCAGTGCCAACACTCTAAAGATTATGATAGGGGCAAGAGGCCACTAAGCATGTGCAGAGCACCTCCCCCTCACCAATGGCAGTGACAGACAAATCCCTCGAACCTGGGATAAAGGCTGCAATCTTAAATATGCTTTTGCGGGGAATGAGTTCTATTTAAATCAGTGGGGGTTCCCCTTCCAAGCAGACATGTAAGAAATTGCACTGCAAGAGACTGCAGAGTGGAAGTATTTGGCTTCTTTCAGGCTTCAGCACCCCCCAAAACACTTTGTAAAATTCCCTATTGTTAAAACTGGCAAAAGAAGTTTGTTTTTAAAGGCGTGGATGCCCTCCTTTACAGGGCAACACAGGCACACCATCAACTCTAAGACCTTCTCACCTCTTTGCCTGCTTTGCATACAATCCAAAGCCTCTGCTTCCCCACTGCCTTCTAATTATGAAGTCCTTCTGATGTTCAAGAGGGTTGCCAGGCTGAAAAGCAAAGACTGCATCTTAATCTTTAGGCAACTGATGAGCAGTGGGAGACGTATCATAGCTGTGCTCTCCATCCCCTTATTCCTTTCCACATACAATCACCTCCTTCCTTACCCACACTACCTTTCCATGCCTGCTGTGAGCCAAAATAAAGTCTAAACTGTCACTAGTGGTCAGAAATTAGTTTTTGAATGGACATATTTATCAATGAATGAGGCTTCCATTTTACTGAATGAACCTATGTCCATTCAAAAATTAAGTGGTCACTGAGAGATTCTTACTAGGTTCATTCAGTAAATACAAGGCTCCGATGAGCCTTATCTGCCAAAGAAGCTGCCTACTGTATCTCTGTATGACTCACTGCAGCATGCCCTTGCCTCTTTCCAATCAACCTCTGGAAAAAGACTTGGTAATTCTCTGCATAGTTAGTGTGATTGCAGAGCCAAACAGCAGTAACCCTGCCCTTGGTTCATGATGTGCCAGCTTGCCCATGATGCACTGTTCTCAAGCAAGTTCAGGGCAAACCTCAGGATTATGAGAGATACCCTGTTTTTCTGGAACCTTGACATTCACTAGCACAAGTTCAGTGCAAAATCATAATGCAGGTAGACGCGTACTAAGAGTGGTGAATGTGTGACTCTCCAGATGTTATAGGAAAGCAAGTTCCATCAGCCCTAGCTAGCTAGCCAATGGTGAGGAATTTTGGGAGTTGTAGGGCCTTTCCACACTACACGGTTATAGTGCTATTATTCCACTTTCAACAACCTGGGGAATTCTGGGGTTTGTAGTTTACTGAGGCCAAAGAGCTCTCTGGCTGAGAATTCTAAATGCTCGTCTCTAAACGGCAAACCCCAGTATTCCACAGGATGTTGAAAGTGGAGTAATAGCACTATAACAGTGTAGTGCAGAAAGGCCCACAGCCTAGCAGAATTTAGAGAGCCATGTACTTCCCCAGCCCCTGGGCTATACATTTCTCCACCAGCATGTGTTGTACAGCCCAGGAGCAGTTCTACCACTCCCTCTGTGTGCGAACTGGGTCCAAGCCACTCTGCATTTTGAAAAAGAAACCCTTCCTCCCCTGGCAACCCCTTTTCTCATCCCCAGACTTTCTTTTCGAGTTTTGCAAGAAACAGACATGGAGGTGTTTGTGCTGTACGAAGACTTCTCTGGCTGGGTAGGACATCACTTTTTAAAAACAGCAATAACAACACAAGACCACTCATCAATGAAAAATATCATGACTCAGCTGACAGACGCCAGCCCTTTCAATGCAACGTTCTTCACCTGCATGTGATTTGCAAGCTGACTTCAAGGAGCTGTTGTGTGAGCACCAATCATTTTGCTGGAACTGGCCACTTGGAGCATTTCTGAGAAAAGGGCCTGTGCTTCTCATGCAGAGCTGGAGGGCCGAATGAAGGAGCCACGTGCCGGATTGAATTGCTGTCACTCTGTCGCAGCAGGTGCATCCAGTACCCAGAAAGCCAGCACTCTGCTCACTGGCTGACTTGCCTTGCTCTTCTGTGCCCCAAAGAGCAGGGCAGGATGGAAGGGAACTAGGCTAGGTCAGCCATTGGCATTGACTGATAGTAATGGTTGTGTCCCAGAACAGAAGAGAGACCCTTATTTTGTCCAGCTGTGGAATGCATTAGAGTGTTGTCTGCTACTCTTTGGACAAGGTGCATTTGTGACATGTGGTGCCACAGCAACAATCTTGTTAGGCATCTTCGATGCACCAACAAGAGACACCTAATACGCATGGAACAGCTAATCCAAACCACATCTGATCTGCATAAATACAGCAGGCCCCTCCTCCCTCTTCAATATCTAATTACAGAGGGAATTTCACAAGCATCCAAGGCTCCACAGCCTTCTCACTGAGTGAGTCATGGGCGGGGGGGGGGGATGACATACTGCCATTTTGTCCCCTCCAACTAACCAGTCTCAGGCCTCTTTCACATTGCAAGGTTATAGTGCTGTGAGTCTATTTTAACTGCTATGTTTCTGCCCTGTGGAATCCTGGGGTTTGTAGTTTGGTTGGAGGCATCAGAGTTGCTCTTGGGCTGAGAATTCTAAAAGCCAGTGTGGTGTAGTGGTTTTGAGTGTTGGACTACAGATCCTGGAGATTATCGTTCAATTCTCCGCCTGGCCATGGAAACCCACTGGGTGACCTTGGGCACATCACAAACTCTCAGCCCAAAGAAACCTTATGATAGGTTCGTCTTAGGGTCGCCATAAGTTGGAAACCACTTCAACGCACACAACAACAGCAAAAACAACAAACGGTCCATCTCAGGACAGCACTATAATTCTCTCATGTGAAAGAGACCTAAAAGTCACAATTTCACAGATTCAGGGACTCCCTGCCCAGCATTTAATATCATCTTTGCAAATCAAAATTACACAGATGACGCTTAAGCCATCCTTTAAGATTTATGTTAGGTAAAGATCCACTGATTCACCTTTCTGCCTTTGATATGCAGCTGTTAGATGCAGAAGAGCCTTTTCAGAAAGGAAAGTAGGGGCGGCAACAGTGACTCTACTTTTGCTCCACAGCAGGGCTGGAGAGCAAGACAAGTGAAGGGATCAATAAAGAAGAGGGGTGCAGCACCTGCCCCTTCCCTCTTGGTGCCTTGCAGTTTCTAAACCAGGACTGGGAAACCTTTGACCCACTGCCCAATGTTTCAGACTATAGGTATGGCCCTTCCAATAATGCCTGATTGTGACTCCTATCATCCCATCTCATTGGCTATATGGGCTAAGGCTGATGGGAGTTGAAATCCAAAGTACTATGTGTGTTCCAGCCCTCCTTTAGCAGACTATTAGGCAGTTCCATCAAGCCACATCTTACACTTCAAGGGACAGGGTAAACTGCATTGGGCTAAATCAACAATTATCCAATACAGTAATGGGACCCAAAGGCAGGCAGACCATCCACTTACTACTTGCTCTGTGACTGGAAAGCACGAGGAAAGCACACTGGCTAGAGGACCAAAGGCTGCTGGTTAAGTTGCGACACCAAGGGAAAAATCACCTGGACCCCAACGTAGCTGCCTGCAACACTTTGCTTTGGTATTATCACTTGTCTCCATCCTCTGGCCCTCCGAATGCTGTTGCACTGTAACTCCCAGCATCCCTTTTCACTCTATGCTGGCTAAGGCTAAGAAGGGTTGCAGTCAAACCATTTTGTCCACCTTTGTTTGCTCTCCCCACTTACATTCCTGGACATTTTAGTTTGTCACTCTGTGTCTTATTCCTTCCTTATTTTTTTACTTATTTGTTGATATGAGCCAGTAAGGGAGATAATACTTCTTTGAAAAGCAGAATGAAAATGTAACTCACTAAAGAAAAACAACTGATCCCCTGAGGCTTGGAACTGAATTATTTTTAAAGAGGTTTTCTTTAACTCTCGTTAAAAGTATGGCTGAATGGATGCCACACATCTATTTTTGAGGTCCCCAACACCCCTAAAAATGATGTAATTATTTTCAGAAATTTTTTTATCCTGCAACGTCCCCGGAGGCATGGGGAACATGTCCACACGAGGGCATTTTAGAGCTAGGAGAGATCCTTTTTTAAAAACAGGAAGTGAACCAGAAATTGGCAAAAAATGGCAAACGGACTCATCAAAGGTTGGATCTGTTCTTTAAAAAAAAAACAATTTTATCAGAGCAACAACAAAAGATACACCGTAAGCCTCAAGAGGGCAGCGTAACTGATGGTAGATGCTACAGAGCTGTCTCTCTGTGGGCAGAGAAAAAGGGCTTATGCTACAGATCCCGTGGCACTAGGCCACCCCCCCCCCTCCAAGCCCACACCTGCTTTATTCCAGTGGTAGCTCTGAAAACTGGGTATAGAATAGAGGGCCATGGGCCTGTAAGTCTCTAGTTCCTCGAGCATGGCTTCTGAAATGGCTCTAAACCAGTGACTCTCAGCCCTTGCGCCTCAAGATGCTGTTGGACTTCAACTCTCAGAAGCCCCAGTCAGCATGGCCAAGGGTCAGGGATTCTGGGACCTGAAGCAAAAAAAGAACCCTCTGGAGGACCAAAAACTGAGAAGGGCTGCCCTAATCTATACCAACCCTGGTGATGGCATATTGAATCCCATTCTTATTAACCAAAATGGGCAAGAGAGAAAAAAGGAACTGGTTGGCTTTTTAAGACAGACCATATATACTTTTCCATCGTGGTTCCAGTGAAGTGGCACAGCTTTGGATTTCAGAACTGTCATGGAATTCCCCTCCCCATCTGGGTTACTTGAACACAGGGATGGAAAACTCATAGCCTTCAGATGTTGATGAACTGCAACTCTCAACAGCCCCTAAGCAGCATAGCCAAGGATGAAGGATAATGGGAGCTGCAATTCAACAAAATCTGGAAGGCTATATTTTTTCACCTCCCTAGTCTAAGAGTTAACTCTGGCAGCAAACAACAAATTAGCTTTTCAAAAATGACAGTAAATCATTATAACTTTTAGACAATGGTAGATAAGCTTTATATAAAATATGAATGATTTACTCAACAGTTCTTTCTGGCTTTTATCCTGGAAGACTAGCGTCAGCCTCCAGTTATACATTTTTTTTTAATTAAAGCAATCTGACATAATTCTTTTTGGGACCCCTCCCTATCAAATGTCATCTTCAGGGCAGTTAATGCAACATAGCAGCAGGGCAATTCTCCAAGCATCACCAGCATCACAGCTTCAAAGCATATTGACAGTCTTTGACGAGTCAACTGACCAATGTGCCAATCCCAATATCAACTTTACTCATGCCAGCATCTGTTTCATCTTAAGAGTCAGGAGCAGAAATTCAGGAATTGTGGTTCCCAAGATTTTATTTGCAAGTTTATTTGTTGACTTTTATTATGCTCAAGATAACACATACAGGTTCCCTCTCCCTGTCACTTTATCCTTACCACCATAACTTAGGGGGTTGGACTCAATGGCCATTGTGATCTCTTCCAATTCTATAACTAAACTGTGACGTGGATCACTCTGAGAGAAAATGACTGGGCTTAAGGTCACCCAGCAAGTTTCTGAACCTAGACCCTCCCATGTTTCCAGTTTCCAGAGACTAGGACAAGGAGCAATGGATTCAAACTACAGGAAAAGAGATTCCACCTGAACCTCAGGAAGAATTTCCTGATGGTCAAAGTTGTTTGGCAGTGGAATATGCTGCCTTGGAGTGTGATAGTGTCCCTTTCTTTGGAGGCTTTTAAACAGAGGCTGGATGGCCATCTGTTGGGAGTGCTTTGATGTGGGTTCCTGCATGGCAGGCAGTTGGACCGGATGGTCCCTGTGGTCTCTTCCAACTCTATGATTCTACAATTCTATGATTCTACTATTCCAACAGCTATGACACACAAAGCACAGCTGGAATGTACCACTGCCCAGACCTTCTCCCCTGTCCTATTTAAATATCCTTTTCTTCTTTGGTAGGGGGAGGTGCCAAGCACTGCTGTTCCTTTCATTCAAGGACAGGTAAGCTGGGTCCTCCAAATGCTTTTAACTACATCTCCCATAATACTTGATCAATTGTTTTGTTGGCTTGAGCTCACGGAACTTGTCAACTAAATACCTGGAGAGTATCAGGTGGTCAACTTCTGCTTTAACTCAAGGTTTTTTTTCCTTACATTGTCAACCAATTTGCTCCCTATATACTGCAGTTCTATATAGTGCTTGGAAAACTGGCCATATTGGCTGGAGGATTCTGGAGGTTGCTGCTCAAAATACCATCTCTTCCCAGACTTGGAAGGTAGGACAGACATTATTTGTGGGTAGAGACATGGGATGGAAGAGTGCCTGTGAGAGAGACAGCAGAATAGTCTGCAGAAACAAAAAAAAAGTAAGGCCACTGCCATTGTCAGCAAAGACTGGGAGATGGTTTGGTTGGGCCTTCAAGTTAATTCAGGCTGGCAAAACATTCAGTTCCTGGGAATAGCTAAGAGCAATGCTTGAGCCTTTTCTCATGCACATGGACTGAAGCCTGTGTGCTTGAGTACACCCTAGAAATGAGACAGTCATATTTCCAGAAAAGCCTTAAGGAGAAGATAAAAAGACACTGAAGGAGAAATAACCATAGTTTTAGTTCACTTTCACACCCAAGGACATCAAGTTCCCTACCTACTTGAAGCGTAGGAAGGCAGACTGCTTCAGGGTTCAGCTGTCCTCAGCAGCCACATCACAGGTACTCTACGATAGGTCTTTCTGACTTTTTATTCTAAATTATGCAGTTGCTGAGAAGTTGCTACATTTTATTCCAGTCTATATCAACCCAACCCACAAAGTTGCTATCAGGTATGCTAAGCCTGACACCAAAACTGGGATCATTTCAGCACCAAGTCAACATTCAGCTTTTTATTAAAGCCTTTGGGACCAACTAATTTTATCCAAGATACATATATCATATGGTTATATTACTGAAAACTATTTGTTTTAAATGATCTAGTTTTAAGTGATAAAACTATTTAATATATTCTTAATCTTTTAAAACTATTGTTGCTATGTATTGTTTTAAATTAATTTTATTGTAATCTGCCTTGAGATCTCTGTATATAGGGCGGGAGATAAATATTGTAATACATAAACAAATAAATACAAATAAATAGTACACATGTGAAGAGCTTGGAAAAATTATTTTGGGGATTACAACTCCCCAAAATCCACTGTCCATGCTGGCTGAAACATTTATGGGAATTACAGCCAAAAAAAAAAAAGAAGAAGAATAGGTTTTTCATGTTCAAAATATTGGATGGGGAGTGGAGAAACAAATTTCCATTGTTGTTGTTCCAGCATCAACTAATTTCAAATTTGGGTTAAGTGTGGTTGTGGATAGTAGAAATTAGTGCAGAAAAAATGATGACACACACACTACCTCCATACCACTGTCCCAATCAAATTCACAATTTCCTCTCTCCTACAACAGTATTAGATTGAAGAATAAAACCCTCTTATTGGATTGTTCTTGTTGGATGCCTTCAAATCATCTTTGACTTATGGCAACTCCAAGGCAAATCTGTCATGGGGCTTTCTTGACAGAATTTGTTCAGAGAGTATTTGCCTTTGTCCCTCTCTGAGGCCAAGAGAGTGTGATTTGCCCAAGGTCACCCAACAGGTTTCCATGGCCAACTGGGGATTCAAACCTTGTCCTCCCAGTGTCCTAGTCCAACACTCAAACCACGGTACCAGACTGGTCCTCCTTGTGGGATATCTAATCACATATCTTCTGCATCCTGTGCATTTTTGATTCTCAGGCAGAAGGTTCCACCTGGGATCATTCTGACCCAGTTAGAGAGTGGGCAGGACACCTAGTTGGAAATGGAGAAAGGGTCTTAGCTTTTACCAACACAGATCTAGTGAATGGGCCAACATGAGTTGAGGAGTCCAAGACGCAAGCCAATCCCACTTTAGGACTACTAGAGGCACTTGGATTTTATTTTGAGACAAGTATTCATAAGAACAAAGCTCACTTGCTAAGACGCTGCCCTAATCATGAGCATCTTGATTTTGCCTCTTTTGGCTTTCTTAATAAACACTAATGGAAATGACAGGCACAGTCCTGAATAGTGTGTGCATCCATGGGCCCCTCTTCTACTGCTCACCTTCTGGGAGGGGTGTATGTGAATCTCAGCAAAGCCCCAAGGCTACATACAGTTGAGGGAAAAGAAAAAGAAAAAGACAATGGCTTTCCTGGATGGAGAGACAGAGAGGATGGAAGGCAAGGAGCAGCCTGAGCCAAATGTGTCATTGACCATACTCCCGAATACCACCAAGGAGACAGTTTTTGTAATGACAACAACGATAACGCATGGAGGAATTTTAAATGTTATAGTTTCATCAGATCAGCTCTGCAGTGATAAGGGAAGTTTGTGGGAACTCTGCCTTGCAAGCATTTCTTTAAAAGTCAAGATCCCAATTTTCTTTAAAATCTGGAAGAAAAACAATTCTGCTATGGCACCTTTCCTCAAGCTGCCACCATCCAAGCATGTTATTCTCATTCAATGGGGCCATGTTGGCTGTGAATGGTTGACACTGTAGTCCAACATATTTGGGGTGCTGCACTGGCCAAAGCTGCCCTATAGGTTGAATGAGGTGTGTGCATACAAACAGGTCTGGTCCCAAGTGTAGCATAATAATAAATGATTGGGTCCCTCCTAATGGTTCTTCTAATTTTCTGAAGGCATAGCTATTGTATCAAGATGGGAACATATTGTATGCTGGCTGACCTACCAAGCTGCCCCAAGATCTTTTGCTGCCTGTGTGGTGAAGGACAAGATACTCCCACTCCTAATTCCATGTACAGAAGACAACAGGACTGGCAGCTTACTTACTTCAATGCTGGTGATAGAGGAGTAATTCCTCCCATATACCTGAGAAAAGCAGGCTTGTGGTGGAGGGGGGCAGTCTCTGTGGCATATGCTACTACTATCCTCTGACAGAGAAGGCTATCCAGAAAGTTCACAAGGAAACTGAGGTGGCTCACTGAAGCAGTTCCCTCACCCTAGCTATGGGCAGAGTCAGCCCTGTTGACTTGGATTCAGTTGATCCCACAGCTGGTGTATTACCTAAATGGAGATGCCAAAGGGCAGGAGTGGGAGTCATGTGGCCCTTCGGATGTGGTTGGAGTGCAACTCCCATCAGCCCTAACTACCACTGTCAATGGTAAGGAATGCTGGGAGCCACACATTTCCTGCCTTACAGGGCAGATCACTGACCATACCCCAAATACCACCAAGGAGACAGTTTTTGTAACGACAAAAACTGTCTCTGGAATGGGTTTAGTGGACAATTCAGCTTGCACATTCAAGGATATTCTGTAGCATCGTAACATTCCTGGTAACAAGAAAAGGAGAGGCACTGTCCACCAGCAATATTTAAAAAAGAAAATTAGATGATATTTAAGTAGAAACATTCCATGCACATTTAAAATCAGGCCAAATTTGTAATAATCTGTAACTTCAGAAAACAGGTTCTGGCACCTAGATTTCATGATTTATTTCCAAAACACTTATTTTGCATTCTACTATCATAAAGCTTGGTTGGAAAGACTTAACAACACTTTGCACAGTAAAAGGTCTTCAGGAGAGGAAGAGAACAAAAAAGAGAGGCATGTATAGGATCAGAACAAGTTATTTTAGCTAAGATACGCACGGAGATAAAGAGAACAAGGTATTTAGTGTGGTTGTTTAAGTGTGAAGGTGGGGCCTGACATCAGTTTTGAGCTGAGAAACCTCTGTTCAAATTTAGACAAGCACAAACTTCATCATGGGATGTTCGGAGTTCACTACGCAGCACACTCTTACAGCTTAATATACCTCAGGCAGTTATTGTCAACATGAATATGATAACAAAAACAAGTTTTACTTTGTTGTTTGTCTGATGTTTCTATCCTGTCTGCCCTCTTACAAATTAAAGGTTGTGAATATGGTTCTCCTCCTTCACACTTTATCCTCAGAGGAACAACATCTTTGTGAGGTGGTAGGCCAGGTTGAAAGAATGACTGACCAATGGCCACACAGTGAATTTCCTGGCCCACTAGCAACTTGGATCTGGATCTCTAAAGTCCCAGCTGCAGATAACTAAAAGTGCCTAAAAACTTTAGCTTTTCCACACTGCAAGTTGAGTAGCTATTATTTTCTGATACTAACACAACAGATTTTTTTGCTGTTAATAATGAGAGGAACCCTGACTATCTAAAACTAGAGTTTTTTAGCTTGGGATAGATGGCCACCCAGTTGCTCTCTCTGTCCATCCTTGTTTCCCTGCTGCCTGGGCTGCCACAACCACAGAAAGCTAGGGCTGGACAACACCAGGCCCCCCAGCACAGGACATAAGGACAGGAGCTCCCCCTGTTGGCACCTGTCTCACAACGCAAGAGGTAAATACTGTAGCTAAACCAGCAAGATCCAGCCCACGTTGCTGATGTTGTTTATTTGTCTGCAGGCCAATTACATTTACATCCCGCCTCTCCTCCAACAAACACAAGCAGTATATGTGTCTTTCTTCTTCCCCACTTTATCCTGTATACAATCTGTAGTGAACTGGGCCTCTTCAATCAGGCAGATGGGTTTTAGAGTCTTTGTTAGCATGACAAATGTTAACAGTTGTCCAGTCTAGATAAAGAGCCAACTGGTACTGGTGTCCTTCTTGAATATTTTTGACACAGCTTGGTAGCTTGCAACTGGGAAAAGATATGAAGGCTGGAAAATGCTGGGGGACTGGATTTTTTCTCTGTTGCTATCTGCTTGCATGGTTCTCATAGCTATGGGGAGGGGAGTGACGGGTCATGCTTGTGCTTTGATTTTCTTTGTTTGCTTATGCACTATATAAATCTTGGCAGGCCATTTCTCTCAGCCTTAGGGGATGTACCATAACCCAGGCTCCCCATATACTAGTGATGGGGACTGAGTTTGATTGTTAGCTAGAGATAGTTTAGATAGAATTAATTCTGGGGCCTAGTTTTACCATTGCCTGTGAGGGGATGCAGAGGCCCACCAACAAAAGGGCTGGAATGCTCCTATGTTCGAGGGCTCGAATGTTCCATTGCTTCATCATTTGCCACTAATAAAGCTTATGATGCAGCACTAATCTTTGTTAGTGTTTGGTGTCAAAAGAACTCTTGGGGAGGCCTGGAAGTACACCCAGGACAAGACACAACCCAGTGAGATAGTTCACAGAGGGAAAGGCGAGGGGAGAAAGAGGCTTCACTGCTGGAAGCCAGGAAACTGGGGTTGCACCTGCATTTCCCAGTCCAACCTGTAGAGAACACTGGTGGAGGATGTGGAAACCAGTTGTCAGCTTGACTTCAAAAGCCTCCAATGGATGATCAGTAGCAAGAATGATCTCTCCTTTCCCCAGCAGACTTTTGGGCAGGGAGGAATAGAGAGAAAGCAGTGTCCGAAAGACAGAGAGAAGAGGAGTGGTCCTGCTTACCACTGGCTTCACCCCCAACATTTCAGCATCAGAAACAAGTCGCCTAAGAATCTGAAAATCAATGGGCATAACTCACAGTGGAGAAGTCTCTTTTCTTTGCAGTGGGGCAAACAAGCACTAGGAATAGGGGGCAGGGGAAGGTGGGGTTATAAAGAACAGTCACAAAAGTTCCTCAGTCAGAAAGTGTAAAGAAATAATTTTCCAAGATATTTCACCCCTCTATAACAAATGAAAACACCAATGCTTTCTTCCTCTTCCTCTTCTTCATCTCATTAAAATTCTCCTCATCATCAATAACAAAATTTTTTTTTTGCAAACACAGCCCTTCACAAAATAATTTTTGCAACACAGTTCTTCACAAAATTTTCACAAAGAAGTCTCCCATAGCAAATCATCATTTTAAAATCAAGCCTTTGTTGTTTTCCTACAGATTACAAAACTGTCAAAATGTTAAAACCATGGCAAAACATCTGACTTTTATTTCATCTTATTTTGCTATCCCTTACAGATGAAATAAGCGATGGTGTACATCCTTAGTGTGTGAGTATAAGGTGGCTGGTTGCGGGGAGAGCACAAGTGAGCACAGAGTTTATCCCCCTCCCCCTCCTCCTCCTCCAAGCTTCTCTGCTGAAAAAAAAACAATCAAAAATCGCTCATTTTCCCCTTGCCACTCTGAGATGAAAACTTCAGCTGTAATTTATGAGGGTCAGTCTACCGATTAAATTTATTACAGCTTGCCAAGCTAATATTTATATATCCATTAATTTTTCTCCTTTTGGATAAGCTGTTGTCAACATTTCATTTTGGAAGGAAGGTGGATGGGATAAAAAAAAACAACCTTATCAGGTCACAAAAGGAACCTTACCTGCCTGTGCTCCCTTTGCAGCCTGGGCTGTCTAGTTTCTGACTTTCACCAGCAGAGGGTGCTCCAACACAGGCAAATAGACCAAATGACTATGAACACAGCACTGCCACTGCCACCGCCACCGTGCTGCCACACGGCTGGCAATGCCCCCTCTACCCTTGCAGCAATGGAGCCACAGAACTGTGAAAAAGCCAGATTATTGCATCTGACCACGAGAGATGTGCTAGTCTTGCTTCCTAACCAAAGCTCTGTGCACAATCATCCCAAATCCTTTGAAAGCTGCTCTTGGGGAACAGAAGTCTCAATGAAGCAGCAAAACACTGGCCAATACCCATGTGATGCTTCATGTTTCAGTGATCAGAGGCATGGGATATACTGCTCAATGGATACAGAATGAGGACATCAGGGGCACTGAGGAGTGCATTTCATTGCTTTAACATCTCTCTTTTAAGACTGTATCCTTGTGTCCTCCCCTCCCACAACCCCACATTTCCAACCAGCCACTGTTTATTCTCCTTCCCATCCATGCCCTTTTTTACAGGGCTGACAAGACAGACTGTGTCTTGGCAGAGAGCCAGCACCACAGTCTGAAAAGCCAGTAAGCTCCAAAGCAAATTTCCTGAGTCTTCTTTCCTTAACTGACCTGAACTCCCAACACTTAACAAGCTGCCGTCCCAAGATCCCACAGCAGGCCTGGGTGGAGAGAGACAGACAACCGTTCCCCACTTGGTCAGGCACTCTGTGGTGTGTGCAACTGCTTCAATCAGGGCCTGGTCATTTTATCAACCTGGATCATAAATCTCAGAATCCTACATTCCACACAGACAGTGGCCCTGTGGGATTCTGGGAGCTGCAGCCTCCTCAAGAGTAAATTTTCCAAGTTCTACATTTGGTAAGTCAGGCACATCTATTTCATACAAGCAAGAAATAAGGTGCCTCTGGTTTAACAGATTTTCAAGTGAATATCAGAGATGGACCTTCACATAATCTCTGGCATTTTTGGTGCAGCAGATATTATTATATTGCAGAAACAGAAGAACTAATAACAGATATTATATATAAATATATAATGCTTTACTTAGATTATTACAGGTGATTTGATGATGTTTGTATACTGTCCATCTGTCCTGATTTGATAGGGATAGTCCTGAAAAATCCTCTGTCATCCCACTTTTTCAGCTGCTTTTAAAATGTCCCAGTTTCTCTCTCTTCCTCCCACTTTCTCCCTCTGTCCTTTGCTTACTTCAGTTACTGCTAACTGAGTCCAAAGTGCAGAAGCAGTTCATACTCAATTAAAGCAACAGGAGAAGAGGAGAGCAGAGGGCAGTCCCTTGCCCTTCCCAGTGGATTCAGGCAAAAGCAAACTGCTGCAGCCCTTCTTAGCTTGTGTGTTCTTCTTCATTAATAACATCGTAACTACACATGTCCCAGTTTTCACCTGTGAAGTGTTGGGGGTAATAGTATTGATGTGTTTCTCATTGTCAAAATAGTCTTTAAAAGAATTAAAGATGTTTGGTTTTTTAAGAAGTAAGGCCCAACTCTCTGGAGCATGTTATTAAGAAAGCCCTCCTCCCTAGCTCGGATCTGCATGCTGGGAATGCCAGGGTCATGGTCACCCCACACCCCCCTCAGGTCTTGTGCCCTGGGTACCTCACCTGGCATTCCCAGGGGCCAGGCATCCAAGTCAGAGGCCCCTTTTGCTCTGGTGGGGTCAGAGGGAGAGAAGGAGAAAAATGGGGAGGAGTTATACAAACAATCCTACCCGAGCCTGCACCTCCTGGGCCGGAAGCAGCCACGGCCTTACCGTGTTGAAACCCGGGAAGAGGCCCACGGCCGGCTGCGCCTCCACGGGGAACGACAGAAAAGGTTTGAGATCGAGGGGCGGCTGCATCATGGCGGGCGGCGGGCGCAGGATGGCCGGGATCGGGCCCGCCCGGCTCAGGCTGCCTAGGCAAGGAGAGACAAAGGGAAGCATCAAGAGCCTGTGGTGCAGTATATGTCTGAGGACGGAGGAACAGCCATCCATTTTTGTTTTGCTTTTTTTGGGATTGCAGTGTTTTTAAACCTCTTTCCGTCTCAGATAACAAAGTTGGTGACACTAACACTAAATCCTCTCTCGTCTACACTGGCCAAATTGAAAAGGTACAGCACTTTCCAGCATAGAGAGGACCCTGTTGACCTTGCCTGCTTTGTAGCTGCTAAAGATCTTCCTGGAGGAAAAATGAAGAGGCAGCAATCCTGAATCAGAACTAACCTCTTTAAACATACAAGGATTCAAACCCATGTCTTTAAGAGTTAGGCCCTCAGCCTGGAAGAAAGAATCTGTGGATGTATCCACCCTACACTGTTATAGCACTTTGATACTAATTTAAATGCCATGGCTCCATCCTATAGAGTCCTGGTATTTGTAGTTTGCTAAGGGAGTACTCAGAATTTTCTGCCAGAAATCTGTAGTGCTGCAGTTCAGAGGAAGGCCTCCCAATCCCAAATAAAATGGCATCATGGCAGTTAAACTGATATCAAACTGAATAATTCTGCAACGTGGACACAACCTGTCTTTTTTGGTTTCTCTCACTCTCCACTTTACTTCCAAGTTCTCCCCATCCTAATTACAAAGAAATTTATAATTTGGTAAACTTGTGAAAAAGCCAAACGAGAATGTCACTTGATCTCAAGACTCAAAGGCTGCATGAAGCTTGTGTAGTCAAAACAACGATCACTCGCTGGTTCTTAATGGACTGCTAATACCTATAGATTATTTTCACCGTATTCTTAGGAATGTTATCTGCAGTCTTATTCTTTTTTAAATTAATTCATTTTCACTTTTCAAATGTTCTTTGCTTAGTTCTTTTTCTTGAATATGATGTCTGGCAAAGGCATTCAAGGGCTCCTTATCCCACCCCCATTCAGCTGTGCTGTATGGAGAAACGTATCTTGAGTTCTGTAAACTGCTGGCCACACTTTCTAGTGAAATTCTGGGAGCTGTAGTCCAAAAAAAGAAAAAAAAGTTTTCCAAGTTCTAAATTTGGGACCATGACTGGCTTTCATGGCAAATAGGCTGGCTCATTTGCTATAAACCCATCCTGTTTTGCAGTCTGATATGCAATTCCATACCAAAGAGGTATTTCACATTAAAACTGAAGCAAACCTGGGTAAGCTACCAGCTAACTAGATCAAAATCCACAGATGAATGGAACTGAATATGTTATTTCTGTGGGGTCTACTACCACAAGGTTCCACTGAGCTACATATGTTATTAGAATCTCTACACAGTACCAGCTGATACGTACAGAGTTTCCAGACAATACGTGCATAAATGTGTATACTTCCCCTACCACAAAGAAAAAAAGCTATTTTTCTCTCTTCCTCTAGCCACACTTGCTTACATAACCATTTGTGCAGCCAGCCATCTGGCCTAGAAAGTTCAGTGGTAATTGCACATTATCTAGTGCCTGTTGCAAAGGCTGCAAAGAGCAGAGGTGAAACCAGCATGCTTTCTCTTTCTCTCTTTCCCTCAGCGCTAAGTTGGGGAGAAGACAGTTCGTGGTAAGGTGAAATTGTCAGAAAGTGATTCAATTCCTGGCGATGATGGTGGAGTGTCCATTTCAGTACCACTTTTTGCATCCTTTATACGCACAGTACCAAACCCATGCAGGGTGTTAACCCATCTCACAACAGCGTTGTTTTTTAATTCCCTGAGCAGCTTGTACAACAGTGCGTGTGTCCAGTAAATGATATGTCCTGTTCACCACCAAGAGAAACTGAATCAGATAAAATTAGACACAGGCCATTTCCACACTACACTGTTATAGTACTATTATGCCACTTTCATCAGCCTATTGGATCCTGGGGTTTGCAGTTTAGAGAGGCGCATTTAGAATTCTCAGCCAGAGAGCTCTTTGGTCTCAGTAAACTACAAACCCCAGAATTCCACAGGATGTTGAAAATGGAATAATAGCACTATAACAGCCATAGGCCATTTCTGCACTAGCCTGTTATAGTGCTATTATTCCACTTTCAACATCCTGTGGAATTCTGGGGTTTGTAGTTTACTGCGGCCAAATATGCCCCCCTTTAACTGCAAACCCCAAGATTCCGTAGGACGTTAAAAGTGGAATAACAGCATTATAACAGTGTAGCGCAGAAAGGCTCGTAGTCTATCCTGAGAAACACAACTATGATACTGGAAACTGACCTTGGTGGCTACTGTAGAGTCCTTAGCCACATTTATGTTAACCTGCTTATTCTTGGCATATGTCAATGTCACACATTCATAAAGCTGTTTGGTCTGATTTCTGCATCAACGCGCATTTTTTTTTTTTAATGAAAGAATTCACTTAGGGTTTCATATTTAAGTACACATTTTTGAATTGTTTTCCTTATGAAATGTGTACTTACATATTTTTTAAAATCCAAATATATACTTAGAATAAACAAAGTTAGTAGGGAAAATGAAAATTACTCTGCAACGAACAGTGACACCAAAGGAACGAGATGTAGTGGCCACCAAAAGTTGGGAGAGGTACAGTAGCTCTTGGTGGGCCAGGAACACCATCAGTACCCTAACCATCCAGAATCCTGGAAAACTTAAGGTAGAATTTCCTATTCTTCATACATTTGGGCTGTGCTAGAAGATCATCCGTTACAGTGACATAGTAAAACAACAGAAAGACAGTCTGCAAATGTACTGAAACTGCATAATTTCTATAGGATTCCAGGGCAGAATTTTGCTTTTTTCAGGATGTGTAATTTAGGACTGCTTGGTAGCAAAACTCCTCTCTTCTTTAAGCTTGTATTACATACAGTCCCAGATAGTCACCTGTACAGATGTTTAGGACATGCTAATGCAGCACATTTATGCAAATGAAGGAAAGCTGCTGCAGAGCTGCAAGTATTAAATGATTAATTGCAGTGATAAAAATCAACTGAACACTTAAAAATGCGAGTAAAAGTTTACCACCATCAACTTAGGCGTTCTACCAATCAATCAGAAAACCTGATAACAAGCCATCATTGATATCAAGAGCTTTGTAAGAGCCCATCTTTATATGATCAACATAGAAGAAGCAGCAGGATTCTGGCCTTAACACATTAAATGGAAAACCCATCTCTAAACACTACTTTTCTTCCTGACTGCTGTGAAAAACTGCAAAGAACAGAACACCATAAAATTACAACGTACTTAAGAAGAAAACAACAACATTCCGCTCAAGAACCTCAAGCAGTCACCTTGATAGAGGCTTCATGGTGCAGCAGGGATGTGGAATATCTGGCCCTTGAGATGGTATAGGGACCAGAACTATCATAATTTCTCATCATTGGCTATACTGGCTGAGGGCAGTTGAGAGTTGTGGTCCAACATTATGTGGAAGCTACATGATCCCCACCCTAAAGTACATAAATGTATTGAAACACACAAGATAAATTATTAAGCAATCAGTCAATCCGGTTTAACATTGGTTGATCGCCCTAATTTGCCTATGACATATTAGTCATCTGCATTATGCATTCTGAGCACAGAATCTAGACTTCTTCTGCTGAGAGCACAAATGTAAATGACTCCTGATGGGTCCAAAATACAGGCAATTTTCACCATTCTTGCAAACCCACTATCAACTGGGCTGTAACTATGACAGCAAAGTTCTATCTGCCACCACCATCATTACCCTGTACTGATGCCACCTTCAGCTGGTAGGAGTACCAAGTCAAGTAACACAGCTTGGAAACAACAGTGGGGAGATGTTTGCTACTAAATCACTTCACATCTGTTTTGAACTCCCAGTTTGACACTGGCAAACAAAGCCCATTGTTGTGTGGTGGAGGGGGTGGCAGGGACGGTCATTGGTTGGTGTTCTGATTGCTCCCCTGAAGAGTCTGAAAACATCAGTGAAGCTGGCTAAACATGTCAGCATTAGCCGTTGTTTTAAAAGAATGCATGTTAACATTAATTAGCTAGTTAACATTAAGAATTCAAGAAGTGATATATTAGTAATGTGTTGTATGTCTGTATGAACCTTTATGTTGTCGGTTGACTTACGGTGACCCCATGAATTTCATAGGATCTTCTTAGGCAAGTTTTTTGTTGTTCTTGTGAGCCTTCAACTGATCATTGTATTGCTCATAACATTACCCTCTGTATCTAATTGGTAAGGGAATATTTTTTGTTGTTGTGTGCCTTCAAATCATTTCTGACTTATGGTGTCCTAAGGCAAATCCATCATGTGGTTTTTTTGGGGCTGAGGGTATGTGACACACCAAAGGTCACCCAGTGGGTTTCCATTGCCAATCACAGAATCAAACCCGGCTCTCCAGGACTGCAGTCCAACACTCTACACTACAGTACATCGGCTCTCTATGAATACGTTATTTTTAAAACCAGGGAAAAAAATGATTTTTTTTTAAATGCCAAACATTTATTTTTAAATAACAGTTAACATTACTTATTGTGATTCCACAAAAATAACATTTTAGTCTTAACTTTAAAATGGAAAAAGGAGGTACCTCACTGGTACAAAAAATGATTAGAAATACCAGCATTACCGTAATGCTGGTACTTCTAATGAGCTACTTCCAAGTTCTGTATCAGGAATAAAGAGAAACTGTTCAGGGATTGTATTGTACTGTGCAATTCTGGAAGCTCTGATACACCAGGGTTTGAGGAACTAAAGATAACAAACACAAAACATACACATACACACCACCATGACCATGTTTCCATGCTCTTTCATTCAGTGGATGGGAATACAGGACATACTCTTTCAACATAAAGTACAAAAACAGAGACAAGATATGGATGAGGAATCCTCACAACCAGAAAGACTGCAGACATGGGAATGTGTATTCCACAACCCAGCACTCTTTTCAACAGATGAAAGTTGAGATTCTCAGTTTCAGGTACTATTGCTGTTGGGAAATTTTGACAAGAAAAACAGCAAGAACAACAGCATTTTTTACTTGTACTGTTCCTTGCAGAGACTGATTTTAAAACTTAAGTAGAGAAATATCTGGCCTTCTAGATATTTTGGACTTCAGCTCCAGAAGTCCCCAAATAGCATAGGTGATAGTAAAGAAATGTGGGAGTTGCATTCTGGAGGACCAAATTGTCCTGTCTGCTTTAAAACGTGTACATAAAGGTGATCTACACTACACAATTATAGCCTTTTGGTACCACTTTAATTATCATAGTTTCAACCTACTGAATTCTGGAATTTGTAGTTTCATAAAGTATTTAGAATTTTTTTAGAGGGCTCCATTGCTATAGTGCACTGGAGAATTCTGAGCACCTCACTATACAGAAAATCCCAGGATTCCATACAATGGAGCAATGGAAGTTACAATGGTATCAAACTGTTGTAATTACACAGTGTGTATACACCCACAGTATCTGGCAGTCATCATACCACAAAGACAATGGACAAACTGGGCCTCCATGGCATTGGAGAATGGTTTGACTATACTTTATGGAAAAAAGGAGTTCTCTCTTAGTCAAAAGAAGCAGCCTTCCCGGTCATGAGGAAGGCTGAATGGTAAGAGAGATGTCCCTCTCTTAACATGTCTTAGAAGTGTTTTGAAAGCAGCATCACTGCTTGTGATAAATACACTCACCTGGTTTCCTGTTCACCTGAGCTAAAAACATTTTGTGGATTGTCTCATGACCTTTAAAGCCCTGCACCACTTGGGTCCAGACTATCTGAAAAACTGTTGTCTCCCAATATAAGCCTGTCTGAGCTTCGAGAGCTGTGAGAGAGAGTTTTCTCTTGGTCCTACCACCATCCCAGGCACTGTTGGTGAGAATGCGTAAGACAGAGCCTTCTCAGTGAGTTCCCTCCCCAGGGAGGTCCAGCTGACCCTCTCCCTGCTGACTTTTTGCCAGCAGATAAAGTCCTCCTTATTTAAGGTGCTATTTTGTTTCTTAAAACATGGTGGCAGATGGAACTT
Organism: Iguana delicatissima; assembly: GCA_948472985.1. Lineage (NCBI taxonomy): Eukaryota > Metazoa > Chordata > Lepidosauria > Squamata > Iguanidae > Iguana > Iguana delicatissima. The sequence goes on along the minus strand of CAOKZL010001451.1, from coordinate 317,650 downwards.
TCAACGGGTGGTGCTGTGTTTCTATTTTGTTATATCATAGTTCTAGAGTCCTTTTGTTATGTCATAGTCCTCATGGGCCATCAATTCAAACCCATTGCTCAATGCAGGATCTTCAACTAAAGCCTCTTGAACAGGTAGCTGCCACCTTCTTTCTGAATACATCCAGAGAAGGAGACCCCATCACCTCTCTAGGCAACTAGTTCCATTGGCAAACTGCTCCCACTGTCAAGAGGTCCCTTCTAATGTTCAATCAAAACCTACTCTCCTGTAACTTAAAACCATTAGACCTGGCCCTACCCTCTGGGGCAGCAGAGAACAAGACTGCCCCGTCCTATCTGTGGCAACCCTTGAGGTATTTAATGAGTGCAATCATGTTGCGCCTCAGCCTTTTCTTTACTAGGCTGAACTTGCTCAGCTCCTTCAGCCTCTCCTCAAATATTTTCTTCTCCACACCTCTGTTTTAAATGTGTTTTTACAAAACTGCTCTAAACTTGTGTTTTTAACTTGCGTTTTTTAAACAGAGGTTTGGTTTAGTGTCTTTTGACTTTTGACCTAAGAGGGTTTCTTTTTAGTTGCATGAAGCCCTAAGAGGGTTTCTTTTCAGTTTAGCGCTTTTAAACAATTGTATGCTGCCTTGAATCCCATGATGGGAGAAAGGTGGGATATACATTAAAGAAGTAAATACCCCCCCCCCCAGCAAGGCCTGAGGAAGCTGTTGGATAAAACCAATGTGCACCCACACTCCAAATAGATGCCTTTCCCACATCACCTTCAAGTCTCTTCAGGGACCCAAAGTTTACACATCACTCCCATAAGAGTCTTGCTCCCTCCTCCCCTTCCTCTTCCTCAGCTCCTGGTTGGTTGTTTTAGTCCTGGGAGTGAGCAACAGTGGTTCTCCAGAGGTTTTGGCCTACAACTCCCATTAGCCTTAACTAGCATAGCCAGTGGAGAGGGACCAGGAAGGCCAAAGGTGCCCACTCCTGTGGCAGTCAGATGCTTCTCTCTACACTACTCTTTCTGGTGTTGCCCAAGGGCAGCCTGATTATTGGGAAGAATGGGGAAGATGTCTTAGGCAGCTATTTGGGGTGTCATGGAGGAGGATGAGAAAGAGTGTGTTCATGTGGCTTTCTGCCCCAGAAGCCAAAATTATTCATCAAACCTAGGGCACAATAAATTTTGACTGGGAAGAGGGGTGCACTTGCTATTCTACCACTGGTCTCAACATGACTTGACTAGTTTAGTACAAGCATGTAGAGACAGGGAAAACAAGGCAAGACACCGTACTAGGTGCGAGGTTCTCAAGGCAATCACTGCTACCACCAATCAGAATGAAATTGGGTCTACAGATAGTCTGAAATAGATACCCCAGAAATGACTACAGCAGAATCAGAACTTCCTTATTGTATGTGTGGAAGGGCACTTGGGAAAGCCAGACTCCAGTCCCCTTTAGCCTGTCACTCTCTTTCAGCCTGACCTATCTGCCAGGGTTGTTATGTAGATAAAGTAGGAAGAAAAGAGCCGTGTATGCCGCCCTGACAAATAACAAATTATTGCTCCGAGTGGAAAAGTAGCCAAGGGCTGACGCAAACATTATGGTTCCCATGCAGAAATTGCCAAAAGGACCATTTTCAAGTGGTGTCAAACCCACGGAGAATTTGCATACTTTCACAACCCACACATATCTTGGGGTTCAGCATCAGTGGGAAGGAGATCCTCCAAGACCTCAGGCACCCAAGGACTTCAGCTTGCCAACAGGATGAGTTTGAAGCAGCACATTGTACCAATTCTCACAGAAGGGCATGAATTACAAGCCTCTCTTCTAAGCCAGGCCTACCACAGATAAAAGGGAATCTCAAAGATGGAGGATAGAGGTCCTACCATACCTACCCATCTTCACTGAGGAAGTACAATTGCAGTACAGTCCTGCTGGCACTTCTTCCAGAATTTAAAAAAAAAGTACAGTCAGCCCTCCACCTTTGTGGGGGTGAAGGGCAGAAGACCCCCATAAAAGTGGAAAAACTGCAAATAAAAATAAAATTTGTGGATTTTTTTTTAACCTGACAACACTTCTCTAGGAATCTCTGGTCCTCCAGCACGGTTTTATGGTCAACTTCTGGTGAAACAGGCCACAGAATCAAGCTGGAGAACCTAGCAATGCCTAGAGAAGTGTTCTTTCTAGAAAGCTCTAGGTCCTTCAGCTAACCCTATGGTCTACTGTCTGCCTTCCACATTTGCTAGGGTTAGGGGCGCAGAACTCTCACAAAAGTGGAAAAATTGCAAATATCAAAATGCGTGTGTATGTTTGTGAGAAGGGGCTGAGGCATGGTAGGGAGAACGGGCACCCAGGGTCCAAACCAGGTTAAGGAAAGGAGAGGAAAGGAGTGGGTAGGTTGGCATGGCGGCTCTATACTTCCTCTCTCTTCGGCATGTGTAGAGGTTGTGGTGCTGAGAAATTGGGCTGGCCAGGCAGTGGCTGGTGGTGGAGGAGGAGAATCTGAGATGGGTTTTAAAAGGGCAGAGTGGCCTGATCGAAGCCCCCAATATGGAAGGTTTCCTCAGAAAAGAAGGGCCTGAGGTGGGGGAGGGCAGGGGTTGAAGAAACTCATAAATGATTAAATCCGTGAAAGTCAAATCAGCACATGTGGAGGGCTGACTGTATGTTTTTAAAGAATGTGTTGTTCACAGAAATGTAAAGAAGTCTGCAGATGGGATGGGATAGAAGGGTAAAAGATTTCATAAACCTCCTTCTGCTTACTGTTTGTCCAAGAATGCTGTGTTTCCTAGTCTGGGCAGTAGCAGCGATAGCATTCTCAGAAGTCCTGGGAGCCAACCAGTGCTATCCCAACCTTTCTGTATCCTGATTTACAGGTAGCTTTGTCCTCACCCTGAGTGGCTTTATGATGAAGCCATGACATCACATAAAGAGTTGTCAGGAAGCCAATCAGGGCAAGGCGAAACTTCCCATCTCCACTGCAGAGCAGAGGTGGGGTTGTGAACATGGGGCACAACCCCACAATTATCCTCACAGACGTAAACGTCTTGGAGCACAGAGTTAACATCTGACTTGAAGGAATGTATAACTTAACTGAACACGCCCAGGACTGTCCTGGCCTCTGAGTAGGAGATATAGTCCACAACTTCTCCTCCTATATTCTGCCCCCAAACTGAAAGTGTTTCCTTCTAACCCTCACAGAGGGCCTCCAACCACTGAGGCCTTCTGGGCTTGCCTCTTAATATTTGCCCAATGCACAATAAAATAATCTGTGGCCCTTCAGAGGGGACTCCAGCTCCCATCAACTCCAAGCCAGCATGGCAACAGTTAGGGACAATGGCAGTTGTAATCCAAGAGATGCACCACATGTTCCCCTTCCTAGCTGTTGGGATTTTGGGGCAGGTTTGTTCCTTCCAACCACTCTTGACTCCTGAGAGTGCCTTGCTTCAGCATTATGCTCAGTGGAACAGTGGTAAATTTTGAAATGTAGATCCTCACTAGGACAATCTCTGTAGCAACACCCTGATGGAAAGCCCCTAAATGCAGGCAGATGTCTTGACTTAAAACAAATGCCAAAAGTTTCTGTCTTCACCAGGAGCAGGCCTTTTGTAAAGCTGTTGGGTCTCGTTACCTCAAGATCAAACCAATATTTTGAAAATATTTGGAATTACAATAATGGTATCTCACAATAAGGCATTTAGCTGTACTTTGTTTTAATCTGTGCTATAAGGCTTCCTTAGCTTATTCTAACGGTTTTAGAATTCCTTATAATAGGAAATCAACTTCCAGTTCACTTCCTCTTAGGAAAAAAAAGGCCTCCTCTGAGAGCAGGATGCCCCCAAAGTTTTCTCCTATCTACCCCATAAGGCATTTCTGGGGAACTTCCCCCACAAATTTTTGCCCCATAGTGAACCGAGGTGGAGGGGAGGCAACAGAAAGGGCCCTTGTGGGCCACAAGTGGCTTGGGGAGGGTATACATTCCCCTTCTCAGGACAGAGCAACACTACTCTTTCCATCCCTGAAGAATCACAGAATTCCACCAAAGCTTTCAATTTAATATAAATATTCAGACTCTCTCAGACTCTCTAGCTGAGACAACACAGTTTCCCCCTCCAAGTAGCTACTCACGTACACAGGGCAAAAACACGGTACGAGCCTTCCTTGAGAGAGGTACATTTGTTACCTGTCTCAGAGTCCTCATGTCCCTCCAGGCCAGATGGGGGGAGGGAACAACCCAGAACCACCTGCCACTCTTAAGGCTCTGTTGTGTCCTTGCTGTGTCTGACCTGTCCCTGGCACAGTTGCTTGGGAGCACTAGGATGGCGCAAGGGCTTAAAGCAGCTTAACATCCACTTTTACCTAGCAGCAGAGTGGCAAGGCTCCAGAATGGGAGCTAGAGGATCTTTCTGGGAGACAAGGAGATAATAAGGCCCTTCTGGTTTTTAAATCACAGAGACAGAGAGAGAGAGCACAGCAGCAGCCAAGAGGCCAAATGCCCTTACCTAATATTTCCAGTGCTATTATTATTTGCAGTGTGCCCTGCTAAATGGAGAAAGTCTTCATTCTGGAACTAGTTCCACCCAGTTCTCTGTTGATGCTCATCCCTGGGATATGTGAAGTAATTGTACAGTGCATTTGAACAAAGAAGGCTTAAATCCTTATTCCCCCATTAAAAGATCCCACACAGCCCCACTCAGCTGGGAGAGAAAGGGAGTAATTTGACTGGCATGGGAAGAGGGCAGTGATGGCTCTGGGGAGGTTGTCTGAATGGAAGCTGGTGAACTTGCCTGGACTTTTTAAACATGTTGAAGGAATGAGAGACTCTCTGGTTAAGGCCCCATTTTTCAGCACCTGTTCCATGTAGAAATCATCTACTCAGTCTTCTTCACTTTCCCTTATGTTATATTAAATGGATCTCATTCCCTCATAATCCTGTTTTAAGACCACATTCTTACTCTACGGGGCACTGTCCATTTGGGTAGCATCCAATCAGATGTTCACAGATACTTCCCTTGCCCCAGAGAAAAACTCCTCTTCCTTACCTATTTGACTACAGTGGGATATTGTGGTTTCACTTTTATATTGGCAATTGTGGAGCGTATCCACACTGCACACTTATACCAGTTTAATACTGTTTTTACTATCACAGCTCCATCTTAGGCATCCTGGGATTTACAGTTTGCTCTGGTACTTTCCAGAGCAAACTGGAACTCCGTCAGAAAGCACTAATGCTGTAGCACTAGAGAATTCTAAGTATCCCAATAAACTACAGACTGCAGGATTCCATGGGATGGAGCCACTGACACTTCAAGTGGTATCACACTGCTACAGTTTGTGGATACCCTTTTGGTTGTGCAGTGGCTAAAACACAGCAGAGCAGGAATGTTGTGAGCTCAGCATCTGTGAAAGTCCTCAACCAGCAGCAGAGAACTTTTACCCTACCAGAAGTTTTGAACTACAACTCCCATCTGCCGAATCTCTCCAGCCAATGGCAAAAGATTGTGGTGTTGTAGTTCAAGACATCAGGAGGGCCACAAGTTCTCTAGAGCTTTCCTAGATATTGGTGGAGTTGTATGGAAATTTCCAATTGGTATAAGACTCTGCAGCAAATGTCCGTGACAAACATCTAGAAAAACAAAAACTGGAGATTTTCAGGGCAAGCAGGCGATAACTGCCCACGGCCACTTCCACACAGAGCTTGGCCAACAGCTGTGCAACGATCTCAGTGCGGAAAAGGGAATTTTCCCTGGATGTGGAGGAGTTTGAGATTCTATCCGCCATTCCCACCATCAGCAGCTAAAAAGCCAACCATCTGCCTGTGTTAATACAAGCATGTTTTTTTCCCCTAACGAGGCCACGCAGAACATCAATAAAATATGGCACTGCAAATTTGTGTGGGTGTCGACAGCAGGGTGCGCGTGTGTTTGGGTTTGTGTATAGTAAGGAAGAGAAGGAATGACACTCAGAACAATGATTGGGGACTGGAAAAATGCCAGCAGCCAACCACCTGGGGTTTTAGGTCTGTTTTTTTTAAAACATGAAATCTGAAGCTGAAAACGGGGGACATATCCCGTCCTTCCCTGCTCACATACCTAAGAATTTGAAGAGACTGGCTGTTTAGATCCTGAGGGAACAAGAACTGGATCACAGCAATTTGGTACCCAGAAAGCGATTAATTCTAAACAGCATTTTTGCTGTCCATTCATACATACGACAGCAGAGCCCACTGGGAACTTTTCACATGAAAGCCTTGCTGAACTTAGTGCTAGTGCTCAGTGCAGGTTTGTGCAGAAGAATTTCACTCTATCTCTTACTCTATCAGCCTTTCTGGAACCTTAAATCTGTCACTTGAGATAGTCAGTGGATGGGAAGGGCACTGGGTCTTCTGAGGATGGTTCCTTCCACAGAGGCCAGCCCTATCATCAGACAGAATGAGTCGGCTGCCTCCAGCAGCAGATGCTCAGGGGCTGCTGCTGCTGCTGCTGCTGCTTGGCCCTTTCTTCTGCATCTCTTTGACATTCCCCTCTGTAGGAGGAGAGAACGGTAAACAGCACGTGGCCCATGAGGCTGTTTCCCTAAACGAGGGAAGGCTGTCTTTTCCCCTGTATTTACTGGCAATCCAGTCAGCCTGCTCTCTTGTCTTTTGCCTGAGGGATCAAAATGCCTCGTGTCAGGCCAGCTTCTCCAGCATAAACACTGCACATCACTTTCTTTGAGTCATATTCAATATGGCCTCACTATTTGGGTCAATTCTCCTGGACAAGTGAATGGTGATAGAACCAGGTGCTGGAGATGGCAGTGCCACAAATGAGGAACGCCCACCCAGCACCCCAAGAGGAATGCATCTCCTCAGCCAAAAATCTCACTGAAAATAACACAAGTATGGTGTACTAGTTTGAGCATTGGGCTATGACCCTGGAGACCAGGATTCAACTCCCCACTCAGTCATGGAAATCCTCTGGATGACCTTGGGTGCATCACAAACTGTCAGCCCCAGAAAACTTTGTGATAGGTTTGCCTTAGGCACCATAAGTGGGAAACAACTTGAAGGCACACAACAAAAAGATATGTTCCCTTACCTATTAGATACAGAACAAATGTTATGAACAATACAATGATCAGTTCAGAGGAGTGATTCCACGTCCACCTCCACCTCCACCTCCACCTCCACCTCCACCTCCACCTCCACCACCATCATATAAGCCCCTGATAAGAGCTGGAAAGTAATGTGTTAAGGTAACTGCATTACTTACAATGAATTACTTCTGTGATTAACAAGGGGATAAACAATGTCCTTCCCTCCCTGCCACACAGTTCAGTCCTGAGGTGTGATGATTTTAGATGATTACAAGAAACATTGATTTGTTGGGGTAGCTGTTTGGGGGTGAATATTCACAATTTTTCTATTTACAAAAATTTTTCAAAAATGAAATAAAAACAGATTTAAAAAAAATGTGCTAATAGCATTGTTAACACATTAAAGTCATGACTAGCTCTAACATGGTAGCTAATTTTAGGTAATGTTTCAAGCATCAGGTAGCATTTGCTTGACCTTTCAATTTCTTCTTCAAAAGCTCATACAGAACAGAATTCAAACTAGTACATGGCACAGTGCTGAATATTGAACAGTGATGCTTATATTGCTGGCCTAAGACCACCAATACTTTCAAGCCAGGGGCACACATGGCCTGCCAGATTCTGTTGGACTGCAACTCTTCCCTACCCTAGCCAGCACAGCCAATGGTAAGTGATAAAGGCATTGTGGTTCAATGAAACCTGGAGAGACCACACAGTTATTACATACGCTTGCTTGAAAAAGTCTTGCTGTACCATGCGCTAAGAAGTACTGCCTTTATCTATCCCATTCCCCACCCCACAAGGCTATTTGAAGCATACAATTTCACACTGCTACATCAGAGAATCAGCCCAAGATGTTTGTCTACACATGTAAGTCCAGAACACATCCACACAAGAGATAAAGCAGAAAGTGCATCTGAGTTTGTGAAGAGTGATTTTTGTTTGCCATTGAAGAACAAAATCTGTAACACATGGGATTAGGGGCAAGATCAAAGGGTACCAGTTCAAGAAAAGATAACCTTCAGCTTCTCTGTATGTAGAAATTATTAGCTAACAGACTCACGTTCCACTCTTCTAGGACCTCTACTTTGCCATAATGGTTAAAAAAAAATTGTTATTTTTTAATATGGAACAAAACCAAACAAGTAACCCATTTACAAAACAGCAGTGCTTTATCTAATTTATTAGTACCATAATGCACATTGGATTCTATACCAAGCTAGGAAGCTTCAATTCGTAATTCATTATACCTAGGAAATACCTATACATCTAACACAACATTCTCTGGGCAAGTCAACATTTAGTATGCTGAAAGTTTGCAGTGCCTTCAGGGTTTTTCTCCTCCTTTACTTTTTATCTTTGCAAAGGTTAAATGATCTTAGGAGGAGGTACATGCTCTAGTAGTGGGAGCCTGTTGGAGGTGGCAGGCTTCTCTTTCTACCTGCTAAGGGAGGAGAGAGATAGAACTTGCCTCAGCTGACAGTCCTCTCTGGATGGCAACAGATGGTTTCATTGCCATGGCTGCCCCCAGCTTCAGGAGCAGCATGTTGGGGAGAAGCTCTGACAGTGCTTTGGATCCTCTTTCCCCAACAAGGGCCAAATAATTCTCCAGCCTTAGAGTGGGAGCGCTTATTTTGTTTCCCACTAAAAAAATGAAGGAAGGAGAGAAAATGAAAAGGAGACAAAAAAAAAAACCTTCAGAAAAGTAAGAAGGGAAACCATTAAAAATGCTTCTCTTTACCTTTCACCTTTGGCCCTGCCAAAGGCAAGGGACTCTCCATCTTGCCCATAGGATTTTTCTCACCAGGAATTGCATTCCACCATACTGTTATACCTTAGAACACAAATACTACACACGCACACAGTAAAGCTCTGACTTTGCTTAGAGAGAACATTTAGGTCACTACCCTGTTGTCCCCAAGAAGGCACCGTAGGGGTCATAGGACAGATTTGAAAAGGAAAACAAACAAGAAATCCCAGAGTGAGAATAGAAAATGCCATCCCTTCTGTCCTATCAACAGGAGCCAGCAAATTTCAAGGCACCCTTCCCCAACTGGGTGTCTTCCAGATATTTTGGACAACAACTCCCATAAGCCTAAAGCAGCATGGTTAATGGCCAGGGACACTGGGAGTTTGGGTCTCAAAACATTTGTTTTGTGGGAGGCCTGACTCAGATAATGCTGGAGTGCTCTGATGCGCTGGCTTAGCATCAGGGTTGTCTGGTTAAACCACAATAAATGCAGTTTATTGATTCTTTCCTACCCTACGAGATATTTTAGATCAAATGCTTTGGGCTACTGGGGAAAACCTCTGAGATACTTACACAGCATGTGAAATTAACATGATGTAGTTCTCTTAATTTTGTTTGTAAGTCAAGTAAACATGATCAATCGGATCTTCCTCTATGTAGGGCATCAGAACATTTATATGGAACATGGTCCAAAAATTTTCCCCATTCAAGCTATTCTCTAAAACCAAGCAAAGAATCAAACACTTCAGTGCCTTTCTTTCCCTTTTCTTCAACAGCCCATTGCTTACTTTTCACATCCTTTTATTAACTGTCGATTGTGGCCAATTTTTGTCTTTAAGGAGGATATGCAAAACTCTTTCTTGGATGGTTTAAATGACCAACTAAGGAAAAGCACTCAGAGTGTGCTTACACTGTACAGTTATAGCAGACTGAAGCCACTTTAAACTGTCATGGCCCCATTTTGCAGAAACCTAGGATTTGATTTTCACTGAGGTACTAGGCATTCTTAGCTGGCTAGCCGAAGATTCTGAGTACCTCACCAAATGACAAATCCCAGGCATGCACATGCTAGAGCCATGACCTTAAAAGTGGTGTCAGACTGCTGTAACTGTACGGTACAGACACACTCAAATAAAGAGAAAGCCTTAAGGGCAATTCTAACACATAGGCCAGTTCCGCACTAGACGGTTATAGTGCTGTATTCCACTTTCAGCATCCTATGGAATCCTGGGGTTTGCAGTTTCGGGAGGGGACGGCCGGCCTCTCCCAAAACTGCAAACCCCAGGATTCCATAGGATGCTGAAAGTGGAATAACAGCGCTATAACCATCTAGTGCGGAAATCTTCATAGACAGGGATATGAAAATCTGTCTCAATTTCATTGCATTTCTCCAGACTTTATCTGCATTCTTGTCCTTGCCTTTGATTCCCACTAAGTTGCAAAACTTTGTGCTATTTTTTCCTGTATTTTTTTCCTCAAACTGCCAGGTGATACAAGTGCAGCCAGAGTGATCTCCATCAATCACTCCCGCTTCAATGTCAAGGACCACCAAAGAACGAGGGAGTCGCCCACCCCTCCAGAGGATTAAATAAGCTCAGAGGCAGAAGGCGTGGTGGTGGGATGGAAGAATAATTTTACAAGGAGCAGTTTTTCTATGCTTCTCTCAAACATTCCCCTCATAGTAGAAGCTTTCCCAGGGTCAAGGTCAGATGCGAGGCTTTGCCAGAGTCAAGGCCAGCTGCAAACTTAGTCTTACCCTTCGTATCTTCTGACTGTGCAGCATGCTATGGAAGCATTTCATAAGCTCAGAGGCAGGGACACAGCAGCGCAGTGGTGACAGGGGTGGTGGTGGAAGTAGAGAGCAAAACGTTGAGGCCACTGAGCTTTAGTAACAAAATCCCAGAAGGTCAAGAAACTAAGTAGATAAAACAGGCGTGACAGCCCTGCCAGTTGTCCTGGCTAATGTCTGGCTTGGGATTTTTTGGGGGGTAAGGGCAGGGGGAAAATGTGTGCAGAATGCTGTTTTTACCTGACAGAAGCCCCCCCCATTGGCCTTTTTTCCTGGTGGCTTCCCTCACCCACACGCTTGCTTGCATATGCAGGAAAGTGCACAGTGGTTATGTAAAAAGAACAATGCTTGAAATAGCTCAGACTGTGCATGGTGATTCCCAGTTCCTCCTTTTCCTTCCTCTTTCCCCCTCTCATCATCCTCAGCCCCCCGCCACCATAACCACTGTCCCCCTCCGCCCACCTCCGCCATGAAGCTGCCTTCCCTTCCTCAGCCACCCATAACAGGTTCCAAAAAGCACAGCCAATTAACGGTGTTCAAAAGTGGGGCAAGCATGCAGAAGAGGGAGGGTTAGGCTAGAAGGACCACAGATAAGAGGTGGCCTTGCAGGAGACAGAAAAGAGATAACTGCCACCCCCACAATTGATTCACCATCTCTCAGGTTCCCAGGAGGATGGTAGGTGATCAGCAAATGATGAGAAGGAAGGAGATCTGACAGGACAATTGTTCTCTCAACATACATAGAGAAAGAGAGAGAGAGATCAAAGCAGACAGCACAAGTGATAGCTGTGATCCAGGACTCCTGGGTTCTTTTCCCACAGCAAGGGTGTGCTGAGTTGGTTTCAGTATCCAGGGCTCATTAGCATCTGATCTCATGACATAACCAACTTTTCTGGATCCCCAAAAGATTGTCATGCTTGAAGGAATGCAGAGAAGCAGGAAGGCCTTGCTTGTCCTACAGCAGGAAACTACAGCAGGAAACAGCAGGACGCCTGCATCAAAAACTCAACGAAAATAACCTATACTTCAGAGTTGCAATGCCTGGAATTTAAAAAGATGACCCGGGATGTTCTAGAATGATAACAGGCAACATTGGAAAATAAAGAATTTGTAGCACCACAACATGAAACGGCTCTTAGCTCTTGGTCCAGGATTGGTCCATCCACTGAGTAAAAGACACATTTGGCCCTGAGCCGCTGTTTTTGAAAGAGGAACTGTGCCTGTTGCTTCACCGCCTGTGTTTTGCATTATCTGGTGGTTTTTTAGTGCAAGCTGATATTGTTTGAGTGAAACTCTCATCATCCTCAACCACTATCCTTGCTGGTAATAAGAGTTATAGTGCACCCACATCAAGGGACCTGAAACTAGAAAATAGTTTGGGAAACCAAGAGAAAATATGTTACAGTTACTAGGAAACTAAGGATATGAATGATTCTCAATTATGGTTGGATCATTGGTCAGGATTTCAAAAAGTGGCAAACCAGAGACAAGGCGTCCAAAACACTATCTTTCCAATGGCTAGGATCTATCCTGTCACCATCATCCAACAAACTCCTTTCTTCTCAGTCTTTTGATTATTCTCCCAGAACTTCTGCAAGCCTTTGGCAAAGTTAAATCAAAACAGAAGAAGAAAGAATCAAAGACATAAAGTGACTCTCACCAAGGTCAGACAGAGATCACAATAGGCCAGCTCCCAAAAATACTTTTTTAAGGAAGCAGAATACTGCGAGTTGGTGATCTCACCTGGGAGCTAGCCTGGATCTTCATGTTAAGCCATTGGCTAGTCCTCCCAGTAGGCCCATTCCCAACAGCACTTTAACATAGCTGACAAGGGCCCAATCCATGCATGGAACAGAACTTCTGTACTAAACTACAGTATTTGAAACTGAAAGGTCTGTGGTGCCACATTACTCTTTTGTTGTTTTTGCTGCAGCAGACGAACATAGCTACCTCTCTGGAAACTTGCCTAAGAAAATCACTGCAAGCAAAAACAGAATGGCAAAAGCTGTTGCATTGCAGAAAGAGAGAAAGCGAGAGAGAGATGAGCCTACTCCTTTGCCTGATGTGCTGATTTTCTGTTTGCAGGAAGCTACACGTATGCCTGTGTGTGAGAGAGTTTGTTTTTCACTGAGTTTGTTCCAATTCAACAGAGTAATTCTTCAAAAGTCTGCTTCTTCTCTCAAAAGAAAGCATTAAAACGTGCTTCACCTACCCACCTGGACACTGAAGATGTTCAATCCATTCCACTCAACTCCACAGGTTCTCCACAGTCCATTCACACAACATTCTCCTGATGCCCATCTAGGGCAGAGCCTCTCGCCAAGTGCAGAGTCACAGCCCCACTCACCACACCAGATTTCCCAGCATGCCCCTGGGGCCTCTCCCGGCCTCCTTTCTTACTGAGAGTTCATCCCCTCACGCCACCACTCTGCTGCCTCTGAGAACTGTTCTCCTTCCTAGGCAGGTCTTGGCATGAAAAGCTCTAGCTGAAATGAAATCCAGGCATAATTGAGTTTGTCCCTGGGCTTACAGGGAAGGAGCAGGGAAAATGGGGAGCACTTAGCAAGATCCGGCTATGTGAGGTTTAGAAAAAGCTGAGGTAGGAGTCAGGCTTGAAATCAGAGAAGCCTTTCAGTGCGCTCGCTCTGCCACCCTCACATGGATGCACGTATCTTTTCACTCCTAACAAGCATGCTCATGAACAGACATATCAAAGCCCCCACATTCCCTTGCCAGACTGATGAACACACAAAAGTAGAGGCATGCCACTTAGCATAGGCTACTCTTGTGTGTAGCACAAAGTAGAACAAAACAATCACACTTCTCCCTCCCTGTACTCACAAGCCCAACCACATAACCACAGCAAGATGTATCACGGAAAGAAAAAGAAAAAAAAAGGATCCTTTTGTATCAATGACATGCCTTGACATCCTTCACCCTGTAGAGGCACATTCAAACATCAGAAATCAGAGATGCACATTCAAATAAACACATTCATAATTCCTAACTTTACAGGCAACACAGACCTAGACAGAGAGATGTGGGCGGTGTTGTGTATCCTTGTATGCATCCCCCTGCACTTTAGAAAAACACCCTCCTCTAGGGTTATCAGACTGAAAACTGGAGAGGGATCCTGTCCCTTTAATAGTTATGTTGAAGAGGGAATCACAGCAAGTGTTGCTTGTTATCTGCTTGTGTGACAAGCAACACCTGCTGAAATTTCTCTGCTACACAAACATTAAAGAAACAGGAGCTGTCTCTAGTTTTCAGTTTGCCCTCCTCTAATATGTCTGAACTTAAAGCCTGCCCTCCCGTAACACTGGACAGGATATAAAGTACTAGAAGTACAGAACTCCTTGGGTGGTGGGGAGAGGTTGAAGGGTACAGTTCTCCTGCACCTTTGCATTCTACAAACTGCAACCCTAATGTTTCATTAGTGGCTCCTCTCCTGTACACTGGGCGGCTGCTGCTCAGGATCGGGACCAAATGCAAACCTTAGAGGGGCTACACTCGTTGCTGCCATTGTTCAGGTCACAGTGCAGTCAAGAGGGAGGAGGGAAGGCAGGTGAGACAAAAGCCCTTTGTCTGTGGGAGACCAGGTGCTGGCTGTGGAATGGTATATCTCAAGCCACTCCTCTCTGAGTGAGAGACTGGAAGAAAGCTGGCTGAATAAGGAGAACACTTGGTCAAGGTTTCTTGCTAGCTCCATTTCATCCCCCCCTTCCCCACTGTAAATAGGCAATAATCATCTAGGATACACACCGAATGGAAGAAGATCAGATTCTGTTCCTAAACATGTGTAGGTGCACACAAAGACATCAGGCACTGATGCTGCTGGTTTTGACCCACAGGGAAACTGAAAGAGGAGGGAGCCCAGGGAATTCATATGAAGTAAGCCAACCGATTGGGCGAAAGGAATAGCACCTAAATGTTTCACTCTAGCCCTCCCCTCCCACAGCACACTAACCTTCTCTCTATACACCCAAAGATTCAGGAGTTTTGAGTTTCAGTTCCGCAGCCCCAGAGGTTATCAGTGCCCCAGAACTTCCTCTCCAGACCCAGTGCATGCAGCACCCTTCCAGTCGCCTTCTAAAACGTTAGCTTTGTGTGGAGACAGAAGAAGACGACAGAGCAGGCAGCAAAAGCTCTGTCTGCCCATCACGCTTGCTTGCTCTTCAGCAAGGCCAGGAAACATTCAGGACCAAGAGATGCTCAAATTACCAAACCGCAACTAAAACAATAGATGTGAAGGTCACAAGGAATAAAGTGCAAAGCTAGGTTTGCACAGAGCCCTGGATACCATCACTACACTACAGTAATACCTGCAAAAACAACCACCCAAAACTGTGGCAGGTACTCCAAAATAAAGGCTCCTCTCATTGAGATCCATGCCAAAGATGAAGAGGAAAACATGGGCTGACTGAACTCATCACAAAACGAGGGAGCTGAAAGGGATAAAAATGGGGAAGCCATCTTCGACACCCACTAGTCCCCTGTTTGTGTGTTGCCAAGAGGGAACAGGGATACTACAAGAGGTGTTTAAAGGTCAGCTCTACCACAGGGTTCTTCAAAAAGAGTCAAGTCACATTCTCCGGGTGAGTGGGAAGATACTACTGAAGTAAGCAAGTTAGTAGCAGAAGAAACAAATTCTGACTGCAAAATATTTCTGGTTAAAATATACTAAAATCCTCCTGACAGCAGGAGGGATTTTAGCCTTCCTTATACTGTATTGGTTTCTCTCTTCTTGGTGCCCTTCAGATGCATTTGGAGAATAATTCCCACCATGTCAGGTAGAAGAGGGATGATGAGATCTGTATCCTAAAACATAAAGAACACTAATCTGAGGAAAGTTGCACTTCAGAATCACCACACTTTGGACCAATTCACATGATTTATTTTAAAAATGGCAACATCACCACAAGTTGATTTCCTAGTAGAATTTTAACTCAGGCTGGAATATAAATGAGACAAAAATTCTCCCTTGATAATTTGTAACTCAAATAGCAATGCAGGTAAAAACCAAGGCCATTTCCACACTACCCTGTCATAGTGCTATTATTCCACTTTCAACATCCCATGGAGTCCTGGGCTTTGCAGTTTAGGGAGGGGCCTTTAGAATTCTCAGCCAGAGAATTCTTTGGCCTCAGTAAACTACAAATCCCAGAATTCCACAGGATGTTGAAAGTAGAATAATAGCACTATAATAGCATAGTGCAGAAATGGCCCATTGGAATAGAACAATACCCTAAAAGCTGCCAGGGCCAATGGCAGCTTTTAGTTCAATAGTATAGCCACTCAGTTAAACTTTCTGTAGTTTTATGCCTACATCCTGATTAATTATTCTGCTTAGCCTTCCTCTAGACTTCTGAAATTTCAGCAAGCAGTGCTTATCTTCTCTCTTTCTTTCTCCCTCCATCTCTCTCTCTCTCTCTCTCTCTCATATATACACATACAGAGGTATGCATACATATGCACAGATTTTCAAAGTTATCTTCACAGTCTCAGAAGATAGAAATACTTATATATGTAGAAATAGGCAAAATATAAGATTCTTAGAATGCTGAATTCTGTGATGAGTACCACTTTCAGGGCTCACATAGTGTAATGCTATAATACAACCAATTCTGGCCTGGGTGTGACTTGGCAGAGATCACTCTAGCTCATTTGCTGCCTGTATTTGAAAATCTGAATGACAGCTAACCCTCTGCTAATTAATATACTCAGAATCCAAGATTTTCCCCAAAGCCTGGAAATGTTACTTTTGGGGACTCTACCTTCCAGAAACCAGAGCCTGGAAATGTTACTTTTGGGGACTCTACTTTCCAGAAACCCTCAGCCAGCATGACCATGGCCATGTTGACTGTGGGATTCTGGAAGCCATAGTATCAGAAAGCAACTTTTTTAAGCTCTGAAACTACTTGTTAGAGTATGTGTTACAAATCAGAAGATCTGCTTCCTATGCCGCCGCCTCTAAAACAGGAGCAGGAGTCCTCCAGATATTGTAAAACTACAGCTCCCAGCATTTCTCATCATTGGCTATCCTGACTAGAGCTGACAGTTGACTGCCAACATCTGCCTCTACTCTAAAGTATGGGTCAGGATGGTGTGACCACCAATTTGTTGCTGGATTGTAATCCTCATGTGCCCCAGCCATTGCAGCCAATGGTGAGGGATGGTGGGAGCTTGGAGTTCAATATCTGGGCAGGGCAGACTTTTTCCACCCCTGCTGTAAAGACTCTCAAGGTACATCACCTCATGACACAGTAACTGACTCACTTTACATTCACAGCCACAGTTCTGCATCACATTTAAAACCAGGATGGAAACTTTTGGGCTTTCAGATTTCATTGACCTAAAATTCCCATTACCCCTCACCATTATCTAGCCTGCCTTGGGCTGATGGGAACTTTAATTGTTTTAAAGGGTTTTTATCTTGTTAATAGTATTTTATTTTTATATGTATAGTTTTCAATCATTTTGATAGTTTAATCTTATTTTCATGTTCTTTTTGTATGTTTTTAGTTGTATTTAGTTTTTTAAGTGGTAAGCTGCCATGAGTCCCAATATTGAGAGAAAAGCTGCATATAAATATAGTAACAATAATAATTTGGCCCAAAATGTTTTGGAAAAATGAAAACTATAAGGAGGATGGGGAGTGTGGAGAGAGAAAGATCATCCCAGGGCATGATGGGAAAGCTCCAAAGTCATGCCACATTGTTCTTCTCCCTCCCCTTTTTGTTTTATTTCAACATCAAGACTCAGGAAGATATCTGGAAAGCTTGTACAATACACATTTTACTACACACCACCTGCAAGGCTTCACTCTGATGTCCAAACTAATTGCATTCTCCCTCCCTCCCTCCCTCCCTCCCTCTCTGTGCCTCAGTTTTGGGTTTGTGAAATGGGAATTACTAATATCTTACCTCACAGAATTGCTGTGGGCAGCTTAATACGGATCAAGATGTTCTTTGCCCATTTGGAGGAAGGAGTAAAAATTCTGTATAAATAACAATGATAATTTTGATTCTATACCTGTAGCAGCTAGTGGTTCCCATGTTGTTGGAACAGTGAAGCCTTTCCAGGTTTTAGCAGCCTTTAAAATGAGCTATCCATGGTTCTGCACATGTACAGGAATAGGATCAGCACTTTGGAGAGCTCCTTTAAAGCCTGCAATAAAAGCTTTCCGCTTTCTCTCAGCCTCTAAAGTGTCAGGAGCTGAGCTGACTTGGAACCAAGGGGAATCTTGTGGAAAACTCCCACTAACCCATCTTCCAAGCAGCCAGCCAGCATGTCTGAAACAGGACTTAGGAAAGTTGCCTCTTTGGACTGGGGAGTGACATGACTGCACTCTTTAAATACCTCAAGAGCTGTCACAGAGAGAAGGGGCCAGACTTGTTCCCCTCTACTCCAGAGGGTAGGACTAAGTCTAATGTTTTTAAGTTACTGGAGGGGAAATTTCAATTGAACATTAGAAAGAACTTCTTGACAGTAAGAGAGGTTTCGCAATTGGACAACTGCCTTAGAGAGAGGGTAGAGTCTCCTTCTCTGGATGTCTTCAAAAAGAAGCTGGGGATCCTGTAGCTGGAGATCCTGCACTGAGCAAGGAATTCAATGTCCCATGAGGCCCTTTCTAGCTCTATGATTACACCTTCCAGAATTCTTCTTGCCTAACCTTTTATATGAAGGACCCCTTCAGCAGACTGACTTGCTTGATTATCCTGACACCGTAGCTGAAGGACTTCCAATAAGAATGCACATCATATTGTGGAACCAAACTCTACCATCTCCTGCACCCCAGCCTTAAGAAAGTAAAATGAAGGCAGATGGGAAGGTAAGTAGAGTCAGCAAAGGTCTTGCTCACTTGGCTCCAAGGAAACCACGGGAGCAAGGAGATCTATTTAAAAGGAAGGGTTTACAGTACTCAAAAAGAGATTGCACCAGGTAAATTTTGAAGCCCAGGTAATGATCAAGAAGGAGAAGTTCTGACCATATCAGCAATAACCTCTTAAGATGCTGCTTGACATTCACTGGGGCAAGAGCTTTCAAAATGTTTCCTTTGGAGAGGTGTACTACCAGCCCCTGCCCATTTTGACTAGGTTTCCATTCATTTATAACTCCAGCTCTGAGGCCTGATCCTACCTCAGCTCTGGGCCCACCTTCACATCTGTCTGCACACTGCAGTTCCTGCTTCTATACAGAGACAGCCTTGCTTCAGTGTCTGACTGTATGAACTCCATTCTGGCAATTTTATCTCGCATATGAAATCACATTTTCATTTTAAAACACGCACACACACACACACACACACACACGTATATACATACACACACACACACCCTCAGTAACAACAACTTTCGGATCTGGGAGACCAGAACAGTCTGAAGTCATAAAAAGAGAGAGATGATAAATGCTGGGTGACCTCCTAACCACTGCCAAGGCTGACAGATTTATCTTTTTCACACATCAGCAGCGATGACATTAGAGTGTGCACCTTGGCAATGACATCTTATTCTACAAAATCAGTGTAACTCTGCTCCTGTCCTTGAGAGCAAATTGCCCTGGCCTGGATGCAAGATGGAGCCCTGCTGACAATCAAGGCTGCCAACAGGCACCGCCCCAATTGGCCTTCTGCTCTCTTTAGTGGCAGGACCTTGTGAGGTGAGCAAAGCAGAACTTCTGCCACAGAATTTATCACTCATTCCCATTCTCTTACACATGCACACACAGTTAGTCTCTCTCTTACACGCATTATCAGTCTCTTGAGCTAAAATGAAGCACCTCTCCCCTCACTCAAGGTTTGCTATACAACAAGATTCCTAAGCCAAGAAGGACTGACTAAATAAATAAATAAATAAATAAATAAATCATAACCTGAGAATGACCAAGCATAATTACAACAGAACACAGACAGATGTCTAAGCAAGTGCTCTGCTTCTGTTATGAAGCCAGGGGCAGAGCATTGCAGGGGATGAAGTAACTGGCCCAATTTGTGAGAAATCCAGGTTTGAGCACCACCTGAATGCAAGTTCACAGTTCTCATATGCTAGAGCAGATCATTAAACAGACAGTCTGTAAACACTTTGGAAGGAATGCCATGATCACTAAAAGTCAACATGAGTTTCTCAAAAACAAGTCATGGCAGACTAATCTGATCTCTCCCTTTCTCTCTCTCTTTCTCTCTCCCTTTTTGGATAGAGTTACAAGCTTGGTGGACGAAGGGAATGCTGTAGATGTAGTATATCTTGATTTCAGTAAGGCCTTAAACAAGGTCCCCCATGATATTCTTGCAAACAAGGTAGTAAAATGTGGGTTAGACAATGTTACTGTTTGATGAATTTGCAATCGGCTGACCAGCTAAATGGAAGGGGTGCTCACCAATATCTCCTCTTCATCCTGGAAAGAAGTGACTAGTGGAGTGCCACAGGGTTCTATCCTGGGCCCAGTGCTATTCAACATCTTTATCAATGACTTGGATGATGGAATAGAAGGCATGTTTATCAAATTTATAGATGACACCAAACTGGGAGGGATAGCTAATACCCCAGAGGACAGGGTCAGAATTCAAAATGATCTTGATAGATTAGAGAGCTGGGCAAAAACTAACAGAATGAATTTTAACAGGGAGAAGCATAGGGTGCTACATCTAGGAAGAAAGAATGAAATGCACTGATACAGGATTGTGTGACATCTGGCTTGAAAACAATAAATGTAAAAGTGATCTAGGAGGCTTAGTGGATCACAAGCTGAACATGAGTCAACAGTGTGATGTGGCCATCTAAAAAAGCCAATGTGATTCTAGGTTGTATCAATAGGAGTATAGTGTCGAGATCCAGGGAAGTAATAGTACCACTCTATTCTGCTTTGGTTAGACCTCACGTGGAATACTGTGTCAAGTTCTGGGCGCCACAATTCAAGAAGGATATTGACAATCTGGAACTTGTCCAGAGGAGGGTGACCAAATTGTCGAAGGGTCTGGAAATCATGCCCTATGATGAGCAGCTTAGGGACCTGGGTATGTTTAGCCTGATGAAAAGAAGGTTAAGAAGTGACATGATAGCCACATTTAAATATTTGAAGGGATGTCATGATGAAGATGGAGCAAGCTTGTTTTCTGATGCTCCACAACCCAGGACACAGAGCAATGGATTCAAACTACAGGAAAAGAGATTTCACCTGAATATCAGGAAGAGCTTCTTTATGGTAAGAACCGTTTGACAGTGGAACATGCTGCCTTGGATTGTGGTGGGGTCACCTTCTTTGGAGGTTTTTAAACAGAGGCTGGATGGCCATTTGCTGGGGGTGCTTTGAGAGTGTGTTCCTGCATGGCAAGGGGTTGGACTTGATGGCAGTTATGGTCTCTTCTGACTCTATGATTCCTGGGCAAACTGCTCTTTTAGTCTCATTCCCTGCTCCTGCAGAGGCAGAAGACCATTCACTTAAATTTAATCAGCATTCCCCAACTGAAGGCCTAGAAGATGGATGTGTGGCCATACCTCCTTCCATTAAAATACTTTCAAACAGAAGCCATGGGGGAAGAATCCATATCATGATGGGAGGGAGGATGTCCAACATCATACCCCAAGGAAAGGCACAGCCTGTGACTATTAACACTAATTTTAAAAGATATATAGGGGGGGGCACAGTATGTTCATTTTAATAACTAGTTTAGTCCTAAGGCAGAGAGGGGAAATTCTGGTTCTCTAGATGTTGTCGGACTACGGTTTCCATGATCCCTCAATGGCTATGCATCTAGAACTGAGGGGAAAGTTGCAGTCCCACAGCCTCTGAAAGGATGGCACATTCCTCATCCCTTGCCAAAGGGGCCTTTTACACTATACACATAGAGCACTAAAGTTCCACTTTTGCAGCCACGTTTCCATCCTATGGAATCCTGGGCTTTGTGGTTTGCAGAGGTACATTTAGAATTCTCAGTCAGAGAGCTCCAGTGCCTAAAAAATCTACAAACCCATAGAATGCGGCCACATTGCTAACGTGGAATCACAGTGCTATAATTGCTTAGTGTGAAAGGGTCCCAAGGGGGCTGCATCATGATTATGATCATCACCAGGACCATCATCGTTATCATCATCAATTTTATTTATTTGTTGGTAAGGACTCAAAGTGGCTTACAATAATTTTTTTTAAAAAAAAGGCTGCATTCTTATAGAACAGATTATGTGGCTCTGCAGATGTTGTTGGACTTGAATGCCCAACACTCCTCACCACTGGCTATGCTAGGTAGGAGTTGCAGTGCAACCTCTGGAAAGTTGCTCTATTCCCACCCCGTTATAGGAGGAGGAGATAGGGGAAGCTGCTGATATCCCACTACAAACAATAGGAGAATTTACACCCCTGGGTCAGTCACTAACCTTTAGTAGGGCCATATTTAAAATTGAGAAAGGGGTACAACGAAGTAATCTTTCTTTCCCTCTCGTCCACACAGACTGGTAATGGAAGGCAGAGGCAGCAGGGTCTTTCACCTTCAGTTCACATATCAGCAGGGGTTCCAAGTCAGGCCATAAGCTGCAAAACACATGAAGTGGGTAGGGAGCAGCGCAACAGTTCAAAGCCCTTTGAATTGGAGAGCAAGCACACAGGAATCTTGCCTGGGCAAGCATTTTTGGCATCATCCAATGAAACACTTCAAACTGCGCCTTTAAAAAAAGATGGCTGTAGGCTTATGCTATGGATTGAAAAGTACAAACAGAACAAAAACAAGAAGTGCCGTAAGAATTAATAAATTTTATTTGGTGCAAGTTTTCTTCAGTTCAGGAAGGTTACTTTTCTGGACCACAGCTCCCAGAATTTTGCTCCCCACCATTAAGGCTGTTGGCCATACTAACTAGGAAAATTTGGCAACTATAGTAAGAAAAAATGGGATTTTTTTTCCAAACTCTGGCTTTTATGGACTAGAGCCCACTACATTACACGCATTTTATGACAAATAAAATTTGTTAGTCTTTGCAATGCCAAAAGACAAGTGCTTTTTTAATGAAATGGATGAACACAACTTTCATACACCAGAAACTGTTCCAAAGAGAAGAGAAACTTTAATTTGACAAATATACAGTAAGAGAAATATAATCCAGCCACTTGCTTTGCTTTGTCTTAGCATGTTTGCAGAGATCATTTTCATTCGATCAGGATGAGAGGCACTGCTGAAGGAAGCACAAAACATAAGAGCAGCCCTGTTGGAACAGACCCAGTCCATCTTGGTTTAGCATTCTGTTTGAACAGGGAAAGCCAGGTTCCTCTGGGAAGCCCATGTGTCAGCCATGAACACAACAGCCTTCTCCTATTAATTCGCTTTTCAGCAACTGAGACTGAAAGCTTTACTGCTTCTGTAAGTGATTCGATTGAGTTCTCACTGTTAATACGATGGGTGGATCAATCCCCACAAACTGGGTATTAAAAGAAGATTGGACATCTAAGGTAGTGGCCCAAACAGTATATTCTGTAGCAGCATGCTCCATGTTTATTACACACTGTATATGAAATACTTTCTTGAATACACTGCCAATCAGTTTAATTGGGTGTGCTGAGTTGTGGTGTGTCTCCATATTCACTGTCTCCAAAAGCATGACAAAATAACAGTACTAAATTACCACTGCCATATTTATGGCTCTTCTGGGACAAGGGCTAAATTAACCTTTTATGGTAAGCATATCACACAATGCAGACAAGTAGGGCCTGGTTTCTAAATCAGAGAGCAGACATCCCAGCCTGCATGAAGGTGGCACACCATCTGGGCAAAAGCCTTATGTTTCCAAGCCCCTGGAGTAGGAGACATTGGGGAGATTCAAAAGAAGACAGCGTCCCCACACTTTGACAAGTTGTGCAGAAGAAATTTCAACAGGTGCCTCCTGTTATGCAAGCTACACCTGTTGAAATTTCTTTTTCTGTAGAACTGCGGAAGGTGCAGGTATAAGACCCCTTTTCTCTTTTGTTCCTGGCTACCCTCTGATTCACAGAGATGCAGAAAGGTAACGGGGGTGGGGCATATATAATTGCAATACCTTTAATAGCAGCTTGATGCACAAACACAAGCTAGCCGAAAGCACTGTACCTTCAGGCTGCGAAAAGCCTTCACTGTTGGGTTCTCCCAACATTACCACATCAGGCTCCTCTTTAATAGCAGAAACACTGGTCTGGCCAGTTATTTCTGGTTATTTGACAACCTTATTAAAGGGCAATAAGGGCATCTTTTCTTTGATCAAACTGAATAAAGATGCAAACATAAAATCAAAATATTAATACCATGAAAATTAATAATATAATATTATGTTAGGAGATGTTTCATTCTCAACACAGAATAATAATTGCATGTGCTCCAAATTGATAGATGGGAAGAAACAAACACTAGCTTGCTCAGAGTTTTGCGAGGTGGGCAGCTCAAAAAGAGCTATGCTGTAGGCCAGTGGTTCTCAACCTGTGGGTCCCCAGATGTTTTTGGACTTCAGCTCCCAGAAGCCCTGAGCATTGATCATAGTGGCTGGGGCTTCTGGGAGCTGAAGTTCACAAACATCTGGGGACCCACAGGTTGAGAACCACTGCTGTAGGCAATTCATTGCTAGCCCTGGGCCCTCAGCTTAACAAAGTACAGCACATTCACCTGTTGAATAGTGCTGGTTAGGCAGGGGAAAATCATAGGTGATGTGGACAGTACCATCAACACGAAATTTTTTGCACAACAGCTTCTTCGTTATGAAAACATGACATTTCATCTGCAGTACCTTTATGGCAGGGTGGGAATCATGTCAGTGGTGAAGGTGAAGAACATCATGGGTGACAGTTCCAACAACATCTGGTGGGCTGCATGATTTCCATCCGTGTCTTCCACTCCAAACCACCACACACATACACACAAAGTATAACTGGGAGCCGGTCCCAGGCAAAGAAACATCCATTTTAGCTCATTCCCCATGTGAGTGGAGGCTAGTCAAATTCCTCCTTGATAACGAAGTGGCACTTTGCACATGTTCAAAAGCACACCTTATCATTGTAATGTGTTAAGCCTTGCCATTAAAATCTGGTAGCAAGGTTGGATAGTCACTGGTTCAGACTAAGCCTTGGTAAACTGAGCCGGCCTGGTGAGCAGAAAGGGATGTCTGCAAGAATTCCAGTGATTGCAGCTTGTATCTCATAACTGTGTGAAGCAGTAGAAGAAAAGAGTGCATCTACTCAAATTCTCCCTTCTCAACAGTTAATAAAAGAACTAGAGAAGGGATGGGAATAGTGTTGCCTCCCAGATGTTGGAGGACTACTCCCAGCATCTCTCACCATTAACTATGTTGACTAGGACTGATGAGAGTTGCAGTCTAACAAACCATAAGCAAACATGCAATCCTCTTCTATAGGAATAAACTTTTGGTTCCAAGCAGGGCTCGGAGTGTCAATCCAGGTGACCCCCATCACATTTTGCAACTTATCTTGACACAATACTTGATCCTTGAAGCATGTCAACTTCCTTAATTTGGATCATTTATTCTAGTTGTAGAATTTTACTCTTTTGGAACAAGAGTTATTCAGCATCTTGGTGCTCATTTTGGCTTTTTGTTGTCTTCTTAAAGGAGAGAATATGCATACGGCTTTCTCCAGTCTCCCTTGCCAATCTCAGGCATCTGTACAAGGATGAAGCTGATTAAACTGATAAATCTATTGGAACTGATGATTCAAGGGATTTGTGGGATGCTGAGCTGGTGACCTTTCTTTTCCCCCTTCAACACAACTGCCCTCCCCTGCTTCTAAGGTTTAGGGATCTAAATAAGAGGGAGGGATTTTGGGATGCCCCTTAAATTTCTGGCTCAGCACAGCCTCTGGGCAGTCAACTCTCAGCTCCCTGAGTCAAGGCTTGGGAATTGTGGAAGAGAAGCTCCACTGCAGCCTTGAAACAACACAGAATCAGCCCCCATATCATGCATCACTTGGCCACCCACACGGAGCTCTCCCATGCCTTGAGGCTTGGCTATGTCTATGTCTGAGCAATATGAGAGAGAGGGAGAGAGAGAGAGAGAGAGAGATCCCTCCTCCTCCTCTTCCTCCTCCTGTTCTGGATGCCCGGTACGCCATGCGTGCCCCCCTTCCTCTTCTCACTCCCAACCCAATCCAGCCATGGCTGCGTGCAGAGCAGGCAAGCACTGAGGCAGAAGAGACTCTGATCTGTCCTGACAATCTGGCCCAGTTTCCTGCTGCCGTTGCAGCAGCCAGGGGTGTGGAGGAGGCAGTTAAGGGGGAGCCCAAGGTTAGTGGCAAGGTGGGGGAAGGGGGAGAAAAGAGAGTGGGGGAAAGAGAGAGAGGGAGAAAGAATAGCCGCTTGTGACATGAGAGGCAGTATGAAAAGGAGCACACAGGAGAAAGATGCCTCTAATCGTGGCCAAATGGCCAAAGCAGAGAAGAGCAGGCACAGTTTTTTTGATAGAAGGAACACAATGCAGCAGCTTGTTGAGGAGGCCTGGCAACCGCAATTGTCAGGTTCTAGACTCAGGTTTTGGAAAGGAAAGTCCAGTGAGTTGAAGAGAAAGCTGGCTGGGGGAGGGTGCAAAGTCAGGATGTTGGATTTATATGTGTAAGAACTCACTTGGAAAACACAGGTAGGTTTTTCCATAGGAATTGCTCTGGACCACTGTTAGCCACTACCTCCCAGTCCATCTGGCCTGCATGTTTCTATCCCTGGGTGATGGAACAGCAGATGGAATTTCCCCTCAGTCACGAATTTACCAAAAAGATTTTGTCCCTTTTCCCAGGAAGTAAATGCCATGCTGCCCAATTGTGAACAGGCTGGCAAAAAAACCAGGGAACTGTAAAATATCAGAAATAGTTTCCTTAGGACAGCTGTGCCAAGGATTCCACTTCTTTAAGATGGACCTATGAACACCAGTCAGAAGAATCTTCTGATTCCTCTTTCTATCCCCTTGATTGGAGACCCATTGTTATCAAGCAAGGTTTTGTTTCCCTGTTCCACCTAAAGTTATGACATCACTAAAGATCCCCATCTCCTAGGAAATGCCCAAGCAGATGGTGGGGGTACTGAGGAAAAAGAATTGTACAGTCCAATAAATGTTCCCTTACACAAGATCAGTGGAGATGTGCACTCCTTGGTTACAGAATTGTATAGCTGGAAGCAATCCTAAGAGCCATTAGTTCAAACTTTTGCCAGGACAGAAATCTACCACTAAAATATCTCTGAGAGGTGGGAATCCAAACTCTGTTTAAAAACCTCCAATGGCAGTGAGTTCTCCGTTATCCAAAGCAGTCTATTCCACTGCTGAATAGCATTTGCCTGATGGCAAAAATTAAGAAGTTCTTTCTAAAGTCTAACCAAAATCTCCTTTCTTGATGCCAAATGTTTTTTTTTTATAGGAAGCATTTCTTTTTTATTGCCCAGGTCAAATCAGCTGGTCACCAAAAGATTTCATGTGTTTGCCAAATATATACAAAGTATGACCAGTATTATTGGTATTCTTGCACGAGTATATATACAGGGAAAATTCAGCACTATGTGCAATATTCACCATCCCGAGGTTTTCAATGTAATAAAATAAAATGAGGTTTCCATTGCTCATAGCTACCATGAGATGCCTGAAAATGCCTAGCCAATGGCCAGCCAATTCTGATTTCAATTTTTAACTCAAATTTCCAGTAGGCTGGAGTAGTTTGTGTGGCCTGCATAACTCCTTGGTCATCAACTCATTTAGAAGATGATGTTATGTAAAATAAGGCAGATTCATGTAGATTTTCCCAATTTACATAATCTATATAGGTCACAGCATTTATTCCCCCCTCCTCCTCCTCCACAGGAACTAGATGCAGGATAAGATTTCATACTGAGTAGACATGATCCAGGGAATGGTTTGTTTCACCCACATGAATCATCTAGAGTCAAGCTACTCAAAATGGTGGTCTGTGGACAGGTGCTGGTCCATGGTATACTTTCAAGAAAGCAAGAAATCAGCTGCAGCCAATGGGGACAAATGTAAAGCAGTCCCCAGCACATTATCAAAAAAATAATTCTGGATCTCCACATCAGTCTGAGAAGAACAGACATATTGCTGGGCTAAGAAACATGTAGCTTGTCAGATGTTGTTGGACTGCAATTCCCATCAGCCATAGCCAGCACAGGCAAATGATGAGGGATCTTGGGACCTCCCAACCCTGATCAAGAGCTATCAACTCCGAAATGAACCTAGCAGTGTAATGCACTTCATTGGTTCCTGTACTGTGTCCTGAGGCTGAGATCCTGAAGATAACTCAGCTAGAGTAGTCCATTCAATAAAGTGCTGGACTGAAGAGACTAAGCATCAAATTCCTGCTGAACCATTGTGCTGCTCTAGGTAAGCCATCACCTCTCACCCATTATCACTGGAAAAAAAAAATTGGATTGGCCCAGGTATACTGTATTGGAACTTTTGGAGGAAAGATGGTGACATACATGTACAAGAGGAATCTAAAGAGCTGTTCTTTATATTTGGGCAAACTCTTTGTTGATTTAGGCCACCACTGTCCATTCTAACCAGCTGCAGTAGTTCTCCCCCATCATTTGCTACTCCAGTTGGTCCTCCACATTTACTAGGATTAGAGGTGCAGGAGGACCAGAGGTCCTCCTTTAAAGGGCTGTGTAGCATGATCGGCGGTGCCAAGAGGGAAGGTTTCTCCAGAAAAGAAGCACCTGAGGTTGGGGAGCAGAGGTTAAAGAAACTTGCAAATAAACAGTTTCATGAAGGTCAAACCCACAAATGTGGAGGGCTGACTGTAGATGTTCTTCTACCTGGAGACTGAACCTGAGGCTCTTTGCTTATTGACTAATTGCTTGACCACTGAGCTATGGTCACGTCTCTGAATTATAATCAGATGTGCATGTTATCCCACATTGCAGCCTGTATGTGATAGCATTCTCATCCCTTTATGGCCTATGGTGTGGTGAACTGGAGAATTTAATTTGGTAACTTGCCTGGTCAAAGATCAATGTCAAGAGACACTGGTTCCTACAAGCCACAATTCCTGCAACTAAGGGAAGCAATCAAATATATGTTATGTAAATGGAAAACACACTCTCTGTTAGGTGGTTTCATCATTCAACTGTGATAAAACAGATTTGGAAGGTGGGCAGAAAGCCCTGCAGCATCAGATGATGTGGCAAAGGGTGTTTTTTAAGACAGGCACATTCATGACCGTGTGGGTGGGCATGTCTCAAATGCAAAAGAGGAAGAGGGGGAGATCTAATAGTGAGATACCGGTAAGGCAGTTGGGAAGGGCAAGGTAAGGACATTATTTGCAAAGAGAAGGATATGAAAAAGCAAGCTTAAAATCTGACAGGCCAAGCCAGCTTCTCACTTTTTGGACCTGCAACCTTTACAACCAGATGATGAGAAACCTTAAATTATGAGAACTCCCAAAAATGCATGTGAATTAATAATATCCCATGAAAAATGCAGAGTGGATCATCACTGCCGCTTACATTTTGACTGGTACTTTGTTGACCCTTGAGCAGACAGGCAGTGCCAAGTTCGAGATGCTCAAACAGATGGTCACAGAATACAAGGTTTGGGAGAGGGGCACAGTGCACCATGTTTTGGTCTATCTAGTATGATTCACCCAACAAGTACTAAGGATGATGAGCCCCACCGCAATCTGGGAAATCCATATTTGCTGTCAAGAACTTGCCTTAGAAGCTGCTGATATAAGGGACCAGGAAATCATGGCACCCTTGTGTTCCTGCAGGTGGAATGAAACACCCAGTTCTACAAAGACAAATATAGGAACCAAAAGCAGATAGTTATCATGAGAGCACTTAGCGAATGTGGCAGGCCTGCAGTCTGCATTTCGTTCATGCAACAAACTCCTGGGCGCTAAGATAACACCAGAACAGGCAATGGAGAGGCTTTCACTTGGCCAAGATCACCCCAGGATGATAGGAGAGCAGTAACTTGAACACAGGTCCCACAGTTCCAAGAATCCCCTAGGATGACATAGAAGTTGGGTGTTTGTATGCAGAGGCAGCCAGATAACTGATGCGAAGCATCCCCCAGTGGTATTATTGCCAAGAGCTTTAAGCAAAGCTGAATCTTTGCACTCATTCACATACATACAGCACAGTGCAAATCAGCTCCTCTTCCTCCTCCTCTTCCTCTTGTTCTTCTCAGCAGCTGAAGTTTTTTTTTTCTCAGTCTAAACCCCCAGCAGCAGGTGCCTGGCAATGGCCCAAACCCCGCTCCCCTTCTCCACTTCCACTCCCACCATCACCATCACAATTGCATCCAGCATGTGTTGGAGTCAGCCGACAAGCGCAAAGGGCAGCCAAGGCGCCAGATGATGACAGTTGCAAGGTAGAAGGTGACCATTGCTTGGCTCTATCCACTACATCCGCCCCCAGCACTCATGGCACAACCATCTGTGACACGGTAACTGGCCAGATCTAAACCCTACAACATGAAGTAGGCACCCAGCGTAAAAGATGAGGACCCTAATCAAGATCCCTGTGCTCTTCTCTTCCTCCCAAAGTGCTCTCAACCCCTGAGATCAATATGCTTGACTTGTACCAGAACTTGGTAGCAAGGGATTCTAACAGACCTTTCAAGAAACAGTGTTAATTCAGAACTTAAGATTACTTACAAACAAGGGCCTCCTATCAAAGTCAATCAAAAGGCATGATGCAATAACTCATACCTTCCTTTCTTAATGGGGTGGGAGTTTTGCAATGGTCCAAGAAAAGACGGTAGGGTAGCTACAAAACACAGAAGGACCACAACTGAAGAAGATGTCACTTGGACCCCTAGTAACTTTCCATGGATGAGGAACCCCCAAAACATTTCATATCACCATTTGCTATGCACGGGGAAGGAGAAAATCCAGGTTGATGTCACAGGGCTTCCCAATTGGGTCCTGTTCCTACTCCATCAAGAAACTCCACCCAGGTCTCACATAGCCAGGAGTTCCATTTACTTCATGTCTTTCCTCTAAGAGGCTCAAGGTGGCACACGTGGCTCTCTTTGTCCATTTTACCTTCTCAACAACCACTCTACGATGTAAGCTAGTCTAAAGAGACAGATTAAGCCCAAGCACTCACTCAAGGAGTTTCATGACTCACTGGAAGGCTGAACCAAGCTCCCCTCATCCCAGATCCCAAAGCCAACACTACATCAGAGTGACTGTTGAGTGAGCATGGCCTATAAGCAGGCCTGAGTCACTGAAATTTTAATTTGCAGTTTAAGTAATGTGAAATAATTTCCATACAAAGAATATACAGGCTCTAACAGCCTGAGCTCCAATTCACATTCAGAACTGTTGGTGCCTCAGACTGAGAGATTGTTGCCCATCCCTTTGTCAGAAGTGAATGCATAGAAAGCGGAGCTGTTAACTATCCCATACCTGCAAAGCCATCTGTTGATATGACTTCCTCAGCTTGGGTGAAGACACCACCAAGATCTTATCCACATTTAATGGATAATTTATTTCTTTCCAACAGGAATCTCCAGTATGGTTCAATTTAGGGTTCTAGACAGCCCTTGCTGCAACTCTGGTGTTGAGACAGCTTCCCCCCCCACACACACACACAAAAGCTGCCAACATACTCTGCCTTCTGTGACCACTGGGCATGCTTTGTTCTGACTGGGCTATTCTGTAGGGGTTTCCACTCCCTCCCCTATGTTTTTTTAATTATTTCCCTAGGCATCCAGATTCCTACCAATCCTGTTTCTCAGTGGCCCCATTTTGGCTCTAATCCTGCTGGAACTCAGCAGCTGAGTCTGCTGTCAGAAAGAGTGAGCCACCTTTCCTTTGGGTAGCTCATGAAGGCATAAATGGCTTTTCCCTACCAACACCGTACTATCCTCATAACAACCCAGTGAGGTAGGGTTAGGCTGAGTGACGGAAACTGTCCAGGGGTGTAGCTAAAATGGGGCAAAATGAGGGCACTGCTCCTCAGATAAGAATTCTGCCTCCCCAATGAGATTTTCCTTCAATCCTCAAATTTCTAGCATTGCTACACTTCAAAGTGATCAAATTTAGATTCTCATATACATTCTATTCCCTTGGTTAACTTTGCCTGTCTAAATTGTATCTGTAAATGCCCAGCTGAAATTTAAGTTATTAAAATGCTAGAAATTTGGGGAATATTTTCATGTAGGGGCAGGATTCTTATGAGGGGGCAGCCTACCTCCCGTTATATCTCTGCAACTGGTCTAAGGTCTAGCCCAAGGACTTCATGGCTGAATTAAAATTTGAACCCAGATCCCATCAATGCTAGTCAGTCAGTCTTAACCAACCACACTATACTGCTTCTAGATGTTTCACATCTATCCAGACTGGCTCAAGACCAGCATATGTTGAGCGACACTTCCTTCAAAATCAGAAGCAAAACCCATTTTTGGCAAGAAGTTGTGATGAACTGTTATTGTTGTATCCCTTCAAGTTGTTTCTGACTTGTGGTGACCCTAAGATGGGCCTATCATGGAGTTTTTTGGAGCTGAGAGTGTGTGATGCGCTCAAGGTTACCCAGTGGGTTTCCATGGCTGAGGGGGAAGTCCAAACTTGGTCTGGTTGTAATCCAGTGCTCAAACCACTACACCATGCTGGCTCTCTGAGGAACTGTGTATCTGCAAATAACCCATTGTGATTAGAAAACAATTCTTGAAGGACCTGATGGTGCTTGAAGCCCTACTCATGTTCCATTGCATCTGCCCAAGTTTTCTCATGCTTGCTCTGTCCTTGGTTCTGTCACCTATTCAAGTTGGGTGGAAGCCTGGGGTTAGTTAGCCCTTTCCTTTCCTTCCTACACCAGAGCTTGGAAGAGTTACTCTTTGGACTACAACTTGCA
Organism: Iguana delicatissima; assembly: GCA_948472985.1. Taxonomy (NCBI): domain Eukaryota; kingdom Metazoa; phylum Chordata; class Lepidosauria; order Squamata; family Iguanidae; genus Iguana; species Iguana delicatissima. The sequence continues at coordinate 285,231 of CAOKZL010001451.1, read as the reverse complement.
AGCCAGGATCCTTGTGGAGCATTTTGAACAAGTGCAGCCCCTGGTGCAGCCACTGACTCTGCAAACACATACACACAGAAAGAGTCCTGTCTCTCGTTCCTTTTTTTTTTTTGTATAATTTTTATTAAAAGTTTGTCTCAAGAATACCTCCCCCTCACACTTCCATGCTTAAATCTTCCAGCTGAAATTGCTTATTTCCATTCCATTACAAACATAATTTCCATCTTACAGAGAGAAGAACAGTTACACTATTTCTTCTTTGATTTCTTATACATCTATATCCTTACCCAATCCAATACTCTTTTCCATTCTTTCTCAAAGTTCTGGATAGATTTATTCTTCAAAGAAGATGCTAACTTTTTCACCTCCATCATATCCAGAACTTTTAACTTCCATTCTTTTATATCAATATGCTTCTTTTCTTTCTAGTGCTGCACATATGTCAACCTTGCCACAGTTATTAAATATCTTCTGATGATTTCTTATTTCCCTTTGTTGCCCTAGCATATTTAACCTGTCTCTCATTCCTGACTTGGTGTATGGAATTGCCTTTTGGACAACAGGTGCGCTCAAGGCCATCATAACCAACACTCCAACACAAAACTGTGGGATCCAGTGTCACTACACTAGTAAATATTTATAATTATTCTCTTACAAGCTGCTTTTTCTCCACCCATGAGACTAAGGCAGCTTTCAAAAGGGGAAACAGCATAAAAAAGATACAAAGGAATCCCATATCACCTTTGACACTAACTGAAAAAAAAGATGTCTGGAGTCCACAAAAGCAGATGCTAGATATTCCCTTTATTCAGTCCCAAAAATGCTACAGGATTTCTTTATATCTTTTTTTTATGCTAAAACATAAGGCGATGTCTTAGAATTGTTGTTGATAAGTGATTTCAAGACATTTCTGGTCCTCTTGGTGGTATTAGGTAGAAGGTCATGACTGAAGTCTTGTTTGACCCTACACTGGTCTGGTCCAGAAGTTCAGTCCTATGTTGGTTCACACAAGTTCAGGACAGCATGCAGGAGTCTACTGCTTTATTTTCTCATGCAGGTTGAGAGAGAGTGACTTAGCCAATGTCAACCAGTAAGCTAGATAGGCTGTCAGAAAATCTGTAAGCCAATCTCTCTATCTTGTTGGAGCTGCAGCATCCACAAAGCAATTACCCTTGTGCAGGTCTCCCACTGCAAATCTTCCACCCATTTTTCTTAGCTGCTCTTTACCTCTTGGGGCATAACACATAGATAATCTATTAAAAACAGAGCTAGATACATTGGCCACAAGCAAAAAATAAAAAAATAAGAAAATCCAGAACTGATGTTGTGGTAATAAATGCAACCTCTTTATTGTTGTTGCGTGCCTTCAAATTGTTTCTGACTTAGTGGTGTGCCTATATCAACCCCATCATAGTTTTTTCTGGGCAAGATTTGTTCAGATGGGATTTACCATGGGCCTCCTTTGAGGCTGAAAGAATGGGATTTGCCCAAGGTCACCCAATGGGTTTTCGAGGTTGAGCATGGAGTCGAACCCTGGTCTCCCAGACTCCTAGTTCAACACTCAAGCCATTACACTATGCTGGCACTGAATACTATTATTTAAAAAGTTAAAACAAATATGAACATTCACATAAGACAAAAGTGAAAATACAATCAACCTACCAATAGAATTAAAAGCAATTTAAAAGCATGCCCATTAAAAAAACTCAACAAATACTGAAAATTGAGCACATTATTAAAAGTCTTTTCCTCATGAGCACTTAGTTCCCCAGGGCTAGCCTCTGGAAGAGCACCATGGGAAGATGCCAATCTAGTCTCTCTAAGAAAGAAGTTTCAGAGAGCTGGGAGAAGCCACCAAAAAAGGCCCTTTCCTGTGTACTCCACAGATGTACCTGTGATGATGGAGGGATGAGAAGAACGGCCTCCCCAGAAGATTGCAAAAGTCAGGCATGTTCATACGGAAGAAAATAGCCCTTCAGATAACCTGGACCCAAGTAATATAAAGGTTTATAAGTCATAAGTGCTCTGAATTGTGCCTAGAAGCAGACCAGTAGCCCACAGAGCTACTGTAACAAAGGAGGTGTATACTACCTATAACTAGCCCTGGTCAATCATTTGGCTGCTGCTCTTTGGACTACGTGAAGGTTCCAAACACTTTTCAAAGGCAGACCCAAGTAATGTGTGTTACAGTTATCCAAACAGGATGTGTCATGTGTGTCACTGCAGCCAGATCAGATGTTTCTAGGAACGAGTGCAGCTGGATTCATTCCTAGTCACTAGTCTAGGATCTGTAGTCCAAAAAATTAACTTTTCAAGTGACATTATTAAAGACAAAACCACACACACACACACCCCAACACACTGGAAAATATACCAGAGTGGCTTGATCAGAAGTCTCTAGCTACTACACCGTGGAGTCACCAGATTCTTCCAAACTTCTTACAGAATAGGTCTGTAAGGAATAGGTGCCATTCTTTATTTACTACTAATAAGAAAGGTTCTTGGCTTTCATGACTGCCTCTCAAGAGCAAACAGGATGTTTGGCAGAAATGACTTGGTGAGAAAATTGATTTATGTAATTGGGGGATCATTCAGGGCAAGATCCTGATCTGAAGTCTGTTCATGTTTCAACATGACTTTCTGAACATGTCTGTTGCTAACATCCAGCAGACATTTTAGAGAAGTGTGGAACACTAAAAGCAAAACAAAACAAAACCTGATTTGAAAAAACAACACCACTGAGGCACCTAAAAAATTTCCAAATGAAATATTCACGTTAGCCTGTTGCAGCAAATAGAATAAAGGACATTAGCACTCAATGATTTAATAGTTTGTTATGGCATAAGCTTTCCAAGCCAATAGCCTACTTCATAAACTGCATGGAATGTCACCCAGACCTGGCCTGCAAACATGTACATGTGCATGCGCACACATACAGAGGTATGCACACACTCACCAATAGAAGAAACCCCTTAATCCCCTTCTCAGACACGACACCATCTGACAGTGGCTCCTTTCAGTGTTTGCAAACCCCTCCTCTTTCAGTTCATCACAAGATACTTTGCAAACAACAGAAACTGTAATGACAATTCAGAGTTTTACCTCTCTGTGCCAGCTGTGGTTATATCTGGCCTGATGAAGAGATCTGGAGATCTCAAAAGTTTGCATTTCTTTTGACCCCTTTTGGTTAACCTAATAAAGGCTTCAATCTACCATGGATTTCTGGGATCGGGGTCTAAGTGAAGGATACATCTGTTGAATATGAAACAGAGAGTGGATAATGGCAAACAATATATTTTACTCACACAGGCACATGCTCTAGCCATTCTCAGCTTCCTCTCCTTTCTTCTCAATACAGCCTTTGCTTTTCCCATCAAGAAAAGTAATGTAAAAAGTGACCCTGGCCTGTCTCATCAGCACCAGGAACTGATGCTTTTCTCCTTTTTTTTTTTTTTTATTAAAGACACTGGTTTGAAGAAGGGCCTTTGCCCTTTTCCAACTTGGCACAGAAAACTGATGCATGCAAAGTCTCAGGGATCAGTCATCATCTCTCTAATGATGGCAGGAGAACACCCCGGCCCCCCCTTCCTTTACATTTCTATCCCTGCCTCCCTCCTCTTGACCCGCAGTACAATTAACATTTGGGGAGCAGGATTGGGGGAATTGTACAGCTGTATATTAGTCTTAGCAAGAAACTGGAAGTGCTAGAAACATCTCTCTGCTTCCCAGCCAAAGCAATGATGCGATGAAGTACACACAGCTGATTTCTGTATATCAATAACTTTCATATGTGTTGTTACTGTAATCGGGGCCCAGATGGAGATTCCTCTGGGCTTGCGATGAAGGAGAGAAAACGAAAAAGAAGAGGACCAAAACTGTCCACAGAGATGAACCATTCTCAGAAATCTTGAAGCCAGTGGGAGGAGGATCATTTCCTCCTGCCTCCTGGGAACACCCCCCGCCACAAATTTGGAGGAGAGTTATAGTTTATGCAACACTTCCTTTCTTACCAAGCCTAAATTTATTTTATTGCTTTAACAACATAAAATACAGTTTTTTTAAAAAAAAAAACACAACTCAAGATATATTATTGCACTAATTATGATAATTAAGAAATTTACAGAGCAATACAATGCATGTTTACTCAGAAAACTCTATGTAGTAGAACTTATTCTCAAGTAAATACCAGGGTTTCAGCATCAAAAATTTAATTACTTTATATAAGCAAAAACGAAGGATATGTTTTAACACATATTTTCATTTTTGGCATCTAAGAAACAGAAAAAACAAAATTTGAAAAATAAAATCAAGGATTTTGCACTAAACAGAAGAAAGTATACTGTTTGGATGGAAATGGTTTCATGCAATCACAATAACCAGGACAATCAACATATCTGGAAATTAAATTAATCTTTTCAGTACACACAGAAATATTGACTGTATACACAGGAATTACTATTCTCTAATGGTGCAGACTCCCTTGCAAATTATACATTTTAAGTAAAAAAAAAATGTCTTTAAAAGCATTTCACTCATTCCAAAAGGGAAAATAATTCACAACAAAGTTTTTCCAATGGGTATCCCCAAAGTTCTAGTTTTTTAGATGGAAAAAATGAAAAAGTCCTCAGAGGAAAAAGATGTGCCTTTGTCCCTACAACCAACACTGAGCCTTCACATCTCTAGCAGTGCAACAATGCCATGACGAGTGTAGGAGACCAGCTATGCTGCAAGTGGATTCTCAAGTTCCTGAGACACCCTGCACAGATGCAGCCAAAGCCTCCCAAGTATCCTGAAGTAACCTTGCAAAGCTGTGCCCATGACTGCATATAATCTGCACTTCATTCTGTGCCGTGGAGTACTGATTTTGAAAATCCAATGTATTATGCAAGTGTGCACTGCATACACATGCACAGAATTTATAATTTATATGAAATTATATGCAGAGCCCTGGAGCTCTTTCTCCTTCACTGTGGAAGACCTAGGAAATTCCTCCTCCCACCCCATCTTCTGAAATTACAACCAGTCATTGCCCACACTCTTTCGGAAATGATTTTTGTGCTCAATATCAAAAGCTGTACAAGCAGCCTGTGGCCCAAGTCAGATGTGGCAGTCTCATATCTCAGCTCTGTAAACCATGATTTACTGCATCAAATACACGTGTCATGTCCCTCCTTTCAGCCTATTCTCATTTTGCTTGCATACCTTAACACAAGGCTTCCAGTGTTTTTTAAATCAGAGTTTACTGTTGCATCTAAACCGGGAAACTGTGATTTAAGTTTTGACTATGATCGAAGCTTGCAACTTAGGACTAAAGGAGTACTGGGAAACTGACTTAACAAACTCTGGAAGACTGACATTATATGTGTGTAAGAGGAGGAAACACAACAGAGCACAATGGTCAAATCAAACATCAGATAGGGGTTGCTACATGTGAACCAGGTCTATATTAGTGTTTTAGCTAGGTCACTTGCTGTACTTGTTAAGTGTAATGCCTGAATAGGCTAAATAGAATATGGCAAGAGGAAACTTGGAAAAGTTCCCTTTTTGGACTACAAATGTCAGAATCCATCAACCAGCAAGGCCAATGGCCACAATGGTTAGGGGAGTCTGGCAATGGCCAATGATGTATTTAAGTCCTTTACTCCAAGACTCAAGTCAAATCTCAAGTCCTTGAAGATATTTTCAAGTCAAGTCTCAAGTCTGGGAGCTAACTTTGTATTCCAACATATATTGCAGAATTTCTGAACAGAGTCACATGAAGTCAATTTTAACAATTTAAGCAGAGTTGGCCCTCCACATTTGTGATTTTGCCATCTGCAGCTTTGGAAGCGGGGCATGGGATTTTTCTTACTTCCCCTTCCCAAAGCGGGGGGCTTTGTACCAATGGGTTTAAAAGAGTCTGCTGTTTCAGAAGTGGGGAATAAGATCCTTCTTACTCCTCATTCGAAAGCTTTAGAAGGAAGGATCCTTCCTCCTCAAGTCCACTGCCTAACACATTTGGTATTCTCTGGGAAACATGTCCTATGCTTTGAGGACAAGTCTTGTCTTCTACTCTTAGGAAAAGTTTTAGAAGGCTTCTCCAATATGCAGCAGCGACAGGCTGCTGAGCAGACTTCAAGCCCATCACCTAACCTGTTTGCTGCTTCCCTCTGAGAAATGTGCCCACACTTTGGGCTTGAGACAAATTGTCATGTGACCAGTAGACAAAAAGAGATGGAAGCATTGTTCAAAGTTGTAAGATTTCTAGATGAATGTGTAATGTTACTGAAGCAAGGGCAGCAAGTCAGTCACTAAAAATATACAAGTCTCAAGTCAAGTCAAATCAGTGCATCATTTAGTGCCAAGTTGAGTCCGAGTCGAATCACTGGCTATGGCAATCCAAAAAATCAAAATTCTCAGTAAAATTCTGATCAAGACAGATGTGTCGGCTCCTCTTCCAGTGTTGCCAACTTCCCTGAGTTGACTGGAGAAGTCTGGAGGAGGCTTCAATTCATGTTGGCATAAATGCACACAGAAATCTCCAAGTGCCTGAGGCTCCTGCTGTATCAGGGCCTCCATTTGTTTAAAGGATTCTGCTTGTACTCAAGAGAATTTGAGCAGAATACAAGTAGAAGCCTGCTCCAGGCTGCCTCACTCAGCACAAGAAAGCTGGGGACTGAAGTGGCAGAAATTAAAGAACTCGAAGAAGTTATTTTTTTGGACCACAACTCCCAGAATATTCTAGCCAGGATGGATAATGGTAGTAGGCCCAGCATACTTAGCCTTGCCTCTTAAAGTGGGAATCTTGTAGCACCTTTAAAGAGTTCACAGAAATAGCTGTGTTAGTCTGGATCAGTATGCAAAAGGATGTTGTAGCACCATTGATACTAACTGAGTGAAAGCATAAGCTTTCATAGGCTAAGCCCGCTAAGTCTGCAAAAGGGTAAGAGTAGAACTTGGAAAAATTACCTTTTTGGACTATATTGACTTAGGGCCTTTCTGCACTACACTGTTATAGTGCAGTTATTCCACTTTCAACATCCTATGGATGAATCCTGGGCTTTGCAGTTTAGGGAGGGGCATTTAGAATTCTCAGCTAGAGAGATCCTTGGCTTCAGTAAACTACAAACCCCAGAATGCCACTGAATGTTGAAAGTAAGATAATAGCACTAGAATAGTGTAATGCAAAAATGACCTAAGTGTTAACATTTATGTTCTAACAATACATTTTTCTAGTGCTTTTCTGGTCTACTCTCAGCCTTGCTAAGCTGTTTGCCCAATTTCAGGGCCAGACCTTCTTTTAAAGCCCCCAGGGCAAAGGAGAGGAATCTCAGGGCAAGAGCATTGCCTTTAAAAAACTGTGGGGGTGGGCGGGTGTTTATTCATTTATTAGACTTGGTGCCTTTTACTTGAACACTATACTCTGTGCAGCTACCATTAATGCTCAAGGTGTCATGCTTAAAGACATCACCAGGTGCTGTGCTACAGCTCTAAAATGGTCATCCCTTGGTTCAAGTTTTCCGCTCTAAAATCTTGGGGTCTGGCTAAACTTATTGCTAACACAGTTAGAAGAGAGAGTGTGCCCTGTTTGTCAGATTCAATCCCTCCCCCAGGGTCTCCAGGCATTTGACCAGAAGGTAAATCTTCTCTCTAAAAAATATCCACAGAGATGGATACATATGCAAAGCAAAGAAACATGTAAGAAGACAACCTGCTATTTCTCATACCATGTGTGGTATAGCAGTTCAAATATTCAAGTGGATTTGGGAGATCCAAGATGAAGTCCTAACTGGCCCAGGAAACTCACTAGATGGCTCTGGGCTAGTCTCTTATCTTTTTGACAGTCTGATCTACCCCACAGAGTTATCGCAAGGATAGAGTGAGGTGAGGAGGAAGAGTAACATGTGCCATTTTGAGTTCACCAGAGGAAAGAAGGAATATATAATAAATAAACCTGCTAATAACAGGTTTGCATGGGGAAAGGGGTGGGGAGAAATGCCTGTGTGGTTTCTAGAACTGGACATGGCTGGGTATTGCAAAAGCAAGGGAGTTCGGCAGAACAGAGTTTGGCAAAACACTTGGAGGGCAAGGCCCAGGCAGAGACCACTAGTTGAAGACCAGAGACTTCGTAAGCATGGATCTATCTCCGTTGGTGAAATAAAATTCATGTGGAATTGTTACCATAGACCACCTTTACACAGACAGAGAGAACTTTCTGAAAGAATAGTAAATATTTTGCAGATGAGTAAGAAACCTGTGGCCCTCCAGATGTAACCCCCAGCCAACCCCCAGCCAGCATAAAGGTAAGAGATTATGAGAGTTGTAGTTGAGTAACATCTGGCACAGGTTCTCCCATTCCTGATTTAGCAGGTGAAGCTGTTCCTAGCATTAGCTAAAGTGCTAGTGGTAGCTATGATCACAGAGGGTAACAAAACAAAAGACTGGTGGCCACTTCACTGAAAAATTATGTCCCATTTCATCTTTTTCCCCTTCTCAGATGTGGCTGCAAAGAAAGTTCAGCTTCACAAATCACAGCACATTAACAGTGAAGTTTAAAAAAAATGCAAATGATTAAGGACTGAGATTTGAAACAGACATTCCTAAAAGCTTCCATCTTCCTACATCCAGTCCAGCATAGAGGTGCCAGGAGATGGAAGGGCACAGCTTTCCTGCCAGTAAGTCTGAAGCCAGGTTTCCTTCCCCAAGAATTGTCTGGCCAGAAACAGGAACAAAATATAATGGTGTACATGCCACCCAAATGAATTAATCCTAGAATCACTCCTGGCCAGGGTGGTTGTGAGAGGCCTGAAAGCAAGGCCAGAAACTTTTAAAACGCAATTATGAGAACATATTGCCAAAGTGAAGTCCTAGCTGAGAGATGGAAGAATAAGATAAGCATGAGTGGGGTTCAAAGACCTCCCTCAACTGTGAGGCCCTCTTGGGGACATTAAGCCCAGCACAGCTATCTCTCAGCCTAAGCTACCACGTAAGTTGGCAGAAAAAAGGAAAGAGAACCACTTATTCCACCCTAAGGAATGAAACGGGTATAAATATAGTCAGTAATATCTCAGTTGAGCTGCCTGTATGAATTGGCTTTACATGCATAGATGCAGGGATATGAGGAACGATAGCAGTCACAATGTAAACAAATCACAAAAACTTGAAGATGGAGTCCAGATGAGAAACCTCCTGTGTGCTAGCTCAAGCCCCTAAAACCTACACGTTGACCTTTGATCTATTATACACCTTTGATCTATTATACACACACAAAGGTGCTGATGCTTTCCTGCTGCCTCTTTTCCCTGAATCATCCCACAATTCAGTCAAGAGGTAAATTACACAGAGCATGCAAGTGAATCATTATAGACCTCAAAGCCCAGGGAGACTGGAAAGCAGCCTTTGGTGGTGGCAGTGGGGATTTTGAGCAGAACAACTGTTGGCAGCTAAAAGGTTGACTACCAGTTCCTAAGGCTGCTTGTCATTCTAAGACTAAGTCATAGTTTTTAAATGCCTTTAATAAATTTTAAGGTTTTATTATATTACTAGCATACATATCTGGCATTGCCCGGGATTTTATTTTCTCATAGGTAATACTTGTTAGAAAGATTTGAGATCCTGTGTCTCTAATTCCCTGATCTGTCTTGTCCAGTACCTGTAACTTTTCCCCATATTCCCCAATCCAATCTGTATTCAGAGTTGTTAACATTCAGAGGTTGGGTTCCTGAGAGAATACACTGCCCTCCTCCTTGCTGCTAGGCATCATCTCCATAGCAACTGGCCTATTCAAGACAGGCCCAAGAGCTCTCTGGCTGAGAATTCTAAAGGCCCCTCCCTAAACTACAAACTCCACAACTCCATAGAATCTTCTTAGGCAGCCAACCATATGAGGTCTTCTCGCCTAACACAGACGAACAAACAAACGTTAACTTTTATATATTAGTAGATTAAAAACAGAGAACAAATGAGAAAATGAGGGGGAAATCAACAATGACATACGCAAAACTTAATGCACAAAAAGAGAGAGAAGAAGTTGCAATCAGGAATCATTACGTTTCATATTATATTGGTGCAAAGTAACAGATCTTAGGATGTATAAGTACTATATTTACTGTTTCCTTGAATCTTTTCGGCCATGGAATCTACTAAAATATCTTTCCAGAATTTTAGATGATGTTTTGGAGTATTTCAGAGTTTTACTACCTATAGGATGGCCAGCCACAATGGTCAGCGTGTTAAACTAGGCCTGTAGCAACCTGGGTCCAAATCCTAAGAGGGTGACCTTGGACCAGTCATTCTCTCTCAGCCTGAGGTACCTCACAGGAAAGCTGAGACGAGGAAAATCGAGATGAGGATCATCAGATATATACCACTGTGAGCTCTTTGGTAGAAAGATGTGATCTAAAACAAAAAGGTCATAAGAGAGACCTAATGTCTTCAAGTGAAATTATGTTGCACTACTATGTATCCATATCCCCGTCACCACCAGCTCAAAGGAATGCAGGGAATGCTGGTGAGGAGCACGAGTTCCTCAATTCAGTGTTTGTTTCGGATAAAAACCCAAGGAGGTACAAAACTGAGAAAGAGTGAAGGCTCACATCACATTGGTATCCCCCAGCTGACCCGGAGGACCATCTCCACACAGGCCATTTCCACACTAGCCTGTTACAGCGCAATGATTCCACTTTCAACATCCTCTGGAATCCTGGGGTTTGCCGTTTCGGGAGGGGCCGGCTGGCTAAAACTGCGGGCTAAAACTGCTGTTTCAGGAATGGCTGCCATGTTGCGCCCTGTAGCAGGTGGAAAGGAAGCCCAAGCCACTGCCCAATGACACACCTGCAGCTCAAACCATACTAGTATTGCTCCAGGCACCAGAAGTACGGTCATGGCAAGGTGTTCTGGAGACACTGTACACTGACATACTTCATATAACAGACAAGGCAGGCCAGTCCTGCTAAGTACCAAACACCCCAAACCAGAAGAGTAAGTATAATGGCATGCTGAAGCCATCTATAATTGAGCAGCAGTAGGGTGATTCTCTGGGATATGTGATCCAAATCTCATCGAGATCCCCTGTTACATTTGTAGTACAAATGCAGCTGCAGGCATAAAGTGGAATAATCTATACTACAAGCAGCTTTTAGTGGCTCAGTGATTCTCCACTTCAGAGGCATAGCTTAGTGCTTGGGGGCACAGGGGTAGCTTTATCTCAGCTTTACTCCATAGGCTCTTCCTCAGGAGATAGGATAGGTGGCTGGCCTGCCAGAGACCACTGAGAGATGGGAGGGACTCTGCTACTGCTAAAGCTACTGATGCTGGAAAGGAGGAAGCAGGAAATGAAAGGTCTCTAAGAGAGGGGAATGGAGAAGTTGCAGAGATACCAGAGACAGAACTGGCAGAAGCATGGCTAGGTGGGAAATGGGGTAGGGCAAAAGGCACCACCGGCTTCCAGTCCTGGGGATCCAGCCCACCCAGTCCTGCATAGTTATGCCCTGAGCCACTTGCACAACTAAAAGGCATCTTCTGCTCCCTTTACCTCTGTGGTCTAGTGGCTAAACAGGTACTGAAGTAAGATTTGGGAGGTAGAGATTTGAATCCTAGATTAGTTGAAAACAACTCCATTCATTTTGAAATATCACATCAGAATGCAGGCTGGGTTGATGGAATGGAATGCTCTTTCACAGTTTTAATATTGAAGGATCTAAAAATTGTCTTCAGCAAGCAAATACTGGCAGTCTTCACACATTAGGAAATACTTAAAGGAGCAGGAAAGCCTGAACATGTCCTTCTCTACCACAAAGGGACATGGATGTGCACTCCCAACATGGGTACAACACATACAACTGCACATGAAGAGTGACTGTGAGTATACACATGTGAGCAAACATCCAATGGATAACGCACTCTGACACTGAAGTCCAAGACTATGCTCAAATACAGGAAGTGCATTTCAGGTGCACTTCCTGCTTTTCTGCATACAATCCATGCCCAAAGCTCTCCCACCAAGGACCTTCTCATCCACTTGTGGATGTGGTCCTACCTCCCTGCCCATCTGTTTCCTGCCCTATAAAGAAATAATATGAAGGCAGCCCAGGGCTGGGACTATTCGACTGGAGTCCAAATTGGATGAGGCAAGTTCTCCAGTTTTCTTAGAACAAAGCAAACGGAAACCATGATATATTTGATAGCTCAATAACCAGAGGGTGGAAAATTATTTTGTACAGTCTGCTGAAGGGAAAACATTAATTTACAACAAGTGAGGTGGACATGGCAGCCTGAAGTAACCTGATGATCATTAGGAACCAACAAACGCAGTTGTGCTTAAGCATTCTTATGACTCCTTTGTAAGAGGTTCATAGAGATGACATTCTTCATATTCTCAGACACTCCTCCCAGCCTCCAATTTGAAGAAAACAGCCATCCCAACTGACCAAGGTTAGGTGTGTAATGACAGAGAGCGCGAGTCAGGAAGACCCCAATTCAAATTCTACCTCCTATCAAGAATTCACTAGATACCTATTGTCTAGTCCCTTTTCCTCGACTTCAGCACCTTGTAAGCAATAAAAAGGTAAACAACACTGACCTACTTTACAAAGCTGCTGCAATACTGTACATGATGCAATATGTGAATGCTAGACATTATTATGATCACAGTATTTGGTATGCAAACACATGCAAATTAAATACACTTGACAGTTCTCACTGTTGATCCTACTGTTATTCCCACAGCTTTGCCTGAGATGCTATTCACAGAAACCCAATAATGAAGACAACAGTTCTCTGAGAATCATAAAGACTTGGTTTTGGACTATACCTCCCAGAATGCCCCAGTCAGCACTTCAGTTCTCTGAGAATCATAAAGACTTGGTTTTGGACTATACCTCCCAGAATGCCCCAGTCAGCATTTCAGCCTCTGGTTTCCTTCCCACAATTTGCCACAAACATCTCAAGCTGATCTGGCCAACAGGTTAGACTTTCAGAAAAGTTTGAGTCCCACTGTTGATTATTCTCATTTTACAAGTTAGAAACAGTGTGGAGAAGACATGGAAATTAGCACATCCACTAGACAGACACAGATATGAATCCAAACGTTCTAGGTCTGAAGTAATCTGTTCTGTCCTTTGGAAGAAAAATAGTTCCCAAACCAGAAAGCTCCTGCCCTTGTTAAGCAGCCCTTGAGAGAACTGTGTATGTGCATATGACTCTCTTGTTGTAGGAAAGGCTTTGAAATCCTTGGCTGTGTATACAGAGCATTCCCAGGACACTGGGATCCAGCTTGCTATTACAGCCCTGGCTAAACTCTGCAGACAGCATCACTGCAGTGTGGGCTCAACAACTGAAGGTCGCAGCAAAGTCGATGACAAGCTGGGTTGGCAATGCCTGGAATGGATCCCCTCCCTTCCTGGGACAGAGCAGAGCCAACCATCAAGGCTTGCTATCTCTAGAGGCAGAGTAGATTTACCACAGCTGAAAATCTGGGCAATTGTTACAAACCAGCCCACAAATGAGATCCTGCTCAGGCGATAAAAATAGCCACTAAAGCTGTGGATACCTGGTTACGTAAAGGCCGGCTGGGCGCCTGGCTCAGACTCTCATAGACACAGAGAGCATGGACAAGGGGAGGAGCAGGGGGAGGAGGAAGTCTGATTTGGCCGGGATCCTTCATTCAGATGGGCCGGTCAAAATCCTCGAGCATCCTGCAAGAGCAAGAGGAATGATCGGAGCTCAGAAGCAGAAAACAAAACCTTGAGAAGAAACTGACCCCGCCCCGCGGGAACAGCCTCTGCTTCAAGCTGGCACCATCAAGTGGATTTTACTTAAGATCTAACAAGGGCACATAGTGCCAAAAAAAAAAAAAAGCGCCACCTCAATGACTCCATACTACTGACCAGATTTAACAACTTTACCCTAGGAATGGGAGATGTGGTCAGATTGCAGCTCCCATGATCCCTCACTACTGTCTATCCTGGCAGGGATAATAGGACTTGCAGAGTAACCACATCCAGAAGGACACACTTTCCCCACATTCATTTTAAACATTCACATGCTTCGTCACAAAAGTCACACATGTTTCTACAACATTGCCACATTACAGAATTACAGAAATACAGAAGCAACCAAAAACTGAGTACTGGTGACAGAAATTGTAACTTCACAGTCACATCCCCCATTTTAGATCTCCTGTTTTTGTATTTTTAGGAAACTCTCTTTTTCATCTTATTTGATAGAGCATGTATCATGGAAGCAGAAAAGCTTTTTCTTAACACAGAGGTCCTTCACCCAACATATAACCATCAATTTCTTAACAGCATCTCTTCATGTTACAAAAATTGAAGGTAAGGGGTAGGGACAGAATCACTTCTATTTACCTTTTCTGTTTTTAAAATGTAAGTAGGCATAGCTAAGTATATCATTAATACAACTCATTTTACATTTTTTTTCTATTATGGCTTCTTCCAAAGAAGGAACAGTAAACTGCAGTTTACTAAGAGCACAGGGAATTTTATTAAGAAATCCAGAGCATTTCTCAACTTAACTATAGTTCCAGAGTTTCTTGGTGAGGGGAGAAGGAATGGTTATCAAACCAATATAAAGCTCCAGTGCAGACATCATTTTCAGATGTTCATCTCCAAAGCATTTCAAAATACAATCTCAGGGATCTCTCTACTGACAGAATAGTTAATAAAATGTTAATTGATTTCTGTTTTGGCAGTTAGGATTTGGTTCTTGCTGTCGTATCAGGAAGGGCCAAACTGCCATTTGATAAATGAGATAACTATTTTTTTTTAAACAACAACAACAACAACAACAACAACAGAGTAACACTTCTAGTTAGATTGGAATTAGATTCTTCAAGTATAAAGACTGAAGAAATGACACAGTATGACAAAGAAACAGTTTTCTTCTCCCTGGCTTTATGGGCAACAGTGTGCGTGTGTGTGGGGGGGTGTAGATTGACTGGAAAATATTGAAATGCAGGAAAAAGCCATTGCAGTCTTTTCTTCCCCCTCATTAAAATGCCATAAAAGAACATTCCACAAAATAATGTTTTCCTGATCTGGTCCAAAACATTAGAAAAAAAAGAGAACAAAACCAGAGGAGCTGCCCTGGGACCCCATTCCCATACCAAGGCCAAATGATGCCCACAATATAAACAGGGCTCTTCTGATTTCAGAGTTGAATTCGAGAAGCTCTTTTCATTGGCAATCCAGTAAATCAAAAAGAAGAACGTCAACCTATTATTAGACCAACTCTGCTGAAGCAAAGACCACATGTTGAAAGAGAGCACCTGATTCCTTGCTATTGCCTTTTATGGGTGGAATGCCCTGAAACTTTAAGGCTGTGATGGCCAGACTTTCTGTTCAGGCCTTCACTAACAATGACACTATCATGCCATCTTGTCTGAAAACCATAGCAAACAAACGGAAACAGCATTCATAAAATTTGCAGACACACACACACATCCTGCCTTGTAAATATGACTGGGAAATCAACCAACATGCCAATGATTTGTGAATCTGCACTGATTCACAGACATATAATCATAAAGACTGCCAATGTTTGCCACCTATGTGGAGGATGGGGAGTAAGGCAGGAAGAAAATGAATTAATATCTTGTCCACTTAAAGACTCCACTTTCACAGGTTCAGCACTCATGGATTTGATTATAGATGGTTTATTTTATTTTATTTTATTTTAAAAATTCTTATTCTATTTTCCCTTGCCACAGAAAAAAATATGTTCTCTCTAGGAATCTCTAGCTCCTCCGGCATGATTCTATGGTTCACTTTCTAGAGAGAACATTTCTATAGGCATTGCTAAGTCCTCCACTGTAACTTTATGGCCCACTTCCAACAGAAGTTGACCGCAGAATTGCACTAGAGGATCCACAGATTCCTACAGAAGTATTTTCAGTTTTAAAAAAATTGCACTTTTGATTTTGATATTTATTCATATTTTTCCCATTTTAGTGGAGATCTTATGCACCTAAGCCCTGCAAAAATGGAGGGCTCACTGTACTAGATTAAATATGCCCAAGCCTTCATGGTTCAGACTTCACTTTACAAGATGTAAGAACACTAGTCACTCATAGTTGTGCCTATCTGCAACCTTAACATCCACTTACTTGGGACTCTACTTACACATGAGCAGAAAGTTCTAAAATTACACCAGTTACCATTAAGGTATCGTCACGTTATCTGAACTTTGTCACAGTATTTTTTATATTTTGGCACATGAGGCAGAAACTTCCACAGGCACCCCTCTCTATCCCCAACAGTTAAAAAAGAAAAGCAGTAATAACAAAGTAAATAACCAGCCATTTGTTACAATTTCCCAGTACACAACATCTGCTACCTCAGATGGCCACCTTCCTCTGCCTAATGATAAGGCCAGTCCCACATGGCATGTCTTAACACCAGGCTGCCAACCAAAGGTATTTTAACCATTTCTAATCCTGATTAGAAATATCTGTCCTGCCATTTGCAATGGGAAGAAAAAACAAGCAGAGTTTTCCTCCTGCTGCAAGGAGTGGCCAGGGGCGGGGAAGAAGGAGAGATTATGATTCTAATCAGGATGAGGTTGAGCAAAAGGGTAAAGACACCCCTCAGGACATACTATGATCCCCAATTTGTCTTGGTGGTCTCTGTGTCTGTTTTTTTTTAAAAAAAATCAAGTTTGGTTGTGAGGTTACAACAGCACAGATGGGAAGTACCTATTCTCTGTTTGCATCACACCAGAGACTGCATTACACAAGTTAATCTGTCGGACTTTGTATTCCCATTTCTGAGGAGAAGTTAGACCAGTTTTCAAGGAGTTTCCACCTCCTATGCACCCCAAATTCATGATTCCATTAAGAAATCAACTGTTCGGGGCTCCACTTGCACATGTGGTGACAAGAAATATTGGTCATAGACTGGGTGAGTTTAGTCTTGTAAAATTTGCTTTTTCTTTTCATTTTCTGGAACCTCAAGATCTGTCAGTCAGAGCCTGGTAAAAAACAAAGTCAAGTAGAATTAAAGAATCCAGAGTCTAGATATTTGTCCAGAATTACTAAAACTGCACAGAGCTACTATTGTTTCCACACAAAAAGCCACTTTTTGATTGTGTTGTTGTTAGAATCATAGAGTTGGAAGAGACCCCAGAGGCCATCCAGTCCAACCTCCTGCTATTCAGGAACACACATCAAAGCATTCCCAATAGATGGCCATCCAGCCTCTGCTTAAAAACCTTCAAAGAAGGAGACTCCATCACAGTCCAAGACAGCATATTCCACTACTGGACAGCTCTGACCATCAGGAAGTTCTTCCTGAGGTTCAGGTTGAATCTCCTTTCCTGCAGCTTGAATCTACTGCTCCTTGTCCTAGTCTCTGAAGCAGTGGAAAACAAGCCCCATCCCTCCTCGACATGACATCTCTTCAAATATTTAAACATGGCTACCATGCCCCTCTTAACCTTCGCCTCTGCAGACTAAACATACCCAGCTCCCTAAGCCGCTCCTCATAGGGCATGGCTTCCAGACCCTTCACCATTTTGGTCACCTTCCTCTGGACACACTCCAGCTTGTCAATATCCTTCTTGAATTGAGGTGCCCAGAACTGGACACAGTATTCAAAATGAGGTCTACTAGAATAGCAGAATAGAGTGGTACCATTACGTCCCTTGATCTAGACACCATACTCCTATTGATGCAACCAAGAATCGCGTTGGCTTTCTTGGCTGCTGCTTCACACTGCTGACTCATGTTCAGCTTATGGTCCATCAAGACTCCTAGATCCCTTTCACACGTACTGTTATCCAGCCATGTGTCCCCCATCCTATATTTGTACCTTCCATGTTTTCTGTCTAAGTGCAGGACTTTACATTTCTCTCTGTTGAAATTCATTTTGTTAGCTTTGGCCTTGCACTCCAATCTGTTGAGGTCACTTTGAATTTCCTGTCCTCTGGCATATTAGCAACCCCTTCCAATTTGGTGTCATCTGCAAATTTGATCAACATGCTCTCTACTCCTTCATCCAAGTCATTGATGAAGATGTTTGAATAGCACTGGGCCCAGGACAGAACCCTGTGGCACTACACTAGTCACTTCTCTCCAGGATGAAAAGCAGCCATTGGTGAGTACCCTTTGGATTCGGTCACTCAACCAATTACAAATCCACCTAATAGTAGCCCTGTCCAGCCCGCATTTTACTAGCTTCTTTGCAAGAATGTCATGGAGAACTTTCTCAAAAGCCTTACTGAAATTAAGATATGCTATGTCAACAGAATTCCCTTCATCTATCAAGCTTGTAACTCTGTCATAAAAAGAGATAAGATTAGTCTGGTATGACTTATTTCTGAGAAATTGTTGTGTGCCTTCAAGTCACTTCCAATTTATGGTGACCCTAAAGTGAACCTATCATGGGGGTTTCTGGGGTTGAGAATGTGGGACACATCCAAGGTCACCCAGTGGGTTTCCAGGCCGAGCAGGGAACTGAACGCTGGTCCCCACAGTTGTGTCCCTTCCACTTTCATGAGGGTTTGGGGTGCAGAAACCTCAGGAAAGTGGAAAAACCACAAATAATTTTCCCAATCCACCTCCCATTTCTTTCCAGGGTTCCCCCCGACTTTCCCTTGCCTTTTGTCCAGATACTTGCCTTCCTTCTCCATACCTGGCAAAATGCAAGGGAATAGAGGAGGAGAATGTGGGGGAGACGCACATACTTTTCGCAAATAGTCAAATTCACAAAGGTCAAACCTCCAAATGTGGAGGGAGGACTATATGTTATTTCTGTCATATAACTGACTTCTGCCTTATAGTCTTGTGTGGAGGTGGGCAACTATACTGAGGACGGGGGCCAATTTTCACTTCTGTGACCCCCCTCCCCCCACAGGCTACACCCATGTGTCCCAGGTGACTTGGAAGCAATGTGACATCACCTCCTGTTCTTATTTTTGCTGAAAATGGGCTGGGTTTTTTTTTCCAGAAGTCCTGGGGACTATAAGGGAGGGGGCAAATCTACCCAAATTGCCATGTTTTTGAGCAAATTTGTTAGAATTTGAACAATTTCTTAAACTGGGGTACTGGGGGCACCTTGGAAACCACAACATGGGTTTAGGGCTGTATTTTCCCTCTCTTATTTAGAGTACACTGAGGAGGAATTGTTTTGCTATTATCATCCTCGTCATCATCTTCATCCAACAACATAGATCAAAATCTATGCCAAGCTACTGCAAGAGATATAACATTATATCCAGACCTATCTTATTCCTACCACTATCCAGTGCAGACTCAACATAAGGTTTCTGTCCAAGGGTGAGCAATTTTTGGCCCTGCAGATGTTGCTGAACTCTGGTTCCCATCAATCCCAACCAATACTGCCAATGATTAAGAACTATGAGGAATTTTAGTCTAACAACATCTGGAGAGCCACAAGCTGGTCACTCCCGCCTCAGCTCACCTTAGTTCTCTGATGGACAATTCTATATTAGCTGACCATTCACAAGTGTGTTTCACGATATTCATGCTTTACATTTGTAAACGCACTCAGTTTCGGAAAAGATGAAGACACTGTGTGAACTTGCCCAGCCTTCAGGACATCCGCCTCTTCTTCTTCCAGATGCCCTTGAGGATTGGAAAGCCCATGGTTGTGGAATTGGAGTAGGACTTCACTGTGTCCCTTTCTAAAAATCAATCAATTGTAACTCTCACTGTGCCTTGGACTGCACAATGAAGAATTTTAGCAGGAGCTGAAAGGGCTCATGTTCTGAATGCAAGAATCAGTGCCAATTGAGCCTGTTTATAGCATCTGGACCATGGAACTCTTGTGGCAGAGACAGATTAAGGAGGATGGGGGGGGGTTCCTCTACCAAATCCTTCCAAAGAACGCCTTAAAACTGTATTTCATCTCCCAAAATTCATACTGAAAAGAGTCCTCCATCCTAGGTGGAAGTTAATGGAGAGAAAATTCTACTATTTTGACAATAGTTGCTACAAAACCTAAAGCTTGGAAATGTTACCTTTCTGGTCTACAACAGCGGCCACAGTGGCACAGATATTGTAGAAGCAGTAGTTCAAACAAAGCAAACCTTCCAAGCTCCAAAGTACACCCACACCTCAAGACTGCAACAGAGAGTGAAGAGGGAAAGGTAAAAGGACAAGAAACTAGGTTGCTGAGCCTTCTTTCAGTCATCAGAACTCTATTCAAAAGCCCAGAATTAAATCAGTGTTGCAAATGAACAATGCATATAAACATTCACAGCAAGGGCAGTACAGATAACACAACACAGTGTGGGAATGCAAAAAAGGGGAGTGGGTGGGGAAAAGGAGTTACATAAACATCATGTAATCACTTGGAATATTGAGGATCACATACTCCCTTGGAATGTTGGGGATCAAGATTGCCAAGTCTCATTCCCAGCTCCAAGAGGTACATGTGGGAGGCCAATTATAGGCAGCATCATTTGAATACAACACCCTGCCTGAGTCAAGACAGTACTCAGGAGAGATGAGAATGGGTGAGTCCACCACCCACCCTGCATCCAAGCTGTAGCTGCCTCAAAATTCCAGTTCCTTCCACACATAAAGCCAATGGAAGAGTTTCAGAAGTACAGCATGGGATATTTTCATTTTTTTTAAGACAAATTTTTTACTTTAAGTACAGACAGGATACAAAATGCCTAAATGGCACATTTTCTCAGTCCAGTTTTGCAGACAGGAAATAAAAGAAACCTTGCAGGTATATAGGACTTTTTTTTTTCTGATGAAAGAATTCTGTGGAATTCAGAAGCCCACTACCTTACTGATACAGTTGAATCAAAGTCACAATCACAACACTTCTGAATCTAAGTCTTGACAAAAAAAAAAAAAAAAAAAGGCACAGCTACGATTTACATAGTATATGTGTGTGTGTGTGTGTTTTATTTTCCTTCACTGTGGGCTTAGAAGGCAAGATGGGAAGAATGACAGAGCACTAGGGCTTCCATTTTATCGATGTGAAACTCTGGGCAAGAGCTAGTGCCATTCAGAGAGCCACAAACAAATTAGTGATCTGAAACCACGTCTGACCTTGACATCCCAACCCACCCACTTAAACCTCACAGGTTTCCTGATGGCATAGTTGGCTTGAAAAGGGAACAAGAGAAGGCAGCAGCAGCGGCCTCCACAAGTCAGATCAAGGGCCAGGGTCTTCTTCAGACAATGCTGCTTGGAGATCCCATCTGCATCCTCGATTAACCCTGCTGTCTGGCTGGACTTAGCAACTGTGGGATTACTACAGCCCCCACAGAACTGATGTAGCAAAGCACAGAGGCAGCCACATCTTTGCTGTGATTCCATTCACATGCCCAAGCACTCCACAATGAATAAATCCTTTTTCTTTTTTCAAATTGACAGCAAAGCCAAATTCATATCTCAGAATAAAGTAGATTTGCATGCTCTGACTTATTCTTGTATAACTGATTCTACTTGCAGCATTCAGCTTTTTTAAAAGAATTGCCTGGGAAGAGTGCGAGGAATCACAGAACTTACAGCAGTGGTGTTCAGATACTGCTCCAGTGAACTCTGGGGCAGAGTTGGCTCTGCTATTAGGAATCCACTGGAGCTCTTAGGTCATCTGGAGAGGCCTTGTCACACCACCTTCTCAAGTTCATCTGCTGGGAACAAGGGAGATGGCCTTCTCAGTGGCTGCTCCCGGACTTTGGAACTCCCTCCCCGGGAAGGCCAGGATGGCCCCATCCTTTGCTCTCCTTCCCTCAGCAAGTCAAATACTTTTATGCCATCAGGTTTCTAGAAACTGACTAGCATAGGGTTCTAATGCTGTACAGTACTGTTTTTAAGGTCTGTATATAGTCTTGTAATGAATTTTAATGTGCTTAATGTTTTAACTTTATAAATTGTTTGATCACTTTTAAAATAACTTTTATATTTATACTTTATTAATGATTTTGTACAGTTTTTAATTTGCATTGTTTTTAAATATGTTGCTAGCTGCCTTGAGTCCCATTACTGGAGAAAGGTGGGGTATAAATGAATAAATAAAATAAAGAGAAGGAGATATCAGCTACCTCAGGTAAACTCTGGGTGCCAACAGGCAGCAAAGTGATAGCTACTGTCAGCCATCCACATTTGTGGATTTGACATTCACGGATTTGATTATTTGTGAGTTTCTCCAACCCCTGCCCTCCCACCTCAGGTGCTTCTTTTTGGGGGGAGCCTTCCCTCTTGGTGGCTCCAATCAGGCCGTGTAGCCCTTTAAAAACCCACCTGTGGTCCTCCTCATCCTCTACCAGTCTCTGCCTGGCCAGCTAAGGATGGCTCTCTGCCCAAATTCTCAGCACCACAAACCCTGTATCCATGCCCCCCACACACCCAAGGAAGGAGATGGGCAACAGAAAGAAGGACGTACAGGACCACCATACCAACTATCACCTTTCCCTCACCTGGTTTAGACCCTGGATGCCCACTTTCCCCACTCATGCCTCAGCCTCCTTTCCATAGACACACAGATTTTGTTATTTGTGAATTTTTCACTTTTGCGAAGGTCCTATGTCCCTAGCCCTAGCGAATGTGGAGGGTCAAGTGTATTTGCTTTGCTATTATTGCATTTCTGTCGTTGCAGGAAGATGCTTGTCAGTGACAAGATGGGTGGCTTCGGGTTTGATGCACCATGAACTGGGTCACTGGGTGCATCATCTGCTGCTCTGCCTCAGGCCACAAAATAACTTAGGCCCCTTACTCTGGGGTTCCTTGGAAGCTTACCAGAGGTTCTCAGCAAAAGGCCTGGAAATGACTGCCAGGACTCCCCACAAGACAGCTGGCCTAACATCATCAGTCTTGCAACATATTGCCACAGGGGAGCATTAGGCAGGTGCAAATGAATGAGTTCTTTGTTCACATGAAGTAAGAGGGAAGACCAGGAATCCAGGAACCAAATGTACCCTCTAGAGCATGTCCTAGAATCCTCTGCAGCAGGAAAGGGCTCCATGGGAGCCAAGTCTTTAGGACAGAGTTGGGAAACAATTTTCTGTGGGTGCGAGGGTGAGTGCTCTCAAGTTGCCTGCCTGTTTATGGTACCCCCATGAATTCTATAGGGTTTTCTTAGGCAAGGAATACTCAGAGGTTTTGTCAGTTTCTTCCTCTGAAATACAGCCTTTAGCACCTGGTATTTGTTGGCGGCCTCCTGTTCAGGTACTAACGTGGGCTGACACTGCTTAGCTTCCCAAGATCAGACAGAATGTGGTGACGTTGGGAGATTTAGGCCTTTATTTTCTCTGTGAAAAGATTGAGACCAATGCTGCTAGTAAAAGGAGACAGAGCCAACAGTGGGTGGAGCCTGCAGCATTGTAGGATTTTTAACAGTCTATGTCATCCCATTTCTGCTCTCTATATCTCAATGCCACTCTATCCCTTCTTTTCCTGTGCCACCCCTTCTCTTCTCTCTGTCTTTTCTGTTTTACCTCATCCCTCTGCTGTCTTTGTGCCAACCCATCCCTGAGCTGTAGGGAGCCTTTTAAAAAATATAATTTTTATATGTTTTTAAAAAATATAATTTAATTCTTGCACACAAACCTAGTCATCTATGGGGGGAGTTCCTCCCTGCAAAGCAAAACAACAAACATGGATTCAGAACTGTCTCCAAGTTTAGCAAAGAATAGCCCTGGAGATTAAAGGCAGCCACCCTTACTTGATCAAAAGGAAGCAGGCCTTTCTATTCAGCAGGAAAGACCTTGCAAACTGAGGTCTGGCATCAACAATGATTTGGATCCAAGCCTATCCAGTGTGCAAAAGCTGATAGCAGCCCCCATGGCAACCATTGGTCCTTCAAACCAGATGAACTCACCTAGGCTCAAGATGGCACAGCTGAGTTTTTGCAAAGCCCCAGGGATGGAGGCACTTTGTGGCACAGCATATTTCTTTGCTTGTCATGAAAGACAATTCAAAAGCTGACTGGAAGCCAGGCTGATGTTGAGAAAAAAAAATAGCAGAGCCTGACTCTAAGACAGATTGACAACAGACAGACAGACATTTTCATATTCAGAGTAGAACAAGAAGTTCTGCCAAGGTAAGAATTGGGACCACTTGGGCTGGGCAAGTCCCCCCTACAAAACTCCATCCCTGGGTTATTCTCTTGATTCTGCTGAAGCTCTTTTTTCCTCTCCCTCCAGGGCAGGAAGCTGAGCTCTCAGTTTTGTTCTGGGATGATCCAAATTGACAGAGAATGAGCTATATTTATTTCACAGCTCTCCCAGCCAAAGGCCTTAGCTGAAGAATGTAAGTGCCCAAATCTTGCTTCCCCTGCTCTTGTCTCCAAACCAAGGGCTGGGATGTTGCTGCGTTTGTTGGTTCTGCTCTTAGGTCACTCCCTCTCTCCAGGCCCCATGCCATCTTTCTGCTCATATCCTCAAAAAGGACATCATAGTTCTCATCTTTTGAAAGAAAGAAAGAAAGAAAGAAAGAAAGAAAGAAAGAAAGAAAGAAAGAAAGACAAACAAGCAAGAAGCCAGTTCTGATTCTAATGACAAGCCAAACAAGACCCAGCTTGTAAGGCAACCTGAAAACATTCAGCGTTTGCATCATCATCTTCATCATTAACTAGTTAGCTATGCCAAAAGATACCCAAAGCAGATCTGGTCAAAGAACTGGGCAGGGGAAATGAAGCGTGAGCAGCGCCAAGGCCAGTTTAGCCTGCCAGTCTTAGTGAGCTGGGCCAAATTCAAGTCAAGCTCCCATGCACTGGTACACCACACCATGCAATGCACTTACTCATGAAAGAGTGTCACTGTGTGGCATGGCAGTATAAAACTGTTGGAATGAGGACTTGTCCCCACTGAGCCATGAGACCCACTGGGTGAACTCAGGTCAGTCATCCTCTCTCGGTTTGATCTACCTCACAGGCTTGTGTTTCTAGGACAAAGTGGAAGATGAAGACGGGGAGAGCCACATACGCCCACCTTATAAATGTAACTCATAAAACCTACATAGTTCAATCTAATGGGCGAACAGCAAACCAGCATGTAGCAAAGGCTCCCCATAGCTCAGGCTGAATGATAAATCAATAAACAAACACACAAACAAAGGCATGAGGGTGCTTTTTTCAGGAGTGGAGTGGGTGACACTGAACTTTAACCCTTGCCTTCCCAAGAGTACACTCGAACGACAGTAGGCAAATTTGCTGCACTGCAATTGTCCTGCCAGGTACCAACATTGCTCACAGGACTTCCATCACCACTTTTCACAGTGCATTATGATCACCCTCTCGGCATGACATTCCATCCTATGCCCTCCCTCCCCTCTCCCACTTCACTGCTGTCATTGTTCATCACTCTGTGTGATCCTCTCTCTGGGTGCATGCATTGCTTTCCCCTGGTCCTGCTGTTACCAGACTTTGCTCAGTGGCTTACCATCCTCTTAAACAAGGCCACAGACTGCACATCACCCTGGCCCATGTGCTCCAAAACCTCAGTTACACATTAGCTCTGAATCCCTCTTGCTGGACACACTGATTTCAGCAGGTCCCCTTGTCTCCGCAATGCCTCTACACTTTGTCCTTGCCCCTTGACTGCTCCCACCATCCTTTCCGGGAGTTATCACTGGAGTGCATGTGCCTACACGCACACCTGGAGAACTGCCCTGTGTCATCCCTCCTTTAGTCTTAGTCATATTTACAAAAGTGATATGTTTTGCCATCTACCTCTTCAAATCCTCCCAATGGCAGATCAAATCCTCCCAATGGCAGATCATGATTCCTTTTCCTATTTTCACAGATGTGGGACAACAAAATCAATTTGTCCAAAAAAAAACGCAAAACCAAAAAACCCATGATCGTGCTGAAATTGAAAACATTTGCATCCCAAGTTGCACCACACATTGGTCAAACTCTGAAAAACAGATGGATTTCAACTTAGAAACATCTTCACTGTAATACTTCAGCTGGACTTTGCAAGATTTTCCATAGCAGTGGGAGGCAGCACTAACAAAATTAAGTAGGCCTATACCTCACCCTGCGCAGGGCTGCTGATAACAGGGTGACCTGGAGGCCCCACATTTAGGGGGTTGCCATAGGTCAAAGTTGACCACAAATATCTCATCCATCAGCCACAGATGAAACACAAACAAGCCATGGGTCACAGTGCCATGCCACATAATCTCTGTGGGGCATTCCCCACTCCAGGGGCAAGTCTGGCACCTACCTGGGAAATACCCGGGACTCTGGCCCCATTCCATGTCTCTCTCACACACAATCTATTTGGCAGCTTGTAACCCAGCACTGAAGCAAAGAGAAAGAGAGAGAAAGAGAGAGAGAGAGAGAGAAAGAGCATGTAATACAGAGAGATCCACAGAAGAGAGAAACAGAGGAGTGGCTGAGATGAAGTGGAGAATTCAAACTAAGCAAGTAGTCATGGGGGAAAGAGAGGGATGGAGGGAAGTATGCACAGACTCGAGGCAGGGACTGCTCCCGGAGAAGCTCCAGGCTGCATTTAAGGCCCAACAGTGCAATACAACCAACTCCTCTTCTCTCTTTCCCCATCCATGATCACTAATAGCCTTTCTCACTCCAGCACACACACATCTATGCACATGCTCTTCTATTGCTGGGACAGCAAAACAGGTAACACACAGCAGTCAAATAGAAGGCTGCCACCCTCAAATATGAGTGCTAGGCTTGTGAACAGAAAGAAGGGGGTGCAAAGCTAGGAGGCCACTTCATCCAAGGAGTCCACTAGGGCAGACAGGTGATTCTCAGGTCTCTACGACAAGGGTATCAGATCAGCACAGCCACACAAGCAAAAATCCTGTTCCTCTTCAGGCCCACTCTGTGATAAAAGATGTTGACATGTCCAAGGAAGCGAAAGCAGTAGCAACAGCCATCTGGATATACAGAGATGGAGGCAGGGAGGAAAAAAATGCTGCCTGATTCCCCCAGATCAAGAGGACGCAGCCAGAGGGCAGTGTGGGGTCATGGGGCAGGGATGGAGAATGTTTGCATTATGAAGGTCGATTTGCCATAAGGTGGATTTGGCCCAAAGCACAATGGAGAGCTAATTAGAAAGAGATCTGGAAGAGAAGATCCAGAGAGAGAAAGAGAGTTTATGTGTAAGGTCAAGACGGGCACCTACAGGGCTGGATGTGGTATCCATGAGTGAGAAAACAGCTGGGAGAAAGATGGAGTCAAAGGACATCATTCAGGGAAGCTGAAGTTGTTCTGGCTTTAGTTGTATTTCTGTCTCAAGGTCTCTCTTATGTAGCATACGATGCAGGTCATCATTAGCCCAGGAAAGCTAGTGAGACCCACAGTCAGCCACTGTTTCTTTTGGAGCAAATCAACACTTTGTTACCTACCATGCCAACCAACCCATCAGCCAGTGAGCAGTCTCATCAGCAGCCCAGTATCAACAACTGCCCAAAATACTATCCTCTTCTCTTTCCCTCTCTCATTGTCATTTCTGATACCTGTCACTTCTTTACTTCCATCCCTTTACAAACTCCATCTGTGCCCCAATGCATTGGAGATCAAAAAGCTCTTAATTATGTTACCTGGAATGTGGGATGGTGGAATATCACCCAACTGAAGACAGGGTTCCTCTGTGCGCACCTCCTTCAAAGCCTGAACTAATTCTTTCTTCCTTCTCTCACTCTCTTTTTTTCCCCTTCCTCTCTCTCCCTTCCTCTTTCTCCAAGGCATGTGAAGCAGATGAAGCATGCACTGGAGGCAGTTGCCCAGTCTGTCTCTACAGACTATTAGAAATAAGTGAAGGAATACACATACATGCATGCATGCAGCTAGGCCTGCTCTGCAGCCGGGGCCTACTCCCACCTGGAAACTTCATAGGCTCATCTGCCCACAGCGATCCTTCCCTTCCTGTACTTTCGTGGTACCCTCCAGAATGGTCTTATGGAGGAGAAAAGAACTGTTCTTCCACTGCATACACAAAATCATGTCCTTTGCATTCGAATCAAGCAGTCCAGAACTGTAGGGCTGGCCCAAAACATTTTGCTACCTGAGGCAAAGGACAAGAGAGTGCTCTTCTCTCTAAAGAAGGCAAGGGGATCTGGTATGTGAATTTGACTTTGACATTGGTGATGGGCCAACATCCCCAAATGTGGCAGCAAGGAAATGGTTCTCCCACTCTTTTGGTTTTGGACTTCAGCTCCCAGAATCCCTCCCCACTGGCCAAGCTAACTGGGGCTTTTGGGAGCTGAAGTCTAAAACACATAGAGGGCCAAAGCTGGAGAACACAGCGGCTCAAGGCGAGCCAGGGCAGGCTGCTTGGAATGCTCAACTCAACCCCCAAAACCCCCACCCCACAATCTGCTGCTCAAAGCAACCCCCTCTCTGCATCTGATACAGCAATGGGGAAACATCTGGCTTCCCGGATGTGGTAGGGCTGCAACTCCCAACAGCCCTAGCCAAGCTCAGCCCATGGTGAACAACAACATCTAGCAAGCCATCCCTTATGTAATGACAGGGCTGGCCTAGCACCCAGTTTGATACTCACAGTCCCTAGCATGGGCCCAAATCCTCCCTCCCACCCTTTAGACATGTGGAAAGAAAACAGCCTTTAGCCTCCTGGGATGGACAGGATGCAACAATGCCTAAGGGCGGCGGGGGGGGACAAATCTGTGGTAAATAACCCTGAACATCCCCTCACCTTGAGGCTGCTTCTTGTATCCTGCCTACAAGAACTCAAGCTCACCCTCCTTCCCCAGCATTCAACTCAAACCTCTCTTATAGGGTGATGGAGGAAAGACAATAACTCACCCACCCACCAACAGTCCCCAAGCCCTCCAATTTGAGGAGTCTGCTTGAATTATCAGGCCTCTCCCCCCTCCAACAGGAAATGAAAAAGCTTGAGAAGGAGCAAAAAGAGGAGAAAAAGGAGGAGCGTCTGGCTGCGTGCGGGAACCCCCTCCCTCACCATGCACAGAGATCTAGGTCAACACTGATGCTTCAAGCTTTAGACAGTTTGTCAAAATAAGGGATTCATCTATTCTCTTTTTTCCTCCCCGCCCCCTGCCCCCCACCATTGCCAATCTCCTCCCTGCCTGGCAACGAGCTCTCCTCTACCACCACCACCCCAAAGACTTCATCTGTTGGTCAGGCAACACCGGAGAAGGGGGAGGGAGAAGAGAGAGAGAGACCCTCAGCAAGGCAGACAAGGTCGGGGGGTGGGCTTCTCGAGTTGAACTATTTTCCCCGTGGGGTGGGTGTCCACAGACGGAGAAAGATCGATCGCGGAGTTGACATCCCCCGTACTCCTCTTCCGGCGTGTGATCCCCCCCGCCACACTGCATCGCCAACCTGGATCGTCCTGACGCTTCATTCATTTCCTCCTTCCCACTCCCCCAAGTCCCGCTGTTCTGAACAGTTCAATAACTTCCACCTTGTGACGCAGACCTCAGCTGCCTTGGGTGGGGGGGGCGTCAAGGCACAAATAAGGGACCGCTATGGGGAAGATGGCAGGTTTCCATGAACTCTTCCCTCCACCCCTTTTCCTCTCTATACTTGGAGGGAGGGAATGGGTGAACCTCTCTCTGCCGCTCTCTTACAGGGATATTGCCCTTCATCCCGCACCCTCTGCAGCCCGGCGGCGTTCACACGGTCTTCCCGCCTCTTCATCTGGATTTTGGGAAGGGAAGGCTGGATCCTGTCCTCTGGCAGCGTCACTCGGAGCACAGAAAGGATGGAACAGACACCAACTATCCCCACCACCACCTTCGGGTTTATAGAGGTCTTTCTATTCTGTTCTCAGGCTGGCAGAGTAAATCAGAGATGCTGTCCCGAGAGGGCGGTGGATAGGGAAGGTTCTATTTTCTCCGGAGGGAGGGGAGGGAAAGAGAGGGAAGGAGACAGCAAACACCGCAAATAAGTAAGGGCTCTGCCACGGGACAAGGGGTCCGGGCGGGAGCGAACGTGACCCAGGCGCCAGGGCGGGAGGGAGAAGCCCACGGCAGCCTCACTCACCTAGGATCATCCCTGGTTCTGCTCCAGCTGCCGGAGCAGCACCTTGCGTCTGGCCGCGGCGCAGCAGGCAGCGCAGCCGCCTAGGCGAGAGGAGCTGCTCCTGCTCTCGCTGCTCCCGCCGCCGCCGCCGCCGCCGCCGCCGCCGCCTCTGCCTCCTCCTCCTCCTCCCCGTGTCCGCTGCGGCGGTGCTTGCTGATCGTGCTGGCGGTGCTAAGAGCGGGCTAGGCGAGACGGCAGTGGCGGAGGCGCGGGGAGCCCGGGTACGGCGGCGGCACTCTCGAGCGAGAGATCGCGAGTAAGAGGAGGCATAGCCAAAAAATGTCAGCCCAGCGAAGCACCAGCCTCGGCTCTTACATCCAGGAGCGCCCCCCACCCCGCCGCCCCGCGCGCTCCGCCGGCCGGCCGGCTGGCTGGCTGGCTGGCTGGCTTGCTCGCTCGCGCGCGCCCTCTCCGCTCTTCAATTGGCCACGGCGTCAACTCGGGCGCCCAATCAGAAGGGGCTGGAGCCAACTCGCCAAAAAAAGGGGGGGTACCGAGAGGGAGGGGTCTGCTTCCACCCTGCTGCCCCTTTAGAAGTGTGGCTGGTTGCTGAGGATGACGCCGCCGCCCCCTCCCTCTCCGCAGTGGCGGCAGGTAAAGCGCACCTTTGGCGCGGGTCGGTGGCTGCACGCGCTGGGGGCACGCGCGCCGGGCTCGGCGAGAAGCAGGCGCGCGTGCACGCCCGCACGCGCGCCGGACGAGCGGGAGGCGGCGGGCTGCGAAGCGGGCGCACGCGCGGCGCACAAACAGCTCGAAGCTCTGCAGGGAGAGAGCAGGACAGCCCCGCAGAGGCGCTTATTCACACGTGCACAGAAATCGGGGGGAAGAAGAGAGAGGGTCTTCTCTGGAGAGTAAGCGAGCTAGGAGGACCGCAGCCTCCGAAGGGAGTTCGGATTGTGGAAGGTGTGAATTAACCAGCAAAGTCTTCTATGCTCCTTCCCCATCACACCGCACAAGTTCTCGCCTTAGATCCAGAAGGTGTAAAGTGGAAACTACAGTATTTATTAATGTCATCATGCTGTCATAAAGTGCACAGTGGGGCACCCTTCGAATGCTGTTGGACTGCAATTCCCAGACTCCGCTAGCTGAGAAGCTTTCTGGCTGCAGGATTCACACCCCTGCATAAGGTGACACAGGACTCTGATATTATTTATTTACTACCTCATTAGTGAGTATTTGTTCACTTTATGAGTTTCCTTGCTAATTAGATTTATGGACCTCTTCCAGCCAAACATTTGATGCTGTTTTAACATTTTTAATCACAACAATTTGACACTGACAGTCCAGACGGGATTTGGAAGGAGCAAAGAAGAAAGTGCTGGAGAAATTCTGTGGATACGATGGATCACTAAAAAAAAATATATGAATGGATTAATTTTAGAGCAAATCAAGCCTGAATTCTCCCGAGAAGAGGACTAAATTAAGGCTGTCCCTATTTCCGGCATATCATCAAATGACATGACTCACTGGAAAAGATTATAATGCTTGCTATGGTGGAAGGCAGTAGGAAAAGAGGGAGACCACGTTACAGGTGAATTGATTGAATCAGTGAAGCTACAGCCCAGATTTTGTCAGATTTTAACAGGGCTGTTAATCACAGAGTGTCTTGGAAGCCTCTCATTTGTTGTTGTTATTGTTATTAACAATGGCCATCAAGTCGACTTCAAGTTATGGCAACCCTATGGATGAGAGACCTCACCCTATCTGCAACAATCCGCCCAGGTCTTGCCTATTCAGGGATGAGTCTTCCGTGATTGAGTCTCTTCATCTGTAATGCAGTCTTCCTCTTTTTCAGCTGCCTTCTACCTTCCCAACCATTACTGTCTTTTCAAGTCAGTCAAGTCTTCTTGTGATATGGCCAAAGTATGACAGCCTCCATCAAAGTCAACCAGATGGCAAATAACAAGTGAAGAAGGAAATGTGCAAATTCATGTCCTCTTAATGGTATCAGGGTAGAAGATCATGACAGAAGTCAATCCTACCCTACGTTATTCCAGTCCAGAAGTCCAGTCTTATAATGGTTCAAACAAGTTCAGGACAGTATACAGGAGTCTAGTGCTTCATTCTTCCATGTGAGATGAGAGACAGTGACTAGCCAAGGTCAACCAGTAAGCTAGACTGGCTGTCAGGAGATCCATGAGCCCATCTCTCCACTGACTTGGAGCTGTAGCACCATCAAAGCAATCTTTCCCATGCAGTTCTTCCAGCTGAACTCTTCCACCATTCCATATATTAAAACCAAATTAAGATGATAATCTGGTATTGAAACAAAGCTAGCCATGTTCTGGAAAAAATCCAGAACCAATGTTGTGGTAATAAAGAGAACCTCTTTAGTCTTGCTGTATGCCTTCAAGTTGTTTCTGACTTATGGCAATCCTATCATGAGTTTTTCTCGGCCAGAAACTGTAGTCTTGAACACTGGACTCTAAGAGCCCTAATCCAACATTCAAACAGCTACACCACACTGGCTCTGACTTCTTTATTACTAACTTCAAACTGAAAAGCACAAAGCTGCATGCCAGCATTTGAGATCTTTAGATCACAACATCAGGCAAGACATTGCATGATAACCTAGGGTTAGCTGGATTCAGCTCCTCATTGAGGGGGACAATAAAAAATCCATAGATCTCACTTGGAACCCATAGCACTCATGTGGAATGATCTCTGGTCTTCTTCAGACCTCTTGTGAATGGGGCTGTCTTTATGTTGGAAGGGTAAAGCACCTGTTAAATTTTCCAAGGAGTTCATCTTAAAATTGCATCAGTTTGGCAACTATATCCTTCCCCTTCTCTCGCTGTCTAATATCTGGAAGAACACACAGACACAGATGTATGTATGCACATAGACAGATACACATGCTGGAATATGGAGCAGTAAAAGATGCTCATTAATAGTGCTTTGGACATCCAGATGTTTTGGATTATGATTTCTGTAATTCCTTTCCACACTGGCTATGCTAGCTAAGATCTTCTGGGGGTTGAAATCCAATACAGTCCTCTCTCCACATTTATGGGTTTGACCTTTGTGAATTGGATTATTTGTGAGCACACATGCTTTCCCCTCGCATTCTCCTCCTTCCATTCCCATGCATTTTGTTCTGGCACAAAGAACTCACAATGAGGCAAAATGGAAGGGAATTGTTGGGTGGGGGGAAGGCTCTAGCCTTCCATTTTGCATGGGAAGGGGAAGGAGAGAGATCCAAAGGGGGAAAAGAAGGCTCATGGCATCTCCCCCCCCCTCAATTTCCTTCCATTTTGCATGAAAACAGAAAGTGGGGAGCCCCAGAAGGAATGAAAGAGGAAGCAGTGGAGTCATTTGCTGTTTTTCCACACACACACACACACAGAGATATATGGGTATGTGCTCTTACATTTAGATCTTCAGAGGATTGGTGCCCATTGCCACTGAAGAAGTCTGGACCATGAAAAAAGAAAGGGTTTTTAAAAAATGCATCTGCTTGGGGCAGCGTGCTATATAATTCATTCCTGATTGCATCACAGAAGATGTCCAGTAGGTTGACATGACATTTACGCAATCCCATTCCATATGGTAATCATAGCAGCAACAATTGTGGTGTCTGGGGGAAAAAGTGTATTTTCTTGTATTCAAAATAGTACAGTTTGAGTTGTGGGAATACTCTCTGTCCCTACAACAGAAGTGAAGCCTCATTGAAGATATGAGCACAATATGAGCAATAAACAAGAAACAAATATGCATCCATTCATAAAATTGGACTGTTCAGAATTCAGAATAGTAAATATAACATAAAAGTTCCTACAATCTGTTTTTTTTTAATTTTTCAAGAAAAAAAAGGGTTTAGGGGGGAAAGGAAGGAACCTTTTTTCCCCAATTTTTCCCCCAGTTTTTTCCCATGGGCTTCATATCCTTAAATTGCCCAGTGCCTCAAAAATATTCTAGTGCACAAAACAAAGAGCTATTTTGCTGCTGCTTTGACAAACCAGGTCTAGGAGAGAAACTTCTTTAACTGTGACTGTCTGGAACAACCCATTTCTTAGCATCAGCACCAGGGTTAGAGAACTTTTGGCCTTGTGTGCATTTTGAACTTCAGCTTCAGCCAGCATGGCCAATGGCAAGGGATTGTTAGGAGTTGTACTCCAAAACATCTGAAGGGACAAACAGTTTTTCTGCACTGAAACTTCTTGATGTAAAACAGCAGATTCCAGTCAGGTTCCTGGTCATTGTGTAAGGCAAAACTTTCCAAATTGTGTGTCGCAACACATTAGTGTGTCGGCTGCAGTGTGTAGGTGTGTTGCATGAGCTTAACAGGTGGAAAGGCTGCCTCTCCTGCCACGGCAGGTTAGGCTAAGGTGAAGAGGCTGCCTTTGCTGCCCTGGGCCAAGGAAGACCCTGGCAAGGGTGGTGGTGGTGGGCAAGGCCTGGGTGGAGGGGCTGCCTCCACTTACTAAATTACTGTGTCATAAAATGATGCATGTGTAAAAAGTGTGTCACCAACATGAAAAGTTCGGGAAGCTCTGGTGTGAGGTGACTGAATACCTCCCAGGTGCTGGAAACAATGAAACTGCACACTAGCTACTCCCTTCCCTCTAGCTACAAAAATCCAGGCAAAGCTTTGAAAATGTAAATTTGGGCCTCCACATTTGCTAGGTTTAGGAGCACAAGTGGAAAAATTGTAAATACCAAATATGTGTGTGTGTCTGTGGGAAGGGAGCTGAGCCATGATGAGGAAAGTGGGCTCCCAGAGTTCAAATCAGGTAAGGGAAAGGAGAGGGAAGGAGGAATCAGCATGGTGGCCCTATACTTCCTCTCTTGCCCATCTCCTTCTGTGGGTGTTGAGGGGCATTGGAAGAGGGTTTGTATACTGAGAAATAGGGCTCCAAGCCATCCTTAGCTAGCCAGGCAAGTGGAGGAGGGGAGAACTGGAGGTGGGTTTTTAAAGAGCTGCACAGCCTTATTGGAGCCGCTGAGAGGGAAGGTACCACCAGAAAAGAGGTGCCTGAAGTGGAGGGGCAGGAGTTGAAGAAACTTGCAAATAATCAAATCCATGTAAGTCAAACCTGCAAATATGGAGGGTCAACTGTACATTGTTTAACTCCAACTCTCGGGATCCCACAGCCAGTGTGGCCAATAAGCTTTGCCTGAACAG
The DNA here is from genome assembly GCA_948472985.1 of Iguana delicatissima. Classification (NCBI taxonomy): domain Eukaryota; kingdom Metazoa; phylum Chordata; class Lepidosauria; order Squamata; family Iguanidae; genus Iguana; species Iguana delicatissima. The sequence continues at coordinate 250,149 of CAOKZL010001451.1, read as the reverse complement.
TGGACATCTGGATGACATGACATGCATCTGATGAAGTGGATTCCAGTTCACAAAAGTTTATGCCAAATACCTCTGTCATTCTTTACAGTGCCACAAGACTCTTGGGTGCTGCAATCGGCTAAACACAGCTTCTCTTCTGGAAGTCATCTCAATGGGTATGTATGTTATGATAAGTTTGTATATAAATATTCATCACCGCTCAATAATAGGGTTGGCAACTCTTTCTTTCTTTTCTTGGCAAGGATCCCACAGTTTTAACAACTGCATGACAAGCAGAAATTCAGCAAATGAAGCTTTTCCCAGAATGCAAAGGAGATACAGCAATGGGAAAACCTTTCCCTGCTGGTTTTATATTTTGTCATGGAGCTGTTAAGGGTACTGGAGTAAAACTGGTAAAAAAGAAAAGTTGGCAGCCCTACTTAGCGTGTGGAAACGCCATTACAAAACAATTACTACATGCTGAGATTTACAAGCGGCACCTGCAACTAAACATTGCAGAATGGTGTTCTCGTGTTCAGAATTTTAGTCATGCTGTCTTCCAAGGTTCTCCATTCCATTCATACTCTCCCTCTCTTTCTTCTTCTCCTTCTGTGTTTTCCATTTTTCTCCCGCTCTAATCATCAGCTCGCATTCCATGCTTATTGCATGAATAGTGCTGGCATCTGGACTATACAAAGCTCCACAAATTTGCTGTCTGTATGAACTGGCAAAGCCCCTCTGAACAAACCGTGCCAAGAAAACCCCATGATAGGATCACCTTAGGGTTGCCATAAGTCAGTAATGACTTGAAGACATGCAACAACAAATATAAGATTCCATCCTTTGTCCAAGGAGCTCAGGAGAAATATACAAGCTCATTGTCCTCTCCTATCCCCCAAACACACACACATTCTATCCTTACAAGCAAGCTTGTGCAGTGGGTTACATTTAGAGGGAGTGACTAGCCCAAAGTCACTCACTATCTGTGTATGTGCCCTCAAGTTGCCTGTCAACTTCTGGTGATCCCATGAATTCCAGAGGGTTTTTTGGGCAAGGAATACTCAGAGGTAGTTTTGCCAGTTCCTTCCTATGAAATACATCCTACAGTATTCATTGGCAGTCTCTCTCCCACCCAACTATAATAAGCCCTGGCCCTACTTAGCTTCCAGGATCTGGTCTCTGCAGGGTATTTAGGCCCTTTAGAGCCACAAACTGCCTTCAATCAGTTGCTCTCCCCAAATCTGTTCCAACATGGTAACCACAATGTCATGTGATTCCTGTATCCCTTGAAACAAAACACCACTGAATTGTGAGTATCCACAAATTCTACGTATGTCACTAAGTGATGAAACAAAGAGCAAAACCAGGTACCTGTATATAATAGTGACTCAGTGTCACTAAGGCAGATGGGTGTGTGGAAAAACATCTGCTGTATTAAAGTTCTTGACAGGAACACACCTGCCTGTAGCTTCACTTTCCCTTGATTGTCTGTCCTCTACACCAGTTTTGGATCTGCCTGCTGAAGTCCTTGTAATTAACATAAAATTAATAAGGCAATGCCTCCTATCAAATCAAATTTTGTGAGGAACAAAAGAAGGAAGAAGGTAACATGGGCAGAAGAAGTGATTGAACTTTCCTGTTCTTGCTGAAGAGTTCAGTGAAACTTGGGCTGCTTTTTCTCATGCTAGCAAAGCTTACTGTAACACAGAAACTCCAGCTCCTCTGTTTCACAGGTGAACTTCTTCCATTCTGTGAGAAGGATGGGCTTGAGAGGGAGTGGAGATGGTTGTAGCGTGGGACAGGCTTGGGGCCAGGGTGTGGAGGCAGTTGTGATACAAAGCAGAACAGCAGGCTCAGGCAGGAACACGGCAGATGTGTGGAATAAGGTGGGGGCAGGATATAGAACAGCTCTTTCCTCCCGTCCCTACCTCTCCCACAATGGTTGTCGCCACACAAATGCTGTGCTGAAGAGACACAAGGTCATGTACAAAGTAGGCCTTTGGATACTCACAACTATGAATTCCTAGCCTCCATTTCTCCCCAAAAGGAGACACAAGGCTGCAAAGCACAACATTTTAATATGCAATAAAAGTTTTTAAAAATGCATCCTAATCGTGACAAAACACTATAAGAATTAACCTCTGATTCACTAATACAGTCCTACTGAAACACTTATGTGATCGCTATCCTCTAGAATAATATCTCATAGGACTTTAATTGGGAAGAAAACTACACAGCTGGGGGGGGTGCGGGAGGTTTGGAGAGGTCCTACTCTGTAATCTAACAGATTCCACAAACAGAAAATACTAAGAGGCCCCTTCTAGAGGTTTTAACAAACAGAAGGCACTTCCATAAGTATATTGAATATATGGATTTTTATAGTAATTTGCCAGCTTCTCCAGCACAGATCTAATATTTTTTCAACAACCAACATTAGATAACTGGAGGGTTGCATCATTCTACTGTGGTTTCAGAACAGTTGCCAAGGCAGCCTCGCATAATGGACATCAGAGCAGTCAATCCTCCACGTTACCTAAGTCTTGATAATGATCACTGGCTTCTGGTCCCTCAGCAATGAAAGCAGTTGGTGAATCAGTATGGTGATTCTACTATCACTTGGATGCCAGAGCTAGGACCACTCGCCCATTCCCAGTTTCCTCTCACAAGAGGAAAGGAAGCAGTGGTGGATGTCTTGCTGTTGTAATGTTGACATGGATGAAAGGGGAGCAGTTTGGTACTAGTAGAAAAGACCCTCCCTACTCTGTCAGAGGCAGCATAAGACCTACATTCTGTGTCATTGACAAAGACAAGTTATAGCCAGAAATCATCACTTGAAGTGCTGCCTGGAATAAGGATGGAGTATGGAGGATAATGTTGGTTTCTGCCCAGCAAATACAGAATGTCTATCAGTTCAGGTTGACTCTTGGGCTCAGATTACAGAGGAAGCCTGTACATTGGGAAATATTTTTTCTCTCTCAGTGGAAGGCAGGTGCATAGAGATGAGGTTCATCAGGATCACAATGCTTATAGAAAGTAAGCTTACTTTCCTCATAGTGTTTTATAAAGAAAAAAACCCTGTTATTCACAGTGTTATTCCAGGAAAAAGTGTTCCCAGTGGTGCTGATCAGAGATTTATTTTCACTAAGGAATAGCCAGCACGAAGTAGTTAGTGGTTTGAGCGTTGGACTAGTACTCTGGAGGCCGGGGTTCAAATTCCTTCTTGGCTATGGAAAACCATTGGGTGAGCTTGGGCAAATCACCCACTCTCAGCTGCAGAGGGAGGTAAAGACAACCCCCTTCTGAACAAATCTTGCCAAGACCTCATGGCAAGATCACCTTAGGGTTGCCATAAGTCGGAAATGACTTAAAGGCACACAACAAGAACAACAAAGTGGGTTAAACCTCCTCTCTCCACTTATTGTGGTCCCCATTAAAATCTCCCAGTGTGCCTGCTATTAATTAAAAAGACAGACAGCCTTCCTAATTATTTGTTTAGTATAGCTCTCAAAATCTCTGTACAGAGCCATTTTTAGGAGGATGGTTCACCACTAGTTGGCTTTCTTCCTTAAATTCAACTGGAAACATATTCATACAAAAGCTCTCCAGACCCTGGTGCAAGTTTACATGTGAAGAAATTGGGAGAGGGGATGAAATGGAGGAGGAGTGAAAAAACCTTACTTTTACAAGTTCACTGAAGCCTACAGTTTCACTATCCAGTTTATCATGTGAACATTGATTTAAAAAATGTTGCCTTGCAGTGCTTCATCTAGCTCCAGTGTGATCCTGTGAATCAGCCCATAGAGAGAACAGAAGAATAAGAACAAAAATGCAGAAATTGTTGATTATGCATGTAAATGGCATAGCCTCTTGTTTGAACACAGCTGAAGCATTTTGCATGCTCGGTGTGGGGTCTTAACAAAGACTGGATCACGGGGGACATTTTCTTTCAGGCATTTCTTGAGTCTTATGTAAAACACACATACAAAATGCCAAAATGCTTCAGTCATCTCGGAGTAACTGAATGCCATTCACAACTACCAGCTTGTATGTCAGCTCATGCACAAAGACAGGTGCAGACATGCTTACAAAAGCTTCACTTAATTGCAACACTCACAGCCTACTCCTGAAATAAGTACAGACTAGGACTCAGGTTAATCTGCTCCTGCAAATGCAGCTATGCATAATGATTTAGTGCCGGGGGGCAAAGACATTCCTGAACCATACAGCAACACTCTTCCTCTTTTAATCATGATAGATCTGTCATTATAACACCCAGGGAAGATCTGAATCGTCGATAGAGAGGTAACAGCATGTTCAAACTGAGGTGTGCTGCCACTCTGTTAAGAGTGTGAGAACTGCTTTGCTGATTACGAGATTGAAGTTTCAACCAGTCTACCTCCCTATATCCACCAGTGGGTCACCCATCATCTGCTCCTTTTAGAAGCTACCAAGCAGGGCATTCCTTGGTGTTTATCCCCAGTGGCTGATAGTTGTAGCCATCCAGGCTCCAAAGCTGCTCCTCCCATTCTCAGCTATGGCTGGTAGCGTTTACAAATCTAACCTTTCCATGAATTGGGTCAGTTCTTCTCAAAGGTACTTCAGGGCAGCATTATTCACAGATGTTTAAAAGATAGCCTTTCAGGCTGCAAGTCCAAGGTCCCCTTCAGCAGAAAGAGCAGGAAGACCCAGGCTCCTAAAGGCAGCAGGGTTGGCTTGCCATATTTTGAAGTAAATGAAGTGACCCATATGGCTATCTACAGCAGAATGTGGAGAAGTCCCTTTTTGGGATGTGGCTCCCAGAATCCCTCAGCCATATGGAGGGAATAGGGCAGCAGTTCTCAACCTGTGGGTCGCGACCCCTTTGGGGTTCAAACAACCCTTTCACAGGGGTCGCCTAAGACCGTCGGAAAATACGTATTTCCGATGGTCTTAGGCTCCATTCCCTCCTCGGTGGTGGTGCGCAAGCGTGAGCCATGCGCTTGCGTCCTTCTGCCCCCTTTGGGGGGAGCGCGTGCGGCTGCAAAGGGGGCAGGGGAACACGAGCGCATGGCTCGCGCTTGCGCACCACCACTCCTGGGCCTTTTCCGTACGTTACCTTATCGCAGAGGTGGTGGGTGCCCTCTCTTCACTGCTCCTTTGTCCTCCATCTGGCTTCTTGGTCACGTGACTGCCCCGCCCCTTCCTCCGCAGTGCAGCCTGGGAGCTGTAGGCTGCACTGGGGGAGGAAGGGGCGGGGCGGTCGTGCAACCTGTCTGGGGAGCCATTTCTGAATATTTCCAAAATCAGCTCCTGGATCGTTGTGAATTCTAAACCCACATCTACTTTTTCTATATGGGGAAGGAAGAATATTCCTTGTTTATACCAGAATCCTATCAGTGGCATTCAGAGATGTCAGTTGCATGGAGAGTCACCTTTTTGGACAATCCAGAATGAATATGTCCAGGTGATTGTGGCAAGACCAGAACTCTGCCTGTGGAACTGTTGTTGATGGAATAATACATGTACAGCAGCCTGGGAGCTGAGGGAGGAAGGCGCGGGGCAGTCGCGCGACCAGAAAGCCAGCTGCGGGACTAAGGAGCAGCGAAGAGAGGGCACCCCCCACCTCTGCGATAAGGTAACATGCGGAAAAGGCCCAGGAGTGGTGGTGCGCAAGCACAAGCCACGTGCTCACATCCTCCTGCCCCCTGTTCAGAAGGGACTGAAATCGCTCCCCTTCTCCGCTACCAGGAGAACCTCCCGTCTGACGGGCCAGTTTGGGGCGAGGGACGGTGGCGGCACGGAGGGCAGGCCCCCTCCTCGCCACAGCCCCTGCCCCTCTCGCCACGGAGGGGGGCGCTGCGGAAGGGCTGGGGGGCCTCAAGGCGGCGCTTTTCCAGGGGGGCGAGCTGCGCCCAGCGCAAAAGACAAAGGCGCTTGGATTCCTCCTTCCCTGGCCAAGGTCAACACTCTGGAAACTTTTCCCACACTGCCCCCCCAGCAGAAACGAGAGCAAAGCAGAAGCAGACCCGGGGGGTGGTTTCTTGGAGTTTTTTCCCAGGGGAGACGCGCGTCTCCTCTTTCCCTCCCTGCCTGCCTCCCTCTCATTCCTGGCCGGCGAGGCGGCCTTTGCCGGGGGGGGGGGCATTGTAAATAATAAATAAATAATTTTATGGTTGGGGGTCACCACAACATGAGGAACTGTATTAAAGGGTTGCGGCATTAGGAAGGTTGAGAACCACTGGAATAGGGGCACTGTTACCGCAAAATTTCCATACTTTGATTGAAAGTGGACTACCTGAATAAAATCCAGAATCTAAAATTTTCTATGTACTACTGGAACTGGTAGTACAGTTCCAGTACAGCTAGCAGAGCTGCCTCAGTGACAGGTGGACATATAACCGGATTGACTCTGCCTGAGCAAAACCCAGCCCTAGTAAGAGGGAGGGGCTGTGGGTGAGACAGCAGAAGGCATATATACAGGGAGGATGAATTGGACTCTGGCTTCCTTTAGTGACATTCTCAGAGAGAACTTTAAGTCAGAGCCTTCAGTCAACCAAAGGGGGTTGCCTGGAAAGAGGGTTGTCCTCTCAGTTGCCAGTGTGGGGCAAAGAAGAAACAAAACCACTTCTGAGTGGGTCAGAAAGTGGGACTCAAAATTCAGAGACACATCTTTCTGCTAAGGAAAGCCAAAGATCTGTGTATGTGTGAAAGCTCTGCTCTTGAATGCTGCAGTGAAAGATTTATATATTCTGAAGAGAAACCAGAGAAACCAGATCAATTCTAGATTAGGTTCTTGCTGGAAGACAAGTCCTCAACAGTGACTCTGGCTGTTGCCAAATTTCTCACAGAGGTGGCCAGGATTAGAGCTCACTAACAGTTGATCATGATTGTCTTACTGTTCCAATTTTCTGCTCTCAGATTTTTTGCACATGTCCCAATGTATTCTCAGGTTCTTCCTTTGATGGATCTATGGATTGTAATAAATAAATGATGGACTGACTGACTGACTTGTTTGAATATTCTTAAAATATCCCATACTCCCCCCCTCTGTTATTTTAATAAAGATTTCATTTTATTTTTAGAATTTCTGCCTCAACAGAGTATTCTCTTCAGTTTTATTTTTATAGCAACAGGCTACCACAGGTTATCAATCTTTCTTGAATAACCACTGATGAGCTTTGCCCTTTATCCACTAAGGTGGTGGTTTTAAAGGGAAAGCAGGTTTGAATAAGTAGAAGGGAAAGAGCCCAGATGGTATAGCAGGGTTAAAGGGATGCTGCTATTCCAGACAGGAAAAAAGGAAAGCAGGCCTGGTCTGTCCCCTTGGCCCTCTCTCCACAGGGATCTACACACATCTAACACAAGGCTGAGAGATGGCCTTTTGGAGGAAAGGCAATGTTGGGGAAAGGGAACTGGAACTGAGAAGCTGTGAGGAAGCAGGCAAAGACAAGGCTTAACCCTCTTCCCTGCCCACTGCTTTCCTCCAAACTTCCCTGAATACATAAATGGTAGCCTTACCTCCCATGTACCCTGCAAGGCTCCAAAGGCACTTTCCCAGCCACAGTTTTTAAAAACACACATAGCTGTGTAAGGTGTATTTAAGCTATTAGGCAACTTTAGAAAGGAATAGGCAAATTTGTGGGAGGCTAGCCGGTGTAGTGCAGTGGTTTCAGTGCTGGATTATAACTCCATACACTCAAGTTCAAATCATGGAAACCCACTGGATGAGGTTGGACAGGTCACACTCTCTTGGCCTCAAAGGAAAGCAAACTTCCTTTGGATAAATCTTGGCAAGAAAATCACATGGCTGTTTCCCCCTCAGGGTCACCAGAAGTAGGAAATGGCTTGAACATACACGACAACAAGCCTCATGCTCTCTACTGCAGAGTCCACATTGAATGATAAACTGAATGCTCCACAGAGCATACCTTGGCTACTGTTCAGCACTGAAGACTTCAACACATTAGTTTCACCTAATGGTTCATTAGTGTTTGGAAAGACTGAGAATAATTACTTCCTAATCCATTTTTACTACCCCATTCAGATTTACACAAACATTCTCACGTAGCACTCCCAATCTCATCTTTTTACTTTAAATAAAAAGGCCCACACTTCTTAAGCCTTTGTGCCCTGGGACCTTCTGTCTCTTGCCCATTAATTGACCTTTTCTGTACCTTTCAGTAGAGAAGAGCTCTTTTTGCAAACGAAAAGCACAAGCTGAATTTTCAGTTCAGGTTTACTCTAGTCCCGGTCTTTATGACTTAAATTGCAGTTCAAAATCTAACATTTAAATACCAACGTCAGCCCAAGTCAAAAGTTAATGTAAGTTGTTTTAAAACAAAAGTCAAAATTTAACTGTAGGAAGTATACTATGAGTCAGGTTCTGAGTGACTCAGCTCTTTCACACCCAAAGGAGGTCAACACACATCCTCTCTTTAATCCCTTTAAATCTATTGAACATGGGGAACAGAGAAGTTTTCAATAATGTTTTCCATCTACTGAAGACCTCTTCAAACACAGAGTAACACCTAGAGTAGCGTCTAAATTAATGAAACGTAAAATTTAATTGATGCCAAGAATCTTCAATGGGATGATGAAGACTGTCAACCTCTTTTTCCTATCTTCTGCCCCCAAAGGAAAATTAATGTACTTATCTATCTCATGAGGCCTTTTCATACCCTCCAACTGTTTTAATTTGGCAGGGACAGTCATGATTAATCCTCTGTAATCCCATTTTTTCAGCTGTTTTTAAAATGTCCCAGTTTCCCCCTTTATCCTCAGCTTACTTTAATTGCTGCAAACTAAGTTTAAAGTGCAAAAGTAGTTTGCACTCAACTCAGCAAATGGGAGGGGAGCAGAATCTCGCCCTTCTCAGAAGGCTTGGGCAAAAGTAAACCACTGCAACCTCTCCTAGCTTGTGTGTTGTCCCTTATTAATCACTTTTGTTGTCTGGACCACACTCTGATGTTGCTTGCCCACATGTGTCCTGGTTTCCACCTGTTGAAATAGTGGAGGGGCAGTACACAACAAAATCCTTTCCATTGTAAAGACCCCTGAGGGGAAAAACAAACTCTCAAGGAATCTCAGACTGACATTGTCTCCACTTACTAGAGCAGTGGTTCTCAACCTGTGGGTCCCCAGATGTTTGTGGACTTCAGACCCCAGAAGCCCTGAGCATTGACCATAGTGGCTGGGGCTTCTGGGAGCTGAAGTCCACAAACATCTGGGGATCCACAGGTTGAGAACCACTGTACTAGAGGCTGCTGCTGCTGAGCTGAGGTACATCACAGGGTGTGCGGGTTGTCCAGTGTATTGCACTGTGTCCAGATGTATGACTGCCCCTTCTAGACAGAGGTTGCATGTATCTGATGTAATGAGCTTATCACCAGAGAGCAAGTTTGTTCCCTTGATGCCCATCCCAAAGAAGGCTGATGGAAGAGATCTTCAGGTTGTGATCCCAGTTCATTCCAATTCCAGAGTGGCACCTCCTCTGCAGCTGCAAATAAACTAGGGCCTCAGAGAAAGGAGACATTAGTCCAAGGGTGGCCTGTGGTCTTAGTGGTGGAGGAGGGCTCATCCAAATTAGTGACAGCTGCTTCTCCAATTCAGGCCATGATCTACCTAAGCATCAGTCCAAGGAAGGAGGAGGTGACTTCTCAAAAGGAACCTATCTCACTGAAGATTGACGTCTGCCCATCTCCTGTGCTGAGGTTAGACCTCTGGGAGGCAGGATGCTTGTGGCAGAAGGAAAATGGATTGTTAGAGACCTAGCTCACTGGAGTGAAGCCTGCCCAGGACAAAGGTTGCAGATACCACACATCACCTGTTAATGCTCAGGTAGGAGTCAGTAGTCATGGTGCAAATTAACCTTAATGACATGGTGAAATGTAGTCATTGTGGGGGCTGGGAAGCCAAGCTTAAGTTGCTAAGTAGGCATTTAAAAGAGACCTGTCTCTTGGAGGATGGACAGATATCCTCTTCTGCCGTAGGCTTGTGGTAGTGGGATATATGATTGTCAGAAAAATAGAAAGTTTGTAGTTCTTATTATAATTACACATTGTATTTTTGTACATATAATTACATATTGTAGTTTGTAATGAAGACTGCCTGGGGCCCAAACTGCAGACACCACACATTATGTGAACTGTTACTGCCATGGAGAAATTAGTGCTCAGGTAAAGCCAGTGATCATCATTCAGGTTGACAGCCATAACAGAGGGAAATGGAGTCATCTCGAGGTCCTGGAAACCAGGTTTCAGTTGCTAAATAGGTGGCTAAAAGCCAGTACTTCCAAAATAGCTTTCTCTTATGTGCAGCCTGGTTCACAAGCTGGCAAGTAGACCAATGTGTGGGTGAGACAGTGGGGCGGAGAGGAGGGGTTCAGACATGTTAAGACACTGAGGAACGTTTTAGTAGAAGATCTTCTGGAGAAGGCATGGGCTCCACTTCAATCAGAATGGAGCCTGGCTAGTATTGTATTGTTTATATTAAAATTCATAAATAGGTAAAAGATTTATAACCCAGAAGGGAGCCAGGAGGTTGGCATTTAACATTAAAAAAAGGTGGCAAATAAAAGTTTTATAGTGAACCCAAGAGGAAAACAGCTAGGAACTGAGAAGCATATGATTTGAATTAAATCATCCCTAAAGAATAAAGGCAAAGATGTTCCCAGTGGATATGGGTATAAGTAACAATAGCCCATGACCATATACAGCAAAACAGGCTAGCCACACAAAGAGCCCTAAGGGGAAAAGGCAGATGCCAGAGACATGCAGGGAGAGAGACCCAGTATAGGAGCTGCTGTGCTAATGCCAGAGGCCTAGGGGCCAAAGCAGGAGAGTATGAGTATTTGGTTTAATGGATATATGGATATGGATATAATGAAAATATGAATATAATGTTCATAACAGAAATCTGATAGAGAAGAGAGTAAAAGTGAGATGTGGTAATTTCTGTTTACAAACTATACAGGAATGACAGGAATATACCAGATGTGGAAATGCTCTGTATGGGAGAGAAGGTATATTGTTAAGCAATCTAGAAACTTTAACAGGTGCAGAATCCTCTGAAGAATAACTGACTGACAACATGAGGCCCCAAATATTATTTAGTCCTGGGAACGTGCTGTCATCCCCCTTAACACACTGCTCATGGTGATCTTCAGATGGTAAGAGAAATCAGGGTGGAATCCCAAAGAGACTGTGTTGTATTAATGGGTAAGTCTAACTACTGGGTAAATATGAGTTCCTGTCTTAACAAAGAGGTACCGGAAAACCCTGTGATAGGGTTGTCATAAGTTGGAAACAACCTGAAGGCACACAAAAGCAACATTTCTAGATGTTCTGAATGTGCCCTAAAGCAGCTGGTCACAGAACTGACCCATGTATTGCTGTCCAAGACCTAGTGTAGCTGAACCTGCTCCAAACAGTACAATTCTATAAAAACAAAGCAAGGGAACAGGCATCAAGGAAGTTGGGAGGGTCAAGTGAAAGGTTTAACTCTCTCCAAAAAACTGTGGGGAGGGGCAGGTAGTCAAAACCACAGTAACTGAAGATCAGCTGAAATATATACTACAGGTTAGGGGAGTTACTACAAGGCCCGAGATGTTAACCTGACTAGGGATTTAAATCCACAAGTGTTTCATCCTTGAATGAACTGATAAATAATTAACATAGTTTTCTCCCTACTGCCGGGGAATACAAACGTTCCCCAGCACTATTATCCCCATGTTCAAACATCTTGAGGAACAATTGCAGGAGAATTATTCTGTGAGGTTTTCTGCACAGAAAAAAGTTTTGCACAAAACTCACATAGTTTTTCTTGGCAGAATAATTCCTCCACAACATTTTGGGATATTTGAATAGGGACAGGAAATTAGGCAAGATACATGCTGATCCGTTATTCTTCCTGGTGGGGTTTCCTGACTTGCAGGAATCCATTTTTTCAACATGAGGATTAATACAGTGGGCCTTTAGTATCTGCTAGGGTTCGGTTCCAGGAGCCCGCACAGATTCCAAAATTCACGGATGCTCAAGTCCCACTATATACAATGGTGTAGTAAAATGGCATCCCTTAAATAAAATGGCAAAATCAAAGTTTGTTTTTTGGATTTTTTTTGGATTTTTTGGGGGAGGGATATTTTAAAGCTGTGATTGGTTGAATCTGTGGATACAGAATGTGCAGTTATGGAGGGCTGACTATGATAACAAATATTCTTTCCATCCTTAATCATGAAAAAGAAGCAGTGTGAAAGAAGCTTGTGAGGAGACTCCTTCAGAAACTGGAAGTCTTGCTCAAGTAAGGTGAACAAAAATGAACACAAACTTGCACAAAGGAAATATAAACGGACAATTAAGGATGCAAAGAAATAATTTTGAAAACATGTTAGTAATGGCATCAAGGGCGACAATAAAGAATTGTTTAAATATACCAGGGAGGGAATTGAATTATTGAACAGAAATGGAATTAAAGTCATTCTGTGGAAACTGCAAGGACAGATAGTCCATGCTTGCACTGAGGTTTTCAGGAAGAAAGAATTGGGAAGCTGATCTGAATAGCTGTGACAAGAGGGGAAATTCTAGACCTAATTGACAAACTGAAAACAAATAAACAAACAACCAGTATCAAACAGCATCTATTTCGTAAATTATCAAGAACTCATATGTGAAATATATAACTTAACTAAAATATATAATTTACCCATCAGATCAGCCTCTGTATTGCAAAGTGGCCAAAATAACCTCAGTTTCTAAAAAGGGATCTAGGTGGATTACAGGAAATTACATGAAGGCAAGTTTTACATCTCTTCCAGATAAAAAGTCATGCTGAAATCTATGCTGATAAAGTCAGCATAGATTCTGGCAAAGATAAGTCTTATCTCACTAACCTGTTAGTGTTCCTTGGAAACATCGTTAAATATATGTGTAGAAGTGATCTGGTAAAAATTATTTAAAGTTTTTATTTAAATTATTTTATTTAAATTGTTTAAAGAGGCTTTGAAGAGTTTCCTCGCCAAAGACTGTTGAGCCATGGGATAACAGGAGGAGTCCTCTTCCAATTTGGAAACTGGTTGAACAACAAGAAGCAGGAAAAATGGTCAGTTTGGAATATGAGCAGTGAGTACACCTCGGAATCTGTAATAAACAGGCCATTTCTGCACTGGACTGTTATAGTGCTATTATTTCGCTTTCAACGTTCTATGGAACTGAGGTTTGCAGTTTAAGAGAGGAGCCTCAAGGCCCCTCCCTAAACTGCAAACCCCAGGATTCCATAGGATGTTGAAAGCAGAATAATGGCACTATAACAGTCTAGTGCAGAAATGGTGTTATTAATGAACTAGAACTAGGGATCAGCTGTGCAGTGGCCAGATTTTCTCATGGCACCAAATGAAAGGATCCTCTAAAAGGATGTCTCTAAACTGTGAGACTGGGCATTAAAATGGCAAATAAGATGCAGTGTGTGCAAACTAATGCCTAAGTGGAACTTAAAAAAACAGGTCCAAATTTTACACATAGACCATTTCCACACTACACTGTTAACAGTGCTACTGTTTTACTTTCGACATTCTCTGGAATCCTGGGGTTTGCAGTTTAGGGAGGGGCCTTTAGAATTCTCAGCCAGAGAGCTCTTGGGCCTCAGAAAACTACAAACCCCAGAATTCCACAGGGGAATAATAGCACTATAACAGTGTAGTGGGGAAATGGCCTTAGACCGATGGAAGAAACTGACAGAAACTGGCAAATGGAGAGATCTTAGGGCTGTGCTGGATGTTTCAGTGAAAATATTGAACAAGAGTGTGGCTGCTGGGGGGACAGAGGGAGAAGACACATTCCATGCTACGCACTAACAGAAAAAGAATTGAATATGCTGGCTGTCGAGATTTGAAAACTGTCCAAAAAAGAGGGACAGTTTTTCAAGTTGGGTACTTTGGCCCATTAGCTACAGCTGGCCAACTGAGAGCAACTCCTTCCTATTCTGATTGCCTGACAACAGTGACTGGGGAAGAATAAAAAGGCAAGCCTCAGATTCTGTTATCTATTTTAAAGAAAAGGTAGCAGCAGATAGAGGTTTCACTGCAGCCTTGTCCGCATAGTGAGCTCAACCAAAACAACAGTGATGGCCCAGGTAAACCCAGCTGTGCTTCTTCACCATTGCATCCAGCCCCAACATCCTAACATGCTCTGCATTTCACTGGCAGGCAGAACTGGAATCCCAGCAGCTGCTGACAGCCTCTTTCCTATCACTATGTTCGGGGGTCTTTCTAAGTGGATGCTTTAGATGCAAGAGCTTTTGGGTAAGGGAGTAAGTTACATACTATGACTCAGCACAGCTGACTTTCTTGCTCTGGTGGAGGGAGAATGCAGGAAGCCTTAAAACCTCTCTTGGAACATGTACATGCACATAAATTGGTCTCAGTGCGGGAGCTAAGGACAGATTCCTGCTATGACACAGTGCTAGAGTCTTCAGAAATCTCAAGGCACTATGCAAATCTTTGAATCTAACCAGGCCACATCATTTTCCTCAGATAGTCCCAGAGAGAGAGAGAGATTGAGAGAGAGTGAGAGAGAGAGCGAGCAAAGAAAAGCAGATGTCTGGGGAAATCTGACAAGAGAGTCTAAATGGGTTCAGGTGACATTAATGTAGCTTTTACTAAATCGGTCCATGATGGTTTAATGGCAAGTTTTCAGACTGGACAGCACTCTTCTACCAACAGGAAAATGATGTGCAGCTTCCAGGTGGTTTTATTACCACATAGAAATCAGCAACTGGAGGCGAAGGAGAGAGTTTATAGAAAACAAAAGCAGAGCACTAGACGAACGCTTGCTCACACTCACATGCATGAACAAGAACAAAACAGCAGTGAAACGGGACCAGGAACAGAGGCCACTTCTGCACTACACTGTTACAATGCTATCTTCCACTTTCAACATCCTGTGGAATTCTGAGGTTTGCAGTTTACTGAGGCCAAAGAGTTCTCTGGCTGAGAATTCTAAATGCCTCTCCCTAAACTGCAAAGCCCAGGATTCCATGGGATGTTGAAAGTGGAAAAATTGCTCCATACCAGGGTAGTGCAGAAATGGCTGGAGTGGTATTGGTAGCCTTAAGACTACTTAGCAGATAATTTGTGGGCCATCAAGTGCATCAAGTTGGGGGTTTAGCCCACATATTCCTTCCATATATAGCCTATAAAGATGGCACTTTGTTTCTACCAATATCAGCAATTATGGCCTAAATCCTACTTTTGTCTGACTAGAGTAGTGTGACATAGTGTGATATAGTGGTTTGAGCATTAGACTATGGCCCTGGAGATCAGGGTTTGATTCCTCCATGGAAACCCACTGGGTGACCTTGGGCATGTCACACACTCTCAGCCCCAGAAAACCCTGTGATAGGTTCTCCTTAAAGCCAGCATAAGTCAGATAATGACTTGAAGGCACACAACAACAAGAGTAGATCCACTGATTCCATTAGATTTGCCTAATGTTTTGACTCACCATTCAACAATTGATTGAATAGGTCTACTTCAGCAGTTAATAACCAAGAGGGTGCCAGCCAATGTACGTTAAGCCTCATTACATTATGAGGTGAAGAAGCAAGTTAACTTAGATTTCTGTGCACAGAATAGCATACAGGTGGACACATGATAAGGTCAGCAGACAGGTTCACTTACAGAGTGTCTCCCTCTATTTGTTTTCCCCACTGTGTACCTTAGATCATAGGGTAGGAATCATGCAGCTCTCCATGTTTCATCAGATACCAACTCTTACCATTTTTTGCTATTAGCTATGCTGGCTAGGGTTTATAAGAGATACAGTCCAATAACATCTGGAGAACCACATGCTTCCCACCCCTGCCTTAAATAGTATTCTGTCAAATGCAAGGATCTGTTGGGGTTTCTTTTTGTCCCATAAGATGCCATGTACACCAAGGACCCATCCCCAAACCAGTTCCCTACATGATGTTGGTCTACAACTCCTAGACCTCTTAGCCATGGTTGCTGGGTCTGTTGGGAGTTGTAGTCCAACTCATCTGAGAAGCACAATATCAGGGGAAGCTGGTATAGTTGACACAACAGCAGGTCTCAGGTGAGACTTTCATTAGTTCTGAGAAATACAAAAAGGATGTTGTGGAAAGGTTCAAAAAGAGAGCCTCAAAGAGGTAGTCCCCATCTTTACCATGGCTTTAATATTATCCACCAAGTGAGTGCTGCAGCAAGGACATAGGAAACAGGTAGTACACTCATAGAGATCAAAATACACCCTCTTCTTCCCCCTTTCATTTGTATAGAGGGATTGGTTGTTTCCTAGAGTTCCTCCATCACATCTGGAAGCTTTGTGGTTTTAAGAACTGATACTGAGCATGGCTACCTGGTGTCTATGCCCACAATTCTCACTGTCTATTCTATGTGGCATTACCATTACTGGGGTCTCCTGGGTCTGTATGAGACCCAGATTTTTCTGTGAGGAAGAAATGGTCAGCCATTTGTCAAAGTGGCCAGGCTGTCTAGTAATTGCAGAATAAATCATCCAGTGATGCTGCCCGATGCTTGGCCAGGAGGAGAATGGGAAGGCTCAGTAGAAAAAGCAAACGAAGGACAATGAATGGGGGCAGTGGAAGGTGAAAGCAAGAAGAAACCAGATGGGGGTAGGAAAGAGAAGGCTGTGCTAAATTCATTATGAGAGTAGTAGGCATTCACTAAGCATTTGTTATGGATGCTGCTCTACATGTGTTCCACACTCATTCTGAGTGCATTCCAAATGCATACTATCCACATTCCAGGTGTATTGCCCATGCATTCTGAGTGCTTTCTTAAGGGGTTATATACCCATTGGGCGTTCTGAGTGCATTCAACACACATCCTGAGGACATTCTGCACGATTACATTCTGAGTTTATGAGTTTATTTTACACTTTTATACAGTCAATCTGAGTCCCTTTGGAGAGCTTTATATACTCGTTATGAATACATATGGCCAGAATACAAAGGTGTGGTTCTGCCTTATGCACACATTACAGACAGTGTGATGTATTCTAATTACACAGAGAATAAAGTCAAAACGATTGCATAATACTTTTCTTATAGGCTCATAATGCTTGTGTGACATAATTCCATTATTTATAAGTACAATAAGTGCATGATCACAGATACTGATTTAATTTTCTGTAGCTAATGACGCAGATGTGTTTGCTACACCAAAATGGCTACATTTGTACATAACTGGAAGCAAGAAGTCTGATAAGGACCACCTTACTATAAATACACTGTGTGCTGGTGTTACCCTTTGCTCCTGCTTGGTAGCTCCTATTTATGCAAGTGGCTAAACTGACCAGAAAACAAAACCATATTGTGATGTCCAAAGCCAAGATCCTGGCTTACTGTTCTAAAAAAAACTAGGATATGTAAGCCAAGATCAAACTAAGGTTTATGACTTTGGCTTATAAAATGCACAATAAACCACCATCCCAGTTTCTGGTGTCACATTAAACTCTCATTTTTCTGGTTATTTTAGCCACCTGTGCTAACACAAAGGACTATCCAGCAATGAATGTATTGACCCAAAGAAGTTGTGCCAGCTTACCACTGTGTGTAGATATGGTTCTTCTGTGAAGCAAGTAGCATAGTAAGTATTGTGCTCTAGATGGCCATGACCCCTTGATCTTCCTTGCTTCTGGCAGCAAATGCTGAGTAACAACTGCATTCCTATTTGGCCCACTTATTATTGGGCATTGTTTCATTTTACAGGATTGCTGCTAACCAAGCATGGATTATATCAATGCCATGAAAACAAAGAGCCCTGGAAGCCCCATGGTAAGAGAAGGGTATACAGAGCTTGAAAAAGTCCCCTTACCTTTTTTGCATTACAGCTCCCAGAATACTTTAGCTAGTGTGGCCTGAGACCATGGACAGGGGATTCTGCGAGCTGTAATCCAAAAGAGGGAACTTTTAAAGGCATGTCTTTAAAAGTGTTTTTATTGTGAAAGTACATTTATACAAGTCAGCTCTCAAATTCTGCTAGAAATTCAGCTCCCTACGGAATATGAGTGGGGGAGAGCCAGACCAAGTTCTCCCAAGTGTGACAAAGGCAAAACAAAGGCATACAACTTGCCCACTGGCATTTATCTTTGTCATAGGTCCAAAGAGGAAGCAGATCAAAGCAGAAGGAAGGCAGGCAGCCACCTAGGCCTGCAGCATGCCAATGGAAGCAGCACAGGGATCTGAAAGCCCCAGAAAATATGAGCTGAGAGTAAGCAAACGCACGTAAATGCATGTGCCTCACAGCTCACAGACTGCACTGATTTAGGCCTGGGACTGGGATGGAAGGAGATGAAATGGAGACAATCTTGCCATAGCATTTGGTAATGCAGAGTTTTTGAAGATTTTAAATATGTTGGTATGAAACTTTGTCTAATGGTAAGTTTTTCCATTTCAAAACAATAATATAAAACTTTAATATAAAATTACATGTGAAAGGACAGGATAGTGGGGAAGACATACCAAAGCTTGGAAGACTAACTTCTAGATACAGGCATACTTCATTTAACAAATCCTCTGGTAAAGAACCTTCTTTTTACAAAGTCTTTTTATACCCATTCACACTTTCCCCCTTGTTCTCTGTCTAGCTTGAAGTTTATAAGCAGCATCAGCACTGAGACAATGGTGAAGAGGGGCTGGAGAAACATAGCATGTCTACACTAAACAATGCAATAAAGATGAATTGGGAAAGAATGGGATCCTGCTGTAGCCAACCCTACTGTAGTTATGTTTGCCTGCCCACAAGAGGCAAGGTAAACAGCAGCTGGACTGGATGGAGCTTGTCGTCTCTCCCAACTCTATGATTTTAACTACACACAAGAACAGCACAAACCAGCATTTGATCCCATGACTTATGATCTATAAGTCTGGCTACCAAAATCAAAATCACAAGAAAAATATAGGAGCCTGTCCCTATTGTCTCCAATTTTTTTCTGCCTCTAGTACCAAATATTCTGTTAAAGAAGGAATGCCCAGGAACACATCTACCTTGTTAACTGAAGTATATCTGTTCAGTGGGTCCTATTTTACCATGACGTCTGCATGCACAATCTCCATCTCATGTTGGAGTCATGTTCCTGTGTCATGTTCCTGTATATAAAATGGGTCTGTGCATGCATCACCACCATTAGGTATTATGGGATGCAAGCATTCACAATTTTATGCTAGGGTTCCTGGAACAGAATCTGTGTTCACAGGGAAGGCCTACTGTATTTACTTATTTTCCCTGACTGTGATTACAGCAGACATATGGGGTATGACTCAATATGTAATTTGAGAATGTGAGATTCTCTATGAAGTTTCTAATTTGCACATCTGTAGATACCAATTTGAAGACAGAGAGGGAGAGAAAGACAAATGGGACAAGTATGAGCAGATGATGCCTTTTGGAATCAGAGAAGCCAGAGAGAGGAGCAGGACTGTGAGTAGTAACCAAATACAGCATTTTCTGCCTCTCCGCCATAGCTAGCAGTAGAATTTGTAATACAGCCATTCCCCAAACACAACTATATGTAAAATAGCTAAGTTTTTGTAAGATCTAAAACATGGCTTCCCTTGGCTCACAAAGTTCAGCTTGCAAAGTGTGGTATGATGTGATATTTTTAGTGTGTGTTGTCTCCAAATGCACACTGCTTTGGATGGTTCAGAACTTTTTATTTCACAATGTGAGGACTGGGCACATTCCAGAACGATCTCTAGGGCACACTTTTTTTCTTTTCTTTTCTTTTTTCTTTTCAAGTAAACTCTCATGCCTTCTCTGCTGGTTGGGCACTCAGAGGCATACGGGTGGCCCCTGCCTATAAAGGTAAAATGTGGATCCTCGTATTCCTCGGCTCTTTTGGCTTCATCACTTTTAAATGTCTTAGGCTGACATTCTTCTCTTTCACACACACACCCCGTCCTCCCTCCGCCCCCATTCTGTTCCTGATGCAGCCAGTGACTTTGAAAGTGTCCTCTGAGCCTCACGTCCCATTGGCGGTGGGAGCTTGGGTTACAGCTGCCCGAGTGGATATTCAGTTTCCAGGGCTCGAGAGATGGGGAACATTTCACAAGGCAAGAGGTACCAATTTTTTTTTTTTTTTAAAGAAAGCTTTCACACAGGAAAGGATACATTTTCGTTTTAAAAGCCCAGGTTGGGCTAGAGATTTGAAACTCTCTTTCATCTGTGTGCACTGGTCCTGATCTAGATCAGGGGTGAGTAGGCTTACCATAGAGTAAAACAGAAAAGGATCTGAAATGGCAGAATAACTATTCAACATGATGGTTAGTTTTACCTTGAGCAGATATCTCATTGGGATGACAGGACTGGATAGCATAACATAGAAGAGGACCTCAAACTGTCATTTTTTGTCACAGATTTTCAGATATTGATTAGTAATTATGTACCCATCAAGTTAGGGACACATGACAGGAAGAAGACAGGGCCCAATTATTTTGGAGTGGGGGGAGGTCCAGTACAAACTTGTAAATAGGGGATTGTTTCTGCACACATCCCTGATAACCTGGTCCCATACAAATAATCTCTGAGTTCAGAGGAAAAAAAGTCCCAACTTTAATTATGAAACGCTCTGTGTGTATGTGTGTGTGTAAGTGTTTATGAAATTACACCATGGTGAACACTGGGTGTTTTTCTATCATACCCTCAAATCCCCCCCCAATTTTTTTTTCATGTTTTTTGGTTAAGACAAGAGCCAAATTATCCTTCATCTAAAGTTGTAATGGCATTGAGACTAAGTCTAGTGGACAAATGGAGCTATAAACATGTTATGAATAGACCAATTTATTCAGGCAAAAGCTTCATCTTTCTGCCTTTTTTTCATTGCAAAACCACAAATTGTCTCCCTAAAGTCCATCTTGCTTGTATGTTTTCAGGACAAAAGAACTAGTTGGCTTATCCTTTTTTACAAGAAGTTCAAGTCAAGGGGGAAAGGCATGAAGCAGGAAGAAACTGCTGTTGGTCTCAAAGGCAAGTTGTTCCATTTGCTCTGCCCCCTCGCTGTCAAGGTGATTTCTAAGGAATAAGGAGAGTCATTCCAGAATTCTTTCAACATTTTTGCTGATTGGTATTTGCTTTGGGGGATGAATAAAGCTGTATTTGGCCTTTCTCTTTTAGTTTTAAATACTTGTTATGATAGTTTATGTTCAGAGTGTATAAATTCTATTTTATGAGAGCCAGTGTCATATAGTAGTTTGAGTGTTGGACTAAGACTCTGGGAGACCAGGGTTCAGATTCTCACTTGGCCATGGCAACTCACTGGGTGACTTTGGGTAAGTCACACACTCTCAGCTTCAGATGAAGGCAAAGGCAAAACTTCTCTGAATAAATCTTGCTGAGAACTGACTTGAAGGCACACAGCACCAACAACTTCTATTTTATTTGTTTCAAAATTGTATTTTATACAGTTTTGTGAGCTGCCTGGGAGTGCTTTTTGACCAAAAGAGAGCATAAAAACAAACTATAGCTGAATGTATGCCATGATGCACAGGTCACTCTGACGCATTTATTTTTTCTCCTGAGCTTTCATAAAAAGGGCTCCAATAAAACAAAATGTTTTCCCAAAGGAGTTTCTGAGAAAACATAGAATGCTTTCTGAAGCAAACAGGGAGGGGAAAACCATTAAAACAAAATCTTGAACATATTTGAAAATCAATTCCCATTAAACCTTTTCCTCATTTTTTTAGCTTGCACAGTCTACTCACACAGGCAATAATAGAGCTTGGGGGAAAAAATGTTTGGACTACAATTCCCAGAATACCCCAGCTGGCATGGCCATGAGCATGGTCATTCCCTGAGTTACTCTCTGTTGAAATCAGGGGTGACAGATAACTCTCGTTTACAATATGTGAATTAGCAGTCCAGCATCAAAAGTCCCATTAGATCCTACTTCTAATTTTGTAAAACAATAAACATTAAAAAGTGCAATACTATCAGGATAGTATTATAGAAATTATGTGTTGCTCCAATTTATGGCAACCCTAAGACATCCCTATGGAGCAAGCTTATTTTCTGTTGCTCCAGAGACTAGGATGCGGAGCAATGGCTTCAAACTTCAAGAAAAGGGATGTGATGAAGGGGTGGCGTGGTCTACAGTGCTGTCCTAGCAACAAAGAGAATTTAAATAGATTGGTTGCTGACTATAGAACCCCAGTTAGCCAAAGGGAGGGGCTAGGTGGGAGAGTCAGCATAATAGTTAAATAACTGAAACAGAGTTTTGAAAGAGAGTTCTATCTGGGAGCGGAGGAGAGAGGCTGACAGTGAGAGAGCTGGGGAAGTGTTTGCTGTTAAAAGCTAAAAGCGTTTTGGCTGTTTGATAACCATTAATTGCCAGCTACCTTTTTCCTTGTTAGTTTGTTCAATAAAGATTTTATTATATTTTTTTTAAGAGCAGTCTCCACAAAGTGTCTCTTTGATCTGCATCAGTTACACATGCTACCACCAATGACACATTCACTGGGACAAGCCTGAAAACGCTTTGCCCTGTATCTACAAGGGTGTGGATTTACGGAAAGCAGAAGAGAGATACAAGTGTGGAGAGGGGAGCCAGGGAGTGGTAAAAATATAGAAGCGTGCTGCTTCTCCAGTTACGGAGAATTTAAAGCAGACCTGATCTGTTGTAGCCCTGGCTTGGCTCAGATCTCCACGATTTGACAAGAGACTCCACCTAAACATTAGGAAGAACTTCCTGATGGTAAGAACGGTTTGACAGTGGAATATGCTGTCTCAGAGTGTGGTGGAGTCTTCTTCTTTGGAGATTTTTAAACGGAGGCTGGACAACCATCTGTCAGAAATGCTTTGATTGTAAATTCCTGCATGGGGGTTGGGCTGGATGGCCCTTGTGGTCTCTTCCAGCTCTATGATTTTATCACAGGGTTTTCTTGGAGGATGCACTTCTCCATAGCTGTTTTTGTGACTCTGGACTCTTCTGGGGTCCTTGAACTACCCTTTTTCTTTTCCCTCCCCAAAAGAAATTTCTCTGCCTCTCCTGGAAGCAATTCAAGAGGGGCAACCTTACATAGGCTGTTAGGGGCCTCTGCCTTTTTTAACATCAACAAGTGCCCATTTTCCAAAACCTAAAACTAAACTTCTAGCTACCTTCAGATTTATCTCTGTATCGCTTTGACAGTTTATGCAGCACCTGGGGGGTCCAAAAGGAAGAAAACTGTTCCCCCAACCTCCCAGAATTGCCCCTTAAGACCTACATACATCCTGATCCCACCCTTGCTTCTCCTCAAGATCTGGAGGTAAGACTCAGCCTTGCATCCCAGCTGTTCAGGATGTTAGACTGATGTTGGGATGGACCCCAGGAAGGAAGCCATGTCTGTTTCTACCCTGGAATCCCCCTTCTACTCAGGCCTGCCTGAGCTCATCTCTGCCTGCAGCTTTAGAAGACAGGCAAAAAGTTTTTCTTCTGCATATTCTTTGAAGCTACAACCTGGATTCTTTCTACAGTTTCTCTTCTGAAAGACTTTTGTTTGGCAAGAAGACTGAGGTGGGAGGTTGCATTAATGTATTTGTAGCAAAATCATCTTGACAAGGTTTTCTTCTGTGGGAGGAACAGCAGTGGGGGGCATTGGATAAATCCAGGCACAAGACATTTATATTCTCAAATATTTCAATATCTGATGAACAGAAATGGTCAGAATAAAGAGGAACAAAAGCTTCACCAACCAAACCGGACAAATCTTAATGGAGTCTGGGGAAGTTCAATTGTACAGAATGTAAGAGGTCTCTATGTTCAGTCCTTAGCATCTCCAGGTAGAGCTGGAAAGACTCTCACCTAAAACCCTAGAGAGCCTCTGCCAGTCAGTATAGACACAGCTGAGCTAAAAGAACCAGTATAAAGCAGGTTCCCACATTCCCATGAGACAGAGTCCAACATCAGGGGGAAATATAGTCCATCACAGAACGTCACACACATCAGTTCTGATATAAAACAGAGTCCTTTTGTTTTGATACTGCAGCTCCTAAATTTCCCGCTGCCTGGAGGATTCTGAGAGTTATAGTCCAAAAAATATTTTTTCCCTAATCTCTCAAGACCATAAGGGCCATCAGCTCCAATCTCATTCTGCCATGCAGGAATATAGCACCAAAGCATTCCTGACAGATGGCCATCCAGCCTCCTTTTAAAAACCTCCAAAGGAAGACCCCACTGCACTTGGAGGCAGTGTACACACATTAAAACCAATGGCCCTAGCAGATAGAAGGCATGCTCTTTAACATTTCACAGGTGAAAGCAGTACATGTGTGTGCAAGTAACATGAAAATGTGGTCAAGATAGCAAAAGTTACTGAGGAAGAAAAAGTGCTTCAGCAATTTGCGATGCCTGAGCCGAATGGGAAAGGCAAGGCTCTGCCCCGTTCCCCTCCTTCCCCCTTGTTTATTCAGTGCAAACTACTTTTGTACAATGAACTCAGTTTGCAGCAAGTGAGGCAAGCTGAGGGCAGAGGGAGAAAGTGGGAAAAGAGAGAAGCTGGGACACTTTTAAAAGCAGCTGAAAAAGTGGGACAACAAGGGATTAATGAGGACCATCCCTGCTAAAGCAGGACATCTGGGAAGTAATAGGTCCAGTTGGAGAGGAAGACAGTTTGATGTTAGTTGATCTGAGGCCTGCTCTCCAAGCTTAGAACAACCAGATGCCACCACACTGCTCACTGCTTTGTGCTGCTGCCACAGATAACACGGTTTGTGGGTGCATCTGAGCTTGTGTCTGATAAAAGAGGACCCAGATTTGAAGTGTCCTCTAAACTGTGGGGCTGCCGGAACAGTCAGACTCTTTAAAGAGACTGTGATTTATTATATTTGTAGGTAAGCTTATTTATTTAAAACATCTGGACACACATGGTCCAGCGCCATTCTTTAAAAACGATGAGCTGCTCTTCATACCAACCTTGACCAGCCTGCCAGGCCCTGTGCACATGCTCAGAAACTCTCTAACGTCCCAAGAAAGCTAAGGTGCAGGAGAAGGCTGGGGAATTCCAACTTAAATATTAGACAGTGGGCAAAGGGAATCCGAGGCTGCGTTTGGAGAGATGCGCGTTTTGAAAGAAAATGTTCTCGAGCGGGTCTGTTTGTCCTGATCCAGGCCCCCTGCCCTTGCCTCTTTCGAGAAGGTCAGAACCATCCCGAGACCTAGCGCATCTCTTCCTGCATCCCGCCGCCCCCCGCCGCCGGCCATAGCCAGGGCTTTGCCGGCAGGTGAGGAGAGGAGGAGCCCCAGGCGCAGCTGCCTCGCGCGACCACCCCACCCGCGGCCGCCCTGGCCGGCGACCTTGCGGGGCGGCTCGCGTTACCCATTCTCTCGTGTCATTAATAATGCAGGCCGGGCCGTGTCGTGCTCAATGGCTCGCTGCTAATTTGCTGTTCTCTCCTTTTGTGCGCTGGCCCGAACGAGACTTTAATGGATGTAATGATGAGAGGGGGGAAACCTGAGAGCCGGGTCCCAACCGGGCCCGGCCGTCAGCTGCGCGGCTCAGGCGGAGGCCCCCCCCCTCGCCCGCGCCTCCCGCTCGCTGCCCCATCGGGCCAGCCTTGGGTTTCCACACCATCAGGGAAATTTGACGACGCCGTGCCGCCGCCGCCGCCGCACACCGCACACCGCACACCCCCGCCCGTCCTTTGGCTCTCACACCGTCCGCGATCGCCTCTTCCGAGGGCGCCTCCGCTCCCCTTTTCCAGCCCCCCGGGTTCGCGGGAAAAGGTCCAGGGGGCGATCCATATTTGGAGCCTTCTCCAGGTGTCCCTCTGGGGACAGCCCGCTGCGGAGACAAGCGGCAAAGCCACCGAGAAAGCCAACCAGGCTCAAACTGAACTCGCCTTTCTCACCACTAGGGTAGTCCCCACCACCGTCACCTTTCCCGCATAACTTCTTAGGATTTCGCCCGGAAGTCCGTAAGCGGAGCGTGTGAACGGAGGGCCCGGAAGTCGCTGCTGGTTCCAGGGCCGGCCTGGCGCCCGAGTCAGCGGGTTGGCCGCCGATCGCGCAACAGCCTCTCCTGCGCGGAGGCAGCGCGGAGAGCGAGGCCCGCGCCGTCCCGCTGGCCCAAGCCAAAGCGCGCAGCACGGAGACGAGGCCGCCGAGATGAGAAAGGGCCACCATCGCCTCTGCCTCCCCCGCCCGCTGCCCATGAGCCAGCCACAGTCGCAACAAAGTAGATGGGAAAGGACAGTTAATTCTCTAACGCCTGGTGTCTGTTGCCTGGAGCACTCTGAACACTTTAGAACGCTGCATTAATACTTGGTATTCTGAACATGCCTCTGAGCATGTGCAGTGAGCTCCTCTCGCAAAATCAGGAATCTAGTGGCAGCTGCTGGCTCCGATGCCAGTGGGGTGGTGAATCTGCTCTGGATTTTAGTCCAGCCTGTGAGGACCTGCCCAAGATAATGAACCCATCTGGGGCACGTGGTCGAGGACCTTGGACAGATCAGTTCAGAGCAAATTCCCCACTTCAGTGGCATGGAAGCAACCAGGCACCACTGCAGGAACTGCCATCCACCCCCTCCCACACACATCTGGACTTCAGGGTCAGAGGTTGTGGGTTCCATGCAGATTTATACCCAGCCACTTCTCTGTGAACTCAGTGAAACTTACCTCTGTGAGGGGAATCACACTAAGAATGCTTAAATGAAAGGATAGCACAGATTGTACTAGCTAGCATAGTCAGGGGAGCAATTGTCTGAAAACATATAAAAGGTCCCACAGGTGCCCAACCCGATCTACAGAATCCTGATCTACACAGACTACCAATAAATAAATAAATAAATACATAGATAGATAGATAGATAGATAATAATTGACTT
This sequence comes from Iguana delicatissima, assembly GCA_948472985.1. Lineage (NCBI taxonomy): Eukaryota > Metazoa > Chordata > Lepidosauria > Squamata > Iguanidae > Iguana > Iguana delicatissima. Next base: position 223,361 of record CAOKZL010001451.1, on the reverse strand, counting down.
CTCCTGAAGAACTCTGCGAGCTGTAATTTGCAATTACAGGCTCTCCACTTTTACAGATTTGGTTAGTTGCATGTTTCTCCAACCCTTCCCCTCCATCTCAACCCCAGGCACTTCTAATCCAGGGGAACCTTCCCTCTCAGCAGCTCCAATCAGGCCATGCAGCCCTTTAAAAGCTTGCCTCCAGTCCTTCTCTTCCTCCACCAGCTTGGCCAGCTAAGGATGGCTCCTAGCCTTATTCTTCAGCACCATAAACCTTCTCCTGATGCTCCCATCCACCCAAGGAAGGAGATGGGCAAGAGGAAAGAAGTACATACCACCCCACCTCCTTTCTCTCTTCTTTCCCTGATCTGGTTTGGACCCTGGGTACCTGCTCTCCCCACCATGACTCTGCCCCCTTCCCACAGACACAGACACAGACACAGACACACACAGACATTTTGATATTTGTGATTTTTCCACTTGCAGGAGTCTTGCATCACTAACCCTAGTGAATGTGAGAGGCTGACTATAATCGTCAAGCACAGGGCTGAACCATACACGTCGTAGCAGTTTTCACTCCACTGTACAGGCCCCTGATCTGTTTCTTGAACTTGGCTTCTGCCTCAAAGGAGTTCCTCCCATCATGCAATCAAGGGCTACAGCACAGCCCTCTTGAGATGCCATTTCATGGACAGTGGGGTGGCATGGGGAAATCTTTTTTGGACCACAACTCCCATGCACAGTGGCCATGCTTTCTGGAGTATTGTGGAAGTTGCAGGGCAAAAGAAGAACTTTCCTAGGCTTTGCTTTGTTTTCCAATAAGAGAGACGCTTGCCAGGTACTGTGGGTTAGGGAACAAACTCTTCTCAGTCTAATTCTTGGGGGGATGACAGCAAGGCCACTAAACTAATGCTGAGAAGATTTCTCTCATCCTAAGCTGAAGAAATTGGCTCCAGCTAATATGCAGCGATAGGTATGCCTTGCCTGTAATAGCTGCTGGCATCTACTTGATTTATAGCTGATGCTGGAGCTCATTTCTTAGGAGCCCTTTGCAAGTGCTTGTAAATACTCTCCATCTTGTTCAGGAGCTGCATCTTGCAATGCTGCTTGCCATTATGACATCGGATCACTTCAAACACTATTATATTTTGAGACTAAGACACTGAGTGACACTAAAACAGGCAAATGTTTGAAATCAAAATATGGAAGCACCGTTCCTGGAAAGGAATTGGTGGAAAGGAAGGTTTCGGTCAGAAATTGTGTGCTCACACCACTCAATTTCCTAAAAAGATCTACAAAAGCTTATGCTGTAATGCATTTTGTTAGTTTTTGGGGTGCCCCAAGACTCTTGCTGGGTTTTGCTGCAATACACCAGGGGAAGGGCATCATACAGTCCTCCAGGTGTTGCTAGTCTGCAACTCCCATCAACCCTTGCCAACATAGCCAGTGATGAGGGATGCTGGAGTTGCAGTCCAACAACATCTGGAAGCCCACATAATTCTCACGTCTGCAATAGACTAACATGGCTGCAGCCCTTTGGATTTGCCAAGCTCCAAAGCCTTTGATCATTTGGCATAGGTGAAAGTTTTCACCTCTTTTTTTTTTTTTTACAAAGTCAAATGGCATTCTCCGAATAATTTTCTGCAACTGGGCAAGGTGGGTGCTGTCTTCTGAAGAATTGGGATCCCATCCACATAGGTCTTTATTTTATGGAGTTTTATGGAACTAGGGATGCCTAAAATAAGCACAATGGGTTAAATAGTTGAAGGCAACTGAATATTTGGTAGCACTTAAAACCCAAATGGCGTCTGTATGTATGCATTATACATGACTGCAAATCAAATGGAGCTCTCCAGCTCCCACTAACCCCAACAATCAGCCAGCATTGCCAATGGTAAAGGACTTTAGGACCTGCAAATCAACAGTAGTCGGAAAACCACACTGCCCACGCTGATGCATGAAGGACTGGACCAAAAGACCAGCATCCTGATTCTTGCTGTTTCTTGGGAAGCTCAGAAGCAAGACATAAGGATAAGAGCACCCTCTCCCACTGTTGCTCTCCAGAGTGTACCAACTGTGAGATGTAGCCACTGACAGCTTTATTCTCTGCAACCATGTCTAATCTCCTTTTCAAGCTACTGTAGCTGGTTGGCCCTCACAGGATCTCAAGCAAATTTATGGGGTGATGCCCTTCCCCAGATGGCACAAAAAGGTATGGATGCAATATATCCTGCTCCTCTTCCTGTACTCCAGCAGCTGATGGTGCAAAATGAATCTTGTTTGTTTCTGTCCAAAGTTGAAAACATCCTCAAGTGTGTACAAGGTTTTAGCGCCCTCTAGTGTCTAGAAAGAGGGAAGCCTTCTTCCCTACATGCGTTAAAACCAATGGCTCTGGCAGATAGAAGGTATACCCCCAAGATTTTACAGATGAAAAGCGGAAGGTGTGAGGCCAAGCAACCTCAGAGTGTGGTCAAGACAGCAGAGGTTATTAATGAGGAAGAACAGACAAGCTAGGAGAGGTTGCATCAGTTTTGCCTGAGCCTCCTGGGAAGGACAACATTCTGCCTCCTCCTCTCCTCTCCCTGCCTTGAGTTAACTGAGGCTATTGCCACACTACACTGTTATAGCGCTATTATGCCACCTTCAACATCCTATGGAATCCTGGGACTTGCAGTTTAGGGATGGGGACTTAGAATATTCAGACAGAGAGCTCTTTGATCTCAGTAAACTACAAACCCCAGAATTCCACAGGATGTTGAAAATTGAATAATAGCACTATAACACTGTAGGGCAGAAATAGCCTGAGTGCAAACTAATTTTACACTTTGAACTCAGTTTACAGCAGCTGAAGGAAGCTGGGGACAAAAGAGGAAGGTGGGGGGAGAAGAGAGAATCTTAGGAACTTTTAAAACACCTGAAAAAGTGGGACAACTAAAAGCGTGTTTGTATCCTTGGGTACCTTTGCTCCATAATAGGCTGAAGACTGGACAGGCCCTTCCATTAGTCAGGATAAAGCAACTACTTCAGGGGTCAGATGCTTGAGAGGCAACAGTAACAGTTACCTAGCAATTCCTCTTGGGCACCCCGGCCCACCAGCCATTTTTTAAAATCTTGTAAGACAGAGCTGAGTGTGCCCTACAGGCTATCCTGCTCCCACTAACTAGCCCATTGCCTCTCTGTGTTGTGGGGTTTTTCTCCCTGTTACCAGAAGTAAAGTTCAAGGGGGCTGGACTGGATGGCCCTTGTGGTCTCTTCGAACTCTACGATTCTATGAACTACAAGCGCGGTTGTTTTCTATATGTGGGATGGCGCAGGGAGCCACTTTAATCCTTCTCTCAGGCAGCAATTTGTTCTAAGGCACCTTTGTGCATCTAGAGTGACATCAGTTTTCCACACACATGGTTGGATGCAGTAGCTAGTATCTGCTCAAGGCCCAGACAAGAAAAGACAGGTATATTTTCTTTAACATACCACTTACATTGAACAATAGAGACTGCAAAACTTAACTGGATATTGCATTTCCTAGTTACAGGAATGACAATGATTGGAATCAGAGATCAGAAAAGTTAACTTTTAGACTACAATTCTCAGAATCCCTCAGCCAGCCCAGAAAGCAGCTTTTCCAAGCTGTTATCTGAACATATGGAGAATTCATTGCCTTCAGTGATGGATCACAGTCCATGTGCCCAGATCTAGGATTACAAGGCAAGACATCTGCATATAGCTTGCTGAGTTTTCAGGTCCACCCCATTATGCTGTACCTATTTAAGGTGAGGATGATCAGCTGCCTCATGCTGAGCGAGAGCACAGGTCCACCCATCTTGCAAAAGTAATGCCTGTTCTGAATGCTGCCAGCAATCCATGTGCTTCAGCAGGGCTCCCCCCAACAGGCTAGTCATACAAGAGCTCCTAACTGGGGTGCCAGGGATATAGCTTGGGGCCTTCCGCTTGGCATGTTTTGGATGTCCTCTCCTCTTCCCTGACAAGGAATGCTTTATTTCACACAGCCCACTACAAGTGGTTTTCTCAGCTTCCTTTCCACTGTAGGCATCAATGACAGAACAAAATGCAGTTTGAAATGTACTTGTATCCAATCCAGTTTTTTTAATCAATTGCTGGAAATTGCAAAAAGGCTGACATATGTTCATCTTCAAACCATCCTCTGGTTTTTGTGTATGTCACCTGTTACAAACATAAAATGCATTTTACCTGAAGCGCAGTTTTAGTTCTTTATTCACTATTTTTTCCTATGGAGTTACAAACACGTGGCAATGCCTCCCCATATTTTAATCTCCCCTCCCTGTAGCTTAGTGATTCTTTGATCACTATTAGTTTGTGCTCTTCTACTCAATTCATGAGTAAGTCAGAGTCATGTAGTGTCTTGAGGATTAGAATAGGACTCTGTGGGATCTGAACCCTGACTCATCCATGAAGCCCACTGGGTGACCTTTGGCATGTCACATTCTCTCAGCCTCAGAAGAAGGCAAAGGCAAATCTCCCTCTCAACAAATGTCACCAAGAAAACCCTGTGATAGGATTGCCCTAGATTCAACCTAAATTGGAAATGATTGGAAGGCAGAAAACAACTGAAAGAATTTTTTCTCCTTTTCTTTCACCATGGATGTCTGCAACAGGTTTCTGGTGAGAATGACAGGTTAGAGAAGAGCCTTATTAATATCATCCACAGCTCTGGGCTTCTTTTCTTTTGCCTGTGATTAAATTTAGATGCAATCCTGTCAAGACATGCCCAGCAAGTCCCTTTCTGCATTACCTGACCACCTACTCCACTGATATTTTTCACCATCCTTCCTCATGGATCCTTGTTCTGTAAAAAGGACAAAGAAAGGAATGGGGAAAGACTGAACTTAAAACTGACAAAGTTTTCCTCTAATCCTAGTCTGTTTTACTAAGTGCAAGTGGGCTATGTGTGAAAGAAACCATAGTAGCATGGGTGGGCAGAAAGATGTGCAGAAAGATGGGTTTCTCTCTTTCAGAAAGTCACATCAGCCAAATCATTACAGGACGGCATCCGAATCTCATAAACTAGACAACGTGGGCCAGCATTCACAAAAGATAATGTTGTGGGATATTATCTATGCTAATGGGGAGGGATAAGGAGACACTGAAAGCAGGAAACGCTTAATGCAAATTGTGTCAATGAGCACCAATGGCAGTATGGTAAGATTAGGGCCATTTCCACACAGGGCAAGGGAATCGCCCCACGCCGCTACTTACCGGATCTTCTGGCTCCCCGGTCTGGTCCAGGCTGCTCCAGAGCAGTGCGTGCTCGTTGCTCCGCACTGCTCCGGCATCGAAATGGCGGCTTCCGGTTGGTCGAGGGTCTCACAGCCTTTTTTTAACCGCTGAAGCTCGCCAGCCTAAAGCCTGCCCCCGGCAGATCGCAGGCTCACATTGGTGCAAGCCTGCGAATCTGCACAAGGGAGCAGGCTCGCAGTGGCGCGCTCCATGCTTTTGAAAGACCTGATTTTTCCGGTCTTTCAAAAGCACGCTGGATGACCACTTGGGGTCGTTCCGGAGCGGGCTGAGGTGCGGATCTACATTAAGTAGTCCAGACCCAGTCCACTCCCTGATGCAGACGTCCTCCCTGGAGGACGGACTGCACTGTTTCAAATACCCCGTGCGGAAATGGCCTTTGTAAAAGAACTTCAAAAGTCCCATGGAATCCATAATTTCAGCCCAATACCTGTGTTTTTATTAGTAATTTCATATATCTAGTAAGCACTGGATTGTTGACAGTACTATGTCATGTCATACTAATCCTTCTACTGTGAGGATGAGTAACTTTATCCTCCAAAGGTTGTTGGATTGCAACTCCAGTCATCCCTCATCACTAGATAGATAGGCGACGGCTGATGGATTCTAAGGCCTTATGGAATCTTAACAACATCTGGAGGGCCATACATTCCCCACTTCTGTCCATCTCCTGCTTGTATTTCTCTGAGGAGCTTTTGAGGACATAACCCTGACCTCTGCCCTCAGTTAGTCCTTCAGATAGAGAAACATACTACTCCTTCCTCCTCCTGGTAAGTGTTTTTTCTCTAGTATTTCATCTATCCTCACCATTCTCTTGGCCCCCTCTTTAGAACTCATTTTCATCTGTTCTCACCAATGGGCTGGGCCAAATCAAATAGCTCCAATCCAGGCACTTGAAAATTCTTCTCATGGGTACATGCCAAATATTCCAGAGACTTTGTGACTTCCATGAGTCTGCAGTCACAGGATTTGGTAACTCTGGTCACTTTCATTTTTAAAAAAATATTATTTGATACTCATTTATTAATTAGCTGTTTCTTTTCCCTTCCTACAAGATGCACATAACTAGGTAGAATACTAACCTCAGGCCATATCACAGGTTACCTATGACTGGCATCCCAGAATTAAGAAACATCCATAAAGTGAGAACACACTATATTCTACAACATTTCAAATTTTGACAAAACTCCAAAGACTTTGGGCCTTTCCACACTATACTGTCATAGTGTAATTATTCCACTTTCAACATCCTGTGGAATTCTGGGTTTGCCGTTTAGAGAGGGGCCTTTAGAATTCTTAGCCAGAGAGATCTTTGGTCTCCCTAAACTACAAACCCCAGGATTCCAAAGGATGGTGAAAGTGGAATAATAGCACTATAACAGTGCAGTACAGAGGGCCCTTAGTTTCTGTCTGGGGACTCAGCATTTAGCATGAAATTTCAGTAGTTTTGATTAGTTAAATGAATGGAGTTAACAATAAAATCTAGTGCATCTTACAGCATTGGTCCAAGAGATTTTACTACTTGCAGCAGAACAAAAAAGGTGTTCAACCATCTATTTGCCCACAGTCGGATAACACTTAAAGTTAATAAAGTCAATTGGGCACATGCAGCTTTGCACCATGGAACTGAGTTTAGGAGATTATTTGTGTTAACGGCATTCTTTCCTGACTGTAGTTTGTTACCGTGGATTTAACTATTCTTCATAAAGGTGTACCTTATTTTAGAACATTTCACTAATACAGCACTTTTCAATTATTTAGTGCTGTACAATATTGCTGGCCAGAATCCTCTATGGCAATTATGAATGGGCAACCTAGAGTTACACACTCATGACTATTACATATTCACAATCCCTACATAGGCCTAGAGCTCTTGCACACTTAATAAATGATAGTGTCAATATGCTGTTAGGCTTTTATATGCACTGGCAAGTGAAAAAAGGCTGTGATCTTATCTCCCATATTAAGAAGCTATTCACTTTATAGCTAGAACGAAAGCCACCGTATTAGCAAGGCATGCCTGCATAATCACTCTGTTAACCCTTGTTAATTGTCAGTGAAAACCATGCTTTGAGAGTTTTAAAAATACCTATCTTGATACCATCAGTTCATACTGCCATTAGCACAATAAGGGCCTCTTCACACTATGTAGTTATAGCGCTGTGATTCCACTCTAATTACCATGGCTGCCTCCTATGGAATCTTGGGGTTTGTAGTCTGGTTGGAGGTACGAGAGGAGTTCTCAAGCTGGGGATTCTCAAAGTCCACCCCAGGATTTCATAGGAGGTTGCCATGGCATTTAAAGTAGAATCATAACACTATAATTGCATGGTGCAAAAGGGCACTAAAGCTGGGACAAGTCAGTAATAATAATAATAATATTTATTTCTATCCCGCCTCTCCACATGGATTGAGGTGGCGAACAACATTAAATATATAAATACATTAAAAACATTAAAAAAAATACCCAATCCTCCCCACCCACCAATCTACCTAAAACCAACCCCCTAAAACACACAACAATCAATCAACTATTAAAAGAACAGCAAGACAATTGATGGGAGGTGATGGAAATGCTAGTCTTGGAAGGCCTGTTGGAAAAGATCAGTCTTGACTGCTCTTTTAAAGCAGTCAAGACTGGTAATGTGCTGGGTCTCCTCCGGCAGGCCATTCCATAACTTGGGAGCGATAGAAGAGAAGGTCCTCTGGGTAACTGCAGCCAACCTAGTTCTGACTGGTTGCAGTAAATTCCTCCCAGAGGACCTTAGTGTGCGGGGCGGATTGTATGGGAGAAGGTGATCCCGCAGGTAGGCTGGCCCCAAGGCATGAAGGGCTTTAAAGGTAATAACCAACACCTTGTACTGTGCTCGGAAACTAATAGGCAGCCAACGGAGAGACTTTAAAATTGGTGTTATGTGGTCAGTTTTAGGTCTTCCAGTGACCATCCTGGCTGCCATATTCTGAACTAATTGAAGCTTCCAGACTAAGCACAAGGGTAGCCCTATGTAGAGCGCATTGCAGAAGTCAAGCCGTGAAGTTACCAGCGCATGTACCACTGTTTTTAGGTGTTCCAGCTCCAGGAAGGGGCGCAACTGGCGCATCAGGCAAAGCTGATAACAGGCACTCCTGGCCATCGCATCTATTTGAGCTGTCATCTGAAGTGACGAGTTCAGGAGCACCCCCAAGCTGCGAACACAGTCTTTCAGGGGAAGCGTGGCCCCGTCTAGGACTGGTTGACAGACCTCCATACCTGGGCTAGGGCCCTTAACAGTGAGTACCTCCGTCTTATCTGGATTCAGCTTCAGTCTGTTTTTCTTCATCCAGTCTATTACTGCTTCAAGACATTCATTCGTTCAGAAGAGCAGAGCAGTATTGGTCCACTTGATCTGATGTTTGTCCCAGTGCTTTCACCGATCTTCATGCTGTTTGCTCCTTTTTTTTTTTTAATGGTTTCAACTTGAATTTGCAAGGCCACTTCAAGGGCAAGTGTGGTGGAAAGAATGAATCAAAATATTTCGGAATAAACAAGAAGTGCCTATTTTTACTGCATGGACTCCCAACTGCTGAAACAGGAAACCTGCTCACTATGAAAGTCATCACTATGACAAGCCCTTAGTGAGGAGATCCCATCAAATGATGCATCATTCAGGGGGGAATGCTCATAACATTACTGAGCCTACTTTTATTGGTGCAGGAAGCACCAGAAGCAATGTCAGCTAGGGGATAGGATTGATTTACATGGCTCAGGTGCAGCTTGGCTGAGTCTCCAGGCAAAGTCCCAGGTTGCAGCTCCTACTCCCTCATTAAAGAGCCGCGAATACCTCCCTCGCCAAGCTGCCTATATTTAGCATCCCTCATGGACACCGGACACATTCCCAGCCTCTCTCAGCCCTGGTTAATCTTCCTCCTGGGAGCCTGCAGTCAAAAGCTGCTCTTTTGTTTACTGCCCTACATTTACTCATCATCTATCTCAGTGACATCACAGGCAGGCTCATCAGCACAAGCAGTGAGAGATGTCATCACTGTCATGGCATTATGACCTCACCAGGTAGGACAGCCAATGGAAGATGAGAAGAGCAGAGCAGGCTTCAAAGTTATGCACATAAATTCTTTGCAGGATTACTATGAGTGACACAAGATACTAGAAACAGGGTGAGAATGAAGGGATATGGGGATGGGGGAAATCTAGAATTCCTGCCCCTTCTAGCAGCTGGGAATCACTCCCTCCTGGAATTTCCCATTTCTCCCTCTCTTGCCAGTCTCATTTTAGTCAAAAACCAGAAGGCATGCAAAAGAGCAAAGGATAAAAAGGGGGAAAGGAGAGATACAAGGGCCATTTCCACACTACACTGTCAGAGTGCCATTATTCCACTTTCAACATCCTGTGGCATCCTGGGGTTTGCAGTTTAGGGAGAGGCCTTTAGAATTCTCAGTCAGACAGCTCTTTGGCCTCAGGAAACTGCAAACCCCAGAATTCCACAGGATGGAAATGGAATAAGAGCACTATAACAGTATAGTGCGGAAAGGGCCAATATCTGCTTCTAGACTATACCCTCTTCTTTATTTCTTATTGGTATCCTTTGATTGTTCATTTTTTACAGATGGTCCAGATGGCACTGCTGCTGAATAATCACAGTATTGCAGTGTTAGCTGTTTGTCCTCCCTTGTTTTTTTTTTCCAGACCTGATTTCTGGACAAAGTTTGTGCAATAAACATCACCATAGTGCTGCTGGGGACAGACAAAAGTGTGACTGAGGTTTTTCAGGGCTCCTGTGTTTTCAATTAATCATTTACAAGCCTGTTTTGTTACTGCCTGCTCAGTGTGGCTAGTGAATCAGTGAGTAGTTGCCCCCTAATCTATCCACTTCAGTCTCTCATGAGAAAGAATTTTAGTTATTGATTTTCCTGCTTTGAAAATATACTCAATGGAGGACAAGTATAGAATTATAGAGCTGGGAGAGATCACAAGGACCATTGGGTCCAGCCCCCTTCTGCCATGCAGGAATCCACTATCAAAGCACTCCTGATAGATGGCCATCCAGTGTCTGTTTAAAAACCTCCAAAGAAAGAGGCTCCATCACACTCCAAGGCAGCATATTTCACTGTCAAACTGCTTTTACCATCAGGAAGTTCTTCCTAAGGTTCCAGACTCTTGGCTGGTACTGAGACCAACTGAGCCAGAGCCGCTAGCTCAGGGGTTTTCCAAAGCAGATATCCCAATCGCACAAATCCTCCTCGTTAAAAAAGGGAGGGAGCAAACAAGCACAGAACATACTTCCATCCTTACTTACACTTTGTATCAGAGGAAATTTCTGTGGACAAATCTGTACCTCTCATCTACTTTCTATGTGTATATGCCTTCAGATTGTTGCAGAAGTCAGAGATAAGACCCACGGAAAGGAAATTCCGCCTTTATTCAGCCGGCTGGGATAACGACGGAGTCGCCTCCAAAAGACTGAGAGAGCCCCGCCCCAACAGGTTTACAGCAATTTATACATTTTACAGTGCAGGCTCATCACATGTTCAAGAGAGGACACAGTTGTGGTGTACAAAGCTGATTGGTTTCTCTTCACTACAATAGACCATTCTCTTAGCTGTACTAAAATGTTGCAATGCAGCAAGAAACAGTAGCTGGGATCAGACTTGACGTTCCATTCCCAGAAATTCACTTCTTTCTTGTTTTTTCCTCCCTTACAAGATCACCTGTTGACTTATGGCAACCCCATGGATTTCATGGGATTTTCCTAGGCAAGGGATACATACAGGTGACTTGCCATTTCCTATACATAAAAACCATTTATTTATGAATCTTCCTTAGTTCATTAACTAAAAGGATGTTCTAGCAGCCTCTGCACGAATGTAAACCCCAACTCACTGATACCACAGTGCAAGAACTGTTTCTGCTGCCTCATCACATTTTCACTATCAAAACTGTCATCTTCTCATTCTCACCAAGACTGCTCAAGAGTACAGCCATTTAAACATTTAATAGACAGTTAATGCACTCCAGTTTCCCCCACATTTTTCCAATTGTACATTATCAGTTTTCAAACTGCACAATTCTTTTTTTTCTCCTGAATTGTACATTTTGTGTTGAACTCCACACTAAAAGAACCCACATGGCTTAAAATTCATGTGGCAAAAAGGGCTCATAATAAGGCTGTGCTTTTATTTTTTTTAAATAACATTTGTTGCCTTCGTTATTGTGTTTTATGTTGTTTTAACATTATGTTTTTCACTTAGCTGCTGTTTAATTGTTTTTAAACTTTTGTACAAATATATTTTTTAAGCCGCACTCTGTTCTTAAATGCTTCTAAGTCGCCTTGGCTCTTGTACAAGAGGAAGGGGGGATAACAAACAAACAATCTAACAAACAAACATGTTTGCTCCTTTTCTACTCCATTAGAGAACATTCAACACCTTTAATATGTTCTTACAGTATGTGTGCAATACTCTGGAGCACATCTTTTATGGCCAAAATGGGTAAAACTGAGCAGATCTGGTGAATTTTTCTGGACTCAAATAGAAGATGACGTAGGTAAGATAAGATAACCTCTCACAATCATGACTGAGTTTTCTCCAGAGTGTCAATTATTATTCCTTTTCATATTATTAATCAATTAGACCTTCCAGGAAGAATCAACCAGCAGGGGAAAATGGCTTTCCCCCACAGCCAGGGCACCAGGTCCCCTCCACCACCGCTTCTTCCATTCCTCATAGGATGATGGAGTAAGGAAAAGCACAGCCATTTTCCATTCTACCCTGATAGTCAGCACAGACCTTTAGCAGACCTACTTAGAAAGAAGTCTCACAGGATTCAACAGACCAGGGTGGACAACTTGGGAAGGTCCAGAGGCAAATGTTTTACCCATAGGGATGTCCACAGACTGCACCAGGCCTGGAAATCTGGTAAAATTATAGGCAACAACTAGAAATGGTCAAAGTTCACTTTTTAATTTGGAGAAGCAGGTATAGGTATAGGTACTCTGTATCTGGAATCTAAATACCCTAAACAAGGCACCAGATCTCATCTGACCTCAGAAGCTAAATAGGGTCAGCGGTGGTTAGCATTTGGATGGGAGACTGCCAATGAATACCAGCTGCTGTAGGCTTTATTTCAGAGGAAGGAACTGGCAAGCCCACCTCTGAGTATTCCTTGCCTAAGAAAACCCTATGAAATTAATGAGGTTCCCATAAGTCGAGAGGCGACTTGAAGGCACATACCCATACACACATAAGTATTCTCTGCCATATTCCCATACAAAACTAATTTTGGGGGTCCTCCAGGAACAAATTTTCTCCTTTCAAAAACATCTCTGGCAGGGGATCATTGTAGGAAGGTACTGATGGGCCACTAAAGCAGACTTATTGAGGGGAGGAACTATGTGCCATCCATAAGCCACAATCTTCCTATTCCTTCAACAGAGCAGGTCAGACTTATGCCCACATAAGAGGGTACAGAAATCTCCCAGAGGCATACCCTCCAAATGTCCTGGATTGGCTAGGACAGACCTGATTAATCTTCTGTTGATTCATTTCTAAAGTTCTTTTAGAACAGTTTTTAAAATGTCCTGGTTTCTCTTTCCTCCTCTCACTTTCCTCCCATTGTTCTCAGCTTACTTCCATCACTGTAAACTGAGATCAAAGTGCAAAAGTAGTTTGCACTCAACTGAGCAAAGGGGAGAGGAGTCAGGGCAAGGGGGCAGAATCTTTCCATTCCCAGTAGGTTCAGGCAGAAGCAAACTGCTGCAGAGTTTGTGTATTCTTTCTAGTAACTTTTGCCATCTTGACCACACACTGATGTTACTTGGCCAGATGTGTCTCATTTTTCATATATGAAATGTTGGAGGGTATGTAAAGGGAGGGGGAGAAATGGCAATAAGGCCCCAGCTCTGCATCCCTTTCTGACTGCCTGGATCCTGCTTGGAATAGTAAGTGAGTAGAAATACAGGAAGAGATTTGTCTCTCATTTCCCCTCTGTCAGATGAAGATTTACCTTATAATCTTAGGCATGCATATTTAGAAGTAAATCCCTAAATGTTCAATGGGGTTTACTCTCTAGTAAGCCCGTTGAGGATTGCAGTCATTCATCAGAATCCCATTGGAACACTATGCCAGTCTAGAAATTGTTGCTTAAGCAGTTTCTCTCTCAGTGGATGTGTAAGTGCAGGTAATCATTCTGCAATAACACTTAGGCCCTTTCTGCACCTTATCTTCTTCCGGCGCTGGGGTGCGGGGATCGTGCAAGCAGCCTCCGGTGAGAGGCTCTCGCATCTGGGGTCCTTTGGCTTCACACAAGCTGCCTGCTCGTGCCTTTTCCCTCTGCAGCGCAGCCTGGGAGCTTCCTGCCTGGGGCAGGAAGCTCGACCAGCGCACCAAAGGCTCTGCAAGGCTCCGCATGCCAGATAAGTGCACATGGGGCCCGGCAGCAATGCGCGATCGTGCACCATTTTCAGCTTCTAGCCGAAAATGAAAAGGCGCGCAATCGGCCCCTGCCGGCCCCTGGAGTGTCACACGATTGTGAGTGCGTCATGCAGATCACTCCTCACAATTGCGCGACTCTCCAGGCGCCCTTTTGCATGGAAAATGCCGTGCGAAAAGGGCCCTAGTCAATGGTTGCCCCATGGCTGAGACCAAGATCATGGCCCTATTGCCCAACATGGGATCGCACACAATTAAGCCAGTGTTTATTTATGCTTCACTAAAAGTGTAGTGGATCTTGGCCATAGATCAGAAATGGCCAAGATGCGGCTTGTGGGTTGCAAATACCCCCAAGTCATCTTTGTGTTTCCCTGGAATAAAAAAAAATGCTCCCAAATGATGTCAATTCTTAGATTTGGAACATGTGGATTCTATTTCTTTCTATATTGGGAAAGGAGTTTGTTGGGAAGGGAGGACAGCACTTAGGCATGCCACTTTTTGGGAGGCTATGACTCCCACAATCATAGATTTGGGCAGGACCAAAAGGGTCACTACTCCAACTCCCTGCCATACAAGAATACATACTACAAGACTCCTGAAAGATTCCCATCCAACCTCTGTTTAAAGATCTCCAAAGACAGAGAGGCACTCAATTCCACTGTCAAATAGCTCTTACAAATACTTTCTTCCTAGTTGGAATCTCCTTTCTTGTATTCTGAAATACAATTCTGAGTATTAGTAGTTCTATTTGGAAGTGCCTTTGCTGAGGTATGGTACAGAGGCCAGAGATGGGATGTATTAGCATTAAAACCTCATGGCGAACACCTTGCCAGAGCCACTGCTGTTTCCTTCCCTGCTATTGTAGAGGCTCCAGTGATCACTCAAAGTCAAACATGGGTCAGTGATTAGCAGCAGCAAAGGGAGCAGTTTCAAATACATTTTACATCAGTCTCTCCCAAGGTAGAGTCCTCTAGCTGTTTTGAACTGTGGCCGTTTCCGTACTACACTGCTATAGTGCTATTATTCCACTTTCAATCTCCTGTGGAATTCTGGAGTTTCTAGTTTAGAAGCCAAAAAGAGCTCTCTGGCTGAGAATACTAAATGCAGCTCGGTAAACTGCAAACCCCAGGATTCCATAGGATGTTGATAATGGAACAATAGTACTATAACAGTGTAGGGCAAAAGGCCCTTAAACTCCCATCTTCCTCAACTACAATGGTGGGGGATGATGGATGCTGAAGTCCAAATCATTTGAGGGCATAAGACGGAGGAAGGATGCTTCTCATACAGGGGGTGCAGATGGGAAAGAACATTTGTATCTTCATAGTTTTACAGAAAAGAGGTTTTATTGCCCAGGTGACAGCATGATTGGAAAAGCTGTCCAAAACGGCCTGTTTTCTTCTTCTTCACAATTTGTAAAATCTCCATAGAAACCTGTAGACAGAAGGTATACCACAGACTAATGACTGGTCAATTTTACTTAGCACCTGCTGCTAGCTAGGAATCTTGCAATGAATGACAGACTAAATGAGTCTTGTTCTGTGCTGGCAGGACAATGCAAAAGTGCTGATTTGATCCAGATTAGCTCCCAAGTTCATAGTCTTCTCTTGTCAAATTAAACACATGAACACACACACATACGTTGGCGGCTTAATGCTAGATGAAACCATGGGTGGAACATACCATAATGGAATTGGCCTGGATAAGGAAAAATAAAACTGCCTGGATCAGTAACAGGGATGGCGTCTTTCTCAATGAGATAGTTTTGGAAAGACTTAGATCTTGGCTTACCTCATTACTGAGGAGGATGGGGAAGAGCCAGAGCTCTCTCTGCCCACATACCAATCACCCAGCACTATTTACAGGCTGCAAAGTTTGGGATTCTTGAGCTACCCTGGCCTGCCCCAATTGCTGGCCCAGGTCCCTCTGTGATGCAAAGCTGCAGAGCCTGAGATTCAAGAAAGGTGAATGGAAGGCCAGCAGGCTGACTGGAGCCCGAAGTCACCCTAAACTTCCATTTTTTGCTTGGGATTATTAATAACTAGAGAATATGGGCTATGTTTTTGCCTCTGAATTAGCAATCTTGCTTCCAAGCAGGCAAGAATCTTTGGCTGTTTTCCTTCAAAGTTAATAATTTTATTGAATGAAAAATAGTAAGGTCATAATTAACCCAACAGTTACATCTCCCAACTTGTAAACGTCACCTCGCATCAGGGGTGTGTGATCACTTGGGAATGAGAGAAAAACTGAGGTGCATTGAGAGTCAAGCAGTTCAATTTTTATATGTACTCAGATGAATGCCCTGAATAAATGTTAGGTAAGACATACCCTCCAACATTGCACAGAAGAAAACCAGGACACACGAAAAAAGTTATTAATAAAGAAGAAAAGGCAATCTAGAAGAGGCTGCAGCAGTTTGCTTTTGCCTGAGTCTACAGAGAAGGACAAGATTCTGCTCCTTCCTCATCTTCTGCTGCTCTGAGTTAATTGAGTGCAAACTACTTTTCCACTTTGAACTCAGTTTGCCGCAACTGAAATAAGCAGAAGACAAAGGGGGAAAGTGGGAGGAACAGAAAGAGAATAGGACATTTTAAAAGCAGTTAAAAAAGAGGGAAATCAGAGCAATAACTGGAACTGCTGGAAGGCATAATATGCATGGCTTTTGTTTTCATTACTTTGTTCCTATTCATTCACCCCTTCTTCAGAGAAGCTTCCCCCACCACACACATACACACACGCCAGGAAACAACACATTGATTGCAGCGTTTGCTGTTATTGGTGACTATTTTATTTTCCAAGTTACCCAGTAAATAACTGAGGTATTTTGTTGTAGAGGCAGAAATGATGCCACCAATAGATGCCATCATTTTTTGCTGTGGTTATCACCTTTCACAGGCAAAGAATTCTCTCTGTTCCAAAATTACTTGGAAGCAGGCAACATCCAAGGCATTTTTGGGAGGCCATATGGCATTCAAAGGAGTAGCTGCTATAATCCACTCCGATGGCACCCACCATTATAAGTTATTTTAAAAGTTAAAGAAAACTAGAATGACTATCACAAGATGGAAGTAACATTAAAAATGAATTCAAAAATTATTTTTCTGAATGACACTTGAAATGAATGTGCCTTTTAATAACGCAGACAAAGAGAGTCTTGCAAAAACATTGTCTTGCACTCTTGTTACATTCCAGATGAGCGTGTGGCTAGGCTAGCTCAACCTAATTGCTTGAGGCCTCTGCAGCTGATGAAAGGAAAACCCAGAATGGTTTATTTTTAGTTCAACATGAGTGGAACTGGTAAACTGCAAATAGGGAAGTAAAGATCTAGGGAAGTAAAGATTACACACAAATATTCTCATTCTCTATGACAACATGCAGCCCAACAGACTGAGATACCCCATCAGAAAATGGTCTACCACCATGAGATTGGAGGGTTGTGTTTTTTTTTTGGCAAAATAAATAAATAAATAAAAATTAAAATTAAAAAATTAAAAACCATCACTTTTCCCACAAAAACTCGATTTCTCATAAATATTATTTTTGGTGCAAAGCTTTACTTTTGCACAAAACGTTTTGTGCAGAAAACAGTGGTACACCGTTTTTCTGTGTGACAAGTTTTTTCAAAGGTTTTTGAAAACCAAGGTGTTTGGGAGAGAAATTAATTTTTCACAAAAATGCAAAAACAATTAAGAAACGTGCAAAAAACCCCCAAAACTCTTCTAAGCTTGTCCTGTGAAGAGCAAACTTTTGAAATCATTTCTTCTTATGTGCAAAAATGATCAAGCAGAGATTTACATCCCTGTTCAAATCTCAGTTCCATGAACTCACCAGGCAAACCTTTCTGCTTTCTTGACTTCAGCTGCCTCCTACCTGCAATTGTGGGATAAGTACAAACTTGCCTTGTAGGGCTGCTGAAAGGATAACAGAAGCTGGTACTCATGATTTGCAGCCTATTTTAAAAGGGATAGGAAACTGCCTGCGATTGAGGAGCCAAAATGGTCCCCATGGAATGAACCCTGAAGGTCTGTTGCTCTCCGTTTCCCCAATTTTGGGGGAGCTGAGAAGTATTTTTGCTCCCAAATGGGCACTGCTGCTCCCTCTCAAGCCTCTAGAAGTGCTATTTCTCATTTAGTACATTTTAGGTGTTTTCTAAGCTACCTTTAGGCCTACGTAGGACTTTCTTCAAACCAAGCAGTGATTAAGCTTCCTGTTCCCATCGCTTCCTGTTTTGAAGAAATGCCTTGGTAGGCGACAGGAAGACCTCAATGAGCCTAAGAAAAGGCAGGGCCTCAAGCACTTCTCAAAATGGACAACAGCCCCAAGCATGAAGAGTGCGACTGGACATTTTAGGGCAAAACATTTACCCTTCTCCCTCACCAGTTATGAGGGGTGGGAACACGAGGACCCTCAAGGTCTCCACATTGGGACCCACGTGAAGCCTGTGGGCCACAGTTTCCCCACTGCTGGGCAATGCCCCTCATTCTGGCTAGAATGACACATCACGGGATATTCAGCTCTTTCAGTTCTTAAAAATGAATTCAAATGGCTGTTCTTAAATTTAGCAAAATAGGATAGACGTTGGAGCCAGTGGTGTGACAGGGACTGGAAACCAGAAACCCACAATATTTGCACAACTATTGAACCTTCAACAACAACTCAAGCTGTGATCAGTGTGCTATACACACACACACACACACACACACACACACACACACATATAAACATGAAAGGGGGTAGGTGGGCAGCATTTAGCAGAGACAAAAGAACTAGCTGCATTTCAGGTGTTATGAAAAGAGGGCACTCATCATTATTTTAGCTAATACCAGAGGCATATCTAGGGTGGGGCAACTGAGGCACTTGCCCTGGGTGCCAATGCCAGAGGGGCACAAAAAAGCCAACCCCCGTCACCCTTCCACCTGGGCCTGGCCGGCCACTGCCCCCTGCCAGGGTCATTCCTGGCCTGCTGTGGAGGCAGCAGTGGTAGCAGCAACCCTTCCCCCTGGGCCTGGCCCGCTGCCACCCTCCACCCCCATTGAGGTCTTCCTCAGGTGTGGGGCAGCGGGAGAAGCAGCACCTAGGAGTGCAACGTCCAAGCTTGCGCTAGGTGCTATTGAACGTAGATACGCCATTGGCGAATACCATCACTGCGTTCTAAGCAGGGCTAGGTTGTAAGCAAGCCAAAGTGAGGCAGCCACCCTAGGCTGCAGATGCTGGAGAGGTGGTGCTGGTGGTGGTGAGAGCAGCAGCTATGTGATGGAAGACAGAGCTTTGTGTTAAGCAGCCAGCTCTTGGTCTAGCTAGCTAACCTGCTACCTTCAGGTGCAGGATGCTCCTCCATCATAAATCTGGAAGAGACAGATTCATCTGCTAGGCAAATCAGCTTTTGCACATCGAAGGGGAGAGGGTGCTATGTTATTCTTTACCGCAAGCAAAATATCTCAGGGTGGCCCTAGTACCAAGGAAGCTCTGTCTCAGATGAAGTTTTACTTAGCTTAGTGGAGGAGTTTCTACTTCTCTCCATGAGTCAGACACATATTCTCCAACTGTCCGAATTTGACAGGGACAGTCCTGGTTAATCCTCTGTCCTCCCACTTTTTCAGCTACTTTTTACATGTCCCAGTTTTTCTCCTCCTCCTCCTCTCCCTGCCCCATTTCTTCTCAGCTTACTTCAGCTGCAGCAAAGTGGGAGCCAAGTGCAAAATTACAGTCAGCTGTCTACATTTATGGGTTTGAATTTCATGTTTTTGTTTATTTGCAAGGTTCTGCAGTCTCTGCTCCCCCACATCAAGCACTTCTTTTCTGGGAGAACCTTCCTTCTCGACTGCTCTGATCAGACCCTGCAGCCCTTTAAAAACCCACCTCTGATCCTCCTCCTCCACCAGCTAAGGATGGATCACAGCCCAATTTCTCAGCACCACAAACCCTTTCCAATGGCCCCCGTGCAGCCAAAGAAGGAGATGGGTGAGACAGAAATAGTATAGGGCCACCATGCCAACCCACTCTTTTTCCTTCTCTTTTCCATGATCTGATTTCAACCCTGGGTGCTCACTCTCCCTACCGTGCCTTGGTCCCCTTCCCATACATACATACATTTCATTTGCATTTTTTCTACTTTTGCAGTAGTCCTGTGCCCCTAACCCTAGTGAATGTGGAAGGCCAACTGTAGTTTGCACTCAACTCAGCAGTGGGAAGGGGTGGAATTTTGCCCTTCACGGGAGGGTCTGACAAAAGTGAACTGTTGCAGCTTCTCCTAGCCTATGTGTTCTTCCTTGTTAATAACCTTTATCATCTTGACCACACTGTGGTCTTGCTTGGCCACATATGACCCCTGGCTTTCATCTGTGAAATACTGGAGGGTGTGCAGGGATAATGAAAATTCTGCTGGTCAGACAAGGTGAGTATCTCAAGAGACTTTCACTGTTCACTGGACAGCTAAAGGCTACTAGGCAAGGAACTTAGGAATGTACATTGTCACTTATTTCATTCCCACAACACCAGAACAACAACAACAAAAAATCCTATTCTAGACAAGAATATAAGAGAGCTTTCCACATTTTTCAATTTTTTTAAAAAATTCAGACTCAAAAAAAATAAAAATATTGTTTGTGCAACAAAACATTATATCTTGCAAAAATACATGTTTTCCCACAAAAAGCATATCTTACAAAAAATGCAATATCTTTTTCTCAACAAAAGTTTTGCCAAAGTACCCCACTGAATCAAAAATTAAAATGCACAAAAAATCTTGGCCATGTTGGAGACAACAAAATTGTATTACTAAATATGAGAAAAACTGCAAATATTATTTGCATAATAGCTGGAATACCTAGGTCTGCTAGGCTGTGGATTCTAGGAGAGTTTAGCAATTTCAACAAGGCTAGCAAGGCAGAAGTATCTGAATTTCCTGCTGGTTGGGCAAGATTAATCTTTGGAGAAAGGCTCCCAAAGGGAAAATGATGCTGCCTTAAAGGCCAGCAGTTTGTCGATCAGGATGCTTGCTAAGCCTCTTACTGCTGAGTTTGCATGTTTGTAAATAAACAGATACCATCCACTATTTTGAATCCCTGGAATCTCCTCAAAAACCCTGCTCAGGCTGTGTCCTGGAAGTTCTAGCACATTTCAAGGTATTCTGCACATGCTCAAAAGCACCTTTATAATTTGTTTTCATGCCAGTCTGAGCTCTGGGGATTCTGTGACTCAAAGGAAGCCCTGCTTAGCATGTCAGCTCTCAAAACAGGGTGCTTTTGTCTGCCCCCTCCACTCCTGCTGGCAAATTTGCTGTAAACATTTCTCTCCCTGTCACTGTCAGAAACAAAGAGAATGCCTCCCACTGTCAGAAACACAGCAAGGGCAGGATTTTCTCATTTTGACTTCAAAGGCGGTGTTTCAAGTGTTGAGGCGTTCTAGACATGCTGATAGAGGATTCACAGCTGGTTAGGAAAGTGTTGTGTGTGTGTGTGTGTGTGTGTGTGTGTGTGTGTGTCAGAGAGAGGGAGAGAAAGTGAACGAGAGAATTGATCTCAGGGTACGTTCACAACTATCTTCCCAAATGACCCATGTTAACTGCAGCATCAAACACTCCATCTCTGAACCACTGCTCTTTGGGATGAGATCCATTGGTCATTTGCTTCTCCCTGAAGCCAAGGTGTCCTTAACCAAAGAAAAAGGCAGTAGCAGATCTCTTACCTTGGCACAGAACAAAGAGATATCTCATGGGGGATTGTGAACACTCTCCCCTCATTTCTTCGGGAAGGACTTGTTCTGCTTTTAACAGCAGGATAACAGGTCAAAATTTAAGGTCTCCTCAACAGCACCTCCATGACCTTGAAGAGCCTTACGTGTTGAGTGCCCGCCACTTACACCATTATTAAAACTACAAGGGGTGGAGGGAAGCAGTCTATTCAACCAGGTCTGCCAAGGGGAACAGTAGTACTGTACTTGCTCTCTGCCCCACTAACCCCCTCTCCTTTTTAAGGAAGGAGTGGAAATTGTCCCCTTTAAAACAAACAAAACAAAACACAAAACAAAACACAAAAACAGGCACTACATTTCTGTTTTTAATAGCAGCTTGACATACAGAGACTTAGCAGAGAGGCCAATAATAGAAAAAAGTGAAATTTGTTTACTGTCTAGGAAGCTATTTGGTGGAACTGAGCTGTGGTTTGGAGCTGATAGTAGGGACACGCACGGCCTTGCTTCTGTGTAGCCAGACCTGGAACTTAGCTGCATGCCTTAGGGAAAATGCTTGCATTTCTAAGAAATAGATCTAGCCTAGACCTGGCCACACTTTGCGCCCTTAACCCTAACCACTGGAGGAAAACAGACCACACCAGGTCATTCCCAAAGGAGGAATTCAGCCCTGAGGCTGAGAAAGCCAAAGAGAAGACGATGAGCAACCAGACATACCTACATCTTGCATTATAGTGCAAAACTGAACTAGTGTACTTGCGTGTCATAAGGTTACAACGTGGCTGCGCTAGTATGGCTTACAAAACTGAAACAAAAGCACCAATCACAAGTGGTGGAGCGGGGTGAAGGTGGGGCAGGGAAGTGGCCAAAAATGCTGTAATGCAGAAGGAACACTGGTGGCAATACCACTACTCAACCGCTTAAGGCGGAAGGGTGCAGAAGAGAGTGTTCCCAACCCAACAGCATCCCATGAATGGCAATACCAGGATGGTAATGCTACAACATGCTACTGGTGTATAGTGCAGAAATGGCTTCAGTTTCTGTTTGGGGACTCAGAATTCAGCATAAAAAATCAAGTGTTTTGATTAGTTGAATGAACGATAAAATCTCGTGGATTTTACAAGACTGACTCAAAAGATTTTACTACCTGAAGCACATCAGAAAATGACAATCAACCACCTATTCGCTCACATCAGGGAAATATAAAAGTTATCCAAGCTATTTTTCACACATAAGGCCAACCACTTCTTTGCACACTGGCAATAAAAAAAAGCACTATCCCATGAATTAGCTGCCAATCTCCTGCCCCTTTCATGACATTCAGATGTATTGCCACAGACATCTGCTTCTTTCTATTTAATGGCAATCATGGCCCTAAAATTTCATATCCTCAGCATGCCATGGATAAAAACCAGGACATCTGTGGTCCAAGCATCATGAGAATGTAGTCAAGATGGCAAAAGTTATTAATGAGGAAGAAGCTAGGAGTGGCTGCAACAGTTTGCTTTTGCCTGAGCCTGCAGGGAAGGAAAAGATTTCTACTCTCCTCTCTTCTCTGCTGAGTTTCTTTGTGGTCTCTTAAAGTGAAAGATCTTGGCAGTGATGGGTACTCTGATGTGGTTCTGTAATAGTGCCATTATGGCTTAATGAGTATGAGTGGAACAATTTTGAACTGGATAACCTGAAACAAAAGACTAACGTGATAAGCACTTTTCTCTTTCATGGGAAGAAGACATCACAAATTGTGGGGAGAGTGTGGTCTGTCTTATTTCTTGTACCACCTCTTGTGATAAGAGATTTAGAGAGTGATGGGTTTACCATAATGATGTTGTGCCATAATAGCGTTATTATGGCTATTTTTATTTTAAAAAATTGAAACAAACCAATCATGAAGCACAAGGTGGTGCAAATGGGATGGTGATAACAGCATTAGCGCAGATAAAACAAACTGTTCAAATCACACTATTACAGTGCAAATGTAGCAGGGATGTGATACACAGCAACAACAATCACTTATTGTTGAGAGTACAGCTGAAGCAGTTTTTGAATGGTATAACCTGGCATAACAGCATGATGTGATAAGGACCTAAGCCACAAAAAGTGTGTGTGAACAGACATGTGGAAAATTGCACAGATGTGTGCTGTGCCCAAATTGTAATTATGTACCACTGTTCTGCTTTGTCATTCCACCTGCCCTCTAGAAGAATTCTCATAGAAACTCATCTGCCTCCAACCTGCTTTTTGCAATACCTTGCCTGATGCAGAGATATGAACATTTCAAAAGCTTCTCCAGATTTTTGTGCCCGTCTGGTTGACCTAATAAAGCTATTTGGAGCGTGTAGCCAAAAGCTTGGAAATTTGACCTTGTTTGGACTACATATCGCTCAATCTCCCTTGCCAGTATGGCCCTGCTGATTGTGGAATTCTGAGAATTTTCATCCAAAAGTTAATTTTTCCAAGAAACAGTGTTCACTCAGAAGAAGGACAAGACAGATGTTGCCAATTGTATTTACCACTGAGGAAAGGGAAAGCCAAGACTTGTGTGATTTGGAGCTAGCAAGAAAATCATCTAGAGCAGTGGTTCTCAACCTGTGGGTCCCCAGATGTTCATGGACTTCAGCTCCCAGAAGCTCCAGCCACTATGGTCAATGCTCAGGGCTTCTGGGAGCTGAAGTCCACAAACATCTGGGGACCCACAGGTTGAGAACCACTGATCTAGAGCAACAGAGAGGTCACTAGTAGATATAAAAACATATCCTGGGGATAGAGCAGCCACAGATCGAAGAAACTGCTAGCCTAAATCATAGAGAGTTAGTGCTGGGCAGTTTTAGATGAGGGAAGAGAAGCCTCTGGCTACCCATATGTTTTGGACTACAACCCCCACAATTCCTTACCATTGGCCAGGCTGGCTGGTACTGATGGGAGTTGCAGGTGAAAACATCAAAAGGGCTAACACTTGCTGCAGAGGTATCCATGCTGTCACTCAGGATACTGGAGATTTTTATGATCCCCTGGTATTACCAGATGACTTGAAGCTCTAACACAAACACAGACCAAGCAGCCATAGTTAAGAGCAGAGCAACTGCTTTGCATGTCCGTGCTTCTAGGTTCAATTTCTCGATCAGGCAAAGAGAGAAAGAGATATATGGAAACCCTTGAGAGCCTGTGGCCCTCCAGATGTTCATAGACTGCAGCCCCCTAGTCTGTCTACATTAACTTTGCAAGCTAGGGCTCATGGCAGTTGCAGTTCAACCTGAGCTAGAAGTACAAGTGATCTGCTTTGGATTAAGTAGTGAAACAATTAAACAAGCTTATGCTGTCTCAAAAGTTGGTTTGGCACCCCAGGGGAAGAGTGATACCTGGAGTATGTTTGAAACTATATAGCCATCATAAAACACCAATGGGAGAACTGCCATCATATCTCTTACCTGAGCCCAACATCAGGGTAAAATCCAGAATACAAGTAGGTAGCTGCCGGTCACATGAAGATACAGTCTCAGGAAAGGCCAGAGGGCATCAGATGATGAAGACAGCAGCAGAGGGAGACCCAGGCGACACAGGAAGAGATGGAGCCCAAAGGCCAGCAGAGATGGGAAATTCATGTGCAGGTTAGCTGCTACCGCTGAAGCTGCTCAGAAGCCACAAGATGGCCCTGGCACAGGAACTGGAGGTCACATGGAAACCCACCGTGAAAGATGCTGACGGTGGTCACAAGGAGCCATGTGGAAGAATGCTGATCCCACTGGGGAGTGTCCCAGTTTGCTTGCTGAAGGCACCACAACATGACACAATGGGGTCGCTCCGTCTCGCTCTGTCTCTCACCAAAGGCAGAGCAAGGAGGCACCCCATGCAAAAGCGACGGCGTGGATTTGAAAGGCAGCAGTGGCACATGGCCACCAGCACTTTGTCAATTCCTTGGCACAGGGAGGGAACAGGGTGGGTGACGCAGGCATGAGGCAGCCCACTGCAGACAAATCCCCAAAGCCCAGTGGGAGATGAGGAGGGTACCCTGGAGTCTCCCTGCCCAAATTAGCTGCACTCCCTTTGGTTGTGAACAGCTGACGCTGCCAACTACAAGCATGTCGCTGGGAATGCTTGTCCTTGCTGAGCCAACAAGTTCTGGGAGGTGGCCTTTATAAGGTGGGAGGGAGGAGAGTCAGGACGGTTTGCGCAGCTGGGATGTGGTGTTGGCTTTCACCCTCTGGGAGAGAGGAAGGGGAGTTGTGTGGGCCTTCTAAAAAAGCAACAGCAGGGTTTCCACACAGCATGGAAAGTGCCCAGGAGAAACTCAGTATGTGAAATACCAAACTGAACCATGACAGCTTGGAGGAAAAGGGGATGATGGTCTCTTACATTTGATAGTTTTTATCAGCACAGAAGGAGGGCCGTTAATTTTAATTTTATAGGACAGCAATTATACTCACATGTGCAATGTAAACACTCTAGTGAAACAAACAGCTGATAAAGGAAGTCTCTTTTCATAAAACAAATAGTAAGCATACAGAATACATTGCCACAACACCTGATGATAGTGTGGCTATACAAAAACAGAAAACGAAGAGGAGAGGGATCTGGTGCCTTTAACAGCATGTGAAAGCTTGAGCTCCACTTGCAGAGATACCATGTTCTTGTTGTCTGCCTTCAAGTCGTTCCCAACATATGGTGACCCCAAGGCAAACCTATCACAGGGTTTTTGCTTGGGCCAAGAGTGTGCGAAGCATCCAAGGTAACCCAGTGGGTTTCCATGGCCAAGGAGGGAATCCAACCCTGGCCACTGGGTTGTAGTCAGTGGCAGAGCTTGGAGTGCACAAAGGAGGGCGGGTGGAGGTGTGGGAGCGGTACTATAGCAGGGGCAGGGCTGAGACACATGGGGGAGGGCTACGGTGTGTGGGAGCGGGGCTATGGTGAATGGGGCAGGGCTACAGTGGATGGGGGGCTATGATAGACAGATGGGACCGTGGCACATGGGGAGTGGGGCTATGGTGCATACAGGAGGGCAAGCAAGGAGCCATGGTGTCCCCAAAAAATTGCCAGTGGGGATGCACTGCCCCATCATTCCCCCCATCCCTACGCGACTGTCATAGTCCAATGCGCAAACCACCGTACTGTGCTGGGTCTCTACACCAGTATTAACAGATCAAGAACCCCGTTGTCACTGTTTCTGATAACAATCACTCAGTAGATGGCATTTTAAAAACATTTAACAAATTCCTTCCCTGAATTTGTTTCTATCAACAATTTATTAAGCATGTTAATGGCTAAAAAAGAACTTCTAGGTCACAAGCTACACAAGTGCTGTATGTGTGTATGTGCCTTCTGGTTGCCTGTTAAATTATGGTAACCCCATAGGGTTTTCTTAGGCAAGGAATACTCAGAAGTGATTTGCCATTGCCCTCCTCTGATACATAGTCTACAACTCCTGGTATTCCTTGGCAGTTCTCCATCCAATTAGCGATGAGGCTTGACCCTAATTAGTTTCTGATGGGATAAAACAGGAAGTGGTGATTTCAGAAGAAATAAAAAAAAGCAGGAATCTTCATCATCATTATTGCTGAAGACTCTCCAGAAACATCTACTAGAGGAGATAAAAACCTCAGTAATATGGATTTATGAGAGACCAGCTGTTCTTATCACTTTGTGTCCTGTTGCCTTTAAGCAATTTGTGATCTATAAACATTAGCAGGTAACCATGCTCTCGTCAATACCAAAGAACAGTGTGTGGGGGGGAGATCCTTTGGCCCTCCAGATGTTTTGCCTAATGGCTGTCAGTTCTCCTCAGCACAGCCAATTGTAAGAAACTGGAAGAGCTGTAGTCCCAACAGTTCACCTGTTGATGTATTTGCATCAAACTGCTAAGGCAGGAATGGAGAATCCTTTCAACCCAATGGCTGAATTTCAAGGGCTGAATTTCAAGATCTAGAACAGGTGTGTGGTGGTGGCAAGATTCCAAACTGGGTAAGGACAATGGTAAAGTGAGTAGAGCCAACAACCTGTGAGTCCTGCCAGCATACTACAACGGATATAACAATTTCAGTCCATTTTCCAGCATGCAGATTTTCAGCACTGGTTGTGGCACAGGGACTAGTATTGTCACCTAATAACATCTGCAGATCAAACAGCTTTTAAAAACAAAGAGGTAACCACTACACCTCATGCCGTGCTTGTGGGTTTTCCTGAAGCAAAGGAATGACCACTGGTGGACGCGGGAGGCTAGACCTGGTTTGATCAGCAGTGCTTTTACTATGATTCTTTTTAAAGATTAAAAGAACCAAAAGCGAGGACAAGATTTTATTTTCCATTGAGCCATGAAACCTCACCGGGTGACCCTAAGTAGGTCACTTGAAATCTCAGTCAAACCTACCCCACAAGGCTGTTGTGGGGTAAAATAGAGAGGATGGGAGCCATGTTCTTTTTTTAAGAATTTTTGTTGTATACATCATTTTGATGGATCATGGACACAAAGGCAAATCCAATGGTTGAGTTTTAATTTGAAGCCTTTTCAAATATCTTGCTGATACTAATTTAAAAAAAAAATGAAAAGAAAAAGAAAAGAAAGAAAACCAAAGGTCTTTCCGCACCACACTGTTATATTGCTATTATTCTGCTTTCAACATCCTGTGGAATTCTGGGGTTTGTAGTTTACTGAGGCCCAAGAGCTCTCTGGCTGAGAATTCTAAATGCCTCTCCCTAAAGGGCAAACCCTAAAATTCCATAGGATGTTGAAAGTGGAATAATAGCATTATAACAGTGTAGTGCAGAAAGCCCCTCAGTAACAGCCCTCCGCTAAAGCAAGAAAGCTTTAGAAATCCTATGCTGTGTTTCCAAGTCTTATTTTTAATAAGACATTGCCCTCTCCTGGTCATCCTTTGCTATTGCACAAAGGCACATGTGGGTTCAGCTTGCTGTGAAAGTAGAGCTGACTGGAGCAAACTTGTTACTATATGTTTAAGCCCCAACAAATCAGTTTAAGTTCTAAGGCAGGTGGAAGTTGGTGCCCTTAATTTAATTTCAGGCTCCTGCTACAGTATATTGAGCAAAGTGCTGTAAGGTTGTCAGCATTTACATTTCCTGCAGCTGTCCTGATTTGGCTGGTACAGTCACAATTAATCCTCTGTCGTCCCACTTTTTCAGTTGTTTCTAAATTATCTCAGTTTGTACTTCCTCCCCCCATTATCCCTCTTGTCTTCAGCTGACATCCACTGCTGCAAACTGAGTTCAAAGTGCAAAAGTAGGTTGTACTCAAGTCAGCACATAGATGAGTGGAATAGGGAAAATCTTGCCATTCCCAGTAGGCTCAGGCCAAAACAAACGGCTGCAGCCTCTCCTAGTTTGTGCATTCTTTTTCATTTATGACTTTTGCCATCATGACTGTGCTCTTAATGCTGCTTGCCCATGTGTATTTCCATTTTCTTCTGTGAAATGTTGGAGGGCATGACTTTTTATTATAGCCTGCTTTTATGGCCATTTCCGCACTAGACTGTTGTAGTCCTATTATTCCATTTTCAACATCCTATGGAATCCTGGGATTTGCAGTTAAAGGAAGGGCCTTTGGAATTTTCAGCCAGAGAGCTCTTGGGCCTCAGTAAACTGCAAACCCCAGAATTGCATAGGATGTTGAAAGTGGAAATAATAGCACTGTAACAGTGTAGGGTGGAAATGGCCTCTGTCTTCAACAACAGTTTGGCAAGTACTACATGATCACAGCCTCAGAGCTGCTGTTAAAGACACAGGAGCAGGTAAATAGTTCAACCATCTTCTGTCTGTATTTTTCAGGTAGGTGTCAAAACATACATGTTTACAGGTACTCCAGTATCCTACAGATGGGAAACTAGAGACATTCTAATTCAATGCCTGGAGGAAAGAACAGAAGGATGCTTAAGCAGGGTTTCAGGCATATCAACATAAAGCATTGAAAAAAAAGCATTTATCAACATAAAGCATTGACTTGTAGAGAAATACAGTGATGGAAAAGTGTTACATCTGACGTGCAGTTCCCAAAGGCACAGAAACCCCATATACAAAAGGGGAGTGGGGAGAGGACATCATTACTCAGTTATTTATATATGAGTATTTATAAAACAAAGATTTGAAAGCAGTGAACAACAATCCAAAAACATATAATATAAAACAAAAATGAAACAAACCTATAGTATTGAGATCTGTAAAAGGGATGGGAATAATACAGCACTCTAGATGTTGTTGAGCTGAAATTTCTAGGCAGACTGCTAATGGTAAGGAATCCTAGGTTTTGCAGTCCAGTAACACCTGTAGTCTAATACCCATGATCTATAATAGTAAAAGGGACTGTACGTCTCCACAAAACCCCAAATATCCTGAACTCAGATACCTAAAACTTCACAGAAATACTAAGGTACCCCAGTGGTGCACACCTCAGTATTATTTTTAAAGTATATGTTATTTTATCTTAAAATTGATTAAGTCATTTTATTTAATTAAAATCTGACCATTGCCTACAGTACCAACAACAACCACTAAGTGGCAGGCTTTTCTAACATTCTCAAATCATCAGAGAAGAAGCTGCAGTGGGGCTTACATATTTCTTTCTCTGGAGGGCCTCTAGGCGGCTCCATTTAGTTCTCCCCTTTGAAATTCTTTAAAGGGTTAAAATATACAAAGAACTCATATAGAAAGGCAGTCCTGCTTCCTGCTAAGGGAGGCAGGGTGGACTGTTAGCGAAGTGGTAGCCTGAACAGGGTGGAGGGAAAGAAGGACTACTGAGAACAAAACAGATAGTAGGAGAAGAGAAGAAAATGATGCGTGGGGCCACTAGGATGACCTCCTCACATCATTTCAAGGACCAAATAAAGATGGTCTCTCAGTTTACCAGGTCCCAATCGGTTTAGGGCTTTATATGTAGTTTTTATTGTTGTATGCCTTCAAGTTGTTTCCAACCTATGATGAACTTATCATTGTGTTGTTTTTTTTAATGAGACTGAGAAAGTATGACTTGTCTAAGGTTACTCAGTAGGTTTGCATGGCCAAGCAGGGATTTGAACCTTGTTGTCCAGAATCATAGTCCAGCGCTCAGACCACTACACCACACTGGCTCTGTGCTTTGTATACTGACAACACAACCTTCCTGGTCTGGTAGCACATACTGATGGACAAATTTGGCTTATTTCTGATGGGTTTGTACTTATACTTTCTTCTTTTTTTTTCAAAACAGTTCACAATGGTTTGCACACTTAGGATTCAATTCAAGTTGTCTCCTATGCACACAGACGTGCTGAGGTTTGACAGTAAACAGACACCCTGTTTTCTCAAGTCATTTTCTGGACCTGAGATGGTGAACCTGTGGCCTTCCAGTTGTTGGATCCCAACTCCCATCCCCCACAGATAGCATGGCCAATGGTTACAGCCAGGGATGATGGGGTTTGAAGTCAAACAACATCTGGAGAGCCATGGGTTCTACACTTCTCTTCCATACTTCTGTTACACAAGTAGATGACTGTCAAGGTCAGAGACCCAGGCAGCGAGGTAGAAGGGACAGGAAGAGATCCTGCCAGGAGGACTCAAAGCAAGCAATTACTCATAGGGAGTCCATTTACCTAAGCCTGAGTGACAAGCAAAAGCCATAGTCAGAGTCCAAAATCCAAGGGTCAGAAGCCAAGAGATCAATCCAAGGTATCAGGAGCCACATGCTGGAAACAAGGAACAGGCAAAGAGAGAGCTTCTAGAAAGTTTGCCACAAGCAAAGGAAAGCTTCCAGGCAGGCAGTTATATAGCCCAGGCGCAGGTGTGGCCGGTCACTGCTTCTTGAACTTAATCAAGGAAGCCTCCCTTTGCTCAGCGATCTTGAGTCAGCACCTTGTTCGTGGGCTGATTGACGCAGGCTTCAGGGCATCCTCAGGATCACAGTTGAATCCCTGTTGCCCTAAAGCAGTGGTTCTCAACCTGTGGGTCCCCAGATGTTCGTGGACTTCAGCTTCCAGAAGCCCCAGCCACTATGGTCAATGCTCAGGGTTTCTGGGAGCTGAAGTCCACGAACATCTGGGGACCCACAGGTTAGAATTACTGCCCTAAAGGAGCAGGCAGAGGAATGTCCGAGCCTTCTTGGTCCATGGCAGCAGGGGGAGCTCTTGAGCTGCAGGGCTCATCTCCACCCTGAGCCACAGGGACCAACAGCTGCTGCTCGTCATCTCCACCCTGAGCCACAGGGACCAACAGCTGCTGCTCGTCATCAGCAGCTCTGACAGGGGCTTCAGTTATCACAATGGCCCTTTGGGCAGATGGTGACCTAAATCAGTGCTACTCAAAGTGTGGTCTCCAGACTGTTGCAGAGCCATAAGCTATGAGCTGCTAATTCTTGGAGTTTTCATGAAAGAAATAAACAGTTGTAGCCAATGGGTACAAATAGGATACCAGTCCCTGAAACACTGGAAGGAAAAATTGCCTGTAACTCACATCACATAGCACCGGCTTAAATTGCCTTCAGTCTTTCCCAGTATTCATAGCTTCTTAGAGCATTTTGGCTGTTCTAGAATTATGGATACATATCAATTAAAGCAAGGGCTGGCAACTTTGGCCAGCTGGATATTGTTAGACCACAGCTCTTGCCACCCTAGGTGCCACAGGTGATTGTGAGGGATGATGGGAGTTGCACCAATCACAGCTGGTGGGCCACGGTTGCCCATCCCTGCCCTAAAGGAAGTCAGAGGAAGAATCAATAAGAGCTAGTTGTGTTCCCCACTCCTTTCCTTTCCTTTTTTCTTCCATTAAGCAAGACACCAATGGTCTTTAGACAGAAAAGCTTGAGCAGCCTGTCTGGGGAGAAAGATACATTTCCCTTCATTTACAATCCCTCAATTAAGATTTGATAACCCTTCTAAGAGAGACACTTTAGCCAAGTATAAGAAAATGAGCTTAAAGCAAAAATGATAACTGGAGGGAATTAATTCCCTTGTCAGCTTTGGAGAGGAGAGAGTGCCTTGATGTCTGAGGCAGATCAGAGTTTCTGCTGGCACAGCGGCCCCGTTTGAAACAGCAGGCCTTAAGCATTTTGTCCCCAAAAGTCAAGAAATAATATACACACGTGCTATATGCATTGTGAAAAAAATGCAAATGCTAATTTGTATGTATAGATGCCCATTCAGAAAGGATTATTATAAACGAATGCAACACATCTCACCACGAATGGACGATTACGATGAGGTGACCTAGGTATTAGTTTTGTCTGCTGTCCAGACCTTGTTAAGCAACTTCAAGGGTCACTCCCTGTTCTCCCTCCTCTTTTTTGCTCTCTTTTTTTAATCTTTAAACCAGACTTAAGATGGGATAGAGTTTCAAACGTAGTTCAAATGGAGGAATGAATTCTGGGTGCCCTGCCAGGTTTTCAAAGGTTTTGTTCTACTTTCATTATTTCCTAGGCCCCCAAAGCCAGGCCACTTTCACCCCGCTTCTAAGACTGTCAGGTTTCCTGTGTCATAAGGCCTGAGACTCCTGGAGGAAGGTGTAGTGATATTGGCAGAGCTTCTCTTTTCCCAGGTAAATGTTTCATACCTCCTCTTTTGTAGCATTGGCAAGCTCAAGAGGCTTCCTTCTAGCACAGGGCTTTCCAAACGGAAAGTGTGTAAGTGTGTCGCCCACAATCTTGGAAATGTATGTTATTATTTATAAATCATATATTTTAAAAAATATATGAAAAGTCTTCATGAGATATGTCGGGTTCCCATACATTTTGTTATTGCAATTTATGTATATGTCTGTCTTTCTTATAAGAGGTTAGTTTAACCTCCGGCTTGCTAGTAAAACTGAAGTTACTGTGTCGTGAAATGATGCATGTCTAAAAAGTGTGTCACCAACATGAAAAGTTTGGAAAGCTCTGTTCTAGCAGGTCTTTTGAAGAGTAGCAGAAGGATGCTTTTGGTTTTGATGCAGAGGTTGGAAAAAGTAGTTTGTTTGTTAGGGTTGCCACAGTGAAAACTGTTGAGGGCTCCTCTGCCTTTAAGGGTTGTGTAGAAGAGCGTATTTCAGCAGCGGTTGCTTGTAACCTGGTTGCATGACAAACACCATTCGCTGAAAACCCTTCTTTTACCCAACTGTTAAAGATACAGGAGCCCTCCCCAGTTTTCACTCTGGCAACTTTACCTTACCTTTCTCCAGGCAAAAGACTCAAAGCAGCTTACAAAAAAATTAAACAAACTCTGCCAAAATCTTATTTTATCAAAGTTAAAAAAAAAACCCACTAACCAAACAATTCTGTTAATAAAGGCACATCATTAGAAAAATTTTAAACACATTTTAAATATAATAAAAAGATTTAAAAAACACAGCATGCTACATTCAAAACACCCTTCTGCACATAATTCAAATACCAAACACCTAAAACGGTATTTATAAGGTGCGTCTCTTATCTCTTGGGGTCTGTTATCTTCTGATCAGAAGCCAGGGCAGTCCTGGGCGTGTTAAGTTTTACATGTCTTTGAAGTCAAATGTTGCTCAATGACAGATGTTCTCTAAAGTCACATATTGATTAAAAATAAGATTTCAATCCTTTGTTGAGATTTTAATTCCTTATAACCATAGGTCATCACAATGTAAAAACAAAGAGATTATACAAAAATCAAATGACAAAGTTAAAATATAAAAGATAACACAGAATTTCTAGTGCTACTAAGCTTATCAGTAAGAATTAAAATATATAAAATGTAGCCTTAAGTGCAGTAATTTCAAACTTTGGGGGATGTCATGTAATAACTTGCATAGGTTTTAGCAAATGCCATTAGGAAAGTTGCAGCTCTTCTAGTGATACTAGAATCTTTATTAACAAGCAAAATTCTATTTTTAGGCAGATAGATCAATTGTTTTCAATAGATAAGAACCCACAAGGTATTTTTCTGTAATTCCTTTTGACAAAGGACAACTGAATAAATAGTGAAAGAGTTTCTCAACTTTATCCAGACCACAGTGACAGTTGCATAAATGATAGGGGAGCTTAGCTAAGCAGCTGTCCAGAATTGTGGAAGGCATTAGCTGCAACCTAGTTAACATTAGCTTCCTTCTTAAATAAAACGTTTCAGTTTTAAACAGATAGTCCTCTGGGCCTGGAAAGTATCTAAGTAAATTATACTTTAGGGAGATTTAAAATGAAGTGAGAGAGGCAAAGTCTTATGAAAACATACCATTGGTACATAACTTGAACTCTTTCTTTGGTCATAAATTATCTTTCTGGGAAAAATACATTTTTAAGGCCATTTCTGCATGGTGATGGTCCATTGCTTCATTTCACTGCAGCCCTGGCAAGAAGGGAGCATGCCGGGATGCTCCCCTCCGCACCTTACCAGGTCGCTGTGGAAGGGAGTGAGCTGGCCCTGCCTCTTCCTTCTGCAGCGCAGCCAGGCACTTGCCATTGCTGCACTGGGGAAGGAAACATTGCCAGTGTGCTTCTACCGTTCTGCATGGCCAGGAAGGGTGGCAGTGCTGCGCATCGTAGCTATAAAACAGATTTTTTCCATTTTTCAAATACCACATGCAACTCATGGAGGCAAGATGGCAGCAGGACTACGACAACGTTGTGCAGAAGCACGACCCATGGAGTGCTGCTATCGTGTCCCAATTGCGGGGCACCCACACCATACAGAAATGGCTTAAAAAGCCAAATTTATGAAGAAGACATGATATTTTAATACCAAGATTTTTCTTTGGAGGAGCTAAGAGCCAGTTGTTCTTGAAAACATATTTTTGCTCGATGATTTTCTGGCATTCCTTTCAATCTCAACCAGAAATTAAAGACATCTTCATGAGCAGGGTTGTGATACCATTTCCAGCTGCAAATACTGTACTGGAGTGTATGGAGTGTATTTTGGAGTTTCCAAGACAGTTCTTAAAATTCTATTTTGGATGCCATCCAAGTCTGCAGCAACTTGAAAGCCCCAAATCTCAGATCTGTACAACACCAGCGGCTGGAGTTTCTGCTTAGTTAAATGCAAAACTAGGAACACCTGCCTGCGTCCTGTGGTGAACCAAAACTTAAGAATTTAACTTGGGAACTGCTCAGACTTGAGTTTTGTATACTGGGCATGTGGTTGCCACAAGCCAGAAGTAGCAAATAATATACCTATGTAATAATATGAGATCACCTGTTCTACTTTATTTTGCCCAATTCCCCCATTGTGCTTCTTAGTTCCACTACAGCTCCACATTGGTAATTTCCTTGGCGTGATGGGATTGCAAGGTGTTGCCAAAGTCTCAGGATCTTCGGCTGTGTTAGTTTGTGGTGTGACTTCATGTAAATGGCCCTTGCCTGATGGAATATTTGCTCAACTTGGGGCAGACACGCTAATCCCCTCAAGTCAGCGTCTCAGGGCTGAGGACCCTTTGTTTATTGTGGGTTTAGACATCTTGAGGTCTCCTGGGGCTACATGACTGGGGATTTTACTGGCCTGACCTGGTTTTCAGTCTTTGACCATTGCTGCCTACGTGCCCATCCGGGTGACCTCTCAGGCACATTGAATCATATTTTAATATCAAAATTGTGGACCCCGGGATAGGGTGTTTTCAGTGGAGTAACAACATTATTATTTCCAATGATCCTCAAGCTCCATTGCCTGGGCTGCATCTGACCAAATTAGATTTTGAAAAGCAATTTTTCTCCCTTCAGGAGTATTTTGTATTCTTTTTTGTCTTCCAGATTTGGTGGAGAGAATCTAATAGATCCAATTAAAGATATTCAAGATCTGGGGTGATTCATCACTTAAACACAAAACCTGATCCCTCCACTGCTTACAGAGATTCTGTTGAAATCTCTTGAAGCAATTAAATGTGGTCTGTGTTAGAGGATCAATTTGAATATGATTTTAACATCTCAGAGATTCTGACATCACCGCGTAGTGCAATTTCCCATATTTAGAACCCATATTCAGAACAGAGGGCCACGGATGTGGTCCTGTAGTGAAAAAGCAGAGCTAAAGATGTGAACATTCAATGAAAGAAAGAAAGAAAGAAAGAAAGAAAGAAAGAAAGAAAGAAAGAAAGAAAGAAAGAAAGAAAATTCAGGGAAAATGTTCACTTTTTTCCCCTTTCTGCTGAGTGTGCAGGGTCCCCCAATCCACTTGTGCAACATTTTTCCAGGGGGGAATATATTGTGGAGGGAAAGTAAATTTAACACTTGAGAAAACATTGGTCAGGAGGTAATATAACCTTCATGAATAATATCTGATCTTGCAAATTACTGGCTTCTTTTTTAAAAAAGTCTTAAAACCAGTACTATAGCAAAGCTCCTAAAACCAGCATTACTACCTGAGAGCTGCAGTTTACTCTGAGGTTTACAATTTGCCTCCTGAGGAGAGACAGACAAATATGAACTTTGGGGACAAAGCTTTCCATAACTGTTTCTGCTTCCCTAAAACAAAGACAGTTACTCTACAATTCAGGCTTTTACTGCTTTTCAGTGGGCTAGACGACTGGTGGTATCTTGACTGATACTGTCAGGATCTTAGTGATTGAAAATGTCAGAATGACCTATGAAAAATGTTGCTCTGCTTACACACACTGAATCCTATTGGTTAGTGCTAGCTGAAGAAAATTTAATAAATTTCATATTAAACATTCATGACCATTAGGGGGCAGCCAGTAATGCAAGTGAACCTGAAAGTTAGCTTGTTTTTCCTTTGAATAAAGTTTTGCTGGTTGGTGTGTTTTAGTTTTCTAATTGCAAGAAGTATAGACTTTTGCCCTGTGGCTTCTATGCAGCACATGGTATACTGTGCCTTCTTGGAGAAATGCATTAGTACACAATGCCCAAAGCCAACCAGGTTATTTTGGAACATGAAACATCCCTGACAGTAAAAATGCAACAATAATGAAGTAAATAACTAACCATTTAATACTGGGAAGGCACTACATCCTATCTGGTTGTGGGAGCTAAGGAGGGTCAGCCCTGGTTAGTACTCAGATGGGGGATCGCCAAAGAATACGAGGTGTGGCAGGCTATATTTCAGAGGAAGGGAATAACAAACCACCTCTAAGTATTTCTTGCCTAAGGAAAACCTATTAAATTCATTGTTGTTGTGTGCCTTCAAGTTATTTCCAACTTATGGCTTCCCTAAAGCAAATTTATCATGGGGTTTTCTTTGCAAGATTTGTTCAGAGTGGGTTTGCCTCTGCCTTTCTCTGAGGCTGAGAGAGTATGACTTGTCCAAGGTCAGCTGATGGGTTTCAAATCCTGCTCTCCAGAGATGTAGTCCAATGCTCAAAAAACTACACTATGCTAGCTCTCATAGGGTTGTCATAAGTTGATAGGCAACTTGAAGGCAAATACATTTGGACACATAAGCCTCCCCATTTTGCCTGAAGGTAGGGCTGGCTCTGAGTGTAGCCAATCTCCCCTTGTTTGATGCAGTGGTTAAATGCCGGTACTGCGGCCACAACATTGTGAGTTTGATCCTGCAGGGCTCCAGGTTGACTCAGCCTTCCACTATAGCAATAGCATTTATTTCTATACCGCCTATCAACTAGTGTTATCTAAGTGGTTTACAATGTATTTTAACTAATTGCCCCCAACAAGCTGGGTACTCATTTTACCAACCTGCGAAAGGATGAGTCAACCTAGGAGCCTGGCAGGATCGAACTCACAACCTTGTGGTTGCAGTACTGGCATTTAACCACTGCACCACCAGGGCTCCTGTAGTCTTCTGTAGTCTTCCTGTAGTCATTCTTCTGTAGTCAGTAAAATGAGTACCCAGCTTGTTGGGAGCAATTAGGTAAAAAACAGTGTAAACTGTGTAGAGAGTACTTTGCACTGATAAGCGGTATAGAAATGTAATTGCTATAACTGCTATTTTTTTTTCTGACAGTAGTTCATTACAAGGTGGGAAAGTAACTACACTCCTGCTATTGCTGATATTTCCAGTATTGATGCTGACGACATTGTGTTTCTGCAAAACAAAGGATGACATAAGAGAAATCTCTAAATCTTTATTTCATTATGTTAGATTCTGTAATAAAATAAAAAGAAAGAAGGTGATCTAATCCAAGCCATCTAAGTTGGGTGGAGGGATACCCACGGGTAATACTGAACTTTGGATGTAGAGAATTGGAGTGTTCCTTCTGCGCCAATACCTGTTCCTCATATTTGCAAAGATATTTAATCCCATATGAGCCATGAGTATTACTGCGCAGTTCACAGTCTGCTTGAGCTTCTCCAAAATAATTTGTGGGGAGATTAGTCATTATGAATAGAAAGCCCAGGGTATCATAGAATCATAGAATCATAGCAATGTAGAGGTGGAAGAGACCACATGGGCCATCCAGTCCAACCCCCTGCCATGCAGGAACACCCTCAAAACATTCCTGACAGATGACCATCCAGCCTCTGCTTAAAAACCTCCAAAGAAGGAGATTCCACCACACTCCGAGGCAGCATATTCCACTGCTGGACAGCCCTGACCGTCAGGAAGTTCTTCCTGAGGTTCAGGTGGTATCTCCTTTCCTGCAGCTTGAATCCATTGCTCCTTTTCCTGATCTCTGGAGCAGCAGTAAACAAGCCCTCTCCCTCCTCTATATGGCATCCCTTCAGATATTTAAACATGACTATCATGTCCCCTCTTAACCTTCTCTTCTGCAGACTAAACATACCTAGCTCTCTAAGTCTGTCCTCATAGGGCATGTCTTCCAGGCCCCTCACAATTTTGGTCGCCCTCCTCTGGACTTGCTCCAGCTTGACCAGGTCCTTCTTGAATTGGGGTGCCCAGAACTGGACACAGTATTCAAGATGAGGTCTAACCAAAGCAGAGTAGAGTGGTAGAGTTTCTCCCATACTGGGGTAGGGTGGAGGAGGGGGAATCCTCTCCTGTATTATGAAATAGAAATGTTGTTACAGTGAATCATGTATATGCCAGCCCACCCACCTCCACTTTTTTTAACGCTGTTCTTAAAATGTGAAGACAGGTTCTAAGAAGCTTGAGAGCTGTATGGACAAGTAAAAGTCAATTCTTCTATAGTATTTCATTTCTAATGCCTGAAGGCAGGGGTGGGCAATTTGGTGAGTCTGCAACCCAATATTCCCTGAATCTGCCATGGGCCATACACACCCTGCTGCTTCATGAACCACCGGAATATAGTAATAGGAGTGAACAAGCGCACGCTTTCCAGCTGAAAACAAGGCGGAAAGGGAGCATACATCCTTGTTTTAAAAGAGAATTGTATTTCCGGGGAGATTCTGGGAGTGCAATTATTCTTTAAAACAAGGCATCAACTCTCTCTGTATCTTGTCTTTAAGCAAAAATAAGTGTTTTTTTTAATCGTTGTTTCACTGAATTTCAGCAGTGTGCCACCAAACTGAGGAGTCATGAAGGCCTGAAAAAAATGTGCAGGGGTGGACATGTAATCTATGTTGGCCCTCTCTTGCTCTAAAGCATAAACAGGGAGATGCTAAATCCCATAGATTTCCAAATGTGGATAATAACTTAGCTTCAGTTGTTCATGCACTGGCAACCTCCTCATTAGACTACTGTAATGTATTCTGTATGAGGCCACCCTTGAAGATGATTCAGAACCTGCGACGAGTGTA
Source organism: Iguana delicatissima (assembly GCA_948472985.1). NCBI lineage: Eukaryota > Metazoa > Chordata > Lepidosauria > Squamata > Iguanidae > Iguana > Iguana delicatissima. Next base: position 183,469 of record CAOKZL010001451.1, on the reverse strand, counting down.
TGCCTTCCAACATTTCACACATGAAAAACAGGATGTATGTGGCCAAGCACTATCAGAGTGTGGGCACAATGGAAAACGTTGTTAACAAGGAAGAACAGAGAAAGTAGAGAGGCTGCGAACAGATTACACAGGAAGCTGAGGCAAAAGCAATCAAAAAAGTAGGTTGTACTGGAACATTCAAACTTATACAGATTTCTAAACCAGATAGTGTTCACTTCAAATTGCTAGTTGAGATACCAAGCTCTAACTTCAACAGAGTTAAGCAGCCTACCCCCTGCAACTGAAAACAATATGGATACCCCCAAAAGGGCTGCCTCTGAAGTTTTAAAAAAACTGACAGTGTTTTTTAGGACAACACAAAGTTTCTGAGCAAGTTGGAAGTTAGATACAGGACTTTCAGCGGTTTTGGATTAAGGTTTTTATCACGGAACAGTCAACCTATTTGCCACACATTTTTATTTGCCACATCTTTTCTCTTTTTGGGAAAACAAGTAAAAAAGAGAGGTTGGACTAAAATATATCAAGAGCTGATAATTTCTAGAAAACTGATCACTTGACATTTGTGGTACTTTTGCAGGTAAAATGAACTTGAGAGATTGGTTGTACAGAGGGGTCAATTATTAGAACAAAGAACTTGATCAGTTTTACAGTTTTCAACAATGGTATTGTTTACTTAATAGATTGTGAAAGAACTGCTACTTACAAACTCTTACTTTTGCTTCATTGTTAGTTGTTGCATTTATAAACTAGCTTTTCTCAGATTATATCCATAGCATTCTTAGACTGGTGATAAAACAGGTCCCAAGAAGCACATGGCTGTTTATCTTATTTCTTGCACTGTCTTGTATGTCAAAATCCCACAGAGAAATTCATAGGGTACTTCTGCAGGATTAAAAGAAGTATACCTCACTGCTGGTTACTATTAGATTGTGATTCTTATATTATGTAACAAACTCAAGATTGTGAAACATACCTCTGTGGTTACTTTGAAGTAAGAATGGAAAGACTGCTCAGTTTTGCTTCTTCCCACACTCAGATTTCTTCTAAAGATACTTGCAATTATGAAGTGGCAGGGTGGGATTCCACACAAACCAGAATAACATGACATATCCTGGCAACATGCTGTTCAAGAATATGCTGCTATAAGATATTGTAGGGGTGGCTGGCTAAAAGTGAAACTACAAAGCACATCAAAAATTTAGCCTGCAGTTAAATATCACTTTTTGTTTTACTGCAAGTGTGCACAAACTGAGCCCAAATGGGGATGTTAAAAAATTATCCCATCTAAATTTTTCCTAAAAATTCTCCCTCCCTCCCTCCTTCCCTCTCGCTCACTTTCTCTCTCTCTCTCTCTCTTTCTGCCTCTGCCTCTCTTGCACTCTCACACACACACCAACATACATATGGAAACAGCGCTTGGATTTTAAAAGCAATGAGGAGATGACTACATTGACAGGTTGGTGGTGACTTTTAAAAAATTGCTGTGCTGGGGCAGGGAGATTAAAGCCAGATAGGAAAAGAAGGTGTAACTATCTCTTGCTCATGTGTGCTGGCCCTGAACCAGATGTGGGCAACTTGTGCTTCCTTTAAAGTAAAGTGGAAAGCTATATAGTCAGCCCTCCGTATCCACAAATTCTGTAGCCACAGATTCAATCAACCACAGCTTTGAAAATATCCCCTCCCTCCTAAAAAAAATTACAAAAAGCAAACTTTGATTTTGCCATTTTATATAAGGGATGCCATTTTAATACACTATTTTACATAATGGGATTTGAGCATCAATGAATTTTGGTATCCCCGGGGTCCTGGAACCAAACCCAGCAGATATTTAGGGGCCCACTGTATAGTCAGTCCTCTACATTTGCAGTTTTGACTTACATGGATTGGGTTATCTGCGAGTTTCTCCAACCCCTGCCCCTCCTCCAGGCACTTCTTTTCCAGGATTGGAGCCCTCTCAGTGGCTCTGATCAGGTTGTGCAGCGCTTTAAACCCACCTCTGGTCCTTTTCCCCATCTTCTTGCACCACCTGCTTCCTGGCCAGCCCAATTTGTCAGCACCAAAAACCCTCTCCTGATGCCTCACACTCACTCAAGGAAGGAGATGGATGAGAGAAGAAGTATAAAACCTGGGTCTTCCATTCCTAGTCTAACACTCTAATCCAGGGCTGAGGAAAGTGCAGCCAAGGGGCCACAGGTGTCCCTTGGGGCCCCAGTTTGCTTCACCTGAAACCCTCAAATATCCCAGATACCCCATTTTAAAAAAAATCAGCTGATCTCCCCCCCAGAACTCAAAATGAATCCAAACAGTGATTTTGTCTCCACAAGTTCCCCAGCAAACCCCAAGACTTTTTTAAAAAATTGTGGAAAAGTAAAAGAGTAATAAAAGAGTAAAAAAGAAAAATGAACCAGCATAGCTTGACCCTCAGAGATGACCATGAGCCCCCCCACCTGCAGTGACCACTAACCCACACTGATGGTCTTGTTTGAATATGTCTAGAATCTTTCATGAAAGCAGAAAGCCTGCTTTAAAGGTGCTTCTCTTTGCACTGAGACTCCTGCCCAGAGTTAAATGAATGCAAGTAAGGATCTCGTTGTAATCTCCCCCCTCAGTGCAGGAGAGCAGGGGACCGGCACTGGCATAGATAATGGAAGAAGGGTCAAGACCCAGTGCCTGTGGCACATTCCACCTCTTACACCTATTGATTTTCTTCGTTTGAACTTAAAAACATGACAAAGTTATTATGTATGTGGCTGCATTGCATAATAAGGACTATGAGATCAGAATAATGATTAGTGAAGAGCATGGGCAAGAAAAGCAAACACACATTGAACTGAATCTTATTAGAATGAAGCCAGAGTTCAAGTTTGAGGAGACCATCTTTCCTACTGAATCTTGTTAACAGCAGCTTCTGAACTTTTTTCCTCTCTAGCAAATGCTTCTAATTCTAATTCAATATTCACCACTTCTAAACAGATAAGACCAATGCAAAATCTCACACTGCCTGAGGCAGCACATCAAACTACGATTACAATACCCTTGTCCTAGTTTTTGTGTTTATTTTCTGTGGTGTTGACAGATGACATCAGAAAGGTGTAATCAGGACCCCTGACATCACTGGACAGGAAGTGGTATGTGTGTGTGAAAAATACACTTCTACAGAATTTCACAGAATTCTGTTCTTCAGAATGTTGCAGATTTTTTTCTGCAGAATTTTTGCTTTAGAATTCCTTCCTGGCCAATGACAGAAGGAAAAGGGGGATTTGCAAGATGGAAAGCATGACTCAAAAGGTACTTGTGGTATGGCTTCTGTACATACAAACCAACAGCTAAGTCAGATCCATACCAAGGCATTCTTCAAGCAATTCCTACTGGGTGTCCCCCTTCTCATTCAGATGGATCATGAGTGAAAGCTTCTCTGTGTCATACAATCTTGATACTCAAATTCTAGTTAAAAAGTTTTTTTTTTAAAAAAAAAGGGAATCAGGGAGTAAATATAGTATTGCAAATACATTTTTGTACAGAAGGTACAGAATCTGGTTGACATGTTACACATGCATACATTTCCCTTTATATATGTGCTAATAGGAGTGCTACTGTTTTTAGAAGAACTTGTTCCAAGTTTGAGCTCGCAGCAATTCCAAGTAACTGTACTGTTGCAGGAGCCACTGGTCTGGGCACCCGGATTTCCCACTATCACAGAATACACTTTGCTGATCTTATCACTTTCTAAAGACCCCTCTCGGGGCCATCCTACATTGAATAATGGCCATTCTACTTCACACAGAAACCGCAACCGTTGAGGGCTCATGGGGGGGGTCTCCATAATCTCCACTAAACCCTTTCTTAAAGTTTTTCAGCATACACTGCAGAGGGGTGCAACCCTTGCTTCCGCCACCTCCCATGTCCTCCCGCCTAAGATGAGACAGACACAATAGGGGAAGGGAATGGTCGGTGAGTAAAGGGGTCTCACCGACCGACACACGAGGAATAAAACAGCACACGCACGTGTCACGGGCTGATATCGCCGGACGATCACGGTCAATAGCCAGAACTGCAGCAACCAATCACCGCACAACAGTCACACACTCGTACACACAGTCCCTGCCTCCTGCCGTCCCGTACCACAAAGCAGAACAGTTTCCTTAGCGCTTTTATGGCTAAGTACTAGTGTCCGCTTGGGAGGTGATCAGGCTCCCCTTCCACCCTGACGCGAGTGGGGCGTCTGGCCTCTAACCAGATTCTACTTGCCTAGGTCTTTTGACGGCACAGCGGACCACGAACCACTTCTCCGAAGATGATGATTGCCAAATCAAACACAGAGGAAATTTTCAGTGGAGGCAGGGCTCAGTTTCTATACTCTGCTTCCAGGAGGAAGGTTCCATCGGTTCAGAGCTTGCCGTTTGGGCGCCCCTAGCGCAGGCTCCCCCATTCCGGCAAAAGGAGGTAGCCGGTGGGCCCAACGTGGGGCTCGTGCGCCAAGCCCCCCCGCCCGGCAAGGCGATTCAAGAGCAGGCAAAACGCCACCTCTGTGTCTCAGTGCCTGCAGCGATCCGAGTCACGGCACCATTTATATTGCAAGAGCCCAGAGAACACAGAGACCACAGAGCAAGAAAAAGAGTAATTTATTACTCTCAGGCTTTTGGCTGGATGTCTCCAAAAGACCAAAAGCCCTGAATTCAAGTTTCACAGCTCTTTTATAGACAAAGTTCACAGCATACACAAAGATCACAGGCAAAGATCACAGGCATGTCTCGGTCCGCCCCTCCGGGGTCACAAATACCACACGCTGTTACTAACTAATTACCCCCACACTCAGACCCCGGAAAGTGCTTATCTACAATCTGCAATTACCGCAGCCAGTCAATAAGCAAACAACACCCTGGCTACGTGATCAACATCCTAGCTACGTGATACATTGGCTCTCGTGACCTTTTTACCCTTCTTAAATCTTTCTCCGTTTCTCTGACCTAAGCCCCCAGCTCTACTTTATTTCTAATTTATTATTTCTAATTCATACCTATATCAGTACTAGTCCATTACTTGGAATTGCTGCGAGCTCAAACTTGATACAAGCTGAAACATTTCTCTCTCTTCCCCTCTCCAAGTGCTTCTTCCAAAAACAGTAGCACTTCCCGCAGCACATATATGAATGCATACAAGTGTCAATTGGATATGCTTGCAGGATGGTCTTTGGGACTGTCTCTAAGAAAGCTCTTCTTAAATCAAGTCAGGATCCTTCAGATTCCTGGGGCCTGGCTCTTTGCCCAGTTTTTATACTTTCTTCTTCAAACGGAGGGATGGAATAATTTGTTCACTCTGCCTTCTCTGGAGCTACTGTTCCTAACCTAAAGGTGCTTTTGAAGCTGTCAGGATTCTTCTTGGCAGACATTTATATCACAAAACACTTCACAATGCCTTATCATTCCTCCCCCTGCCCCTGAAAAAAAAAATACAAGGTTTCAGAGGTTTTGTGATAACACTTGAACTAGCCAGTCAACAGGGTAAGGTAGAGGGCTGCACAGAATAAAAAAATAAAAATTAAAACAAAAAATAAAAAAAACTCCCAGATACTCAAGCAAATTGAGTGAAAACAAAAGATAATATAAAACAAAACATGAAAAGCAGTGCAATGCTAAAGGAGACAAAACAGCAAAATGCTGCAACATAACAGTGAAATATTATTTTATTTACTTATTTATTTTGTTTATTTCATTAGTTGTTATCTTACCTTTCTCACAATAAGACTCAAGGTGGCTAACAACGTTTAAAAACAATACAGATTAAACTATACAAATGCTTCAATAAAAGTACAACTATAAAAGCTATTTAAAAGAATAATTTATAAAGTTAAAAATATTAAAAACATTAAAACTCTTTAAAAGACTGCATACAAATGTTAAAACAGGACCATATAGTCTTAAAAGTGCACCCCAGTCTGTTTCTGAAAGTCTGACAGCATAAACATGTTTTGACTTGCTGACAGAAGGAGAGTAAGGATGGCCTCCCTAGGGAGAAGTTTCCAAAGTCTGAGAGCAGCCACTGAGACGGCTATCTCCCTTGTCTCCAGCAAACGAGCCCGAGAAGTTGATGGGACAGAGCTAAAGGCCTCTCTAGAAGCTCTTAGAACTTTAATGGGCTCATAAAGGGAGATAATCATCTTTCAGACAACCTGGACCCAAGGGTTCTAGGAATCTATGGGTTATCACCAGACTTTGAACTGAGCCCTGAAACAAACTGGCTCTCAATAGAGCTGTTGCAACAAAGAAGTTTTGTGTTTCCTGTAGCCCACCCACCCCCATAATAATCTGGCTGCAGCTCCTTGGCCAACTGAAGTTTCAGAGCACTTTTCAAAGGCAGCCCCATCTAAGCCAGATGTAGCAAGGCAGAACAAACCATAATAAAAGCAAAAAAACAAAAAACAAACAAACCCGAAACAAGGGCTCCTTAGAGCAGATTATACCATACTGCTACTATCTTCCCTCCCATTACATGGTTGCAGATTGCACATTGGTGTATATGTACATTTCTCATGGTTGTACACATTGCACATTGGGTTGTGCAGTGTCACAATTAATTAACAAGCTGGTGTTGCACAACTGCCACCTAACTGTGAGTGTAAACATGCACTCCGTTGTTACCGGTCCACACACCTTCCAGATTTTATATGGTTTAATTGGTGAAATATGATTTAATTGGCAAAATACATTAATTGGCATTGATATAAAATGGACTCTGATGAGATTGTAAGGCCAGGCTGGGCAGAGTAAAAACACTGACTGAACCTATGTGTTGTGAAGTAGGTCAGAGTTTCCCTCTAGACATAGCCAAGGTCATTGTCAGGACAATCACCATATAACTCCAGAGATAGTAGGCTTAAGCTGAAGCTGTAATGTCTCTGTTGCCATATAGTAGTGACAGGAAGCTCCCACCAAACCACTGATTTTCCAGGCTGCAACCTCCATTGTTTGCTCTGCCAGAGAGCCATTCACACCCTTGCCCTCTGACATTTAGGGCAGTCAGAGCAGTATCTTCCTTGCTGAACGCCACACAGTTGCTCTGATTCCTGAATAAGTACCATGCTTAAGTGCGAGTCTAAGCCATGTTGCTGCTTTCTTCACCGCTCTCTGGACCGGTACTTATTGCCCATTCCCTAAAACTCCACTACTGATAACTTTCCTCTCTTTAAACTTTGGTTAGCCCTTGTGCAAGTGTGTGAGTGGTTGAATCTTTTGCATGCATGATTGAACATCTCAATAAAACACATTTTAGCTTATTTCAGAATCTCTGGCTAGTTCTTTCCTGTGAGGACCCTGTAAAAATTGGTGGAAGATCTTGTTAGGTTACACCCCTCTTGCAGGGCTCATGCGGAAATACTGGCATTGCAGGTGGACCCCTGGATCACCCACACTGTGGGGTAACAAGATTGGTAGAGTAACGCAGGCATCAACCTGCTTTTCTGTCATGTGAGTCAATGCACGTGGTTCAGGAAACAGATGTAGGGAGTTTGTAGGAATCCCAAACAAATAAGTAGGAATACAAGTGAGCATGAATCTGTGTGCTTGAATCAAAGGGCTACTGTTGGGTTGGGAATCAGCCATGATAGATGATCACAAGAGCTGGGCACATAGCTGTCCTGGGAATTGCTCCCTAAGCTGGGTCTAGTGGTGTGAGATCTGAAGTGTTTGGGCAAAGACACAGTAGGAACACATACACCAAGTCAGAAGCTCTTAGGGTTGTGGTGGGAAAGTAAAGGTAGAACCTCTTAACCTCCATTTTGTGTGAGCTGTGTGCCACTTCCAGGTCTGTGCATCTCACTTAGTTTGTTAGGGTGGGTAGGAAGTCCTATTCCCTCTTGTGTTGGAATTTGTTATCAGAGGCTTTGTTAACTGAAGTATGTCTGTATATTAACTCTAGTGTCAAAGACCATCTGACTTTCTATATCAGTTTTGGAGATTATGAGTTTATGGGTGTGACTGTCCTACTTACAGGCTTCTCACTGACACAGGTTGGACATTATGAAAAGCAAGATACTGTACTAGATATGTGGCCTTTGGTTTGATACAGCCTGATTTTCTTATGTTCATAACATCAATTCATCCAAAACCTAATCAAACTGGTTTGAATTATGATTTATTGAAACCAGTCAAGATGAAGCTGTGGTTTCTGACCTTTTAAATTAAACCATACTTTAAACCAACCATAGTTGTTGGTTCAGATGTAACAACAAATGGTGGTCAGTTTAAACTGATCTTCTGACAACCATGCCAAAAAAGGAATGGGGCAGGGAGGGTACTTAACCACCTGAGATCAAAACAAGTATTTTCTGTGGGTGAAACTGGATATTAAAGGAAATGTGTGTTCCTTAAGATTAACTCATTTTCCCTCTCACAGTAAGATATCCTGAGGGCAATATGTTCCAGCAATTGGACCTGCATATTAGCCCCATGTTTACCTTTCAAGGACCAATCATAAAACAAAGCATGCTAAATAAAATACACATAGGTGCACAAAATCAGGTCCTATGACAAACAGACATATTCTATAACTTGGAGCATCTTTGCAAAAAAGTGATAAAAGTATAAACCATAATTTCAAATTGCTAGTACAGTACACTCTCCTCACCTGTGATCTTTGCATGAATTCATCATGTTACTATACTTAAAATGGTGGTGATGTGTGCAGAGGTGTGCTGACAGGTGCGTGCTCACATTGCCACCATGAATATAATGTGACACAAGCATTCACAAATCCTGTTATTTGTGCGAGTTCCAGGAATCCACTGTAGTCCAAGCTTTTGGTTCACGGAAGAAAGGAAACTAAACATGGCTAGTCTTACAGAGGCCTTTTTATTTGAAAATTCAAAGCAGCAATTGCTGCTACTGCTTTTAGGAATGGAATGTTCAGTACTTCTTTTCAGACAACACATCTTCCCCGTTTTTGTTATGAATTGTTTCAGTATAATATTACAATAGGGGAGGCAGAAGCAAAGTGAGGAGACTTTCAGTATTCAACCCCACAGGTGCCCTTCAGATGTGTTTTGCTACTATGATCCAGTGAGCCAAGTGGGGGTGAGGGATGATGAAAGTCCATCACTTGTGCCAGGGGGCACCAGGTGGGGAGAAGCTGACTCAGTCCCTTGAGTGACTTGGTTAAAATTTTAAACTCAAGAAACCTTTGAATATGTTCCTTTCTTTTGCCTTTTGAAGCTATTCCACAGCACCTATTCTGCAGCCCCAAAATAAAAATTTGTAAGCTTGGGAACATAGTTTTTGAAACTTCTTTGGAGTGGGGTGGTTTGCACCTGCTCTGGTACTGTCATGTGCCTTCAAGTCCATTCCGGCATATGGAGTCACAAGGCAACCTCATCACAGGCTGTTCTTGGCAAGATTTACTCAGAGCAGTTTGCCACTGCCTTCCTCTGAGGCTGAGAAAGTGTGACTTGCCCAAAGTCACTCAGAAGGTTTGTTTTTCCACAGGCAGGTGATTTGAACCCTGGTCTTCCAAGAATCATAGTCCAGGACTCAGACCACTTCACCACACGGGTTCCTATTAATAATATCCAACTGCCAGATAGGAGTTTTATTTCCCCTTACAGGTTGCTCATGTTTTTCCCCATAAACAGCCTGCAAAAGCAAACTATGTCATTTAAAAGAAAAATAGGTGTAGCAAAACCCTCAGTTCAAAGTTCTTCCTCCTCTAAAGTTCTTAACTGTGTGTTTCCATTGCGACATAGACGGGGTTTTATAGGAGAAAGCCCCCCTCTCCCTCTCCCTCTCCCTCTCCCCCCCACCTCTCTCTTTCTCAAGCTCTCTTTTTCTGGATAAAACATTTGCTGCTTCCCTCTGACTGAGAGCTCCAACATTTTGAGGTTTCTTTGGAAGAAAATCCTGGCAGATATTAACGGGTCAAAGAACTGCAGCGCTCCATTCCTGCTTATGCAAGGCGGCGGCGGCGGCGGGGGGGAGTTTCTCGTTTTCATTCTTCTCCGGTGGGAGAATTAAAGTCCTGGAAAGCGACACGTTCCCGCCCCAGAGCAGGGACCCCTTTTCGCGCTCCCGTCGCGTCCGTTGCTTTCGTCCAGGCTGCGAATAGGCGGGACGTGCCGCCTCTTCTGAGTGTCCTCAGAGAGGTTTTGGAACTTCCTGATTTTTCAGCAATATAAACAAAGTCCTAAACGGAGGCGGGGTGGCGCGCGGGACTTCGCCCGCGAGGAGACGGAGGGACGCGTTGTGCGCCCGCCTCGTCGGAGGCTTTTGAGGCCACGTGGAAGAGCCAAAGGGCGGAGGAGTCGCTCGGCGCGGGGCGTGAAGGGCGGGAGAGGGGACGCTTTGGGGAAGGCTTGCCAAGAGTGAGCTAGGAGTTCCCCGGGTGTTCCCATGGCGAACGAGGGCCGCGGTTAAGAATCGGCCGGGCGGGCGAAATCAGGTGTAGGGAGAGGCAGCCGTCGTGAGGCCTTGAAATTGAGCGGTAGCTTCTTTGGGCTGTCAGTGCGGCCATTTTAGCCGTGTCTCCTCAGAAGTGCGGTCCCGCTGTGTTCAGGGGAGCTTACTCCTTGGTAAGTGAGTGTAAAAAATGTGAAACGCTGTTATTTTACTTAGGATTTTTTTTTTAAAAAAAAACTATTGCTGTGCGCCTTCAAGTCGTTTCCAACCTATGGCGACCCTAAAAGGGACCTCTCACAGGGTTTTCTGCGGCTGAGAGTGTGTGACGCGCCCGAGGTCATCCACTGGGTTTTCATGGCGAAACTGGGGATCGAACCGTGGTCTTCAGGGTCGTAGTCCACCGCTCAGACAACTACACGGCGCTGGCTGTTGTTCGTACGTGCTTGAAAATGAGTTTTTGTCAAACTTTCCTCAGTGTCAGTCTGCGGCAGGCATGCCAACAAAGAGTCTCGCAGCCCTTTCAGGATGAAGGGGGTTTGACAGGCGAAAAGCTTTTGCCGACTGGGCTGTAATCCGCGGAAGCGTAAGGCTAACAAAACTGGAGGATTTAAGGTGCTGCAAGACACATTGTTAACTCTTCTGAAAGTGTGAAAGCTGCAGGAAGCCTTTTTATGCAGCCATAATGAACTGTGATGTGTTCTGTGTCTACTATTATCTTCCTCCAAGGAACTCCGTTTCTCTGTTTGCGAAACAATTTAGTGAGGCAGACATGGAGGAAAAAGCGATTGGCTTAAGGGGAAATTTATGGCTGAAGAGGGATTTGAACCAGGATATTGTGGATCCTAGCTGGACAGTTTAGCTTAACTGTTCTTAACTTTTGAGGGGATCATGGATCCCTCTGGGGACCTCATAAAAAATATGAACCCTCTCCCCAGAAACAAAATTACTTAAAACACAGTTATTGAAATAGGGAGGAAATTGAAGAGGAGGGACCTCTTTTTGCCCGTTCCCTGACTCACAATTGAGGTGTAGCCAGGAGCCCCTGAGCTGGAGGGAGAGAGAATTGGGTCTTACACCAACAACATCTGGAAAGCCATAGGTTCTTCATTCCCATTCTAGCTGCTACAGCTCACTCTCAAAGACAAAATTGCAAGTGTCATACTTAAAAGAAGTTGCACGGACTTGCAGTTACTTCTGGTCAGTTTGCAACCGGTGATGGAGCAACAAATGCTAACACACACACACACACACACACATGCATAGACACTTGTCTGTTTAGGTGCCTAATACCCCAATATTTTAGAGGCAGCCTTTTTCCCTTTTTCTGGAAGGGAAAAGTACCATATTTGCAGGCGTATAAGATGCATCAGCGTATAAGACACACCCCGTTTATACGTATTAGTATTTGCCAGCATGTAAGACACATTCCATTTTCAAACAGCACTTTTTGGGAAAAATGTGGGTCTTATACGCCAGCAAATACTGTACAAAAAGTTTAAGTAACAGGTTGCACTATACCCCCAGAGTCTTGCTCAGTCTGCCTAAGGTGGTAGAGCCCACCAAGACTGATCAAAGCCTCTTTGCTACCTGAGGGAGAGGACAAGGTAATGCATCCGCTCCCAGTTTATGGACTGCATTGTCAAATGAATATTACTGATGGCAGCAGGAATGCTGTGTATTCTGCACACAGCCCTGTCTTGCAGCCTCTTGCAGTTGCTTCCCACTCCCTTGCTTTCTTTGGGCCAGCAGTGTGAGTCCCATGTCAGAACAAGGGGTCTAAGGAAAGGCTTTCATCTAATGCGGGTGGGTTGATCTCAAATCAAGGACGACTTGAATTACCAGAAGATGTCTGATTTCTAAAAACGAGATTTCCATTTTGATTTTATGTGTTCTTGTTTGTGTAAAAGCTACTGACTAATGCACAACTTTCATTAACCGAGCATTTAAGAATACAATCTAAGACCTTTGACCTTGCCGCCCAGGTGCCCTTTTATGCTAGAGAACTAGGCTTAGAGATAAATGCAGAGATAGATTTCTGTTTGGCTCTCAGTAGGCCTGTGGCAATACTATTCAAGGACACTTATTCTGAGTGCTCTGAACTTATCAGAAACAAGGACTGTAGCTGGCTTGCCCTCTCTATATGTGTTGTACTGCAAGTCCCATCAGCCCAACTGGTAGACCTATTGGTATGGGAAGGATAAGAGTTGTAGTACCGTACATATGGGGGGTGGGTTGAGGACCCTGGAACACTGTTCATATGACAAGGAGGCTAAATGACCATGCTGTTTGCTTGGCCGTTAGTGAAGACACATAATTTGCAGCAGTAGAGCATAATGCATCTTAACGATGTTTGATTATAAAATATTCCCTCTCTCCACTCCTTGTAGTTCCTCCTTTATGTGAAGGAAGAACAAACTTGACATATTGGATAATAGATTTAATTTTAAGCTATTATGACTTTATGGAACTATATATTACTCTTAAATTGAGATATTTCATTTTAGAGCAGATTATTTCATTTCCCAAAGCATATTTCACAAAAAAAGGATTAATCCAATCCATTTTTTAAAATTTATTTTTTTTCTTATTCACGGTATTCTTATATTATATGTAGCCCACAGATAGGCCAAGCACCCCATTAGTGGTTTGAGCATTGGACTGTGACCAGCGTGTGATTTCCTACTTGGCCGTGGAACCCAGTGGGTGCCCTTGGGCATGTCACACACTCTCAGCCCCAGAAAATCCTGTGATATGTTTGCATTAGGGTCCCCATAAGTCAGAAATGACTTGAAGGTGATGTGAGTACAAAATCATGAGTGTTGTCCTGAGCTCTTTGCAAGAAAGTTGGGATATAAATGGAACAATATTCTTGCTGTGTGCATTACAGTAGTCGTACAAGATAGGTGAGTACTATTTTATGTAAGTACTGGAACTAAGAACAGGTTGCTGGCATAAATATGTGTATTACATTTACAGTTGGCCCTTCACATTTGCAAGGGTTAACATGATGCCTCACAGAAGTGGAAGACCTGCAAACTTCAAAGAGAGAGAGAGAGTGTGTGTCTCTGTGAGAAGACGGCCAAGCCGTGGTGGTGAGAGCAGGCACCCAGAGTCCAAACCAGGTCATTGAAAGGAGAGGGAAAGGAGGTGGTTCAGCATGGTGGTCCTATACTTCCTCTCTCTCTCACCCATTTCCTTTCTTGAGTGTGTGTGGGGGATGTCAGGAGAGAGTTTTTGGTGCTGACAAATTGGGCTGTGAGCTTTTCTTAGCTGGCCAGGCAGCAGCTGGTGGAGGAGAAGGAAGACCAGAGGTGGTTTTTTAAAGGACTTCACGGCCTGATTGAAACCACTGAGAGGGAAAGTTCTCCTGAAAAAGAAGTGCCTGAGGTGGGACGCAGGGGTTGGAGAACCTTGCAGATAATCAAATCCATGAAAGTGAAACCCACATATGTGGAGAGCTGACTTTATATCTTGCTTTTCCTCTTGTGAGATCCTCATAACAACCCTATGAGTTAAATAGGGCTGGCTGGTCCAAGAGCACCCAGTGAGCTTCCTGACTCAGGTGGGACTAGAGCCTGGGACTTCTAGATCATAGTCCAGCACTCTACCCCTACACCATATGAGATTTATGGCAGAGGGAAAATCCAAATTGTGGATTTCAAATATATAGCTTGGTCTTTTAGTCCCTATATTATGTTAAATCTTTCCAAGACTGTACTGCCCTTGCCTGTCAATAGACTATTACATCTCATAAACCTCATCATTCTCTTCCAGCCATAGCAATCTTTGGTCATGTGGCTCTACCTGGCAGTATTTCTGGGTCTCTACCTGCTACTACGATGGTACCGTGAGAAACAGATCTTGAGCCACCTGACAGAGAAATATGTCTTCATAACTGGTTGTGATTCTGGCTTTGGCAATTTGCTGGCCAGGCAGCTAGACACACGGGGCCTTCGAGTCCTGTCAGGTTGCCTCACACAGCAGGGGGCAGAGAAACTGAAAGAGGCAACATCAGAACGTCTGCAGACCACTCTTCTGGATGTCACCAGCACTGAAAGTGTGGCCAAAGCAACAGAATGGGTGAAAGGTGTTGTCGGGGACAAAGGTTAGTGTGCAATTTAGAAAGTCTAAGTTTCTGTGTGTTGTTTTGAGCCTGAGCCAGCAGCTCTTCTCTGGCTAAAAAGAACAGGTTACCTTTAGAAATACAGGAAGCTGCCTTATGCTGAGTCAGATGGCTGGGCCACCCCAGTGTTGTCGTTGCTGACCTGCACCTCTGGAAAGTCTGGGGCACTTTCTCTGACACAGAAATACCTACTGCCATTCCTGAGTGCTTTTTAGGGGCAGCTTTGTGTTAGAGACAGAAATCTTCACAAATTTCGTTCTCTTCAGAAAAAAAAATTGACTATATTTCCTTCCACTGTGAGAAGATCCTTGAAAGCTTTGTAGTTCTCAAGGACTGTTCACAACTTGTATAGCTTTTTGTAGTATGTGCATCTTATATGGATCCAGCTGTTGTTGTTTTTTTCAAGCATACCGTCATACTTAACAGGCATCCAAGGCAGAGTACTAATCTGCTGCCTTGGAGCCAAAACATTTTGTTATTTATATGTAACACTCTGTTTGTAAAACAGTCTAAGAAATAGGTGAGTACAACCATCCCTCTGCATTCGCTACAGTTAGGGGCACAGGACTACCATGAAAGTGGAAAAACTGTGAATAACTCTAGGCCCTTGTGATAATGGGGCTTCCCATTATCTAGGCTTATCAAAGGGAGATACTTCCCTCTTCAGGTAAACCAAGGGTTAATGAGGTGTTGGGATTACATCAAGGGTCACAGGGTGAGAGTTGACCGACCAAAAGGAAAAGAGGTGGGCATCTTGGAGATGCTTCCAGATCCTTCCAAGGAGGAAAATATAAAACTTCTGAGAGGCCATGTGGCCAGAGAGAGAGAGAGAGAGAAGAGAGGAGAGCTGGGCCAGTCGAGCTGGCAGGCATGCCGTGTCTCCTGGACCCCCCTCTCTTCTCCTGTAGACCATCTACGCCTATAACCTAATTGTGAGTAGCTAGAAATAAGTAGTTAGTCGCGTTAGGGATGTTGTTATTTTGGGAATTGGCTGATCTTAAGAATGTATCTGTGCTGTTATATCTGTTTTGTAAATTCTTGTAACCAGGTGTACCTGGGAGAGGGGAGTCTCTCAAGTGTATATTGTTTATTTGCATGCCTTGATTAAAACACTTCTATAAACCTCCGTTTCTCTCCATTTCCACGCCAGGGTTGGCACACGCTACATAGGACCTCTCACTCGGGGTGGGGGGAGGTGGAAGATCCTTATGCTTAGAGATTGGGCAGAGTCCCTCCTGTTCTGTCCAAATATTCATAATTCAGGGTGGTGGTGGCAGCATACCTGATAGAGCTGGGAGATTGCCAGTCATTCCGTGCGTGGAAGTCAGCTTTGGAAGGCTGGCAAGAACCCCAGTAGAACGCTGGGAGGGAATTTCCAGTCTTGCAAGGCTGGAAGTCAACTTAAGAGACTGGGAATAAACCTTCAGTGTCACAGCCCTCCCAAACCAGATTTAACACACACAAAGAATGATCACCATATTCAACCCACCATGGATTCCTTTGCGGCATCAGGGTTCTTTGACAAGGCAAAAGTGGGTAGCTTACTGCCACCTCCATTACTGCTTCATACCATTTTTAATAGGGACTTAAAAGCCTCATTTGCAGTTTCTCAGTCTCATGAGGCTTGCAGTCCCTATTAAAACTGGCATGGGGGGCAGCAGAGGTGACAGCAAATAATCTGTGAATAATCAAATCCGCAAAAGTGAAACCCACAGATGCACAGACTATAAACACAAATGTATTTCATCTATAGTTTATCTGTCTATTTATTATTTATAATGGGACCTCAGTATCCACTGCAGTTTGGTTCCAGGATCTCCTATGGATACAAAAATTCATGGATGTTCAAGTCCTGTTATATACAATGGTGTACTAAATATGACATCCCTTATATAAAATGGTGAACAATTCGAAATATTTTTTTATGGATTTTTTTTGAATATTTACAAGCTGTGGTTCATTGAATCCGTGGATGCAGAATCCATGGATACAGAGGGATGACTGTATATTAGATAAATTGATAAAGACAGATGAGGAGAAAGGAAGACTTATTCTTCACTTTTCCAGAACCAGGCTTGGAAATTATACTTTCTTTGTACTACAGCTTTGGATACTATATATATATGAATGATATAACCATAAATCTCCCCAGCCAGCACACCACTGATGTTCAGTGTCTTTTTCCAAGTTTTCTTTGTCTTCCTTTCTTACTTGTGCAAACTTCCAGTGGGCTGCAGGGCTGGAACAGCACAAGTGGATACTGTCAAAGGTTGGCTGAATATTGTCAGTTTGGGGCTGCATTTTTTCTTCTTGTTTGTGGAAGTGCTGCTTGGATTTTGTACCTTAGCACCGACATGCCTTGAACAGTCTCTGGTTTGTACTCTTTATTTGTTTATTTAATTTATACCTCACCTTTCTCCTGACATGGAACCCAAAGTGGCTTACTAACAATTTGAAACAAAATTTCAGCCGATATCTTAATTTAGTAAAGTTTAAAAACTATTAATTCAATTAAAACAATTTAAAGCACATTTAAAACGTAATTTAAAAGAGAAAAGAACAGCACACCATGTTGAAAACACTCATCTGCTTTGTGATTGAGGAACTAAAGGCTTGTTTAAATAAAAAGGACTTTGCCAGATCAATATTTGCTGATCAAGCTGTGCTTTGCTGAATGTGTGTGTGTAGGGGGTTGTGCTCCAGAGGGACAAGACTGTTAGGATGGGGATCTGTTGTACCTTTGACTTTGCCCTCTGTTTTGTCCCACCAGGGCTCTGGGGGTTGGTGAACAATGCAGGCATTTCAGTCCCGACTGCTCCCAATGAATGGCTTACCAAGCAGGATTTCCAGAAGATCTTAGACATCAACCTTCTTGGTGTGTTTGATGTGACTGTGCACATGCTGCCTTTGCTGAGAAGAGCCAAGGGGAGAATTGTCAATGTTGCCAGCGTAATGGGCCGTGTATCCTTCTTTGGTGGTGGCTACTGTCCTTCAAAGTTTGGAGTGGAAGCTTTTTCAGACAGTCTCAGGTAACTGCTATCTGCTGATGCCTTTTTCAAAGCAATGGCTGCAACCATTTTTGCCCAAGGAGAGGCATTTCCTCAGAATGGATGCATTTTTCTAAAAACAAAACAAAAAAGTTGCAAAACAGCACTTGCTGGAAAATATTAGAAAATCCAACTTCAGGGCTAGTACATGTGCTCCTAATGGTACTTGCAGATTACAGTTTGTAACACTTGCTCAGATGCGGCCTAAGCAGTTTTCACATTGGCACGTAAATCAGATTAGCAATTTAAAATCCCCAGTTAAGTAGTAATTTTGTTGGGATTGATAAATCTGTAATTTAGAAAAGGATTGTACAAACTCCAAGGGCCCTGGGAGAAATTTTCATCTACCAGGAGCTGCCACAGGCTGCATCCATTCACTTCCACTCTTTCCAACTGATCAGGCATGCACAGTACCCAGAGACCTATCTAGGGTGGGGAAAGGCAGCCCTCTCCTACTCGGTTCTGATCGCTGCCTTGGAAATTTGAGGAAAGGTACAGATTTAAATATAGCTTTTTAAAGTAAAAAGTTCAGTCATTTACTATTTAAAACATACAATCTGTTTATATATTTCTATCTGTTGATCCAACTGGCAGAAAGATCTGTGTAATATTTTGAGGTCTCAGATCTCTTCTTCAGGCAAAATGATTTTTAAAAGGAGCGGGGAGAGTGGAAGGGGCAGGAGACTTGAGGTTTGAACTCATATCTTCTGCATGTTGTCTCTGAGATATGATGAGAAGGAGGGGCCTGCCGATTCTAAAATGAGGCTCACCACTTTCAAATTTCACCCAGAACACTCTGTGAACTTGCTGGGAGCAAAAGGTAAGTCAGGGATTAGGGGAGATAATACGTGACATTTCTGCATTAAAATAAATGAGTGTTTATTTAAAATGCAGATGAAAAATGCTCTTTCATATGATTTTAAAATGCCCTCTTTGAAGTCTTCCATGTCCCTGTGAAAAAAATCTCTTAAAAAGCTGAGCACTGCATTGTCCAGATTCATCAGCTCAAGAGAAGCGGCCGTTACTGAGTAGGATCCAGATTTAGTCATCCTTGGAACAGATCTGCTGAAACGAATGGGACTACTAAGTATGACTGAACCTGGATCCAACATGTTGCTGTTTCTCTGTGTTTTCTGTTGAGTTCTGTTGAACCAACAGTAACAGCTCCAAAAGATCACACCCAACATTCCTGTCTTTTGAATGGTTGCATTTGTAATGAGACACGCTGTTGGCACAAATACTGCTCCTTCTCTGTACAAAACAGATTTGTGCTGTAAGCTAAAGGCACGTATCCAGCATCTCCTGATGTGAATTAGTCACACTTTAAAGCCCTTGTGCACACTCTCAATCAGGGTGATTACAGAATGGCTCAGGGCTATTGAGGCTGGCTTCTGAGCCAGACTTTGTGTCTACTTGCCGCCACCACCCTGCCCTACCCTAAGTCCTCTAGCATGTGTGAAAATGCAGGCCTGTTTTTCAGGTAAATGAATGAGGTGATGAGGATTCAGGGAGGATTTTTTTTCCCAATTTTTGAAATTTTTATTTAAACCATGAGAAGGTAAGGTGTAACTTTACATAAATAAAGCACATCATAGTGTACAAATAGCCAGTTTGTTAGGTCTCTTGTTTCTTCATGCCCTTGTGAAGCTCATTGTACGTCAGGGAGGCTTTAAATCAGGAGCTGGCAGCCAGTGCATCTCAGGCTTACTTCATAAGGCCCCCATCAAGCAGGAAGGCAGAGGAGTTGGAGAGGAAAGCGGAGGAGAGAGTATGCAGAGCAGCGAAAAAAATTACAATGGCTCTGGCCCCACCTGCTACTAGTGTTTAACCTCTGACAGATAAGCCTTGACAGATTATGGCCTTGGACAGAAAAAGTTTCTCCACCCTCACTTAAACGTTGCATTACAGTGCATGGTGACTCAATTGCTCAAATTCATATGGCTTTGGAGAAGATGCAGAAAGCTGCCCAGGTCACTGTAATTCAAGTTCCTTCAGACTACAGTCAGCTTTCCACATTCGTTAGGGATAGGGGTGTAGAACCCCTGCAAAAGTAGGAAAACTGCAAATATCAAAGTGTGTGTGTGTGTCTATGTCTGTGGGAAGGGGGCAAGTCGTGGAGAGGACAGATCCACAGGGTCCAAGCCAGGTAAGGAAAAATGGGTGGGTCAACATGGTGGCCCTATACTTCCTCTCTCTCATCCTTCCTTGGGTGTGTGTGTGTGGGGGGGGACATTGGAAGAAGGTTCATGGTGCTGAGAAATCAGGATGCAAGCTGTCCTTATCTGGCCAGGCAGTGGCTGGTGGAGGAGGAGAGGCAGATTTTTATAGGACCATGCAGCCTGATCAGTGCTACCAAGGGGGAAGGTTCCCCAGGAAAAGAAGCACCTGAGGTGAGCAAGCAGAGGTTGGAGAAACTTGCAATTAATCAAATCCGTGAAAGTTAAACCTGCAAATGTGGAGGGCTGGCTGCATCTTTTTCAGTAATTTTTGCTTTTTGACTTAAAGCCAAAGGCAGCATTTCAGCTAGTAGAAGAAAAGCCCGTATTAAACAAAGGCTCCGTGTATTTTACAAGCTGAATCTGTGCACATTTGAGGGGCTGGACTAAATACTGTTATTTTGCACGCAGATGAACTTCCCTTCTTCCTCCTTTTATTACTTAAAAGTAAATGTGTTGGGCCCTGATTTGGATTGGAACCGCCACATTTAAACTTCTTGTAAACCTTTCTCCCCTCAGTCTCCACCCCAGTTAAAAAGGGGGTTCCATTGGTGCTTCTGTGCACAGTGGATTTGATCCGCATTACGGCGTTGCATGTTTTCATGAAAGAAACAGAGTTTCTTTAATAATCTATATTTAACATGGGGTGTGTTCTGAATTCCATGATATTTGCTCTCTATTAAGTATACACAGGAATTACAAATCTCATGCCACACAGAAAAGGGTTAAGGTGCCACTGGTCATTCTTTCTTTACTGTAATAACATTTCCTAGAAAGAGGGAAAGGTACTAAAATAGGCATGGAAATCTTCATTTTTCTCACATTTGTACTAGAAAGCTACAGTGTTAGTGTTGCTCATTGTTTGAGAATATATAAAAATAGATGTATCTTGTTTTGGTGGGTAGGGGGTGATGGGGAGAAATTTGAAAGTGTGAAAAACTTGTTTGTGAGTTATCAATTGAGTTGTAGGTTGTAAGAAGTGCTTGATCATATGTAACAGCTTGTGCTATCCAATATTGGTTTTGTCAGAAAATATCTATGTATCTGATAAAGTCACAGAATATGATGTCCTCACACTGTCCTTGCAGACACTGTTGCGCTAGATTTCACAACTGGTTAGAAGAAGTTAATGCTTGGTTATTAGATCACATTTTTAAAGACTTCATACAAAGTAAGCTTGGGAGAAGAGAAGGAACTTTTAGTCCTCCAGATGTTGGCGCCCACTTCCATAATGCCTAACTATTACTCTGGGCTGATGGGAGTCCAACGCATCTTGAAAGTACCAGCTTGCCTATCCCTGCCACATACAAACAGCAGACTCCTCGAAGTGTGGATCTTTCTGTAACCGAAACTGTGTCATCCACACATGAAAGAGGTATTGATAGATTTGGCAGCCTAAGTTTGGAATACCAAAAGAGAAAAGAATCCCCCAAATATAACCCCCAAAATAGCTCACAGGAAGCTTGGTGCTCCAGAACGCTTACTGGCTGCCAGTATGTGTGGTCGTATGTGGGTGTGGGAAGGAAAGGACAATACGAATGGTAGAGTACAATGGAATATATGAGCCCCTGAACTGGAGTGCTCCAATTACACCAGAATAGGCACAATGTGGCCCCCAGACATTGTTAGGCTGTAGCTTCCATCAGCCCTATGTAGCAGAGACAGCAGTGAGGAAAGGTGGAAACTGCAGTCCAACAGCATCCAGGAGAGCTGCACTTGGTCATCTCTATCTGCATTTTGTTGCAAATCCAAATTATCCACCTCTTTGTTGCAGGTCCAGGTCAGAAGGTGTGGGAACAGTTTTGCCTAAGCTACTGGGTAGGAATTCATAACAGACATGGGAACTGGTAACTTGCTGCTGTCTCTTTTAGCTACCATGTAATATGAAGTCAATTAAAATATGAGTCCTTCAGTCCATAGATGGGAAATGGTTTTGATATTTAAGGACTGTGTGGTAATTTCCTTGTGTTCTTTTGCGAGTCAGCACAGGAAACAATGCAAATACGTTTCTGAGGTGGATTTTGCTGCCTCTTCCTGCTCATGCCAAAGTTTAGTTCAGGTTTAGGGACTGATTGTCCTGCAGATGTTGTTGGACTTCAGTTTCCACCATTTGGCTGTGCTGGCTAGGGATTATGGGCATTACAGTCCAAAAATGTACATAATGCCACATATCCACTTTGCTTTAGTATAGCAGGGTCATCTGCCATTTCTCTTGATTACTTGAGGAGGCACAAAGACTGTGGTTTGTCAATGGCTTTTGGCTACAATAGCTAAACAAAACCTCCAAAGAGACAGAGGATGAATTGGATGTTGAACTAGATGGTCCCTTGCTCTGACCACAAAGGACTTTACCATTGAACAACTTGAAGATGTTTTCTCCTTTTTTCCTTCTTTCAGACTGGAGCTCTCCAAGTTTGGAGTAAAAGTCTGTATAATGACCAGGCTACTTCCAACTGCCTTTACAAGTGAGAAAATACTGACAGACAACTTCACACGTACTAAGGCTCCCAGATGAGACCAAGAAACAAGGGGGAGTCAATTTTCCAAGGAAGTGAAAACCCCCTGGTTGTCTTAAGCTGCATTCAATTTAATGTCCTTCCCCAAGAGTGGGGACTATGTGGCCTTCCAGATGTTTTTAAAATGCATCTCCCATCAGCCCAAGCCAGAATAGCCAAAAGTGAGAGGGTTTGGGAGTTACAGCTAGATCCAATAAGCACTTAGCAGATCAGTCACCCCATCACATGATATGTGTGAAGGCTGCTCCCTCTTACCAATGTGCTCCCTAAGTGTGCAACCACCTGACTATGTGCACATGTGCAGCTCTATCCCCAGGGTTACCAATCAGCTGTGGTAGTACACACACAAGGCCTACCAGAAAAGAGGATGAAGAAAGAGAGCTTGTGGCTCCAGCAACTGCGCCCATGTTATTCAGGAACATCCCCCAGCCCAGCTTGCAGCTGTTTAGTGGGTGAGAAGATGGGGCTGCAACCTAAGCACTATAGCTGCTGTTCCACAGTGGAGCATTTCACAAGGAGATAGAGTATGCTTTCTTCTGCAACATTCTCCAAAGCAGATACTGGGGGGGTTATACCTACCTGTGTTACTAATATTTTAGCTACAGTTCAACAATATCCAGGGACCACATAATTCACTTCTCTATTCTTCAAGGTTCAAAAGTTTAGTTGTTCTGCTGACTTTTGGAACACCAAAAAAAAACTATTTGAGACATAACGCTGCTTCTATATACCAATAGTCAATCTGGTCCAGTGTAAGTTTAATTGGAATAAGTTTACTGTGTCCATGAAGGGCATTTAAAGGAGTTTAACAGGCTTTTTGGGAACCCAGGGAAAAAAGTAAAATTTTTCCCAGGCAAGCCAAGATTGATCTCAAGATTAATAAAATAAATAATTTTCAACAAAAAACTAATAAAATTTTGTAAAAAAAAAAATATAAAATGTTCCCCGTAATTGGGGGCCCCGGGAGGGGCGCCCAAAAAACCCAAACAACAACACAAAGAGGGGGAAATTAGTGGAATTTTTGGCAAGAGAGGCAGGGTAACTTGGGGGGTCTTTACCAATGTATACAGCGTCAGGTCAGTGAGTAGGCAAACTGTTCAAATAACAATTAAATTTTTTAAAAATTATTAGAAAAACATGAACACACTCCTATCTGAAAAGGAAAATAGAGTTCAAGGGGGGGGCAACCCCCCTTTTCCTGCAGTCCTGGGGGCCATTGAGAAGAAGAAACCCGGCATGGCACCCAAAGGGGAATCTGTAAACCGAGCAGCAGCAAGGCAGAGTAGAAGTCCAGCATGGGGAAGTTCCAAAGAGCCCCAGAACGGGGGGTTTTTATCAGGGAAAAAGCCCGAGGCACTGGTTTAGAAAAACAATAATTTTGGGTTGGAGACAATGCCCCCAAAAAGGTAGAATTTACATGATTGAGTTATGTTCCAATTGACGGGAAATGGCTGGTATGTAATGGGGTAGCTCGGCAGTTAAGCACTTAGCTCCCAGGGTGCCCCCCAGGGCAGAGGGTCTCTTTGTTTTTTAATAAAGGTGTTTGTTTCGGGAGGTCCCCAAAGCAGATTGTCAATCTCTGGCTTGGTTTAGTGGAGAACCAAAGTAGCCATGCCTAGCTTCCGCTTTTCGGTGGCCTCACAAACACTTGGGGGGGTAACAGGCCGAATTGTGATATAAAAATAAACTTTTTTACCAAAGGCCAGGCCAGTACACTGTGAAACAATCCCCCCCCCCCAAAAAGGGGAATTTACACAAATTGGTCATTTTGCAATTAAAAATTTCAAAAGGAAATTTAAGCCAAAAAGAGGTTAAGATTAAGGTTAAAGGGGATTTTGCAGCATTTTAATAATAAAAAAGTCCCTAACTAACAACATCCTAACCCAAAACCAAAAAATGCCAAATGTACATTTTAATACCAGTTTTAACAGTAAATTGACCCCCAAAATGAATGGTTATAAACAGTGAGCAAGGAGGGTTGGAACAAGTGGAGGATGCGGGAGTTTTTAATAACCGAAGAGGAGAAAGGTGGGTGAGTTCAATGAAAATTTAACAGCAAAATGCAATGATGGTTTGAGCAATGAGCAATGAAAAAAACGGGGAATACAATAACAATAAACACTACGACGTGCAATGAACAATCTAAAAAAATAGAATAAAAACTGGAACAAACAAAAAATGCAGGAAATCCAAAAATAGGTAGTACAAAATGCGGGCAGTGTAAAAAATATTATGGGGAAATTTCAACTCATGAGGGCAGAGCAAAAAGTCCAGTGGTATGGGCATAAAATTAACAATGTGAGTCTTTCCCGGGGAGGTGAGGCACAAGCAAATCCACCCCCCCCCGGAAACAGGAGAGTTCGGGGGTTTGGGGAATGCAGGCATATATGGCTCCAATGGGGCTGGAGCTAGACAAAGGAAGTAAGCAAAAAGGAAAATGTCCCCAAATCCTTCGAAACCGAAGCATGCTAGCTCTTTGCGGGATCAGGCTTGCATAGCGGCAGCCGGGATGGTCCAAGTGGAAAACAACGTTAAACTCCAAAGGGGGGCATGTCCATGGAGTCGTTAGGGACAGCTGGCTGGGTTCCCAAATGCAGCAACTGGAACGGGATGTCGTCTCGGGCTTGGTCCCTTGACTGGAAAAGGGGCTATCTCACCCCCCCCCATGGTGCTTGGGATGGATGGATGAGTCCGGGGATGATCGGCTTACAGGAAGGATGATCTGGGCCCCTTTTGGAAGAAAAACTGACACCAAATTACACCAATGTGAGGTGTTAATGCAAATCTTTGGCACGAAGCCTGCTGGGAACCGGGTTTGAATTTGGTCATCATGACCAAAAAATCTGGGGATGTAGTTTAAAAAGGGAACTATCCTATAAGTTTTTGGAGGGGAGGCCGTTGGTCGCGATGGAAAGGGGGTTGTTTGGGACCCGCATCCGCCAAAGCCCCGGGGACCAGGTTTTTCCCCAGCCCAGCAGACCAGGGACCCCCAGTACGAAGGTTCCATTTGCACTCGGGGGGCCACACACAGGACCTCATGCTCACCCCTCCCTCTCTCAGACCCGAGCCAGCTCCAAACCAGAGTAACCCGAGGGCTTGGGGCGGCAGGGTTATGGTCAGATGCTATTCCGAGGCAACCGCATCACTATCCTAAGGAAACACAAGCTGGACTCCAGGGGAGGCCTAAAGTTGGCCCCGCGGAAAGGGTTTTTGAAGCCAATAGAAAACTAACAAAATAACATAAAAAATTCCATCTTTAACTATTTAAATATACCCGTTATGCCTGGGGTCGGTTGGTAAAACTTCCTGGCTTGAAGCTGGGGTTGTTTTTGGCCCACAGAGCCAGAAAATTTGGCATATCAAGAGTACAATTTGAAATATTATCAGGACTATCAATGGGTGGGGAAGGGCGATTGTCTTCCAGGATGCCAAAAAAATTCCCCCCAAGAATTTTTGTAGCAGCCTCTAATTTCCCCAGAGGTTTTTATAACCTTCTGAGCAGAGTGGTCAACATTTAAAAAATTTGTAGAGAGCAGGAATTCCTTTACCTGGTTTGCCAAAAAGGAAATTCCTAGCCATAAAGATGCAGGGATTTCGGGGTTAAGGTGGAACCCAACTAGTTCATTTTCAGGGTGTACCAATTTTTAGGATGTAGCTCACCTTTCCTAAAATAAAAATCTTGGCCAAAGCAATCCATTACATGCTGGCCGCAAAGAAGGATTCCCGGGAGATCGGTCAATAAAAGGGGGGCCATGGGTATGGTAATTTAACGGAGTACACAGACAAAACAGTTCTAGTAAGTTGGGACATCACTGTGCGGTTGACTGGGACCAAAACATATTCAGAAATGTTGCCATGCCCAAAGCTGTCGATGTTATGGGAGCATTGCACCCAATGCTGGTGGAACAGACATCCGGACAGATCCAATGAATGCATACCATTGGATCGATGGTATAATGTTGACGGTAACAGTGTGGCATTGGCAGCTACAAGTGGGAGTCCTAAATGAGATAGTGGATGTATGATTACTGGATCCAGAATCCTTTCGTGGGCAACGTCTACCATGAGAGTTAAGCTCTGCCAGGTAGTGTGCCGTATCTTGGCCAAAGCGGCAGGGTGTTCCAGCGGTTCTGGGTATCGCTCTCTTAATAGGCTCAGGAGTTCAGGGTGTAGTAAGCCCATGAGACTGGCCTGGATCACCTGAGCGGCAAAGGTGATCACGTTGCTCTGCAGTTGCGTGCATTGTATTGCAACTGCCAAATCGTGGGTTGTGTTCTGTAACACGCGGCCAAGGTCGGCTATTATGTCACGCTCGGCGCCAACCCATTGCAGTAGCAGTTGGCTAATCAAATCCATGCCTTTTGCCAAATTGATGAGACCTGCGGTGGAAGATATACCTAAATATGCAATTGGCAGCTGGGCAGCAGCAGGGTGCAATTTGTCCCACCCTCCAGCCACTGAATGCATCCCAGTACTGTCTGCTGTTGAAAAGCTTTTGCACAAGGAGATATTGGGCACCTCCTAGAAGAACAGCCAAAAAAATATTTCACCATAAGCCACATAGAGAATTTCAGCTTGCATTTGTATGTCCCACACATATAATTAACAAAACTTCCTCAGGAATTGCCCAGAGAAGTTCATGCTTATCTTTGCAAACAAAAGAGCTGGAAAAATGAATTCAGCAGAGAAAATGGGGGACGACAGGGTTGTTGCCCATCCCTGACTTACCATATTGTTTGTTACTTGAATAATATGTTGCATCTCCTAAAAGCACCAACGTAATACTTATAGAATAGTACCCAACAATAAAGAGCAACAAGTAGCAAATAAACACAAAAATAACAGTCAACAATATCAAAACAATGGCATTGCCAGTGTGGGCAGACTGCCAGCAGCAAAGGGGCTCACAATACATGCCCTTCTCTTCAAGATAAATTTTCAGAAAGTTTGGATAAGTTTGGATGTCTGGATAAACTTTCAGAAAGAAGACTGCAGTGACAGGACTGGAAGGAGTTAGACAAAGTGTTCCAACAGCTTTGTGTTGTTAATGGCTTTCTTTCAGGACATAGATGAGGACTGACTGGCCCTCCAGGTATTTCTGTGTATTCCAGCATTTTTCCACCATTGGCTTTGCTACCTAGAGTTTATGGGAGTTGTGAATTCCATCATATGGAGGGCAAAGTATTCCCCCTCCCTATCTTAGCTGAAAAAAATCTCCAGTGGGAAGCTCCACAGATATGGTGCTGCTGCTAAAACAGGACTGCCAGGAGCATCTTCAGTGTTGCTCCAGAGACAGAAGAAACTGAAACAGGGACTTTAGGGGAACTATTAAGCAGGATGAGGAAAGTGTAGCATCTGCATGTTGGATTGCAATTCCTTTCATCTGTCATCAGAAGTTGTGGTGACTAAGGCTGATGTGAATTGCAGTCCAATAGCATCGGGAGGGCCTTGTATCCCCTTGTTCTGTTCTAGAAGGGCCAGTACATGAGCTAGGAGACCACAACACTGTAGCTTGGTTGGAAATGAGCAAATTAATTGTAGAGTTAATTGCACTTTGTGCAAAGGGTGACTGACCTGTTTTGCCTTTATTTTTCCCCTGTCTTACAGTGCTGAAGGGAACCACTCAGATGCAAGCCCACTGCAGTCGCAACCTCTCTCTGGTTACCAACTGCATGGAACATGCCCTGACAGCTGTGCACCCTCGCGTGCGCTACTCGGCCGGCTGGGATGCCAAGCTCTTTTATATCCCTGTGAGCTACGTGCCAGCACAGGTGTTTGATCTGATATTTGGTTGGTCTTATCCCAAACCAGCACAGGCCAGTTAGGCAGTGATGTCATTGGATAAAAAGAGTCGAGTTAGTGATGCTGTGGGCTGGTAATCTTGCCAGCGCTGAGCATTTTAAAAAAAGAAAAGAAAAGATAGGGCTTTTACAAATTTCTGATCTGCACATGAGTTCTATGGGTGGTGCCCTGCTTCTCTTGGTGTATTAGGGCTTCCTTCTAAATTATATTCCAAACTGGGTTATACTTCCCTTCCTGCTTCAGTTTATTGTAAGGGATCTTGGACTAGTATTGTGCTCCCCCTATCCCCAGAATTTCCTCAGTTGTGGTACTATTAACTTCTACTTTTCATGAAATGAGAAGACAGTGCCTTCCCAGGCTCTGCCTTTCAGTTAGCCTCAAAACACAAACACACAAAGCTGCCTTATGACAAGTTAAACCATTATCTATCTAACTTATTGCTGCTTGTTTAACTCTCCAGTGTCTCATGTAGATCTCTTCTTGAGTAACTCTAACAGCAGATAGTAGTGGGCTGAACTGTCAGTTTTCTGTCTCAGAGCTTGGTCTCTGTCTATTAATTGCTCTTGTGCAACCGCAGACAGTGAGGCTTCTTTTTTCATATGGGCTTATGCCATTGCTGGAGCTCAGGGTCAGGTGAAAAGTCCAAATGGCAAATGCCCGTACCTCTTCCACCCTATTATCTGAGGTCCCACTCCAGCAGGAAATCCTTCTCCTAAGAGTTAACTGAAAGGAACAGGAAAGATACCCTGCTATGCTTTTACATGGCTGTTCTTCACTTCAGTGTGGTTGTGCATGCCTGGCTGTATCTCATTCTATTTAAAATACCATTGGTGCCAGTTTCATGTTGCTTGGCATAGTGGTTGCTTCTGTAAGGATGAAGAACGATACTGCATTTGAACTGTGGTTGCAACATGGTTTCACACAGAATTCATCTATCGTACAGGTTTTTGTTTTTTATATGTATGTTTTTAAACATTATGGTAGCATTTAGATGCAAGGTGACCATCCTTTGATTTTTACTTTTTATAATCAGAACAATAGTTGCAGTCTTGTGTAATGGGATGTAAGAAAAGTGATATGCAGATGTCACTCAAGTCCATAGGTTCCTTCCATACTGTTTTTTATGGTTTACAGACTGTACCCTGTACATTTTGTACTGGATATGCTACAGGAATTTTCAAAATCAAACTTATCTGTGCCTTTTAAAAATCTGTAACACATCCTGCCTTTTTCTGTGGAGCAGTTTGGATGTCCTAATAATTCCCTTTGACTGAGATACCCTTCAGGAGGGGCATGTATTCTTGCTGAGACAAGGTTGAAATGTTCTGAGTTAGAGATGGTTATACTATCTTCCACCTCCCCATTTGAAAGAATGAGGAGTTTTAACTTTCACAAAGTTAAGCTATTGCCATCTTGCAGGAAATAGATATTTCCTTTTTTTAAAAAATCATTTGAAATGGAGCATCTGATATACCTGTAAAATCTACTTGGCTTTTTTGTTTATTACCTTTATTTTAAAGTGTAAACCAGCTTGCCAGAAAGTTTATATATAAATGTAATAAATAAGAGGAGGAGTCATTTCCATAGATGTATTAGATATTAATGGGAAAGGGCACCTCTTGGCAATGGAGAGAACTAAAAAAAAAAAGACTTCAATGAAATGAGAGTGGCATTATTTGACATTCCATACATGATCTTAAGTGAGCAGTGGGTTGGCCAAATGGGCACAAGATGCTGAAATGATTCTGGATGGTTAAAAATCCAACTGAGTCATGATGGACTGCATATTAATTTTTCCAGACTGGATGACTAGGCATCAGAATGACAATAGTTAAAGAAAGTTGTTGCATGCTTTCAAATCATTTCCAACTTAAGATGACCCTAAAGCAAACTTATTCTGGGATTTTCTTTGCAAGATTTGTTCAGAGGGGATTTGTCATCACCTTCCTCTGATGCTGAGAGAATGTGACTGACCCAGTGTCATCCGGTGGGTTTTTGTGCTGAGCGGGGATTCTAACTCTGGTCTCCCAGAGCTGTAGTCCAACATTCAAACCACCACGCTATACTGGCTCTCTGAAGTTAAAGAATAAGAAGGGGAAAACTTATGCATACTGGGATGAATTCCCCCGCTCTCACTACCTATAAACTGCTGGTTTCTCAGCACATGCTGCCTGACTGGGAAAAGATCATGACATCACACAGGGAAGATGGAGGAAGAGCCATGAATCCGTCCAGTGCTTTGCCTTGGTCCTCACTGACAACAGTGGCCAGGACTGTAGTCAGCATCAGGCTCCCATCTCAAGCTAGTCTACCATCTCTGTCCTAAAATGTTAGTATAAATGGAACTTTCAGCATTCACACTATAGTCCCTCGTGAGCTCTTGTTGGTGTTTGCACACTGTTGCATCATCACTGTTTTCATCACTCTGTAAGAATGGGTCCAACTAAAAGCCTTTCATAGTACTGGTTAAGCATGATTGCACCGAATGAAAAGAACAGAAGCTGCATGAGTCCATTTTATAAACTGTTTATCTCCTACCTCAAATTTTCAAATTAGAAAAGTGGTTATGCTGCACATGTGTGATTGATTCCCTTTCCTTTGTTTGGATGACCTGGTGCAATCAGGGAGACATACAGGGCGACAGCAGAGCTTCTGTGGGGATTGCTCACATCCTGAAGGAGTCTGCAAATCCCCCAGGCTCATCTCCACCTATTGAAAACTGTAGTGTAGGTGTACTCTGGGTATCATGTCAACTGTCTGAAGTTTTTACTGTTTCATCTCCAATCCCTGCTGCAATTGTTCTACTCTAACCCTTAAGCCAAAGGATTTTTTTTAAAAAAACATTCATGAGGCGTTTAAGGAATGAATTTATTTTAATGAATAATGAAGTTCATTATTGTAATGAACTTCTCACAAGATGGGAAATCACACTTATACACATTATTTTCTGGTTGGGGCAAAACTCAGAGAGCATTTTACTGTGTATGCCAGATTCAAAAGAAAATTTAATGCTTTTTTTCCCCAAATACTTTCTCTGTCTCGAAACAACCACAGATAGAATTGCTCCTGAGGAATAGTTACATGCAGGCTGATGACACACTGTCAACGCGAGCATGGATAAGGTGGGGGAAGAAGAGAATAAGGGACAACTTCACTTTTCACCCACCCTAAGTTGAGCACCTGATGACTACACCTTTCAAGACTTGTGATTGTTCAGCATTCCCAAAGATTTTGGAGGCCCAAAATTCATGCTAGCTTTCAATGAAGCAGACATGCCATTTCATTCCCCTTGGGTGTTAAAGTCTCTCTCTCCTTCAAGTTCTCAAATTAAGGCTTCTCTAGGGGAGATGTCATTTCTCAAAGTACCAGGCCCAAGCTGTCATTTCTATCTACAGCAGGGAAACTGGCATGTGTCATCAGTTGGTTTCTGAATATATTTCAGATAGATGTACCTGAAGGAAAGATTCTAATAGGAGGAGAAACCAAAAGGAAATGAAATTGGTTGTGGTTCAAATATAAATCACAGCTTCCCAGCTCCAGGTTCCCCAGGAACGCAGTACAGCCTTTTTTTGGAAAAGCAGTATTTCCATGTCCTGCTTCACCTCAGTGAACCAACAGCTCCAGTCTATGGCTGCCTTTCTTCCTGCAGGTTGGCGCCGTGCCTTGCTTCCCAGCAGTCTCCACCACTTTTACAGCAATGTTGCCTTGTTTAAACTTCATCACAAACCTGTAGGAGACAAAACAACTATCAGGTTAAAAGAAGAAAGATGCCAGAACTAACTTATCTAGAGAAGTTCCTGTAGGGTTCAAGGTTGTTTAGTAGGCTTTCAGGCCTCACTTCAAGCTAAACAGACTGAAAAGTTACAGTGGAATAGGTAACCCTCAGTTACGCTGCAGCAACATGTCTGTGATGTGGCCATTTCAATGCAAGGTTTTCTGAGTCCCGATAAGTGCTTAGAGTTGAGAGTTTTAGATTCAATGTTAACTATACCAGCTTCTTTACTGGGACAAGAGGTACTCTTTGTAGTGACACCAACTTTTATCCTGTTATTAGCCAGAGAACTGCAAGTTTTTTTCTATGGGCCTTTCCACACTATACTGTTATAGTGCTATTATTCCACTTTCAACATCCTATAGAATCCTGGGGTTTGCAGTTTGGGGAAGGGTATATAGAATTCTCAGTCAGAGAGCTCTTTGGCTTTAGTAAACTACAAACCCCAAAGTTCCACAGGGTGTTGAAAGTGGAATAATAGCACCCTAACAGTGTAGTATGGAAAGACCCTACACGTAATATGCTGTAGGTGACAATAATTTGTGGGGATGGTCAGATGCTGAGGTTTGTTCTAACTGCCTCAGCTAATGTTTCACAGAGTTACCTGATATTGTATTTTAAGTGGGGAAAGTAAGGGTGACAGATACCGAAATATTTTCAGTAAGGCACAGCTATTGTACAAATGGCCCACATGGCACCAGGAGAACTATATCAGGGTTAGGTCAACTTCAGATTTGTAGATTCTGCATTTCTCCTTAATGTTGATACAGACTTGCATAGATTTTAAAAAAAAAGTGGGGCGTAAGAATTTGTTCTGAATACCAATATACCTTCTGCTGCAAAGCAGGCAACCTAGGTTGAGTGGGGCCCATCCACCCATGCATGCAGACAAACACAGAACTCTGTTGCAGATCACAGAGATGAGGAGGAGAATTTATTTCATTCCCACTCAGTAATATCAAGCAGAGATGCCCCACCCCACTGAGGGTAATGCAGATTCCTTGGGTGGAAGGGAAGTTTTTACTTTGCTTCCACCTGAAGATACTGCTCAATATGCCGGGATGGGGATGAAACTGCAGTCTCCCTCAGATCACAGTGAAATTCCTCGAGATTGTTCTGAGGAAAGAGAGGCCTTGTTAGGCCACCCTCCTCCCAGGGACTGTGCTAGGAAAGAAGCTATGTGGGGATGACTTTCTTTGCGCATTCCCCCTTTCCCTAGCATTCTGGATTCAACAAGGATTTGTCCCAGCACATCCTGTACAGGGGCAGCAAGTCGGGCAGCCATTGGAAAGTAGCCAGGGGCAGCCTTGGAGGCCACAAGAGACGCTTCAGGTGGCCATGTGTCATCCATCCTTCTTGCATGCCAAAGTTATTCCAGGTTACCAAACTTTCCTGACATCAGCTGTGTGTTGTAGGGGGTCATTTTGTTGCTGCTATTGTAAACATAAGATGGAGTTGGAAAGCCTTGCTGAGGCACTGCAAATCTTCCAGCTATCTAACAGCAGGTCCAGATCTACCTTCTGCCCACTCAGTGACCTCACTAAAACCCACTGGTGGATTTGTGCATATGTGGACACAGCTTTAGCCAATATCCTCAAATAAAAAGTTGGGCTGTGGATGACAACAGAGAAAAAGACAAACATCTAAATAAGGGTTCCAGTACTTGGCTGAAATCTTCCCTCCTCCCAATATTAATTCTGTCCTTACTCATCAGCCACTTGGAGTTTCAGTTTTTGCTTTGTGGCCTCCAGCATGGTCTGGTGGAGTCGAGTGATCAGTTCGATCAGGTGGTCACTGCTAAGCAGAAAGTCGCCTTTGGTGCCTGCTGTGGAAGACTAGAAAAGAAGGTGCAACCAGTTTGAGGCATTATCATGGCTTACAGGATTCAGTGCTTCCTTCTGTCAGCTCAGCTAACCAATGCCTATGCAGTCTATGGCTGAGATCTCACATCGGAGATCTCACATCTACCAGTGTACTTATAGGAAGAGGCTGTTCCCTCTGCCCAGCTGCTTCCCCTGGGGCACAGCAGTCAAGGGCAGAAGCTGCCTGGCAAAGCTTCATTTCCCTGGCCTTCTGATCAGCAGTGGAAGCATATCTAGACTTGTTCCAGCTGCAGTTGAGCTCTTGGAGAAGGAATACCCTCCACCCCCAATGTAAGGGTAGTTCTTCCTCCCTCCATGGTCAAGGACAGGAAGGATGATTTCAGGCAGAGGAAAGATGGGTGAGAGCATGGAGCTAAATTCTTCCTGTGCTGACTGCTTCTATCCTACCAGTTGTCTCTTACACCAGGGTCCAAGACCAGAAACAAGTCCTGTCCATGGGAGTAGCGTCCATGGAGAAGCAAGAAGTGGAAGGATTCTGTGCCATTCATTGATCAATCAATCAGCTAGATGACTGAGGTGTTTTAATAAACTAAACCATGCAAGTTTACTCAGGAATAAAGTCAGCTGTGCCCAGCAAGGCCTACACCTCCCAGCTGCATAGCACTGCATTTGAAGAACAGTTTAATGCGGAGGCTGATGGGCTACATGACCATTATTGTGGCTGCCATGGCAAAAAATTTACCTTAAGGTGCCATGCACCTTGTTTACAAGGTAATTAGCATTCCTGGAAGACTTTCTAAAGCCATAACCAACTTGTAAGCAAGGGGCATGCACCCAGTGATATTTGTTTGAACTGCAAAATGTGTGTTTTCCTTCCACTGGCACCAAAGACACCAGTGAGGGCTGGATTATATAGCACTAGATTTTTCATTACAGTTCACCAGAATGGCGTCAGGGTCGGCAGCTCCGCAAAATCTCTGTTACAGTTTGTTTTTTTTTTCTGTGGTTTAATAGTTTCATTGTTTTATTTTTTTTTATCTTTTCATTGCTTTGCTGCTTTCATGTTGTCTTCTCTTCAATTTCTAACTTTTTCTTCTCTTTATATTTACTTTTTGTTCAACTATTATAACTTCTCTTACATTTTGACTCCCTGTTTTTGCTGCTTTGTTACCTAATGTTTAAATTCCCAAACGGAAAGTCTCTTCAAGTTGTTGTGTTGGGGTTTTTCAGTCAACTGTTGGCCATAGTTGCTGCTTTTGTTGTTTTTGGCCAAGGGAATAACTTTGAAGGATATTTTTGTTTTGTTTTGTTTGCTGTTTCACTGTTGAGCTGACTCTGGTAAAAGGAAGGTTGCTGTTGATTGAAAGAGCCTGCAAAACTTAATAATTTAAAGCTGTTGGTGCGAACTGTGGATAATTCAAGAGTTCTGGAGAGAATAAGCCATGCTTACTAAAAAGGGGGAAAAAATTTTTAGGCATTTTGCCAGTTTTTGGGAAAGATCCCCTTGAACCCTAGAAAAGACCAGATGAAAATCACACATTTTTTTTTGCCCCCAAGGAAGCTGATAAAGTGGGGGAATTTGGGGAAAAACTCCCTGCAAATTCAGCGTTGGACTGGACTCTGGATCTTAAAGGACCCTCACAAGTGCCACAGAGCCCTGCTGCAGAGCCAGTTCTTTTCAACCTTGCATCTGAGTTGTGCTTTGCGGAGCAAAATTGCATCTTTGTGGAGAAAGCACAGTCACCTGACCCCTGTCAAGCATCAGAAAATGCACACTTTTTATTTGAAGGACCCCAAAACCTTCTGCATGATTTTCCCCCCCCACCTGTCCCAAAAGAGACAAGTAAGTTACATGAAAGGGTCAGTTTTCCTGTTGAACCCTTTCGTCCTTTTCTGATTTTAAAAAACTGTTCAGAATGCTGCTTGGATAGAAGAGTTTACTCAAAAACAGTTTATTGATCTTGCAGGCTGCAGTGTGCCCAACAGCTCAAATGTTAAGTTGCAGTCTTCATGCGTTCAGACAGAGGATTGGGATTTTAATTCTATTCTTTTACATGGGGGGCTTCTTATGATGTTGAGGAACTTGTACTTGTTAAAAATTTCCTTGCAGAAAGTAATAAACTGTTGACTGCTGTAGTTGAAAACTATAAATGGGCGAGAGAAGACTGTCACCAAATGGCCTTAGGGGGGGAGGCTTGCCTGCGACAGAGTCAAGAAAACAACCCCCAAGGACCCATTCTTCAAAAAACACTAAGGCTGAGTTAAAGGGAGATTATAAAAAACAGAAGAAAAGAAAAAATATAAAAATTTAAGCAAGAAGGTTATCCACTCACAATGCTACAGGAAAAGAGATTGGGTGCGTTTTTTTTAAATTATTGGACAATACGTTCTCTTTCAAAAAATCAAATCACAAAAATTGTTTGAAAAATCAGAAAAAAGAAAAAAAGAAGGCAAAGGAGAGTGTGCATAACAATATTGTTAAGTCGTTGCAGTCAGTTGATGTAGGCAGCCATCAAGGATCTTCTATGAATCTCCCAGCAATAAGGTTTCCAGGGCAGGAGAGTTGTTGGACCCGTGGGAAAAAAAGCCTCCCCCCTAACTGGAGGTCTAATACAGACAATGTTCAACCTACGGCGGCAAAATCAGACTCATATACCAAAGCTCTCCAGAAGGATGCAGCGACAAGACATAAAGCTATGGACTCTGACTGGAACTTGGTTTTTTGTTTCCGCAAAAACTTTTTTTGTTAATTACCCTAAGCCATTTGGGTTTTTCACACTACATAATCGTATCTTACATTTTTTGGGATGTTATTAATGAAGTTTTACCAAGTTTTTTAAAAAATTTAAGGATGGGATTTAGTGGAATATTTTTATTATGATGGTCTTAAAGCTCTTTTTTTTTCCCAATTACATTTAGAAATAGTGCCATTGCCAATGCAATATATAAGGCTAAGGATGCTTTTTTAAATTTGGGAATCAATATTGTAAGTTTTTTTGAAAACCAACCCCCCCCCCCTCCCCTAATATACTGTTTTTATAATATGAGGTTGGGTAAGGATATTATATCTGCTCATAATACTGCTAATTTGGTTGATCTAAAATGGGTCTCAGGTGGATCTGTATAATGATAGCCACTTAGTTTCTAGGAGTCTGGACCCCTGTGGTAATGAATTTTGTAAAGCAAATTGGATACTTGTCGACTCCTAAGAAAAGGATGGAGCCATTTAATCAAAAAAAGAGAAAGGCCTCATAAATTCATTCTGGTTTTGGGCCAACTCCTTTAAAAAGAGATTCTGGACAGGTTAGATCTTTTGAGAAATTGTTTAGAGCATAAACCATCTATCTCCTCAAAGATGTCAGTTTTTTAACTAAAGAGAGCCAAATTACTTGTTTGCAGCAGATAGATGCCAATATAAAAGCGATGTCCAGGAGATCTGTCAGATGGTGGCTGAGCCGGGGGGTGTAGCAAGTATGGATACAGTTAAAAATGGGAAAATTTCCAGGTTGTCTCAGTAGAGATAAACCACAGGTCACCTTCACTGCCCATGAACCAAGTAGAGGGAGAAGTTTCTGTTCTACCTAAACTTATTGCCAACAGTCAACAGAACAACAGTAATTGGGTTAAAATGAGGTACCTGGATGATGATGAGTGGGGCAGAGTTCCAGGTTCATGGGGGGCAAAACCTTCTGACTCAGTGGTTACTCACCCAATAAAATCCAATGTCAGCAAACTGAGTCCTTTGGAAGATAAATTTTATTCACCTTGTTGGTGAAGGGGTTTTAACCCCCCTATCCAGTAAGCCAGGTCAGTTAAAACTAATTACCAAATGCAGATTATCAGGTTAGCCCCAGGCCCCTTCGTTAGCCTTTTGGTCTCTTGCCACTCAGCACATAGTGAGCCTTTAGGCTTAACTCTAAAAAATGAGTGTCATTGTGCCATCACCCCTGTTAATATGGTCTCTTGGAATATAGCAGGCTGGAAGGCTTCCCTTTATGGTTGGTTTTTTTCGGATTTTTATCCAATTTTGATTTGATTGCCCTCCAGGAGACCTGGCTCCAAGCTGGAGACAGCAGTGTACTGTATGGGTAAAAAACCCTGGTATAACCTGCACAGAAAATTAAAAATAAGGGTAGAGCCTCTGGAGGACTATTAATTGCAGTCAAAGAAGATTTAGGCTGGAAGGGAGATTTGGGTTTTCCCCTTTTCTCTGTTTTACCGCAGAATTGCTTAATAGTCAAGTTGAGGTCTCCTAGTACAACCATCATCCTGGTTAACATCTATATCCCTCCAGTAAATTCTCCATATTATTCTAAGGAAGTGTGGGCTCTCCTGGAACAACTGTTGGATGGTTAATAAGGGTTTTTCCCAACTGCTCTAATAATTTTGATGGGAGACTTTAATGCCCAAAAATAGGAAATCATCTCAAAAATTTGCAGTTTTGGGGAGGCCTCCAGGAGGAATTACAAGATGTGTTTTGTTGGCTTTCTAGTGAAAAAAAATCTAATCAAGCTGGGAAAAAAATTTCTAGGGCTTTTGCTTTCATTTGATCTCCAGATCCTTGGCCCTAGTGATTATGAGAACCTTATCCATTTACCTATTTTACCCATAAGGCTGGGAGCGCTGTTGATTATATATGTGTTTCAAAACATAAGAGTCATCTTTTCTCGGGTATTTCTGTAAATATCTGAGAAAATGGATCACCAACCGATATCCACTTGGATAATGCTTGAATCTGTTTTAAGAAAATCAACACAGGGACCGGTAGGTGAGTCAGTGCCTTGACATCGTGCAAAAAAAAACGACTGAGATGGCAGCAAGTGGATGTGAAGAAACTTAGCTTTTTCTATAAGTCAGAAATGGGTGGTGCCCTTGGTAGTATGATCTGCTCCCCGGAGGCAAATATTACCCATGTCCTGGCTGATTTTCATGCCATTTGTGATCAGATCAAACCTTTATTATTATTTTCAATTAACAGTAAAAGGCTGCAGAAATAAAAAGCACCCTTGGTTTGATGCTGAATGTCATTGACTGAGGACATTCTTGAGGAAACAAATAAAAAACCAAAACCCCCCAAAACAGTGTATACTCTTTTTAATGCTTATTACGAGGAGAAAATATAAAAAACTAATTACAGAAAAAAAAACCCCAACTTTGCTGCCAGATGTTGGGGAGATTTGGAAGCAGCAGCCTTTAATAAAAACTCAGCTCAAATTTGGCAGTTAGTAACTAGAAAATTAGGCAACTTTCGTTACGATCTTTGGGGCCTCCATTTCTGCTTCAACCTGGGGGGAAACCTTTTATTCTGACCTTTATAAAGAGCCCTTAACAACAGATAGCTACTTGATGGATGAAGAGACTTTTTGGGGAAAATAAATGACTTCCCTAAATGGCCAGCAGTTACCAGGAAGGAAGTCAAAGCCCTCATTCAGTCTTTGAAGAACAGTAAAGCCCCCGGAGAGGATTTCATGCCACCGGAACTGTTTAAGAGCAATATAGATTGGTGGGCTACCCTTTTGGCTGGCCTATTCACTCATATAAATGACACGGGACATATGCCCAATGAATGGAAGCTTGGCATAGTTATTCCTCTTTATAAAAAAGGGGATCGAAGGGACCCTAAAAATTATAGGCCGATCAGTTTAATAGATATTGCAGCCAAAATCTATGCTAAGTCTGTCTTGCAGAAACTTGATGATTGGGCTGAACAAAGTTCTATACTAGTGGAAGAACAGGCAGGTTTTAGACAGGGAAAAGGGGCACCATTGATAATTGCTTCACTCTCCTGCACTTGATTTTAAAAAATACAGCTGGGGTGGACAACTTTATACTGCGTTCATGGATCTAAGTGCAGCCTTTACTAATTAATAGGACGCTCCTTTGGAAAAAATTTATGAAGACAAATATTGATAGGAGACTTCTTCACCTAATAATGGCTCTCCATAGGGATACAAGTTTATAGATTAACAGGTGTAAACCAAGCCTTAACAAACAAAATTCCTACATTCAGAGGGTTGCGTCAAGGCTGCATCTTGGCTCCTTTTCTTTTTAATTTTTATATCAATGATGCAGTTTCTACCATGTACAATTCTGATTTTCATATGCCCAAGATTCTGGATAGACCAGTTAACGTGCTCCTCTATGGAGAAAGTTGATTCCCCCCCTTTTAAAAACTCTGGTAGGCCTGCGAAAAGGTTTTTTTAAAAAATAAATGTTTACTGTCAGCAAAATGATCTGGTAATTAATAACAGCAAATCTAAAATTGTAATTTTTGGTAAAAAGAGGACCTGTCATAAATGGTTTATCGATTCTAAAGAAATAGAACAGGTAAGAGCCTATAATTATTTAAAATTGTTTCTCAGCCTCAGGTTCCTGGTCTCTGCAGATAAAGAGGAATCCCTTAAAAGCTTTAGCCAGTGTCCAACAGAAAAAAAATTATTTAATTATAAATACCCTGGCTCACTTTTTTCCCCATTATAAAAGTGTACAAATCCCAGTTCTTGGTTGGGGGTTTTAAACCCTTTGGGAGAAGAAATTTGGGGAAATTTTTTTTAATCAAAAATATTAGAAAATCCAGAAAAAAATTTTTTTAAAATTGTTATTGGGAGTGTGAAAAACTTCCCCAGCCCAGGCAGTTAGAGCTGAATTGGGGGATGGCAGCCATTTTAGATCTATGTCTGCTTAGGTTATTTAATTTCTGGATTAAATTTTCCCAAATGAATGATGACAGATTGCCCAAGATCTGTTTAAATGAACAAGCACTTAAGCCGATAATAACTCCTGGCTTTTATTTTTCAAAAAAGCTTTCAAAGCAGGGTTGGAGCATTGAAAGGTGGGTTTGTTTGTGCGAGTCCAATACCAGAAACATGTTTAAACAAAGAGTGATGGACATTAGAATGCAATCAGATCTAGCTGCGTTGTCCTCTGTAAAATCCTTGAAATTGTTAGCAAAGGCCAAATCTCTTTTTCAGGAAGAAAAAAATTTGTCCTTTGCAATGAAAAGGGACTTGCGCAGTGCTTTTATTCAGCTCCGATTTGAGCAAATGGAAACTAAGATGTTGCAAGGTCGTTATCAGGGTATTCCTGTGCATGATAGAATTTGCACATGTGGGGCATCTGCCATTGAAGATCTTGCCCACTACTTACTCACTGTCAGTTTTCAAATATTAGAGACCACTACTTTAAGCCATTTCTAGTTAGTTGGAGGGAGTGGGATGACGAAATCCAAGCTGACTTTCCTTTTTAAAGGGGTTAAATTTTTTTGACTCAAAGAGTGGCCCTCTTTGCGGATTATGCAGCTAAATTGAGGAAAAAATACTTAATAACGGGTCTGCTTTGCGGCTGTTGGGTAATTTCTTTTAACCACTTTTAATCACTTTTAGGGGTGTTTTAGTGATTCAGAGGGGGTTGGTTTATTTAATTTGAAAATCACTATTTTATCTGTATATATTGTATATATTGTCTTTTTTATTTTATATTTTATATTTATATGACTTGTTGATGTGTTTCCTTGTTCCTGCTGCTATTTTTCATTCTTTTTATGTTTCGGGGGTTTTTTCCCTCATTTTAATTGATTGATATAGTCTGTAGACTGATTCAATAAAGATTTTCATATGACATTACAGTTCACCAAAACCAACTGGAAATTTGAAAATGAAACAAATACTGTAAATTCCAGATCTGTGTGAAATTAATTTCAGTTGGGCCCAGAAAAATCGCACACCTAAAAACATACATGTTAAATGTTCCCCATTCATTCAGCCTTCCACCACACCACAGTGATTTCAAAGAGGATTACAGAAGAACAAACTATCTTTTGTGAATTTCTATGCCATGTCGGATGTCCCTATCTAGACGTTTGGGTAGCAACACCCCTCTTGCTGTCCCCCACCCCTGTATTCCATTACCTCTCTGATATGAAGAACAAAAAACCCATCTGAGTCGGCTGACAGAGACACTGTCTATGTCACTCAGGGTGATCACCATTTTGGGCTGTGCAGCTTTGGGATCGGCCAAAAAGTGACTTTTGGTAAGAACAAAGATTCGAGGAGAAGCCTGGAACAGAGAGAGGAAGAAAAATTGCCATCTTGAGTGTTGCCATCAGCTGTGGTTACTGACCAAGGCTGGTTACAAAAATCATGTAACACCCCCCCACCCCACAAATAACTTCAATGACTGCTGGTCTGTTTCTGGACACAATTCAAAGTGCTCACTTTTTTTGGGCCCTTTTAAAAACCCCACATGGCTTGCATTCAGTATCTGAAAGTCCATAACTTCCCTGTACAAACCAGCTTGATTTTTTTAAAGATCTGCAGGGGGGGGCTAACTCTTGGCCCCACCACCTTTACAGGCACATCTGGTGAAGAATGGGAGAGAACCTTTTATGGCTGGTCCTGGGCTGTGGGCTTTTTTTTCACAGGAGGTCTGGCTGGGTTCCCTTCCCCCAACCCCCTTTTTACTGGCAGATGAAGCCCTTTTTTTTCAAGCAAGTCTTGGAGACTTAAATTATGTAATGATATTATGAATAAAGTATGTGCCATATTTCTTATCTTTTATTAGTAAATATGTTTTTAGATGTGTTTTTAATTGTGTTCTTTTAATAATACAGGCCAGAATCGTGTAGGGCAGTTACAAATGCATAACCTGGAGTTATGAACTTGGGGCGGGTTTTATATACACAGTCCCTATTTAGCCCGTAATTTAGCGGCTATGTAGTGATTTTTTGAAAGTCCCCCCCCTCTGCACTCAGCAGGAAGCAGCTGGTGTGTTTGACAGGAGTCTGCTCTCCTGTTGCTCAGGAAGCAGCTGGCTGCTGTTCCTATCCATCTCTAGCATGAGGGGGATTTGGGGACAGAGGTCCTTCTTCTGTGTTTAAAACTAAATTGCTCATGGGAGGGGGTGGGGAAAAGGCGGGGCAGCTGCTTCCCAAGTGACAGGAAAAGACAGCCCCAATGATTGCATTGGTTGTTACCTGGCAACTAGGGATGGGGGGAATTTCCTGGAATTCACTGTGTAGCATCATAACTATAACATAGAAAGATGATGCAGGATTTTTTTTAAAAAAAGGTAAAATAAGATTTTTAAATTTTTTTTTAAATTACTATTAACAGCCTTCCCTGGAAAAAGATAACATAAATACAATAAGCCCCCCTTTTCCAAGTGACTGGAACAGATAACTTCATGTACCTATACTAAAAAAAGGTCCAAAAACATTTTGATTCCCCTCTCTCTTTTTTGACCACATATTGTTAACAATTTTTGTGTTTTTAATCAGTTGTGATTTGGGTTTGGACTGCAAATAATGGCTACAAAACCTACTTTGAGATTTTAAAATTTGTCCTATTTCATGGCCTCCTTTCTGAGCTATATACTTGGCTTGATACCAGTGAGAAATGTGGGAGAAAAAAATGTTTGCTATTATCTGTTTTTCCCTTATCCAATTGTACATACATATAAACATACCTCAGGCTGAATCTTAAAGACATAAGGAGAACTTTGCAGCTCTAGGATTGAGTTCCAGATAGCACAGCACCTGCTTCTTTCATAAAGTCCTACTTATTGTTTCTCTCTACTCAGTGTCTGGTATTCAGAAATACGCTACCTCTGAACATGGAGATATTCATTTACCACTGCAGCTAGTGAAGCCAACCAAATGTAAAAGCAGGGCCCTGTTTGTTTTCCCTAAAACAAAGACAGTGGTTCTGAACCTGTGGGTCCCCAGATGTTTGTGGACTTCAGCTCCCAGAAGCCCCAGCCACTATGGTCAATGCTCAGGGCTTCTGGGAGCTGAAGTCTAGAACATCTGGGGACCCACAGGTTGAGAACCACTGCCTTAAGAAATTGTTTGGCAGGCAACCCAGAAACTTCCAGATGTTCTGTGCTACCATTCTGATAATCTCTTATCATTTGACATGCTGCTTGGGGTTTATGGATGGGTAAGTTTTGCCTCCACTGCACATTTGTCAGTAGAGGCAGCAATTTTCCTTCCATAGCAGTAAATTGCAAGAAGTCTCTCTTTCCGTCTCCCCTTGCACACATAACCCTGATCTTGCTTTTAAAAACCGGATGGGAGAAGTAAGACATTTTCTCACCTTTCCATCACCTCTGTTGACTTTCTGCACATTTTCAGCCATAACCAGCTTGCCATCAGCTGCAGTTTGGAGCTTCCGATATTTGGGATTCTCCTTCAGACGCAGGTATTCCCCTTGGAAAGGCTGTGGGAGGCTGGAAGGCAAGAAACACACTAACTTGGTAACTTCACACCAGTCTTGAAGAGGAAGTCCCCCATCTCAGCTCAGAAAGGGTTGACTCTTGCCTTTACACTTACCTCTTAGGATACAAACTTTTCTTGCCTCGGAAAAGTTCACTGGCACACAGCTTGCCCTGTAAGGCTTCTTTCCTCTGGGGTGGCAGCTGATCCCGATATTTCTTACACTGTGCCAGAAAAGTAAGGATGCAGAAGAGATAGGACAACACAAAAATAAACATTTTTTGTTTATAGTAGAAAGGAAAAGAACATTTTGCCGGGGGAGGGGAGATTTATTTTCTTCAAGTTTTAGTGATACGTTAATATGTTAATTGGATATAATGGCAGAAGTTTCAGAAAACAACTTGCTACTCTTTCATGATGCCCAGAATCAGCTATCTGAGATAGCTATCCCAGTTCATCTAATGACAATGCCAGTTCTGTGCCTGGACCAGGAGAAACTCTGCCTGGCCTTCTTTGGAAAGAAATGAGCTGGATCATAGTTACCTGTTCACATTTAGAAGACTGCAGGGATGACAATCAGGTGACAGGCTAGCTGCCAGTATTCCCTGCAACCAGGGCAGCTACAGACAAGTTGACTGCAAAGGCCTCTTCAAAGCGGTCTAAGGTATATACACCCAGATCATGACCCCATGATTAGATTCGGCCACAAAGGATGCCAGGTGCCATGAAGCGTCCTACTCAACATTGAAATGGCTGAATGGAAAGATATATTCCCATAGTCTACCCTGATGGTGTCATGGCCTGGTGTGTCACATGGTTTATCTGAGACAAATGGAGTTCCTGCATTGCTGTGATCTGCTTTACCTTCACCACCTATGTTGGCCTTGGTAAAGCAAAGACAAAGCAGTAGTGGTAGCTGTGCTCTCACATACATGCTGCTCACTACTGGCTAT
Organism: Iguana delicatissima; assembly: GCA_948472985.1. Lineage (NCBI taxonomy): Eukaryota > Metazoa > Chordata > Lepidosauria > Squamata > Iguanidae > Iguana > Iguana delicatissima. The sequence goes on along the minus strand of CAOKZL010001451.1, from coordinate 138,625 downwards.
GCCCACTTTGCTTCTGGCATGCCAATTCATAGAATCATAGAATCATAGAAATGTAGAGTTGGAAGAGACCACAAGGGCCATCCAGTCCAACCCCCTGCCATGCATGTGCAGAGTTTTTTACACCTGGTCTTCTATGTGCTGCTGTTCAAGTTCTTGGTCTGTAAAATTAATACTGGAAGTATAGGGGCAAAACAAATATTTCTTTTTGGAAAATTTTATCCTAGATTAAATTCAGCTCTTAATGATCTCTCCCTTCCTATCTCCATTGCCAAATAATATTCAGCAGGCATGACCTGTCAGTGTTACCATCCATCCACACCAGCAAGGCTCCTCTGAATTCTGTTTGGTCTTGGAGATCATCTCTGATGCTGGATTACCCAAAGTGTTCACAACACTGGGAGTCAGCAAATAAGTATGCATGTGATTCATCTTGACAAAAGCGGGGAGTGCTAATCTACACACAGAGTATTGTTACACCTCACATTCTTTTCTACTTCCAAGAAAGCAGGTGGAGCCCCAATCTAGATCAGGATTGTTGTGTGCAGGTAGAAGGTTAAACCAGTGCACTGTTCTTTCTGCCCTAAATTTTTCCCTTCTCAGATAGGCGCAGAAAGAAAAAAGAAAAGAAAAAAGAGAAGAGAAGAGAAGAGAAGAGAAGAGAAGAGAAGAGAAGAGAAGGTAGGGCTCCACTAGTGCTAATGTAGAATTTCTTCCCTTTGTTTGGCCCTTGTGTGGGAGGAAGTAAAATTGGGGCAGGAGGAAAGAACAGATGGAAGGAGAAGGGTTAAACTTCCTGTATCCTCCCCTACTCCCCCGGTATTACCAATCTGGATCAGTATGCTGCCACTTAGTTTCAAATGAAAAAGAAACAGAGGGTGAGCTGCACATTACATATTTAAGAGAACATACAGTTTAGCCCAGAGAAACCTGAGTGCTAGCCTACAACCCCAGATGCCATAGCTAGTATAGCCAGTGGTGAGACATGATAGAGCAGTGGTTCTTAACCTGTGGGTCCCCAGATGTTTGTGGACTTCAGCTCCCAGAAGCCCCAGCCACTATAGTCAATGCTCAGGGCTTCTGGGAGCTGAAGTCCAAAAACATCTGGGGACCCACAGGTTGAGAACTACTGTGATAGAAGGAACCATAGTTCACCAGCAAGCAACAGAGGAGCAGATGTTTCTCATCTTTGGTAGAGGAAGATGTTGAGAATGAAAGAAGTAAAGAAACAAGTGAAGACAAAGAGAATCTCTGCCCTTCCTCTGCTGCTCCAATCCCCCTTATCATATCATCATTTATTAGTTACCACACAGAATAATTTACATTTTATTTGCATAATATATTTGAGTCCACCATAATTGGTGGCCTAATATACAGGAAGCCCTCTGTAATCCCAGGCTACTAGCTATTTGAAATTCAGTTTCTTGGTTGACTGATTGATTGATTTATTGAATTTATACCCAACCTTCCTCCCAAGATGGGATGATGGAAGAAGACTGAATGGAATGATCCATCTCCCTCTTACCCTCCAATGGTAGAAGATCTTCTTCAGTTCTTCATTGGCTTTGGTGAGAAATTTATATGGGGCAGGGGGCCAAGACTGATCAGTCACTCTCATGGAAGGGAGGTTGTTTTTCAGATTCAAGAGAAATTTTTGCACCTGTAAGACGGGACACATGGGACAAAACACAGATAACTAAAGTGAATCATCTGTTCACGATAAAGTGAAAGTCTTTTGCTTTTATAGGAAACATATGACTGCTACTTCCTCTAGTCTAAAAAATACAGAGTGGGCTTTCTGTATCATCTCTCTAAAATAGATTACGCTGCCTTGGAAAATATTCACAAATACAGATACACCCTCCAAGAAGTGTTGATTTGTTTTCATTTACTTAACTCTTGTCTCACAATAATAAAATATGCTGCTCCTTCATGGTATTCAGTATCTTGTGTACATTAAGTGGTAACAGTATTAATTAAATTCATTTCAATTCCAGGTTGTAACACAACAAAATGTGGAAGTCAAAGGGGTGTGAATATTTCCGCAAGGCATTGTATACACTTCTTAACCAGCAAGCCTTTGTGGTTAGGGTGGCATCAGGTTTGTTACAAAGTCTGATAACACTCAGAGGACTCAGGCTATGTGACAAAATGCACTTTCATCCTGCTAGGGTGATCGTAGGTCCTAGTTTACAAGCACAGCCCTCTATTGAAGGGTATCCCTCTATCTGAAAAGTTGGCAAGTCCAAGTTTGTTTTAAAGATGAAGAACCTGAAGAAAAAGGAGTCTTGATGGTGCCCACCATCAACACTTAGCGTGTAGACAGTAGACTGAGCAAGCATGCAGACTACCTGGACACAGTTCTCCACTCTATAATGAGTCATATTGTTTTTTCATTTAGGTCATAATTTCCATAGTGGCATTTATGCAATACTACATTAGCAGGCATAACTGTTAATGCAAATCTGTGTTCTCTCTCCCCCTGCACTTTGGCAATGCAGAACTGGCCACCAAGTGTTCTGAGGGTCAGAGTCTGAAAAATAAAGAATGACTCCCTAAAACACAAAAGTTGGCTGCCCCTATTCTAACTCAAAAGCTTAATGCTGTTTTAGGACTTGGTGGGGAAAATGCAGAAAGCGTCAGCAGCTATGGCTAGCAGTAACACCCATCTGCTCTCCATTCCTTAGACTGTTTGAACGTTCTCCTATCAGACACTTTAAAAATCTCTCATAGGGCTTTCAAATATTTGATGGGAAACATTCAGGAAGCTCAGTTTAGCCATACAGCTTAAGTATGGCTGAAGACTGGCAAAGTTTGCCTGCCAGCCTCTCAATTCCCAGCTGTACAAGATGCTCACTGGCAGCCAGGGAGAGCTCTCCCCACCACACCTCTGCTACTTGTAAGGACTTTTATAAAAATGTCTTGAGATAGGGAAGAGGACTAAAAGGCAGTGAAGAGGATGATGGGAGAAAGGTATGAGCCCCACTGTGAATCTAGCCATTTTCAAAACTGATGCTGAGCAAATCTATCAGTTTCACTCTCTGACACATTATTTCTTGGGAAATTCTGATTAAAAGCGAAATGAAATTCTCACCTATGCCTAGAAGAAGTAGGAAGATCTATCAATTTTCACTTTCCCCCAACCTGAATTTTGGCTACTCAACCTGAATTTAGGCTGTTTATGAGAGAAAGAAGTTCAGATTCTCAGCACTCAGAAAGTCATCTCTTCTTCACTTGCAGGCCTGGTTTTGTGAACGTGAGCCCAGTAAGTCTAAGTTGCAATTTCTCCTTACTTTCCACAGCACCCTGTAACCTGAGGGTAGTTAATAACTTTTTCCTTACCTCAACAGTCAAGACTTGTTAAGAGTGCTCTCTAGTGCTCTCATTTCCCTATTTACTTGGCTAAGTGGGAGAAGATTTATATGGATGCCTTTAAAATGTGGTGTTTTTTTCGGGGGAACGGCACTGTTCAGTAACATATTTTCAAGTCATAGCATACCACGGTGCCTCATTTTTAATTCATTCCAAATTTAATTGTCCATGCTGCTTGGATTCATCCACCCACCATTCTTTCCCGCATCACAATGGACCCTTTCCATGTTTACATCCACTGGTTGTTGTTTTTACCTTTCCTCCCCCACACTTCACTGTCCCTGCCCTGACTCCCTTTACCTTTCCTTTTGAAAAAAAAAAAAAATCAGTCATCTCTCCTCTTCCTCTTTGTACTACCCCTGGCCACTTTTGCACTTTGGGGGGGGGGAACTTCCACATTTCAGAGCAACCTGGTCTAATGTACATTCTAGGTACATCAGCTATGCACTAATGTGTGCATTACTACAGAGACCCACTTACAGTAATGTTGGAAAAAAGTTTGTTTCATTAACAGTTTCTATGAATTACATGTCTTTCCTTATACAATGGGCTGAAGAGGGCTATGCCTTTGAAAGTTAAGATCTAAGCAAGGGTTTCTCAGTTGGGAGCCCCTGAAACCCTGCAGGTTCCATGAGTGGTCACTATGTTTTTCACTGATGATTGTGATTGGGGGAAGAATTTTTTTTTATTTAGTTGTAGATGTACAACTGCATTTGAGTTGCATCTCTGTAAGTGGACTTACACATGCTGGAATTAGAACTGGGTAGTTTCCTAATGTCTGAGTCCAGTAGAGGGCTGCTATTACTATGTAGCAGAGCTGACAAAGTGCCCAGTGCGTATTGTATATGGATACTTATAGGGCACTCTGGACAGTGTCCCAATATGCACCTTCACAATTCAATAACAGGGTTTCTTAGCCCCTGTCTATTTAGCTATGTGTACATAAAGTACCTGTACAGAAGTTCACTGAGACCAGAATATTATTTCAAGGGTTCTTCCAGGGTAAAACAGTTGAGAAAGGCTGGTATTCAAGGCTTTGCATCCTAACCTCCTTCAGTACCTCACAACTCAGCTAGTATGGTATGCTCCACCCAGGAATTTAAGATCTATTGTACAGGTAAAGGATTACTATTTGTTCCACCAATGCACACAGTTCTGTCAAGGCTGCAAGCCACAGCATTGGCTCCACATTTATGGAAGAGTTTTCCTTTGGACCTCTGGCTGAAGGAGGATCTCATCCATTTGTGTAAAGGGCTGAAGACCTTCTTCTTTGTTTCACTGTCTGAAGCCACTGGGCTGTGTTTAAGGTGCTAAGATGGGTAGCATATAATGTTATGTTTACTGTCTTTGTCCTTGGCCCTCCATAAATTTCAAGTATGTGCCCAAATACCACCACTAGATGGGGTACTACAGCTTGTTTGTCATGCTGGTGCCATGCAATTGCTCTTAACAAGATGAATGGAAATCAATACAAGTAATAGCAGAAAAATGGATGAAGGGTGTGTGGGGTTCAGAGGAGTTGTTGCAGGAGAACACACTTGCAGCTATATTGTCATTGCTATGGCACAAGGAAAACATGCCCATTGTGAAAGTGCCAGTTTGAAGTGCAAGAAAACACTGGGTTTTTAAACTACTTTTAAACTATCAAAATTGATGTGATATGAAAAATCTGCCTATATCGGGAAATCAGTCTGGATGGGCCAAAAGGAGGTGTGCATTGCAAGTAAGAAAATGTACAGAACAGAGCATAAACAGCCTAAGGAAGCGCAACAATTCATCCATCTGAATTTGCCCATGGTCTGAGAAGTGACCCTGCTACGGTGCACACACTCCAATTTTTTGGTCAGATATATAATTTTCCACAGAGTATCATGAGCTAGTAAATGGTTCTTTCTGCTTCCAACAGAAGGTGGCCATGAAGGCTGCCTAGTGGCCTGTGCTGATCACAGTGACTGTGAGACAGCCTTTATCCAACTCCACAGCCAGCTGGACCTTGTGTCAAAAAACCAATCCCATCTGTGTTTGAAGTTAACGGGGGAAATGGCAACAAATAAATGTTTAATGGAATATATAATGTCAAATGAGTGACATTCCCCCCCCCCCGCAGCTGCCCAAAACCCAGAAAGCCTGCTCAAATCTTGGTGGGGAAGGATGGAAAAGAGAATTTGAAAGGACAAAAAGAGAACTGATATTTTTTCCCAAACACACCAGGGACTGGCACCATATTTGTGCCCATTGGCTGTAGTTGTTTCTATATTTCCTAGATATGTGCCATAGACTGAAAGTTGATGGTTCACAGGCTGGCACCGGTCCATAGACCACCATTTTGAGTAGCACGGTTCTACACCACCATCAGTTCAAATATTTAAGTGTAGCCTAAAGGAGATCTTCATGCATGTGCTTTCAAAAGATCTTAGAACATAGCCTTCAGGCTAGGAACGCAGGAAGTTGCCAACTTGCTTTATACCAAATTGAGCCATCATAGCCCCATGCTGCTCACTATTGTCTGCAATAGTTTTCCACAAACTGATATCCTCCAAATGTATTGGACTACAATACCCATTGCTCAATGGTCATGCTGGCTGAGGATGATGGGGTTTGTGCTCTAACACATCTGGAGGGAATGGTTTAGGAAAAGCTAATGTACACATTAAGGAGAAGAAGCTCTCCAGATTTTCAGATGGGAGTCTTTTCTACCTCTGTCAAACACAGGAGCTGCGATCTTTCACATGCACATTGTATGTTCTTTCCCTGATCTACAGCCCTTCTCCTAAGTAAACACTGAGATTACCTTTTCCTTACATACAGAAAGCTAATAATCCAATACCTGCACATATTGGCACCATAACAATACTTCAATATTTACATTTCTTGACCTCTTCACCTCAAGACAAGTGGGTGATGACCACTGTCCTCTTAGAAGGGAAAAGGGGTTCATTTATCACATTCAGCATCTTCATTCCACGGCTTAAGAATAGGAGAAGAACTGTACCGAACCAGATTGGTACAGTTCTTCTTGGCTCATCCAGGCAACCATTCTGTTTCTCACAGTGGTTAACTATATGCCTATGGGAAGTCCATAAGCAAGAACGTACTTTATTTCTGCTCACTGTATTTGCTTACCTCATTATATCTGTTGTCCTTTACCAAGAATAATGTACTTACCAGGCTCCGGTAAATAAAGCGGGTGATGCATTGAGATGCCCCAGAGCGGAAATATTTCTTATATTCCTTCCGTGTCTGTGAGGGGATGAAAACCCAGTTTAGCAACATTTCATAGCTTAAGTGACACACACAACTGAAGCTGCCATCTCGCAAGCCAGACCATTGGTCTATTTTCCCCCATATTGTCTGATCAGATTAGTTGTGGTGTCCAAAGCTAGAGGCAGAGTCCTGTCCATACCTTGTACCTTTTCAGATCTCTTTGAATAGTGAGAGAGCAGAGACTGAATCTGGAACTAACCTTTCATAATCTGGTGCTCTGCAGGCATGTTAGACATGTACTTTTACAATGTAAAAACTCTTTGGGAAACATGGATCTTCTCATGGCCCATTGTAAGCCTGTTTCTAGAGCCTGCATACTCTCCAACATTTCACAGATGAAAACAGGGACATTATGTCCAAGCAACATCAGAGTGTGGTCAAGATATTAAAGAGCAAGAACAGAGAATGTAAGGAGAGGGTGCAGCAGTTTGCTTTTGCCTGAGTCTACAGGGAAGGACAGAGTTCTGCTCCCCCCTTGTCCTCTGTCCCTGCTGAGTTAATTTGGTGCAAACTACTTTTTCACTCAGTTTGCAGCAATGAAAGTAAACTGAGGAAAGAGGGAGAGGGAGGAGGAAATTTGAGACATTTTAAAGGCAACTGAAAAGATGAGATGTCAGAGGATTAACCACGGCTGTTCCTGCCAAATCAGGACAGTTTGGCAGTGTAAGCTTGGTAGCATAAAGCAAAACAGTAGAGCAAAACTTCCAGCCTAGATGTTGCTGCTAGAACAGATGCTTGTGAAGAAGCAGGAAGAGCACTCATTCCTCCCCCCTGCCTATTCCACACACCATTACTGGCTGCTAGTGAATTCCTTCATTGATTACCTTTTTAAAAAAAGAAAAAAAAACATCACTTTTCGGAGCTCGGAGTTGAAGCAGTCAAAGAAATTATCTGCAGGAAAAGAAATTGGCTTTGGACTTCTTGGATGAGTCTACATCCAGAGTGAAATGGATTTTAACAGGCATTCCCCCTACCTTGATTGTATATTCTACATTAAGGTCCATCTGAATGGCTGTCTCAGAAGACACACCTTTATTTGAAGACATCTTTGATCTGAAGGGCTGTCCTGTCCAGGTCTGACTCAAAGACCAATCAGGGAGGGGCCTTGAAGCTGTCAATCAACAGTACCTATAGAACAGCCTAGTCCCTGCCCTACTATGGCTTTGATGTACTGTATTTTTACCTAAGTTGTTGCATTTATGTGGGTTTGCATTTACCTATTTACTTACCAAACTATATGTCATTCTGGTTAGAGATATAAGGATTTATATAGAGTTATATAGATGCTTATATACTGATATTAAACATTAGCCATGTGAGCCAAAGTAGTGTAGTGGAAATTAGGTTTCCAATCTCCAGTCAGCCATAAACCCTCCGGGTGACCTTAGTCAAGTCACACCTTGAGAGCCACAGAGGAAGAAGGCAATGGCAAGCCCCCTCTGAAAAAAAAATATTTTTGAGAAAACCCGGTGATAAGGTTGCTGCGTGTCAGAAATGGCTTGAAGACACACAAGACACACAAAAATTAGCATATGCACCTTCTTTGCAAATCTGTATCTGTTTTGCCCTCTTTTCCGGCCATGCATTTCCTCCTTTTTGGCAATTCATAAGTGGCCGTATTAATTGTCATTCCACAGTGTGCTATGGGAATTGTAGTATGAGTAACAGAGGGGTAGGGCTAAGTCTCTAATCGGAAACAGTAACTCTCAAAGAACTATTACACAAGTTGTGGATTTGGGTTGAGTTCTTCCCACAACAATTGAATTGATACTGGAACAATATCAATTCATCAGCATTGTTGGCATACCCTTTGTCTTTACTCATCAGAAAGATATTTGGAAAAGAGTTGATTTAGGAGCTGAGACAGAGCAAGAATGCAAGAAGAGGCAGACACACCCAGCTATTGACTAGGCCACCAGTAGACTCCAGAATAATGAGGTACTATATGTACGGGATCAGATGAAAAAGGGTGTGTGTGTGTGCATAGAGGGAATTCCCTTCTTTATCTAAAAAAATAAAAAGTATGTTTTTCTTTATAATGTTTTCTTCCTCAGATACAAATTTATGTCAACCAATCAACCAACTACACCATTATGTAAATATCTGACACACAACCCTAACAAGATGGCCTATGTAGGGGAGAATCCCCCCCCCACAAGGAATTACGCTGTCTGTAACATTTTTTCCTCTGATGTCATTACCAGTGTAATTACTTTTTAAAGCAATATGACAATGAGTAACATATTTTACATACAACAAGTAACACTGACTTGTTGCTTCAAGAACTTTACAGTTTTTGTGTTGTTTGAAGGATTGGAAACCTTTTTAAAAAGGTTTTTTTAAAGTAAAAAAAATGACATGTCAGCAATGTGTTAATATTAATGAGTAATGACTAGCAGTGTACCCTTTTTAAGATACATTTTTACTTTTTAAAATTACATTTCAAACTCTGAGAAAAGAGAAAGAACCATTTTATGGGCTCAGTTCTGGAAGAGTGATATGAGAGCAAGCATCACAACATACTGATGGATATTCTAGCTACAGGTAGTAGACAAATGAGGAGAACATCAGTGGTACTTATGGCCATTGGATCTAGCCTATCAGATACATATATTGCCAATGTATATTTGTTACCTGATAACCTTTCCAGTAAGCAGAAATGATGTTGGCAGCCTGAATCTGCCGTTTCTGTTCCTTCAGTTCCCGTAGGAGCCTACGAGACTGTAGAAGAAGGGAAGGGGTAGATAAGAACCCTGGAGGAGCCCAGAAAAAAGAAAAGCAGAGTACAACCAACCACAGTAGGAAAATTCACAATCTTCAGAGAAGAAAACCCCTTCCCACCTGGAGTGAAATATTCTAAAGCGGCAAATCAATCAACAAAAGGTTTAAGATGATTAACCAGAAGAGGGCAATTTTAATCAGCAAGGGTGATTTTTCTCTTCCTGTACATCTGAGAAAGGCGCAGCTATATTATAGTTCTACTATCTTTTTGATGAAAGGAAGTATTAGAGTTGGCATTTCCTACCAACAATAAGTAGCAGCCTTTGCTTATTAAACTATGGCCATTTCCACACTAGACTGTAATAGGGCTATTCCTCTTTCAACATCCTATAGAATCCTGGAGTTTGCAGTTTAGGGAGGGGTCTTTGAGGCCCCTCCCTAAACTGCAAACCCCAGGATTCCATAGGATGTCAAAAGTGGAATAATAGCACTATAAGTGTCTAGTGTGGAAATGGCCTATATTACCTTCCATATTCTTTGGTATCCCCAAAAAGGCACCTCTACAATAGACCCACATAGAAAAATAATGCCAGACAACAGCATTTAATAGATAGCATATTAAACACTGTTTAATAACAGTATTTAAATTTAATTTATCAATCCATGGTTGATCAATGGCTGGCAATTAGCAAACTAAAATAATCTTTAATTGGTTGACAGACCAAATTTTTTTAAACATGTGGATTGCAGCTATGCTGTGCCATGCCAGGGTGCAGAAACAAGTTGTTTTCCCCTTTTGCAGTTCAGCTGTAGTCTCCAAGAGAACCATGTAATAATTTCTTGGTATGTAATTATTTTTATACAGTCATCAGAATTCACCCAAAGATGTGTGCAGACAGGAACAATTGGAGAGCAGATGCCAGGGGCGAAAAAGAGAAGGAGAGAATTCCCCCAGGGTCCCTTTGAAAAGAGGAAGGTGGGTTCACTCTTCTAGTCCCTCACATTGCAAGACACTAAGACCTCCAACTACAGTTGGCCCTCCACATTTGCTAGGGTTAGGGGTGCAGGATCTCCACAAAAGTAGAAAAACCACACATATCAAAATGTGTGTCTGTGAGAATAATACTGAGGATGTATTTGGTTTTTGAGCTGCATGTACTAACTTTGCACATTCCTCACCTTCCAGCCTCTGACATAGGCCTGGATAAGAAGAGCTGATGTTTTCATCTTCCCATATTTCTTCTTTTGCTGCAAAGCAAAATGTTAACCTTAGCATAAAGCAGACAACTGGTATGCAGGGACCTCAGAGAATCATCGTAAGAAGCAGATGCGGTTGTGAGACAAATGCTATGGTTTTGCAGCTAGTCCAAGAGAGGATAAGACTCCTGCATCAATAATTGGAGTTCCCAGGTCTCAGGTTCTGGCCTCTCATTTCTGGTCTTCAGGTAAAGAACTCTCACGAGTCAACAGAGGCCTTCCAAATTCATAGAGGAAATCACTAATTAGGGGTGATCTGCACTGCAACTCACTTGGTTCTACACTGGTTTAACTGGTGTGGCTTCTCCAGAAGAATTTTGGTTATTGTAGTTTGTTGAGGATGCTGAGATTTTTCTGATAGAAACTACTAGTCTTTCTCCCAGAACTCTAGAGTTCCGTAGGAGGCAGAACCATTTAGTAAATTTAAATGAACTTAAGTATGTTTTGCTGATATGTTTCAGTATAGCAAATAGCAGTAGGGTGTTTAGAATTTCAAAAAAAACCATAGATCAGATTGGTTTGCACAGATTCAGGAGATGTTAGAAAGGAACCCATTCTCCACTAAAGCAGACCACATCTCAGTCTGAACACTCCAGAAGATTAGCAATTTTGATCTAGAGGACACAGAGATAAGACAGCGTGCCCAAAATTGATATATTTCTCCCCCAGGCTTTCCTTTTAGGGAAAACATCAGGAAAGGCAGAGGAGTAAAGTAGGTGTTGTATTGTGATTAGCAGCTTCCAATTCTAGTAACAGTGTAGGTCTTTTAGTAGAAAAATGGTTTTACTTGGGCTCTCCAATTCTAATGCTTAAGTAATATATCACATAGTTGAACCAGTGTCCAATACTCTTTGCTGGCTATCTCTCCCATGAACAGGATTGTTAAAATTGTTTAGGTGGATTCTGCAGGAGCTAGGAGAGTACAGTAGTGGGTGGGTGAATGCTCATGTCTCTTTGTCAGTGGTGTATTTAGGCTCAATAGTGCCTAGAGCAAGCGTGGAAGTTGTGCTCATAGGCACTGCTGCCGCTGCTACCCCCCCTACACCAGGCCAGGAAGGGCCCTGGTGGGGGTGGAGGACAGTGGCAGGCAGGAGCGTGGCAGTGGGTGGGGGGCAGCGGTGGATGCGGCAGTGGCGGGTGGACGGCAGCATGCGGGAAGGCTGCTGCTGTCGCTGCTGCCCCCTGCACTGGGCCAGGAAGGACCCCAGTGGGGGCGGGGGGTGGCAGTGGGCCAAGCCTCGGTGGGAGGGGGGGTTGGCCTTTTTGTGTCCCCCCAGCATTAGTGCCTGGGGCACGTGGCCCAGTCGCCCCACCCTAGATATGCCTCTGCTCTTTGTTTCTCCAATGCATCCAATACCCACCTCCATTTCTCTTCCACTTTCTGTAACACTTATGCCAACTGATACGAAAACAAAACATTGCCAAGCTGTATTTCAACCATCATAACTCCTTACCACCAGAACCTTTCTTTCTGAAATTGTGTGGGTACCTAGCCTAGGGACATAACAACGTTTACATATATGCTTCTCATACAAAGCTGCAGAGAGAGAGAGAGAGAGAAACAACCATGGAAGAGAATAAGGGGAAGCAAATCACTCCCCACCACCACTATCAAATTTTGTGGTTGGCTGGTGCACACCCCTGGGAACTAAAGGGGCAAACTATATGGGATTCATAAGCCAGCCAAGTACCATATAGCCAACAGAGGAGCCCGGTCTCCTCACAGATGCATGATAAAAAAAGATTTTAAACTGCTCCACTACTGACAACTTCTGTAAGAGCCACAGAGAACAAGAGGCTGTGGAAGTCTAAAACCAAAAATCAAATGTGGATTTATATCTGCATCTTACTGTGTGGCCCCGATACCAGGCAGAGATAACAATTTGGCTCTTGCGCATCTCTAGATAGTGCTTGCGGCATTTCCATCCCCGGAAAGTAGCTTGGATCAGGGCAGCCAGCTCCTGCACTCGCTGTTGTCTTCTCCTCTCCAGTTCAAAAAGCTGCAAAGGCAAGGTTGAAAAGGTAGCAGTATGGGGTCAGAACTGAGCAGACAGGAAATTCTCCCTGATCAAATTTCACCCTATTATTGATGTTTCTTAAAACCTCTACTGCAATGGTTCTTAACCTTTTCTTTATTGGAGACTCTCAGTAAATATAATATAATTTAACTCAAGATTTAAATATTTAAAATAGTCAAATATTTATTTAAATATTAAAATATTTATTTATTAAAGCCTTCTGGAGATTGGATTCAAATCACCGCTCAGACACTGGGTGGTCTTGGGCAAATCCCTGTTGCTGTCACAGCTGCAGGGTTAGAATCCCCTGTGAAGGCTCTGTGGACCCATGGTAAGAACCACTGCTCTACTGTATATGGACCTATGAGATTAAACATGACCCTAGGACTTGTTTCTTATCTTCAACCTCCCATGCAAAATGTCACAGACACATCCACACATGACAAACTCATCATTGCTTTAAACTGGGTAATAAATGTCAGTGTAAATTACAATGACTACCCCAAACAATCAGGTTCTCCTCTGTCCCCAACAAACATGTGGGTCACACATAGCGTACGTAACTAAGGATTAAATTGTTCATTAGTTTTTCCTGAGAAAACTGTAGTAGCACATCACATTGTTGTTAACTAAAGGCTTTCATAGTTGTGAATTTGGGGAACATTAATGTTTTCCAACTCAGGGTTCTGGCCTATTCCACTGGGAATATAGGGTGCAACTGGTGAAAGAGTCTGTGCTCAACCATTTTTATCTTCATCTAGAATCATATACTGGGGGGGATGTGGAAAGAATATGCTTTGGCAAATTTTTTATGTGGATTTTTTACCATTCTGTGCTTCCTGGACTGAATGTAAACTGAACACTTTATGTTCCATACTGCACATTATTAGATGGTTCCAGGCATATCTGAGATATGCACATTTGAGATGCACACCTAGCCAAACACACACAATTCAGATGTGCACAACACAAACATATTTTAGCTAACAGGGAGAATGCACGAACAAAGTCTAAAGTTTGAAAACCAAGTACAAAAGTGTACATAGCGTACACAAATAGGACAGATTTTGTTCCCCAAAAAAAGACTGTTCAAAAAGTGAGTACATGCTGTGCAAATATTCACTCCTTTTTTTATTAAAACAAGATACAATATAGTCATTTCCTCATTTCATCACTGTTTACATTTTTTACGTCATTAAAATCTAGTATATACTTAAGAAAGTTATTTGTTCATTTCATTAACCCTTTCCCTTCCTACCTTCTTTAACTTGGTACTTAATTACCTCTTATCTCTTCTCCTCTACATTTATTTTTCACCGTTAACTATCCTTTATGCGCAATTATAGCTTTCTTATCTCTTCCAGCTTATACCATACTTTAGTCTGTTCCTTACCTATTACAGATCTTTTCCCAGTTCTCCTCTATATATATCTTAATTTCCATCATTTCAGTCTTTTTATCTCCTCTTTTTTCTCCTTTCATGGCTCTCGATAAGCTATCTAATGTTGTGTATTCTTGCAATTTACTCAACCATTCTTCCAATTCCGGGGTTGTTTCTCTTTTCCAATATTTTGCGAATGTGACTCTAGCTGCTGTTATCATATAAAGTATACTATTCTTATATTTCCTTTGTTCTTTTGTTAATTGGTGTAACATATTCAATGGACATATTTCTGGTGTTAACGGAATTTCTATTTTCAATATTTCTTTAATTGCCTTATGTATCTTTTCCCAAAAGCCCTTCGCTTCCTCACATTTCCACCACATATGATAAAAGGATCCGTTTTCTTCCCCACATTTCCAACACTTCTTCTCCCTCTGTTTATATATCTTACTTAATTTTTCTGGATCTAGATACCATCTGTATAACATTTTCATATAGTTCTCCTTTAAATTTTGTGCCAAAGTAAATTTTTGTGTGTCTTCCCAGCTTTTCGTCCACTGTTCCAATTTAATTTCCTGACTGATATTACGTGCCCATAAAATCATTGAATCTTTTATAATTTCAGATTCCAATTCTCTTGTTAACATAAAGTTATAAATATGGGATGTTATATGTTCTTCCTTTTCAAATATTATCTTCTCGAATTCATTCGTTAAAGTTGTTACCTCTATTCCTTCTAATTTTTGATCAATTTTATATCTTTCCTTAAGTTGAAAATAGAGGAACCACTGGCAATTCCAGCCTTCATCGTTTAATTCCTCTCTTGTCTTAATTCTCTGTGTTGCTTTTCCAACATCCATTATTATATCTCTATATGTAATCCACCTTTCCGAGGGACTTTTCCGATTACTATATAAAGCTTCGTGGGGGGAGACCCATAGTGGTATTCGACAATATATTTTCTTTTTCCATGTTTTCCAGATTTCAAACAACGATCTTCTTATATAATGATTGGAGAAATCCTTGTCAATTCTTGCTTTGTTATACCAAATGTAAGCGTGCCATCCGAACCTAAGGTCCGGACCTTCAAGGTTCAGCATCCTGTTGTCTTTAAGTGTGATCCAATCTTTCACCCATAACATTCCATTCGCCTGATAGTATAATTTCAGATCTGGAAGTCCACTTCCTCCTCTTTCTCTTCTATCTATTAATGTTTTCCATTTTACTCTTGGTTTTTTCTTATTCCAAATAAATTCTGTAATGTCCTTTTTCCATTCTTGAAAACATTTATTGTTAGTGATTGTTGGTAAATTTTGAAATAGATAATTCATTTTCGGCAGGATCATCATCTTAATAGCTGCCATACGTCCTAATAATGATAGATTCTGCCTCGACCAATTCTGTAAATCTCTCTTAATTTCTTTCCATTTAACTCCGTAATTATTTTCACATAGTCCATTGTTTTGTTTTGTTAAATTTATTCCCAAATATTTAATTTTCTTCTCTTCTTTAAATCCTGTTTTTTGAACCACTTCTTCTATTTCTTCTTTGTGCATATTTTTGGTCAAAAACTTCGTCTTTTCCTTGTTTATTTTAAAGCCAGCTAAATCTCCATATTCTTTACATATTTCAATCACCTTCTCAATACTTGTTTTCGGTTCTTCTAAAAACAGCACCAGATCGTCAGCGTAGGCCTTCATCTTGTATTCTTGTCGCCTTATTTTAACCCCTCTTATGGCCTCTTCTACTCTTTGACTCTGTTTTTCAAGTTTAAATTCTACTGTAATTTCTTCCTTATCCACTAAGTGGAGCTCTCCCCCCACTATTAGGAGTTCTATGTATTGTGTTTGTTTCCTGAGAACACTCAAGGTCAGTTTATATCTCTAACTTTAGAACTCCCTTTTATTTCTCCACCCCCCTTTTCTTCTCCAGCTGTTAACAATTAATCACTATTATTGACTTTCCTTGAATTTCCACCCCTTCTCCTAAGTTCTTTGTTTAACAGATTATTTAAATAGTTAGTTAACTTTTAGCTTTCTCTAATATTTAAGTTCTATAGCAAACATATATATTCAATTTCAGTTCTGTTACTAAATTTTATATTGTTGTAACTTTTTTATTATTATTTTTTATGTCTCTAAAGTCTGCTGGTTCGCTTCTCACCCTTCTCTCTTCTGTCGGGGTTTCACAGTTTATTTCTCCACTCCTTTTCTCCGCTCTCTAGTAATGTCCTTCAACTCCCTCTTCCTTTGTCCCTCGTCGTCTTGACCTCCTCTACCCTCCTTCGCCGTCTTCTACTCCTTCCTCCAATTCTCCATCGACCCTCTACCTCTGTCTTTGTCTGTCTCAGTCTTTTGTCTTTCAACCTCCCTCTCTCGATCTTCTCTCTTCCCTTCTGCCGTCAGTCCACTGTTTCCTTTCTACCATTCGTCCTCTCTCTTTCCTCTTTCGATCTCTTACTGTCCTTCGCTCCTTCTTCTATCGACCGTCCTTCCTTCGTTTTTTAACCACGCTCTCTCTGATCTTTCGTCTCTCTTCTCTTTTATCCTTCTTTTCCGTCTCTCTCCTTCTGTTATCCTTCAACTCAAAAGTCCTCTCTTATAAACAATTTAGCCCCTTTTATTCGTATTTTCAAAAGAAAAAAGAAACTGAAATCTTTAAAGCTCAGTCCATCTGTCTTCACTACAGTTCTTTTACCCTTTTGCACAGTTTCTCCTGGAAGGGAAAGATCTCTATCTGCCAAATCCGCTCTCGCTTCCCCGTCTCTATCTGTCTCTCCAGAACTTTTACTTACTTTCCATTCTCTCCGTGTCAGGATCCGTTTACCACTGTAGGAGACTTTCCTCCCCCTCGTCAAAGAAAGCCTTCAATCTTTAATTTCTTTATCTTTAAAGTCTGTTTCTTTTAAAAAGGTTTAGGCGTTCCTATGCCTCCAAGGAGGATACCCGCCGCGGCTGTGGTATCTCCTTTGGCTCTTTCTGCCTCCGTACTCCCAGCGCAGCGATCAGAAACCTCTCGCTTTGCCTTTCCTTCAGCAGAATTTTCAGCCCTCGAGACCCTCAGGACCCTCTTTACCGGGAGGGTACTTGGCCGGCTCCGTTTTCTTCTTTCTCCGGCTTTTTCCACGTTGGGCGATTGTGTTTTCGGCGAGACTCGCCTCTACACAACCCCTCGGTCCGCGATGCAACCCGGAAGTTTTTTTTTTTAAGTTGCTATTCATGTTTCCAGTTCTTGTTACTGTGGTGCTGACCTATGCTACCCCTTGCCTAACTGTTTCTTCTTCTACAACTCCACCCTGGGTTGGGTAGCTATGGGAGGCTAGTGGGTGGCATTAGCCCCCCAAGAGACTTTGGAGGCCAGCACCCTTCACTATGTCCTCCCACAAATGTCTTCTAGGAGTCATAGGGGCCATTGTCACCATGACTTTGCCCCCCAGACCATTTTAGGCCTGAGTAAGGCTTTTTTTTTTAATAACAGGAAGTAACCAGAAGTCATTTCCTGTTCACTTCCTGATTTTAAAAAATGCCTTTCCGGGGCCTAAAATGACCCAAAAGGCCAAAAACATGGCAAGAATTCGTTGATGCTTCTTAGAGAACATTTGGAGGTATTCTGGGGCAAACCAGGTTTTTTTTTAAACCATCAGTTAGGATTGCCAGATTCCACTTCATGAAATCCAGGCATTTATTTTCCCTATTATGCAAATTATTCCAACTATGCAAATTCAGCATATTAATTGTTGCATTTTGCTTTTTCCACTATCTCTTAACCATCACACCATTTGTGAACAGTTAGAACTGAGCTGAGAAAACCAGTGCAGAAGTAATGTTTAAAGTGATGACCTTGGAAGAGGAAGACTTAAGTTCAAATCTCTCTTTGGTCACAGAATTTATTCTCTGATGTCAGGCCACTGCTTCCTTTCAGAAATCTTGACCTATAGGCTCTGGGATTCTTACATGATGCTGCTTGCAGCACCCATTCTTCCCTCTCTCTCTTACCCCACACGCACCCTAACAATGCCTCTCTCCCTTGCTTCTTACATGCCACCAGCTACATCACTCTCTTTCTCTTCTTTCATGCTTCCTCTCTCACCTACCTCAAGCTCTTGCATTGTGTCCTACTCTTCCTTCTTGTGTGCTCCTGTTCACAGCATTCAATCCCCTTCTACTCCTTCCCTCCCGTCCCCTCACAGTCTCACAGTGCACCCCATCCCTATTTTCTTGCATTCCACTTTTGCACTGCTCACTCTTCTTTCTCTTGTACTCCCTTCCTCAGCTCATCTCCTCTGCATGCAAGGCTTACTTTCTTTTCCCTCATGCCTGAAAGGTGAGGGTAGACTTGTTTCTTGCAGAACAATTTCACAGAGAAGCACCTTCACATTTTGCCTAATATCATAGCAGCTAGGGCTAGGATTTTTTTTTTAATGAAAGCTCGGAATCCAGGCCAGATGATGGTTCAAATAGACACTGGGTAGCAAGCTTTGAATCCAGATAAAAATCAGCTAAACTCAGAATATGACAGGCCAAGTCTTGTGGGCCACAAAAATGGTTCTGGTGGGCTGCATGCAGCCTGTGGGGCTTGCTTTGCCCACTCCTGATCTAGCCAATAATTAAATAGTGAATGACATCGCAACACTACACAGCCACGTGGCTTTGACACTGTACTACAGGCAGCAGTGGGCAAGCAACATTTTTGAAAGCAGAGATGATGAAAGATCATTGGACAAAGAAAGGAATTTTTGGCACTACCAAAACCATTTGTGTAAAACAGTTAATACGTGCAGCTGATAAACATAATTACAAAGTATAATTTGGACACATTTATATGTTATTGCTATTTACTCTTAAGGATAAGCATAAAGATTATAATCCTTCCGATGGAAAAAAGGGGTGTGTAGTGGGAGACGTGAATATAGTACAGTCTGAATATTTTATAGGAGAAGCTTCTACCTCATTCAAATTGCTACTTTCAAGCAGATAATATTTGGTACAATCCTAGAAACAATATTTTTCCTGCTCTTCATTCTTGGAGAGCTAGTAGACAAAGCCCTCTCCTCTTGGTTCCCCCTTATACCCAGCCCACACTAACACCATCATCTTACTGTGTTTGGTGTTCGGATGAAGATTTTTTGGTGTCCAAATGCTAGCTCCTTTGGGTCGATGGCCAAACTGCTCAAAAGGGTATGAACACCATCCCTGTACCAGGAAGAAGATGATAGGAAAGCAATCAGAAATTATCTAGAGAGTGCTGGGCTTATTCTCAATTAGTTTTGAGGGCAATTAGTATGGAACTCATCTATGGGGCCAAAGTAAGCCAAAACTGTGGTTCTCCACTACAAATCAACAGTTGTACAAGTGGTGAGCTTAAGCTGTGGTGCCCACTGCAAATTGGATGCACATGTGCAGGGCCCAGCATAACTATGCTTGCATATATTTACACACGGAAAATGTGTAGCATCTTGGGCTAATATTTTAAAAACAAATGCAAAGGACATGTAAGGCATCTCACTATCTTTCAACACATATTTACCAGATGACTGGAAGTTTGGAGCCAGTTTGCTTCTCACTGGGAATAAAACATGTTTTTCTTGATAAACTCATATAAGTTAGAGATTGCCTTCTATCTTCAGTTCAGGGAAGATACCTAGAGCAATGTCCCTAAGTGGTACTGTTTGTTCTTCCTCATTTATAACTTTTGCCACCTTGACCCCACTCTGATGTTGCTTGGTCACAAGCGTCCCAGTTTTCATCTGTGAAGTGTTGGTGGGTATGCTGCCACTCCATATTTTTGGAAGAATTCTATGTAAGGTTAATTTAATTACCTGTTTAGGATGGACTCGGGGCTTCTAGGAAAGAGTCCAGTTAGCACTGCATAATTAAATAAACTTTTTGAGCCCTGAAGGAACACATTTTTCCTCTACACATACTTTGCACTTCCTTTCCACTGTGGCCAGGTCTCCTTGCATAGTAATTTGTAGCGCTTCAGACATGGCTCGTAGGCCTGCCGATAGGCATAGCCAGCCCGACGAACACGCACATTCTCCAACAGGCCAAGGTAGCGCACCTGTGCCCGAACCAATGCATCTGTGAATATAGCAGGCTTTTGGATGTCATTCGGCCTGATACACCTGGCAGAAAGGGAATATAAGAATAGCCTTATAGAGTAAGACTGCTAGTCTCCCACATCCCTTCCAGCCAAACAAAGTGACACAATTCAAATACAGTCCAAATCCATCCTCCTCACACATATACACACTACCTGATATAATTAGGGTTCTTGGAGTACAGGTTTTTCATGAGGGTGATTACAGAAGCTTTGAACTGGGAACCAGCAGTGGGTGGACGTTTGAGTGAGGTTTTTTGGGGGTCCCCTTCAGGGAATAGGCTACGCAACAGCACATGCTTGGCCATCCACATGGCCTGTGATAGGTCTCTAAAGAGCAGGTCATTGTTCTTCTCTATGAATCCAGCCACATTGTAAGTCACCTGAAATGGAGGAGAGTCAATGGATAAGTGAGTCTCAGACACATCCCTCACATCCCCCCCCTTTTTTTTTTGCTTTACCTGCTGATGTGTTGGGAGGCATGAAGAAGGGAAAGCTCAAGCAGAATGTGAAAAAGAGTCATCTTAAGACAGAAACCAAATATTTTGGCCACAAATCAATTAATTCATTGTTCCCAAGTGACTTCCTGAAACTTAATTTTGCTCAAATACTATTGAAGGCTTTTAAAGGCTGCAGTTTTTCTACTAGGATAGCCCATCCCTTTTTTTTGTATTCAAGGAGTGGAAACTCACCACACATTTTGTCATACATGCTGTCCCAGACTTGGTTCTCACTGAACTGGTAAACCAATATCCAGACTTTTAGCTGCAAATTGCTTATGCTTGGCACAAAACTGAATGGCTCTCTATGCAAAAAAATCCACTCCACACAGAGCAAGTAGAACTACACTAGAATTTTTTTTGTCCCTGATATCTAATTTATATGTAGATGGAATTTTTCTTTCTCTTTTTAAATTTTTTTATTGGGAGTGCGAGTTGGAAGAAGCATTCAGTTGCCAAGGCCACATGTGCAGCCTGAAATGGGACAGGAAGAGCCTGGAAGTAAAAAGTTACAAGTAACATAACTGAATTACTTTACTAGTACAATGAGTAATTTTTTTCAAGGGCATGTTAAGAGGTATTTTGATATAAATTTTTCAAATTTTATTCCATTGTCTTATAAATCCTCAGAATTTTCTTTCTCAAAAAAAAAGAAAAAGAAAAAAAAACCAGAAAATAACAGAAAGGCTATGAATGAACAGGACAAGTTACTTTTTCAACATTGTTGTAATATGTAACAGCAATGGGTTATTTGTAAAACACTGCAACAAGTAGGAGAAATAAATTATTTTCACAAAGTAACTTTCTAAGCTCTGAACACAGCTTTGCTTCCTCAGTTAAGTGGGTCTTTTTAGGATCATTGTTTCCTGCCTCTGCTGCACAGTCTTAATGGAACCGGGTGCATATCAATAGAACATAAAGAGGAACTTAGTGTTTAATAATATATGGATCAATAGGTACCTTATAGTCTCAGTAGTTCTTAACAACTGAAAGCTCTTGGGGTTATAAAGGACTCCATCTCAGACAACTGATTGCAGGGCACCACGGTGGGGGACATAGTATTGTTTATTATCTCTTTTTTGCAATGAAGATGGAGGGGAAATGTTTCAGTTTTCTGCTTCAGGCACCAAAATGCCTTGGATAATCATAACTCAAAAATCTG
This sequence comes from Iguana delicatissima, assembly GCA_948472985.1. Classification (NCBI taxonomy): domain Eukaryota; kingdom Metazoa; phylum Chordata; class Lepidosauria; order Squamata; family Iguanidae; genus Iguana; species Iguana delicatissima. The sequence goes on along the minus strand of CAOKZL010001451.1, from coordinate 116,851 downwards.
GTGAATGTTTGTGAGAAGAGAGTTCCACCATTCTGGGATGCTTCTCTATCTGCTCTAGCCCCAGAATCTGGAAGAGATTTTCTACATTACAACTCCCAGAATCCCCCCAACCAGCATGGGCACTGGCCCTTGATGTTGTACAGTAGCAGTTTGCCTAAGTAACTCAAACAATAATACCTCTGAAATATGTTTGACTTTTGTAAACAATACTGTAACCCACTACACTCTGAGAATGGCACTTTGCTACCTTCAACTTCCTGCTGAAAGTCTGCCAGGACCATTTACCTTGCCAGCATAGTGGTGAATGCGAAAGCAGTTTGCAGACAAGCTGGCATCCATTTTGTGCTTGGCATTCTGGGTAACTCTGCTCTCATAGCGTTGGTGATCCTTAAATGTGACGTTGAGTTTGTTGAGGAAGGTAGTTTCATTCACCTTCCCGGGGCGAAGACATTCCTCGTCCAGCATGGCCAGGATACCACCTGTGTTCTGGGCATAGAGGGAGCAGTTATAACCCAGTTCTTGCTGCCCCTTCTCCATCCTGATCCAGAGAGAAAGGACGTTTGTCCCAGCTGCCAACTTGAAAGGGCAGGGTGCAGAAGGGAAGAAGGTGGCATGCAGATTTCAATGAGTATTTTTCTTTGCAGTTATCATGTTTCACTATCAGGCAACTCAACCACTGCCAGACAAGCCTCGAATGCTGGCATAGCCTACAAAGTCCTCGGGGGACCAAAACAGACAAGATATAGGGCAGTGCAGTGGAGCAGTTTGCCACAAGTGACTAGAAACTTTTCATCTATGTCTATCTTTAATCTAACATATCTTAAGATCCAGAGCAATCTGTACTCAACAATTTGTAGAGACCAGGTTTCCAAAATCCAAGCTCAACATCCTAGCTAGACATACCATTGGATCTGACACCCATACAAGCACTGTAAGAAAAGTATGGCTATACAAGTAGTGTATGTGGGGATGTGAAATTGCACCCTTGCCTCCAGTTTATCCAGCAACATTCTAAAAAATAACTTACATCTTCTATCAAATTACAGATGATGCTGTTATCAAAAAAGTCCACAGGAGTCCAAGTAATGCCCTGAAGAAAAGAAAGACATTAGATCATCTATGGAAGGATAGTACATAGCACACAAACTGACTTCCTCTATTGCATTGTGAAAAGTTGTCATGCTGTCTGACGAGAAAAGAACACACTCAGTGATGCAACTAAGGCTGGACTCTGGAGCCGAGGTGTGTGTGCTCAAAATGAGAATGGCAAACGGTCCAGGCATTGGTAACCAGACTGGAATGGGCACGCTGGGGCCAAGACTGTGTGACACAGTATTTTTCTTTCTTGTTATTTTTTAAAAATTATGGTCCAGGTATATTTAGATATAGATACTCCATTTAACATTTTCACTTTGAAAATATATCCTTTTCTCCTACTTGCTCATTCTGAAGTAAACATGTTTAAGTACTAGAATACCAAACTGTGTTATTGGTGTAAGCCTGAGGGTGCTATGGTTTAAATGGATTTAAAATGCAACCTAAATGTAGCCAGACTTTTTTAAAAAAAATCTGTCAAACACTTCTTCTGCAACACAGCAGTTGTAAAACATGGAATGATAGCCAGGAGGGTAGTAATATACACTACTGTCTGAAGGACCATGAAGCTAAGACTCCTCAGTCCAGGTCTTATTTAGATTCATCATGGAATGCACCACCCACATAGAAGTGTCAAGGGAAACCAATACAAGCTAAACACTAGCTTTGTGGTTGGCTCTAAACTCTTACTTCGGTATGTGTTATATGTGCCTTCATGTCATCTATGGTGAATTGAATTTCATGAATTTCATAGGGTTTTTTAATGCAGGGAACATTCAAAGGTAGTTTTGCCAGTTCCTTCCAGATTCAGAACTGAGCCTACAGCATATAGCCTACATTGGTAGTCTCCCATCTAAGTATTAACAAGAGCTGACCCTACTTAGCTCCCACAGTGCAGTGATATAAATGAAAGAAATGTAGAGGGATGTTTGCAAACTAGGAACTAGAACCATAATACAGGAAGTGGGAAGTCTAAAAGAGTTTGCCCAAGGTAATTGTGCCAACGTTAACAACATTGATAACGCCAACAGTGATGAAGCTCAGCTATTTCAAAGAAGAGAAATCACTTGGCCTCACTTGCAAGTCTTTCATGAAAGCTTCAGGTCAGTATGGAAGAGGTTCTTAAGAACATAAGAAAAGGTGTGCTGCATCAGACCAAAAGCCTATATGGTCCTATAGTCATCAGTCAGATGGCCCAAAAATCTCAGAAGCTCAGGAGTATCCTTCCGCTTATTTATGCAGTTATTCCAAGGTATGCAGCCTTTGATCTGGAGACAGCAGATCATAACAGCCATCATGACTAATAACCACTAATGGCTTTATCTTTTGGAAGCAAGGAAATGGCTCATCTTTTGTTTCTAAATAACCAGGGTCTGTTCTACATTCATTGACAGCTTGATATATTATACAAACCAAGATTGTAATTTTCTTTCCAAAACCTATATATATGCAAAGTGTATACAAATGACTCCATTAACTGTATTATGCCATGTTTATATTATCCTGTAGAATACACGTGTCATTTCTTTCTGGCTTTATGCTAAATCCTTAATAGCTATCCATTTCCATTATGCACTATTTTATTTTATTGTGTAGCGGGACACAGAGGCAGGAGACCAGGAAGTTAAGGAAAAAGAGTTTATTATAAGAAACGGCTGGACTTCCCAGCTGGAATAGTTTCCAGAAAGCACTGAGAAGCTTTCACTTTCCCCTTATCTCTCAAGTTGTTTACATTTCAGAAAATAGTTTACAAAACATCTCAGGTAACGATGCACACCGTAACCTAACCTTGTATTGGGGACAGGAATTCTGCTGAGCCTTGCTGGCGCAGCCTATTGCAAAACACTCTGACTTGCCACACACTTTTGGAGGATTTCTTTTAACACTTTTATAGAGTCTTAAGGCTACCTAGACTGACCCTCCTTCAAAGTCCACTTCAATTGCACAAACCATTAATATGAACCAAGTCTGCTTCTAGAGGGAAAAAAATCTACCTCCCGGATGTACTCTTCTTGCTCCTCTTTCAGGGTCAGCAGGATAAAGATCTGCTGGAGCTTTTCATTACAGTAGTTGATAATAAACTGCTCAAAACTGTTGTCCTGCAAAGAGGAAAGAATCAAAGAGAAATGTAGACAGCAAAAGGATACTGGGTAAAGCAGTAGTGGGGAACCTCTCTAGATATTTTGGAACTTCCAGTGGTCATGCTGAGTGAGGCTGTTGGGAGTTGAAGTCTGGAGTGACAGTTTCCCCACCTCTGGGCTAAGGAATGCATATATTTGAGTATTGTCCTGCATGGAAGACTCTGCCAACCTCCTCCAATCCTGACACCCTCCACAATCTCTTTGCCCATCATAAATTCAGTTTTTTTTGGATGTTCTATAGTTTAAAATTCAGACACATCACATTTTAGAGTCCCATGAGTACTGAATGAGCTCTACCTCAGCTTTGAAGACTTTTACCAAATCTTTGTCTTAGGAAGACAGTTAAGAAAAATATCTGCCACTCACTTGAAAGATCTCAAAGCCATAAATATCCAGAACACCCATCACTTTCTTGCGTTCAGTTGTTGTCACCTGAGAAAACAAAGATCTGATGATTATCAGTTGCATTGGATTAAAATGTCCTGAAAGCATTTACATTTCTTAATCTTCTGAGTCATTTAACTGAGAATAGATACAAATGACTCTTTTATCCACCCTAATTAAACGTGATAGGAACGAGATATGTCTCTCAATTGATAGCTTTCTCAGCAATACCTAACTCTATTTGTCTACTGCTATGCAAATGCAGCTGAAGGGGATCTGGAGAATGCCTTTAATCAGAGCCACCATACACACTCACTTTGATGCTCTCATTAATCCTGTTAATCAGCCAGTTGAAAAGTCGGTTATACATGTTCTTTGCTAGGGCATCCCGCACATAGTACCCCTAGGAACAAAGACAGATTTGGTCAGACCATGAAATATACTCAGTTCAGAAACCTAAAGCTAAATTAATGCTTTGGAAGCTATCTAATGTAGCAGACTAGCAGAGTTTTTCCCAATGTGCAGGGACCAGGACCATATTTGTGCCCACTGTTTACAGTGATTTCTTTATTTCCTGAAAACTTGTCATGAACTGGCAGCCAATGGCTCATGGACTGGCACCAGTTCATGGACGACCAGTTTGACTTGCACTGTGCTAAACTGTATATTACGATTCAATAGCTGCATTACAATGTAGCCGATACCTTAAATGTGCACTTTGGAGCTAAAATTCCTTTTTTAAAAAAATCCCAGTTCAGTGTGTGGAGCCTGGTGCAGAATAGGTTCACTACAAAGTTGGGGAGATTTAACTCTCAGCAACTTTCCCGACAGTCTTTTTCTTGAATGTGCACTGCCACATGGGGGCTAATAATGGGGAAGGGGAGAGAGGCTTCATTGATACTAAGTAAGACTGAATACTCTAGGCAAAAGTAGTAACCACAGGCCCAGAAAACGCTCAGAAGGTCTGAAGTGAAGTGGTCAGATCCAATATGTGGGGAATTTTACAGATCTCTGATAGGACTTAGTTAAACTAGTCTGAACCTACTCATGACTTGTAAAATTCTGATTATTGTCTGTTGCTACTGTTGTGTTGTTCAGTGCTTTCAAGTTGTTTCCTAAGATGAAACTACTATGGGGTTTTCTTGGCAAGATTTATTCAGACAGAGTTTGCAGTCTGAGGCTGAGAGGCAGTGAGGCAGTGACTTGTCCAAGGTCACCTAGAGGGTTCCCATGAGTATGTGGGCATTCAAATCTCGGTCTCAAAAATCACAGTCCAATGCTCAAACCACTAATCTATGCTGGCTCTATACTACAAAAATTCCCAGAAGTCTTTGAAGGGACAAGACATGGCAGAAAAATATACCACATGTATAGCTATTATTACAGACAGTACTCTATCTACAAAAGCCAGGTTTTCTAAGCTTGCTGAATGGGAAAGACTATTTAACCCAATGGATTCAAATTTTCTTTTGTGAGAAACCTAGAACAGAAAATGTCTACTGCAGGAAGTATATAAATGCTGAAGCTCTATTTACTGGTACCCTCTACTGCTCGGGTCGCTGGGGTTATTTTTTCCTCAGCTTCTTATTAATGAATTAATTTATTCCTTTCCTTGGAAGTCCACAAATAGCTTATAAACCTCCCTAGGAAATGCAAGTCAGTTAAAACAAAGCACCACAAGTAAAACAATACACATTAAAATTAAAATAGCTGCAAACATTTAAAAAAATGAAAGAGAAAACAGCAGCAAACAATTAAATCCTGTTCAGCTCTCCATCCCACTTTTTCCAAAGGTTCTGTGGAACAATTAAACTTGAATCAGTTTTAATTGACTTTGATGAGGCGGATGGACCTCCTGAAGGGATAAATCAGTCAACAGTGTGCCTCCAGTAAAAAGGCCTTGCTCCCTGAAGCCATTAGACTAACATAAGATACCTGTACTGTAGGGGCCAACCTTTCATACTAGTAAAAATGAATTTGCACTAGTGCTTCCATAACTGGAGTTGCATGTCAAAAGCAAACTCTTGCAAAGAGCAGGCAATCTGAGTGGCCCACCAGACTATTGAAGTGATGATAGCCAACTTGAGCCAATTTGACTGCCTCCACCCTTGGCTTCCCACTGAACTGATTGAGAAGATAGGCTTGAGTCTCTGTGAAATATTTTCTTTGAAGAAAACCATAATGCATAATGTATCCCACAGCTAAGATTTCTGCATGGTAATCAGCAACATAGAAAAAAAAGTGTATGCATGTGTGTATGTGCCTCCCTATGGCCCATACTCACTTGTGGGACAGTCAGGTTTGTTACCACTTTCTCATGATTGGTCTCCACTGTGCGACAACAGAAAGCTTGCTCCAGGACAGATTCATCCAATTTGATCAGCTGACAGATCTCTTGTATTACTGTAAATGTGCAAGATGCAGGGGTGGAGATTAAAAAAAGAAAGCAAAATTCCCATTACTGTATTTTCCTGACAGTGGCAACATATTACAAGTCAGGGGACCAGAACAGAGAGATTCAAGACTGAGGAAAGGCTCTACAAGAGGTATGAGCAATTGTTCCCCCCACCAGGGTTGCCTGTAGTGATTGGGATAGCATGACAGAGGGCCTGAGGAGAGGCAGGGCACAGGCAGATGGTGGATGTCATCAGGGCTGATCTCTCTCTCTCTCTCTCTCTCTCTCTCCACACACACACACACACACACAAAATGCCTTCTGCCTGTTCGCACACACTTTTCCTATTCATTTTCATAAAGAAAACTGGTGTGTGGGGAAATGAGAAGCACCCACCCTCTGTGCCTTCTCTGACAGTGCTGGCCCAAGACATTTTACTGTCAAAGGCAAAGGACAAGATAAATCCTCCTCCCTTGATAGGTACCTGACCAGACTGGCAGGCCAAATTTACTTCAACTTTGGAAAAATGGGCAGCATCTTCCACTGTACATAGAATAGTAGGCTACCTTAGGAGGCACGGAGCGAACAAGGTGGCCCAAATAGCTGTACCCTCCTACGTGGCTCACTCTGCCTAGTGGTAAGGCCAGCCCTCCACTCCATGTGGACTCTGCTCTTAAGCCACCTGAGAAATACTTGTTTGACAAATGTTGGGGCAGCAGGAGGTGGAGGAGGTGACACTGGCTTAAGATCTCTCAGAGACAACAATAGTGGTGCCACAGCTAACGTTTGTTAGTACTGTGCAAAGGGGAAGCATGGTAAGAACCATATGATGAGACAATCTAAAATGAAACAAACTGCCAGAAGATGAAACTCCCAGGTCAGATGACACTCAACAAGCTACTGGGGTACAGAAGACGACAACTACAAGTAGCACTGTGGCTAATGTTGTAACTGGATTCAGGCCAAAAGGACATATCTACTGCTGATGTCCTCAGAGATTAAAGGAAAGTCCAAAGCTGCACAATACATATTATAGAAACATGGAATGCAAGACACATGAATCAGAGGAAAATAGACAAGAAATGGAACATCGCAATACTTGGGGTGAGTGAGCTAAAGTGGATTGGAATAAGACATTTTGAGTCAGATAATTGCACAGTGTTTTACTCAGGAAATGAAAATCTAAGAAGAATTGAGGTGGCATTTATAGTGAAGAGAGATGTAGCAAAAGCAGTCAAAGGATATAATGCAAAGTCTGACTGAATAATATCAACACCACTTCAAGGACAACCATAATCTAAATTAATCCCATCAGTATAACCAAATCTAAGTTTATGGTCCAACTACAGTCTCAGAAGAAAAATAAATTGATAAGAGTCTACACTGGAGTCCAAGAGGAAATTGATCACACACTAAAACAGGATGTCTTATTAATCATAGGCAATTGAAATGCAAAAGTAGTAAACAGAGCAAAATCAAAAGACTGTAGGAAAATTTGGACTAGGATCAAGAAATGAAGTAGGAGAACTACTAACTGAATTTCAAGAGCCCAAAGGTTTGTTAATCACAAACACATTCTTCAAGCAATCAAAGAAACAACTGTGTATATGAGTATCACCAGATAACCAATGCAGAAATCAAACAGACTACATAATTGGAAGCAGAAGATGGGGAAACTCCATTCTCTTCATAAAAACAAGACTAGAGTAGACTGTGGCACAGACCATGGACTACTAATATTAAAAGTTAGAGTAAAGCTTTACTATTACTAAATTAAAAGTGTAAAAGTGGATTTATAAAATCCATTCTGTTTGTTGTTTTAAAATGTTATTTTTATATAGGTGATTATTATTTTTTTATGATTGATCATTAGTATAAAGGAATCTAGAATAAGTTAACAATTAATTATGAACTTATGAATAGTTCATATTACATAAACATTTACATATTTACATCTAACTATTAAGTCATACATTTTGTCCCATAATTATTAACTGTTCCTTATAACTTATAATTAAAATGATAAGTGATAAGCAACAGTTAATAATTATGGAATAAAATGTATGATTTAGTAGGTGTAAATGTTTATGTAATATGAACTGTTTGCAACAAGGGTAGGTGCCAATTTTAGTTATGTTTGGATAGGACTTTTCTCAGGTAACAAGTAAATATTAGTAATAACAGCTAGTAGCAATAAGTAAATATTAGTAGCACCAACAGCAATATCAAGACAAAGTCCCTAATCTGGAAAAGAAGGAAGTAAGGAAAGGAAAGGACAACTCCTTAGGGAGAACGTGTGATTGGCTATTGTGCATTGTTCATTCGTCCTCTCTCTTAGCATCTGATGAAACAGAATCTACTCCCCCTCCATGTCAATGGGAGCTCTGAGGTTGATGAAACTTAGATATGACGCTATCATGTTGCTTACTAGATGTTGGCATTCATGAAGTAGATGTGATGTGTATCTACGTCTTTTGAAAGAAACCACACATCTCAATAACGTTGTATCAGCAAAATGTAAATGGAATGATGTCTCCGTCTCTCTCCCTCTTCGGGCTCTCTCACATCAGGCACCTTACATTCCAAATCTATATAACAAAACTAAACGAATGGTGGTACCATGATCTCTGTCTGTCTAGCATGGTACAGGAATAAGAATATTGGCAACAAGCTGCAGGCATCCATACACAGATGGAAAGATCACATTCTCAAAATCCTCAGCAGTAGTGCAACTGAGCTTGGACTGGGCTTCCCTGTAAACCTGGATGTGATGCACCCACCCTGCTGACCTTTGTCATCCTGGATACCACAGGATTCTGCCCCGCTGGCTTGAAATTGTTCCCGCAGCTGCACGTTGCCTAGTTTGAGGACAACAGCTATCACTTCCAGCACTGCCATCACCTCCGATGTGGAGAAGCCAATGTCTTGCATTGCATCCTTCATGGAAACAAAATCAGGATGGAGTATTAAACATCATAAAGATCTTTGGCTTATCTCCTTCAAGATATAAGCCAAGCCTGTAAGAAAGTACTGGAAACTAAGGCAAAAACCAGTGAGGCTTCCCCAGCAAAAATGGGATGTGAGGTGGGAAGGATTAGAGTAGCAAGAAATAGAGATATGGGTTGCACAGATCCACAGGTTCTATAGGGCTGCTCAGTGGGCTCACAAAAATGTACTTTTAAAAGAACATCTGCAGTATAATATTATAGTACTGTATATCCTCCCACTCAAGAGGAGTCATCCTGTTCAGGGTTCTAGCCAGCTAGCTGACTAGCCATGCTGTCTCCAAGAATACTCCATCCCATGGCCTTCCTCCTTGTTTTTCTGTACCACCCCTGTCAAAGAGTCAATCAGAATTTTATGACCACTGAGCATGCTTAGTCTTCATTTGATTGTTTTGGGGATTGAGGTTCCCCTTACAGGTTTTTCCCTTTGGAATATGTTTCTATTTCTGCCTCCTATTAATACAAGGCAAACACAGCAGCCACTTAAGGAGCTAAGCCTGGAGAATCATATCGCTATTACAACACATAGGATGGTTTTTTGCTTTTCACTGATCAATACAACTCACATCCCAGACCCACCAGAATACAGCTCATACCTGAACAGTTTTGAAGTTGGCTGCATCATTCATACCCTTCAGGCTTGAGGCGTCCTTGTTAAGGTAAGCATAAAGGCTACAATCTCGCTCCAACTTTAATTGTTCTATTGAAGAGAAGGAACTGTGGTCATCATCACAGCCTCTTTAATTCTTTTCCCCCTTGCCTTCCTTCACATCAAGGAGGAAATGATGTCCTCCTCATTCTCCAGCCCCAAAAATTCATCCACAAAGCAACATATTTTCATTAAAGGTGTGAGAAGCATAATATATCATAATATATCTTTGCTGAATTTCTGGCACAATTCTATTCATATTTACTCAAAAATAAATTCCATTGAGTGAGCTTCATTTCAGTGAAGTTTACTCTTCAGAAACTGGTTACAGCAGAGCTTTCTAAACTTTTCACGTTGGTGATATACTTTTTAGACATGCATCATTTTGGGACACAGTAACTCAGTAAGTAATTCAGTAAGTGGAGACAGTCCCTTCACTCGAGCGTGGCCTGCCGCCACCACCTGGGGTCTTCCTTGGCCCAGGGCAGTGGCAGGGGTGGGAGAGGCAGCCACTCTGTCCAAGCCTGACCCAGCACTACTGCTGCCCTTGTTAGAGTCTTCCTTGGTCCAGGGTAGCAGCAGCGGCAGTGGGAGAGGCAGACCCTGCACCCGGGCTGGCCTCCTGCAGCCACCCTCACTGGGATCTTCCTTGGCCAGGGGCCATGGTAGCAGCAGAGGCAGCCCCTTCATCCAGGCCTGGCACAGCACAGCAGCAAGAGAGGCAGCCCCTCCACCCGTTACGTTTGTGCAACATACCCACACACTCCAGCTGACACACTAATGTGTCACCACACACAGTTTGGAAAACTCTGGGCTACAGAATCGCATTCTTCAGGAAGTCTTGTTGATTTTTCCAAAGATACTGTGCAATTTACTTTTGCAAAGAATTGCTTTTTTACAGTTAAACTCCCAAAACATTAAAATAATGTTCCATACAACCATCATAATCCATGAATATTGGTTTAACAAATTGCTGTAACAAATCTGTTAGTCTTAAATGTGCCACAGAATTCTTTGCATATATGTCAGAGGACAGGAAATCTGTAACATCAAATAATAATAATAATAATAATAATAATAATAATAATAATAATAATAATAATAATAGAACAAAATCAAAGAGGAAATTTCAGGAGGAGTTGTTTGCTGCACCACTCTCAACTATTAAAATACAGAAATTGTCTCCTATCTGACCAGCTTGATTTGACATTATTATGCTGTGTAATGGTCTGAGCTACCTATTGGAAGTCTCATAGGACAAAGATTTTTGGGAAATTGACCTAATAAATATCTTTAGATGGGTTCTGGGTTCAGCCCTTTCAAGCTCCAGATCTATTTCTAACTCTCATAATTCAATCCCACTCACCACTTTTGGGTAATCATACTTCAGTAGATCGATGACACTTAAAAGGTCCTGAAATTATCTACCAATTGGCCTTTTCTGCATTTCCCTCAGTTCCAATAGTCTCTTCTGTATCTTTCTCCACCTTGTGGAGTCCCAAATCCCAACTCTATGTAAGCAAAGGAACTCTTAAGCATGAAGAACATACTGAGCAGCTGGTCAGAACCTCCAGAAAGAAGTTGATAGAAGATGTGGAAGTTTCTCTCTCCCTTCACATGATATACCACTCGAGATTTCTCCAGCAGATCTAAGAATAAACCAGGGAGGAAGGGAAAGGAGAGAGGAGAAGGGGAAAAGATGCAAGGCTTTAAAGGACAAGAGACAAAATTAAGCCATGAAATCTGAGACTCTAAAGTTCATTCTTCTGCCCAAGCAGCTCTTTCTGTCATTACCTCTAACACACACGTAGGGCTGCAGTAATATTTAGAGGCCTGTTATCTTCACACTTCTACTATACTAGGAATGTGAAAGAGTTCCAGGCCAGATTCAGTTTAGGATACAAGCTCTCTCTTTATCCCAATTAGACCTGGTCAAGCAGCCATGAGAGATGCTGGTAGACCTTAACTGAGGGCCCACTCCATCTCTGAAATAGCTAGTACTGGACAAAGTGTCTTCCAATGACCCGGAGCTAGCGTTTCCATCTTTCACTATAGCCTAGAGCCCTCAGCTTAACGTCGCCCCAAAGCAAATGTATGCAGCAACTCAAGTGCAAATGAAGCCTTGGGATCCTAGCAGGGCCTTGGGACTTTCCAGATGCTAACACTGGCCCTAGCACACTCTAAGCATATGTGCCTAAATCTGATTGCTAGTTCAGCTAGAGCAGACCCACTGAATAAATCACTGAATGATAATCCATCAGCTATATAAACTGCATTGATTCAATGCATCTAACACTAGTTGGCACTAACAGTTGGATTCAGGCCTTGTTTTTCAGCCAGATTCTACTGTCAGATGTTTTTTTCAGTCTTTGAAGTGTTTGCTTGCTTGAAATAACCTCTATAAAACTGCACAATATGTTACTGTGCTCACTTTTGTTCTAAGCTCAGCACCTCTACTTTATTTTTAAAGCCTTTTAGGGGGAGTTCAGCTGATTGGAGAAATGTTGGTACAGTGACAAGGGCTGAACCATTCTCCATCCGACTCCTTCACATCCATCACTTGAAAAAAGAGATTCTCAGGTTTAGCAGCCATCACAAAAGCACAGATAACCAAACAAGACCATTCTCTCATCTTAGTTATCTGACAGCTAAGAATTACTGCAAACAAAAACATCCACAAACATTTATAGCAGCAGCAATAATGCAGATAAATTCTCCAAGAAAGTTCTACTGAGAAGTACATAATAACATTATTGCTTCTAATTAATGACTAAAGGTGCAGGAAAGCAAATAAACTAAGGAAATCTCCTGGGATAGAGAGTTCCATATCCTACATAGCAGACTCATTTAGATGCTCTAAATACAGGTACTGTAAATGTGCAAGCAGATTAGGGATGAGCGTGCCTCTCCCCCTTGCATATTTCCATCAACTTCTACAGGTGCAGAAGGCAACTATTTCTTTAACATTTATTTTATTGAACCTTTATGATAACAATGAAATCCTCTAGAAAGGGGAAGCAACTTTTTGGTGATCATATTTAACAGTAGTCCCTTTATGTGTTCCCTTTCCGCTTCCTCGCAGTTTATTTTTGTTTACATGAGAAAATAGATCTGTTTCATTCTAAGTCTATTTGATTTTACTGTAATAAATTACAGAGGTTAGCATGACTCTGAGATAGCCAGTCTGTGTTTTTATTCTTTTGATCATAATTTAATTATTCCATGTCATACTGCCTTGTAAGCATCTTTTCCTTGAGATCACTGTTCTGCTTGAAGTTGTTTCATGAGTTTTCCAATCAGGGCCACAGATCAAAGCTGCACTTTCCATTTTGCTATGGATATATTTTGGTCCGAGATCTATATTTTAGTAATCTCTGTCTTTACTGCTTCCCAAAGAAACTCATGCTCTTTGAGCAGTAAGGAAGCATTAGCACTTCGGTATATTGAGAAGGGTCCCACAAGAAGTGTCATAAGAATATTATGGCCAGTTATATGCTGTGTTCCACACAACACCTTTTGGACAAAAATTGCAAGCCTACCACATGTAACAGGACACCACCATCAATACTGTCTCCAATACCTCTTGCTGGTAGCTTTATAAATATAATTTATAATTATTTGCCATTTTGTAGCATTTTACTATTTATAGCATGTTATAGCATTTTTACAATTATTTACAATTTTATGAATTTTTGTGTTATTATGAGAAGAAAGACTTCACAGGAGCCTTTTTCTCCCCAACATACTTACCAGTTCTTTTAATTGATTACTGTGAAGGAGATCTGGGGTGTGTGGCTATCCTGAATGCCAGAGCAGCCTAGCAACAGTTTGCCAGGCAACCGGAATAGCTACTCAGGAGAGAAACCCAGCCCATTTGTAAGAGGGAGGGGCTAGTGGCAGAAAGGAAAAGATATAAAAAGGCAAACACTGATTGTCATTGTCAATCCTTTAGCCAGAGAGAGCTCTGGAATAAAGTCCCTCAGGTTGTCTGAGTGGTACAGGGGTTTAATTGTCAGGAAAGCCTAGAGAGAGGCAGAAGAGTAATAAAACCATTATAGAATCTGGTCAGAGAGTGTGACCTAGATAAGGGGTTGAGCCTTTGATCAGAGTGTAGCTAAAGTGTTGTTTATGTTATTTGCCTTATACGAAAGTTTAAAGATATAAGAAAACGGACAAAAAGTACTCTGAAGTATTGTATTAGCTTTGGCTTACACCTGAACTCAATACTTTGTTCTGTATGTTATTTTAATAAACATCACAATTTATTTTTTATAAATACTGACTTGATTGAGTAATATACAGTATTTAAAGACACAGAAACACACTACCACAGAAATACTCAGGGGTTCTAAGGAACCACTGGAAGGCCTTACCCTTGACACAAAGGTGGTGCTATGGGAGAGGGGAGACAGAGTTGTGTGTGTGAAGTGATATGGTACCTGATCAGACTGGGGAGCTATCATACCAGTCTGAGAGAGAAAGAAGTAGGCCTCGTCACAATTACACAAATCAGAGCACATTCACATATCTGCTTCATTGTGCCTTATGGTTTGTGAACTGCAATAAAGGCTGATGATATCAGCCTTTCAGTTCCATTGTGAAGCCAATTTAGAACTGATAAGTATTTTGTAAATTTGTAGTGCGATACCTGTCAAGCAGCTATACCGTTATTCCGATTGAGGTTTCCAACTGCACTGAGGTGTTCACAGCCTAAAATAGGATGGGCAACTGCCAGGGATTGGGGAGATAATCTTGATGCTCTACGGGATCTTTCTAAGGGCATATCCTCCTGCCCCCCATGATAAAATCTTTTTTTACTCCTGTGGGGGTGGGGGTGGGATTTTTGCTATGTTATTGACCACTTCTAGGATGTCTTAGGCTCAGGAGAACCCTTTTTAAAAAAATACAAGGAATCAGCCAGAATACTGAGGGACCCCAGAGGGCTCAAAATTGGCCTTGGGGGTTGGATGCAACCAGGTCTAGTATCAGAAGATGATTGGCTGTAACTAGAATAAAGCAGTCTTTGGTCAGAAAATAACAATGGAGATGGAGAAACCAGAAAATGTTGAATGATGGAAGACTGCTAGGTTTCTCCATCTCACCTTTCATTTTCTAACCCACAATTGCCTTATCTTGGTCCTATGAGTCATCTTCTAGCATTTATCTGGAGCACTCCTTTCATCAGGATAGTAATCGCCTATCCCAAACTCAGTGCTAAGATCTTAATCATTCTTCATGAATGTCCCACGTGAAAGAACTACAACAGGCACAGATCATCAACAGAGTGTAAAGAAGTCTAGATACCATCTCCATTCTTCAGTCAACCTGGTTCTTCTCCAACACTCCCTTGATGGCTCCTGTCAGTTTTCTCCATCTCCACTGTCGCTTTCTAACATTTTCATTTTGTTAATTTCTTACATTATAATGTAATTTCTTCATTATAATGAGGCCATAATAGCTCTTTAAATTACTCTCTTGTGATAACTGCACTGCACAGAAGCAGAATTCCTTCACAGTCTGGAGTTGATATTTCAAATCTATGACTCTGGGTTTTTCATAATTTATTTGAGAGAGCAGCAACACAATTTAAGCTGTCAACTTGTAAGGTAGATACTAAGTATTCCTCCCCTGTAGGCAAGAGAAGAGTGCCTTCCATCTGTAAACTGCACATCACAGAAGGAGTCCCCTTGGGTTATCAAGGATCTCTCTTTCAGAAAGTCTTTCCCTATACCTGGAGGGGAACAAACATGCTGACAGAAAGAGGATAAACTCAATGTGCTCATCGCTATTTCCCATTCTTACACCATTACTTTACTCATACCTAGAACAGCAACATGGAGCTAGATTTGGGTGGAAATCTACAGTTTTGGTGCAGAAAGATATTCATATCTGCAATTCAGGGCCTCATCCAATGCAATTATTTTAACTCCTAGGGCGTCCTGTCCCACACTAAATACCAGCAGACACTTCCTTTCTGTGACTCTGCTTTACAGCAGGGCTGGAGACAATGTGACTAGCAGGTGCTATGTAATAGCTGTCTATTTTTGTGATCCTCAGAGGTCCTTGTCAGCTCTATCTCTCCCACCCCAAAATGGGGCCTAGGTTTTTGCCCACAAATGGCTAACAGTCTTATTCTTTTGCCACCAATGAGTCAATGGAACCTGAAAAACCCTCTGGGGTGTCCTATTGGCCATTTTGCTGCATATGGGTATCTTTTGGAGCCCATTCATCTTTTAAAGGCCCAGACAGAGATCTTTTCCAAGCAGGAAGTGGCTCCCTGGAATATAGCAAATGGCTAGTACCATCCCTTTGGAAAGTCAATTTGGGAGTGAAACAAAAAATCACACCCTTTTTTTGGGGGGTGGCAGCTTTCAGGGTCCTGTGGGGATCAATATAGCCCCCCAACCCCTGTTGCCACCTCTTGTGTTGTAGCCTTCAGTTCTTTCAAACAGCCAGAAGGATGCATGTATGCTTGTACCCCCTCCTCTTATGAGTCTTGGAAGTCATACTCACAATTGCTGATAACACCACCCAAAGGATCGCCCTTAAAGTCAAATTCAATATCCATGTATTTGCCCTAGAGAGAAAAGGATTATCAGTAGGGAAAGTGGGAAGCAGCTGGAGCAAATCAATCACTGAAAAACACAACTAGGTCATCCTATTACTGAACATTTATGTTTTATTCTTAATTTTATCTTTGCTTCAGTTACTGCACAGATAAGGAGATGAGGGCGCTCAAAACTTACAGGAAACAAAGGTCAGGAAAGGCCAAACTACATGAAATGTGTATGTTTTCTTCAACAGAATCAATAGCAGTTTTAGTGGGGATCATAACTGATCAAATACCTTCTACATCTCGTAACCTCTGTTCCAATGAAAACTGTAGATCTTCCCTGCCCCATAACTGCATTTGCCATTTTAAAAAATTGTGGGAGACTCATTCAAATTTCTCCCACAGTTTCTTTCATTATGGCCTAATATGCCACATGCAGACAGGAACATACACTAGTGCAGCAATTGCATGTTTTCCTTCTAGAACATCTGCCCAGCAAGTGTGGAGTTAGTGTGGGTGACACCCAGTGTAGGTACAGCCCTGGTGGAGGCTCAGCACCTCCCATGTCTAATACCTGATATACTTCCATAACAAGTGGTCTTTTGCTACAATAGATGGCTGATGTCATGTGTCAGAAAATCTGCTGGCACATCCTCCCTCCCTGTCTCCTGCAAATTCCCATGCCATCCTTTGAAAGACAGGTATGTCTGTATTCGATGATTTTGTGATTTCACTTGGAAAAATAGGTGCAGAATTAAGCTTCCTGGGAATCTCAGCTTGTTTACCTTCCTTTTAGTTATAAAACCAGTTGCTAGTCTTCAGGGTTGTGAAAACAGAATTGGGCAACTGGTTAAATCTCAGAAACCCAATTTTGTGTGTGCGCGTGCGTGCGGGCGTGTGTGTGTTTCCAATTTCTTTGCCAATCTCCATATGGAACAGAAGCAGAGTAAGTGACACAATATGCAGAATTTTGATGCACAAGGCTGGGTTTAGCACAGAAGCTCTGCTTCCATTTTTTTGCCAGATGTTAACAATGACATGTCCATTCTTCCAAGAAAATGAGATCCTACATACTCTACCACAAAGCATTAATACCCCACTTAATACTTACAAATCGTGAGGAGTTGTCATTGCGTATGGTTTTCGCATTCCCAAAAGCTACCAAATGGGGGAAAAAAGAAGACAGAAGTGCTCCTAGTCAGTTGAAAGGCAAATCTCAGAGTAAGGATTCAACCTGCATGGGATGGGGATACACTCTGCCTAAATCTCAGGTTCACGGTTTAGATGTACTCCTGCACTCAGCCATCAGCCTGGATACCCAGGTTTCAGCAGTGGCCAGGAGTGACTTTGCACACAATTAACACATCAGCTGTGCCCATCCTTGGACATGTTGGATCTGGCTAAAGTGACACATGCCTTGATTACAGCCCATTTGGATTACTGTAATGTACTACACATAGGTCTGCCTTTGGAAACTCTTCCAGAACTTCAGTAGCTCCAAAATGCTGTGTCTAGCATGCTTACTGGGCTTACAAGAAACATGTTACTGCTCTGTTGAAACAGTTTCATTGGCTATCAGCTCATTTCTGTCTACAGTTCAGAGTGTTGGCTATGATCTAACAAGCCCTATACAGTTTAGGTCCAAACCACATGGAAGCTCATTTCTCTCTGTATGAGTCTGCCCAAGTTTTAAGGCTCCATGACCATGCACTGTTTAGCATTAAAAAGGTGAACTTTTCACTACTTCCAGGTTTTGGGGTTTTACTTTGTTTTACACTTCTGCAATCCATCTGGACCTTAAAGGGTCCCAGGGATAGAAAACTGCCCTCTCAAGATACATACACCTCAAGTGCAGTTGTCCACTCCTGTTCTAGAACTAAAGAAGATTTCAGGTGACAACCATACCCACACAATAATGTTCATGTCCAGGCAAGGCTCCCATCTTTTCCTTCAGTTTCAAATATACCACAGCACCCAAAACCAGAGAAAGAGAAAAACATCCAGTGACAAGCTGCTAGAGGGGAGAAAAGTGGGTTTTTTTAAGATAACCACTCAAAAACCAGGTAAGTGGCCCATTTTGCTTCTTTATGGTCTCTTTATCTCACACACATGGGAGACTAGCAAGCTAAACTAGCTGAGGTGGGAGCACCAGTCACTAGCAGGGTGAATGCAAAACTGCTACCTTGAAAGCAGCATCTCTTCTACTACTGACTACCAAGCAGATGAAAATAAGATGGCTGCAACCATGTAGCAGCATGGGAGGCCACCTACAGAGCTATTCTGTGTAGGAAGTCTGTCGAAGCAACTATTGCTTTTGCAGAGTAACTGCAAATAGGCTCAGATTCAATAGCTTCTTTGCCAGCTGACAAGCCAGTTTAACTCAGCATACCATCTACTTAGGTAGGTGCCGAGCTGAAATGAGAGAACCTTTACATGGTCCAGAGCAGCAGACAAAAAATAAAAAATAAAAAAAATAAAAAAAAGCCTAAAAGTTGAATGGAAAGCATTGGCCCTTTCCAGACAAAATGCCAGAGCTTGTTTAACATCTAGGAAATGCAGTGGTAGGATTCCCTAGGCTTAGATGGATTCAGATTAAAAAATAATAGGATGATGCCTTGTAGAAGAAGAAAGGATGATACTGTGTACAGAAGAAATGAGGTATCTGGTCTGAGAATAACTTCATCTTTGTGGAAAAGAAGATAACTACTGATCATAATGTGGTGTCATTAATTTACTTGTATGTCCAACTGATAACACTGCCACAAAAAGTGCAATTGAAAAGGTAATAAATTCAAGCTTAGTGTTGCTGCAAATTCAAATGGCTTACTAATAATGGATGACAGAATCATGAATAAATTCCAGGCTGTAGAAGAGGGCATCTAGTTAGGCACAGAATGCTGAAGCCCTAAAGGAACAGTTTCACTTGATGTACTGAAAACATGAGGTACCCAAAGGAGAAGAGGCATATACAGTGAGAGTAACCAGATATGCTTCCAGTGAAGAAAGTGACAAGTGTTTTGACCCAAGACAAGCCAGAAAACATCTTGCAATCCCATATCGGATTTTTCAGATCTTGAACTACCAAAATGACACAAAGGATTTCAATTTATCTGTATAACACTTGTTTATGGCTGGTTCTCTGCCACCCTCTAGTATTACAATTACCTCTGGCGAGAGCAATCAGCTAAACAGAATCTTCACTAAGTGAGCTAAAGAGTTGCCACATCTGTAAGAGATGCAAACTTCAG
Organism: Iguana delicatissima; assembly: GCA_948472985.1. Lineage (NCBI taxonomy): Eukaryota > Metazoa > Chordata > Lepidosauria > Squamata > Iguanidae > Iguana > Iguana delicatissima. The sequence goes on along the minus strand of CAOKZL010001451.1, from coordinate 97,381 downwards.
CTGCATGGGAAATGACAAGAATGCAACTGGTACTGTTCTCTCCCATCTTTGCCACTTTTCTTGTAAGCAGAGGAGATGTGCGAAAACATTTATAGGAATGCTTCCTATAATGCAATGCTACTCAAAGTGGAAGTCCATGGACTGATGCTGTTCCATGTACTGTTGACTGCCAATCAACAGCAAGTTTCCAGGAAAGAAAGAAACAGTTGTAGTCAATGGGCACAAATATGATGCTGACAAAAGTACACTGGGGGAGAAAAACCCTTCTGAATACCCACATCATATAGCTTAACAAGCACTGTCCAAATGATGGTCTTGTCCTACAGCCTCTAGAACAAAACTTTCAACAGAGGGCATTCTCTGAAGAGGCCAAAGAATTGTCTGTGTGTTGAGACCCCCTCCCAAAACAGCCAAAGTACTACAGGTACCACCAACATCCATTTGTGAGATGTTGCTGAACTTTTGCTAAAAACATCCACAATCATGTTGTTCTTGGCTGATAGATGCATTGCCACAGAAAAGATCCTTGTGTGGCTGAATGGGAAACGACTGGAATCTTGAGGAGGTGTAAGGAGTGTCCTGACCTCAATTTATCTCTCTGTGCTTTAAGTTTTCTATGCTACTTGCCAAGAATTCCGGTTAATTAAGCACACTATCTTTTGCTTTGGTTTCTGTATTTTGCTTTGATCTTGAAAGATCAAGGAATCTGCATGCTTGTTAACTTAAACGGTAGACAAAATAAAATGGCAGGTGATATCTGCCAATTGATCCTGAGCCAGAAGTTGGTGCCAATAGCTAATCAGTGCTAGACAATGGGTGCTGGGAGGAACCTAAAAGACAATCACTTAATTGATGACTTTGACAGTTGAAAGGAGTTTAGCTCATCCCAGGTATCCACTTAATTAATGACCTTGTAAACAAGCCCAAAGGTTCTATGGCAGATGGCCAAGTCTTCTCAGACTAAGGATATAAATACCCCCCCAGCCTGTGCTCTCCCTTGGAGCTCAGCACAGACTTACAGCTGGAGTGTCACGTATTGGTGGCTACATAGAGGGGATCTCCTCCATGCTTTTTTCTGGGCTCCTGGGGCAGCTGATTGAAGGAATCTTGCTTGGGTGAGGAAATCCATCTTTATGTTCTCTAGGCAGCATAAACTTAAGTAGGTTTCATCTGTATGCTGATATTGCTTGTATGCTTATGTTGTTTAACTTGATTGCTGATCAATAAAGTCTGAGGCTTTTTCATCTACAACTAGTGTCTTTTGTTGCCTCCAGATCCTACCAAAAGAACCCCCTTGCCTTTGGTGTACCGGCCAATCGCCTTTGGCAAGACAGTGGCTGAACCAATCCCACAGTTGGAAATAGTTTTACTTATTCATTCAGCACCCTTAATGTATATGGCAGTGGACAACAATAAAACAAACAGCCTTATCAAAGGAGTATAGTCTAATAAAAAAATACTATAGGGGAACAAGGGGACTAATGAAAGTATTAAAAACAGTACAATGCAATGACAAAAAACAGACCAACAAATACAAACACCATTACAATATAATTGTAAAACCAAACTATCCAAACAGATATATCTCCATTATACAAAAGCGTAAAGGTAAAATTAAACTGACGTTCCAAAGCTTTAGAAAACAAAAAAGTCCTTAATTTAGAATTTAAACTAATTTTAGTGAGGCATATAACTGCAAATATTCAAGAAGAGAATGGCCCTTTCTGCACCAGGCAATTAGAATGGGGCAGTGCGTCCTCTCACGGAGGTCGTCTGCACCTTGGAGCAGACTAGGAGTGGACTACTTACTGGAGATCCGCACCTCAGTCCCCTCCAAAACGACCCCAAGTGGTCCTCCAGCGTGTTTTTGAAAGATCGGAAAAAACAGGTCCTTATTTTCCTGGAACGCGCCATTGCGTTCCTGCTCCCTTGTGCAGATTCGCAGGTCGCACCAATGTGAGCCTGCGATCTGCGAAGGGCGGGCTTTAGGCATGGCAAGCTTCAGCGGTTGGTTGGGACAAACGACCAACCAGAAGCCGCCATTTTGGAAGCCAGAGCTGCCATTTTGGAAACTGGAAGCTGCCATTTTGGAAGCTGGAGCAGTGTGGATCTACAGACCTCGCACTGCTCTGATTCGCCCTGGACCAAGGAGGAGGCCTGTGGAAGGGCTTCCAGGGACAGTCCACTTTGCTTCGGACCCCAGAAGAAGCGGTAGGTAATGGCATGGAGCGATTCCCTCACCTCATGTGGAAAGGACCAATGCCATGAATATGGAGGAGTAAGAAAAAAAGTATGAAATCAAGCCCAAAAGAGGAAACCTTTGGTCAGGTGAGAAACAAAAGAGTTCACAGAGTGAATATCCTGACAAATAAAGATAAAAAAGGCTGAAAGGCAGAGGAGAGCTAGATCATGTAGGGCTTTAAAAATTAAAACAAGATACTTGTAAGTGATCCTAAAAGGAATGGGTAACCAATGATGGAACATCAGAAATGAGGTGATACGATCAAACCAATGGTTCAAATCTCAGCAGCAGAATGTTGAAAATAAACCAGAGGAATAAGATGAGATAATGGAAGACCAGTAAAAAAAGAAAACAGATTATATAATCAGGACAGGAAATGATCATGGTATGACCTAAAGTCTTTGCAGAAGAAGCAGAAAAGATCTGATTCTGGCTATATTACATAGAAAAAAGTGACATGAAGAACAGCGACAAACAGGAGTTAAAATAAACCAAGACTATGTGCTTCTCCCACAAGGCAGAAAGGAACATTATTAATAGGAATGGAGAATATATACAGTGGCCCCTCCACATAAGTGGGGGTTCAGCTCCAGGATACCCATGAATAGTGAAAAAAGTGAATGATTACATCCTATATTATTAAATGGTGGCAATGTTACACAGACACTTCAGCCTATCTGCACTGACATCACCACTATTTTATGTTTAGGATGTGATGCTCCACTGTTGCCCGAAATCACAGATCCAGAGGTCAAATATATAGTAGATGCACTGTATTGGGAATTAGAAGGGAAAATAAGCAATTTAGTGTTTGCCATGTTAAGTTTCAGGCAAAGATAAAGCATCCATGCTGAAATAGCTGTGAGACATGCTATAATATACTATTCAGGAGAAACTTCTGCAGTGGAAAGATACATCAGCATAAAAATTATACTAAAGGCTGTAAGAATGAATATGAATATCCAAGGATAGATTACAGAGACAAAAGAACAAAGGACCCAGGACATAATCCTATGGAATCCTAACCAAAGGTGGAAAATAAGATGATGCACCACCTCTAGCCAGTCCATTAAATGATCAGCCTGCAAACCAATTGAGAAAAGAATCAGTAAACTCTACATCACAAGGAGAAACCAACAGAAGAACATAATCAGCTGTGCCAAAGATCAAGAAGAATAAGAACTGAATAGAGATATTTTGGCCTCTATTCAAGAAGAAGATAATCAGTAATCTTCAAAAGAACTGCCTTTGCAGAGTGCAAAGGGTGAAATCCAGATTGAAAGAGATCTAGTGCAGAGGAACCAGAAAGTAGAGACAGCATGCATAAGCAGTACGTTTCAAGACTTTTGGAAGAGAAAAATTCAATGCTGGATGGTAATGGTGGCGTGGTAGATTGTCCCTCCTTTGTCGTTCGGAGGTGACAATCCAAAACTGCAGTTTGCAGTTTTGGCTTCAGGAAATCTTGATGCCCTTCAATATTCTCTTCAAGAAGCGAAAAGGTTTCTGGTGCTCAGAGACTTCAGAGATGGTCTAAGTGCTTGGAAGAAAGTAGACTTTAAACTTTAATTTAATTAGCTGAGGATATCCAGCACGGAGCAATCACAACGAACTCGGGAGCTGCCGAAACTGCAGTAGGATAGCTGGTGAGAATGGGTAAATTTTCTCCCTGCATCTCAACTCAAGCCCCTGCCACTGTGTTTTTAATTGTAAGAATCTTATTAAGACTCTTTTGGGGGGAGTATTTTTCTTCTTCACCATTCTAGACTTTATTTTTGAATTAATTTTGAAGCTTCGCTATCGTTCATCCCCTAACCGCCAGCAGAGTACTGGATATTATTTGACATCCTCCTGGATCGAAGTTTGTTTTCATTTTTTTCCTTACCTGGATAATTATTTGGATATCATATTTTCTCCCTTGTGTGTTAGGGGATTATATATATTTTTAAGCTGACTGAATACTTGGATGTTGACTGTTTTTTAGACAGCTGGATCATGTGTCAGAGGAGATACTTGGCTGCTTGCAAGCTTTCTATTTTTGTGTTTTTGATATTATTGCTCTATTTTTGAGTTCCTGATACAGACCTTCTGAACTGGGATTTCACTTGATTTAATTTAGATTTGGTTATAATCTTCGGAATTTAAGTCTCTGGAATTTAGAAACTGGAACTCTTCAACTTTTTTCTCCACTTTTTGATCATCAACAGATATAATAGTTGAATATACTGTGCTGCACCTTTGTATGCTTTTAAGCCTCTGCTAAAGACTATTATTGCAAGAACTCATTTAATAGTAGATTTGAACTTGCATTTAAAGACTGATGGTGCCTTTGTGGAATTTGAGATTAACTTTTTTTTTTTTAGTTTTGTAAGACTTTTGTATGGTTTTGTAAGACTTTACAAAACCATATAAAAGTCTGGAGCTGCCCTCTTGATGGGCTCTTTCATGGTGAAACTGGATAGATATTAATTAAATCTTTACAATTGCTTGCGGGACAGTCTGAAAGTTACAACGAGGTTCTCCAAGGTCATTTAGATTCTGTGTTGGAACAGAGAAGATAACAGCTTCACAAGATTAAGCCTGGAGTATCTGAAGGACTTTTGCCAATAAGGTTACAGCTGAGATAAGATTGTTGCTATTCCCCCCCCCCCATTTTCTCCAATTTTAATAGCCCTGTCAGGGGAATATAATAGAATAGATTGGGCTAATACTGCCACCTTCTGATTTATATATACACATATACAAATATATATGATATACATATTATTCATGGGTTTGGAGTTAAGAATTTAGAATTAAGAGAATTTTAGAAATTTAGAATCTATGATTTCATGAATTAATATTAATATTGTCTATTATTGTCCACTATTAATGTTGCTGATATCTTGAATTGTTAGGAACTCAATGAATTGAGATTAAATTTAAAATTGATTTTTGATAAGGATATTAATTTCAAATTAAGTTTTGATATGGACATTTGATTAGTACTGCTTAATATATAGTATTAATTCATAAGATTGATTATAAAACTGGTTGGAATAGTTTGTATTGTTAATTTATTGAGAACTTTTCAAAGAGGATCTAGAGACGATTTAGAGAGGACTTAGAGAGGAGTTTAGAGGTTTTAGAGAGGAATTAACTCCATATTTATAAATAAATATTGGTGATAATATCAACTTTACTAGATAACACAAACTACAACACAGATAAGGAAACAGTTGGTGATACTTTCATCTGTTTCATTTCAATTTCACACCTGTATTCGGAGAGATTTATATAATATTATTGAAATAGAAGACTATTTGATGATATATAAGATTGTGTTTGAATAAACTCTTTAGAATATAATCAGATTACTAAGAATTCTATTAAGAATTAAGATCTGTGAAATATCAACTTGAATTGTAAAATATTATCGGAAGTTACATATTAATATATTAGAATTATATTTAAGAATAATTGAACTCAAATATTGTTAATGGAAACTCTGGAAATTCACTGAGATTTGGGTTAGTGTACTTTTCTTTGGCAATAAGAGAAAGAAAAAGAGAAAGAAAGGGAAAGGAAAAGGAAAAGGAAGAAAGGAAGACAAAGAAAAAAATGAAACAAACAAACAAAAAAAGAAGCATTAAGATGGCTACAACTAAGACTAAAGCAAAACTTCAAAATCTGGCAAGAGGATCTCTACCTGAATCAACTTCTACGACAACACTCAGTTCAACCTCAGAGTCTTTAATGCTTAAAGAAATGAAGAAGTTTACTGAAAATATCACTTAAGAGCTTAAGAAAACTTGTGTAGAATTGAAGGAAGAGTTGGGAAGAGAAATGCGCTGTCTGAAAGAAGAATTCAAAATGATGAGAACAGTAATAAAGAGAATAGATACCAAACTCCAAGATTTTGAGGATAAGATTCAAGAAGTTGAAGAGGTGAAAACAGATATTAAAGATACACAGCGCCAGTTACAGTAAATAACTTATCTGAGCTTAGATATATATATATATGTACAAAAATGCCTGAAGTTAAGAGGGCTTGAGGAGAAGAAATTTGAAAACCTTGAAGCACGTGTGATACCTGAACTTGCACAATTTTTAGGATGGCCTGTGGAGCAACTGGACCTCAAAACAGACTAGATTCATTGTGTTAATTCTCCAGTAGCAAAAAGGAATAAGCTACCCTGAGACATTGCAGTTTATTTTTTAAGCCAATGTGTTAAAGATTAGATAGTACAAAAAAGTTACATTGAAGATCAGGAGATCCAAATTTTTAAAGCTGTTCCTGGTTAGATTCTCCAATTAAGAAAAGATTATACCCCCCTAACATAAAGGCTTAGGAAAGTTGGAATTAATTATAAATGGGGGAATCTTGAGTGCCTCTCTTTCTTTTTCTGGCAGAAACAAATTTACATAACCTCCAAGAAGCAAGCAGAGGAATTTATAGATAAGAATCAAGAAATTCTAAAGGAAGAAACCAGGAAGTACAGAGAACAAGAACCTCAGGAGCAAACTCAATATAGAGAAAGACAGATTCGAAGATTTTTTAGGAGCCAACCAGCAACGAAAGGAGATCAAGAACACGAGGAAGATGAAGACTCAGTTGGAGATGAGCAAGAGGAACAGGATGAACAGGAGATAGAAGAAAGAAGAGGAGAGACAGAAGAGATAGCAACTGAAGAGACAAACATTGCAATCAATTTTATGTGATTTAGATGAACAAAAACAAGAACAAAGAGATTCAGATCAGAACATCCAGACTATAGAAGAAGGAGAAGAGATACTGGAAGAATCTAGTGATGAGAGATCTTAAAATTTTAAGTTGGAATGTTCATGGACTGAATCGACTGGCCAAGAAAAAGAAAATATTTCATTATCTAGAAAAGCAACAATATAATGTGATCTGTTTGCAAGAATCTCATAGCAGATGGAAAGATGTAAATTACATAACAAACCCCAAGTGAGGACAATGTTTTTTTCTCTGCCTATAAGAAAAAGAAGAGAGGTGTTGTGATGTATGTTAACAGTCATCTCTCCTCTAAAGAGGTATTCTCTGATGAATTTGGATATTTTGTTGGGGTGGCAATTCGATTCTGAGATTCAAAGATCTTGTTGATTGGCGTTTACACCCATCATGAGAATAAGGCCCTTTCCTCACAGGGGGGCCGAAACGGGGCCGCGCACGCAGGGGCAGAGCTCACCCGCGAGCGGGTTGCTCCGTCCCTGTGGAGAGCGCGGATCCGCTGTTCTAAACGCCACCAAATTTCGGCGGCGCTCGGCGGTGTTTGGCGGCTCCCAAAATGGCGGTCGGCGGATTCTGGCGGCGCTCCGCCAATCAGGACAGCGCGCCAGCCGGAAGCCTGCCCCCGGGCAGATCTGCAGGGACGCGCTACCATGTCTCTGCAGTTCTTCACCGGGGGCTGCCACGGGGCAGCGCGGGTGAGTTTTATAAAAACCACTTGCGAAAGTGGTTTTTATAAAACTCACAGTGCCACCCCCGCGGCTGCGCTAGAGCAGTTTGAGGTCTAGAACCTCACTTTTTTTAACTGCTCTAGTGCACCCCCCAGTGAAGAAGACCTCCAAGAGAGGTCGCTCTAGCGTGGGCAATATGCCCGTGTGGAAATGGCCTCAGTCTCAGTTCTCTGAAACATTGTTTGCTACTATTGCGGACTATGATTATGAAAATATTCTGCTGATGGGAGACTGGAATGCGGTGTTGAACACAATTTTGGACAGAAAATCTGAGAAGATTAGAAGATCGTAAGTGAAACTACCTAAAAACTTCCTAAATTACATGAAGGAATATATACTGACAGATAGTTGGAGATACAAAAAAGGCACAGAAAAAGATTTCATGTATTTCTTGGAAAGGCATAAATCATAGTCTCGAATCAATATGTTCTTTGCATCAAAAAATTTGCTTAAAGAAATCTTAAAAATTGAAATTCTTCCTCAGTCTCTCTCAGACCATAACTCAATTATCCTAGCTCTCAGAGAGCATAAAGCTGGATTTTCTTGGAGAGTAAATGACAATATTCTGAAAGATAATAACGCAGTTCAACAAATTAAGCAGCAAATAAATCTATACTTTCAGGAAAATATATATAAAGAGATTCCCACAAGTATCATTTGGGATACTGCGGTTATTAGAGTTCTAACGATATCACAAGAAGCCGAAATTAAAAAGAACTCCACATACTTAATTTATTAAAAGAGAAGTAAGATGTATTGGAAAAAAGCACCAAACAATGATAGTATATTGAAAGAAATCCAAATTCTCCGGAAGCAACATGCAATATTATTAGAGTCACAAATAGATAAAAAATTGATATATATGAAACAACATCATTTTGAGTCAGCTAATAAAACAGGCAGATAGCTAGCAAGAAAATTAAAAAAAGAAAAAGAAAAAAGAATAATTTCTGAAATAAGAATTGGAGAAGAAACGATGTAACTTCAAAGTGACATAAAACAGGCCTTTCATCCATACTTTTAAGATCTCTATGCAGATGAATAACAACATGATACTTCTTCAAAAAGAATCAGTGACTATTTAAAGACACTTAATATACCACAACAAATATTTCTTAATATTTCTTCTTAATAGACCGATTACAATAAGTGAAATCTCTGAAACAATTAAGAAATTGAAACCAGGGAAAGCCCCTGGTCCAGATAGGTTCTAGGCGACCTTTTATAAGGTTTTTGAACAGGAACTTATATCTCCTTTACATGAAATTATAAATCAGTTGTTGATTGGAAAGATACCTCGATCATAGAAGTCAGCTAATGTGATCTTGATTCCCAAAGAAGGATCCCAAACATCTGCAAAGCTATAGGCTGATCTCCTTACTTAACACTGACTATAAGATCTTTTTGAAGATTCTTGTGGAGAGGCTGAAAAAAGTTATATCAGTTTGGATCCAAGATGATCAGGTTGGATTTTTTCCCAGCCATCAACTAAAAGATAATATTAGGATGATCATGAATGTACTCAATTATAGTAGTTCTCATAAAAAGAAGAAATTAGCTTTAATTTTCCTCAAAGCGGAGAAGGTGTTTGACAATGTCTCATGGCAATTTTTGTTCGCAACCCTTCCAAAAAGGAATTGCAGAAATAATTTCTTTAATTGGATCAAGACACTATATGCTGAACAAAACCCACAGATAATCATTAATTCAGAAAAAACCAAACCTTGCGAGATTAAAAGAGGTACTAGACAGGTCTGTCCTCTTTCATCATTATTCTTTTTAATTATTATAGAAATTTTGTTGATCCAAATAAGGCAAAATGATGGCATAAGAGGAGTTAAGATTGATAAGACAGAATTGAAAGTTCCAGCACATGCTGATGATCTTGTCATAATAGTAGAAGACCTAATGTACTCTCTCAACTGTTTGACTCAAACTTTAGAAGATTTCAGATATGTAGCAGGTTTCAAAATCAATCAAGAAAAAACATGTTAACTGAACTGTTAACTAAAAACATGACACTTGGAAAGAGGAGGCATTCTCAAAGAACACTAATTTTAAAATAGAAAAGCAGGTTAAATATTTAGGAATTTGGTTGACAAGGAACAACCAAGGTCTGTTTAATAATAATTACAAGAAGAAAAGGAAAGAGATTAGAAAAGAGATGGAATCTTGGGAAAAATTAAAGCTTTCATTGCTGGGAATAATCTTGGCCATTAAGATGGTGTTATTACCCCAAATTAACTTTCTCTTTCAGAATCTTCTATTAATAATAAATGGGTTTTCAAATGCTGATGTTTTCGAATGCTAGAACAAAGAGTGGCAGTGTTGACGATGGGAAGAGGTTGACCATGGGTAACTGAAACTGTGGAAAGCAAAAGTGCAAATAACAGGGGACTGCTGTATATCCTAGATAAATAAATGGTTGTACTCAACAAGAACTTTCCTCTCTTGCCAGGAGAAAGCCGCTTGATCTTGAGATGTCAGGTGGTTAATTGCTCAGTTATTCTCATTTAAGTTTCTGCATCTGACTCTTCCGGGTACTGCTGTTTTTTTATTGTGCTGCAAACAACAGGGGCGTCTTTTCAGTGTCCATCATATCTGGCCAAGGTGTTGGGCACACCCCTCTGAAGTTTTTCTTCATGTGTATCTACTAATGTCCAGGTTCTGAAAATCTGACTGTTCAGAGTCAGATTCTACAAACTGAGTTATGACACTACCCCCTCCCCGTGGCTGTTTTCTCTAAGTTATAGGTCCTGGTTTAATTGGCTAAGAATGGTGGAATTGGTGCACTAATTTGGGTACATGGGCATCTGACCATGTTCCCATGAGTGTTCCTTCCACCCATATTCTGCCTAGCCAATAAAGTATTGCAATTGGCCACAGTATTTTATCATATTCTGCTTAGCCAATGAAGTATTGCAATTGGCCACAGTATAAGGCAGAATCTTGCACATCTACAATTCAAATTCTTCCTCCCCTTCCACCAGTACTGCTGGAAGTGGAACCAAAGGGTTATATGGTCAGTGTGGGTGCCTACCACAGGAACCAGAAGAGAATGGCGAAATACCAACTGAATGTGGAGATTTTTTGGCAACTGCAACCAGAGTGCCACAGAAGTAGGGGCCAGTGAAATGGGCATCAAGCTTTTGACTGGGCTGACAACTCTGGAGATGGTTTGTCAAAAGCCAGACTCAACCTCTTATCTTAAGTGGGGAGTCTCATTGTCTCTTAGAACCCACAAACTGCTTCTACTTCTAATAGCCAGATCTGACTTCTTGCTCAGAAGTGACACTGCTGCCTGTAGTTCCTGCAGCAGGTGGTCAACAGCAGGTACAGGAAACTAGAGGAAATGGCAAGGAACATGCAGCAATGGAAACTGAAGGTTGCAAAGAACGGGATCTGCTATGTGAAGGTGTGGAGGGAGCTGCTGTATGTGAACTTTGCCAGTGGCAGCAACTTAACCCTGATATCCTGCTGATAGATGGAATAACAGTGGAAATATTGTTGCAGAACACAGTTGATGTGCAGTCTGACCATCAGAATGTAGATGGCAGGCAATGGAGAAGTGAGGCTTGATATTGAGTTGCTAGGGTAGATCCACCAGAACTTTGCATCGGAGGTTGCAGTCAGATACAATCCCCTTTGGGAAAGTGCATGGGTGGAAGATGCATTACACGAGCAGTGGAACCGTATCTTTAGCTGGTAAGGACAAATTATTCTTGTTACTGGTAACTCCAATGCCTCAATAATGTCAAAGGTGTAAGACTGCAAAACTGAAACACTGAACCAGGTTTTATTGGCCAGGTTGAAAACGCATCTGCTGAAGCTGGCTGCCTAAGAGGTATGGGTCTCATACCCATTTCTCTGTCTTTGTCAGATGCCTCACCTGGACATACACATTATAGTGTCACTGGGGTCCCTGCTTAAAGACCTCTTTAGTTACTGAAGTTTTCAATAACTCTGAGTGGGTACAGAACAAGCCATATGTGTTTAGTGCACAGAGACCATGAACAATGTCTGGATCATTCCAGCAACAAAATGTTGCTGTTTTGAGTGCTGGGAAAAATAGGATGGCTTTTACAACACAACACAAGCTCTGGTTTGACTAAAGATATGTGGATCTCTCCCATGTAACAAATAACAACTGCAGAAAGCCTTGATTCCCCCTTGGCTTTCTTTCTGTCCTATTCCCTAGGAAGGAAGCAAGAGACACATACCTTCCAGTACAGGGTTGGACTGCAGCAGCTGCTCTTTGACGCGGTTCACCTGCTCCCCTTTTCCACATACAGCTGCCACATATGACATCACTAGTTTGCTGGCCTCTGATGGACGTAAAAAAATAATGAACAGCAATAAGTAGAACTGCAGTCATGCTGGATACTCTTCACATTAGCTATGCACTTGCTGCACTCCACAGACTTCTTTGTTGGGAGATGCATACATAATTTTTGTGAGTACCTTTTGTGTGATTTTAGGTGGAGAGGGGAAAATTCAGCAGTGAACAATGCAGTCTATATGGATGAGAAAAATGGAAATGTATGTGTGGTGAGGAAAGATAAGAAGTCTACGTGAAAAGACCTAAGAAAACATATGAGGGTTACAAATGAAAGGTTACATCTCCTCATCCTATTAGAAGCAAAGTTGACTCAGGTGAGGTTGTCAAATTTTGGACATGACATGAGATGATATGACTCATTGGAAAAGTTGGCAATGCTTGGTAAAGTGGAAGGCAGAGAGAGAGCACTACAGGTGGATTGATTCAATCAAATGCCCTTGGCCTTGAATCTGGAAGATCTAAGCAGGGCAGTTCATGACTGGGGCTCATGGAGATCTCTCATTCATGGGTCATTGTAAGTTAAAATCGACCTTACACCAAATAACAACAGCATCTGCTGTTGTAAAATTCCATCAAAATGGTAGAGTGAAAAGATAATAAAAGCCTTATCTGGAAATAATCTCAAGTGCTTAATTCTTTTTGTTAACAATCTAACAAATCCAGAGTTGTTTAAACATACCGCCTCAAGATTTTAAGATAAGAACAAAAATTCCTGCAAAAAGCCTAATACAGTAGTAGGAAAGTGCACAGGCAAAGATCAGACATGGTTTATTAAAGATCAGAAACTCCAGTAAAGTAAAGAAATTACTGGATGTACTTTAGCATATTAAGGCAACTAAACAAGCTTATGGCATTGTATTCTCAGATTAGGAAAAGCTTTTGAATATCTGGAATAAAAATATCTATATCTGGTATTAGATAGATATGAATGCACACTATATATATGGGCTCAATTAGAATGACTTACTGAAATTGAATAGTGTATATCCTAGCTAATAGATTTAGTTTGGATTTATGTCTGTTCTACAGAGAAATTAAGAGAAACAAGTTGTTCATACTGTTTCCGCTGACTTTGTATACCTTCTGTTGAACCATTAGGTAAAGCAATATGATTCAGCTAATGGTTCTGAAATTCAAAATTTTTAAAAAAATTAAGGATAAGACATAAAGAATCCAAATTAAATTTATATGCTGACAATAGGGCACTGTTCATATTCATACCTTGGACAGGTATGTGGTATTTAATAAGTATTTAGGGGTCTGAATCACTCCCAGTTCAGAGGATTCAACAGATTTCCATCATAAATAGGATTCTGTCATGTAGGGGTTTGGATTACTTACAATTAACTGATTAACTGATTTAATTTACAGTACATTGTCCTCCCTACTTTTGTTAGGGTTTGGAGTGCAGAGCCCTCATGAAAGTGGAAAAGCCTTGAACAACTCTTCCCATAAGCCCCCTCCCATTCCCTTCCAGGATTCCCCGCTCCCATTGCCTTGCTTTTGTGCTCCTGGGCCAGAGACAAGGGAATGGGAGGGAAGGTCTGAGTGAAGAAGGAAGGCTTGCATGAGGCTTGCACCATCATTTTGCCTTGGGAAGAGATGGGTAACAAATAAAATTTACTACTACTACTACTTATTATTATTATTATTATTATTATTATTATTATTATTTGCTTCAGTGCAAGTTCTCAGTGCCAGAGACAAGGTAATGGAAGTGGGGAGCTCTGGAGGGGAGAAGAAAGGCTCATGCAAGCCTTCCCCACATTCCCTTGCCTTTTGGCACAGCACAAGTTCTCAGTGCCACGGTCAGATGCAAGGGAATGGGGGGGGAGAGCTCCAGAGGGCAGAAGGAAGGTGTGCATGTTCCTCTGCCCCCGTTTCCTTGCCTTTTGTCTGAGACCTTGCCCGAGAATCCTGCTGGTGACTTACTTTGACAAAAGTCTAATTCCTATCGGCAAAAATCCTCTTTCAGCTGAGATACAGCAGTGGTGAGGCAATGGCAGCAAAAGCAGTCCGAATCAAGAGATAAAAGTTGCCCTTCTGCTTCTCAAACTATTTCTGCATGGCACTTCTGTCCTGCAGTGGGGATGTATTGGCCATGGTCTGCGAGTTGTGCTTTCACATGAGGCCGTCATGGTCCTGCTGCCAATACGTCCCCACCATCATGATTGCAGGATATTCCATTAACAGAAAAATATCTGTGAATGGCCTGTGGTTGTGCAACGCTCCTGGGCCCGTGGCCACATGGAATGGGCAGAAACACGATTTAGGTGTTCCTAAGCCAGCACAGCACAGGAGAGAGGCTGGCTGCACTATGGAAAAGAAGGCGTGTGTCACTTGTGCTCCCATCCACAGGCAGCCAGCAGGGTGCAGAGGGGAGCACTGGGGACACACTCCCATCCTAGCAAAAGCACTGTCAGGATCACAACGGGATGTTGCTGGAAGGAGGTAAGGTCTGGAAATGGCCTCAGCCACCTCAGGAGCTGACAGGACAGCTTCATTTCCTAAGGAAGATGGTTTTCACTGCCATCCTCTCATTGTTGCAAACCCATGGCCCTTTTCCCTTTGCCGGTGCTGCTTCTGCTTTTCCTTCTCCTGTTCAGCCGGCATAGTTAGGCTGACCAATAGGATCTTAGCCATTATATTCAACATGGCAAAATTGGATTTCATTGCACCCTGTTAAAAATTTAGTATCAAATCTTACACCAGTCAATAAAAATAAGAGACATTGCCTTTTCTTCTATAAAACATAGTATGATGCAGTTATGTTATCTATCTCTTTTATTAGTGTAAGTATGATAAAGCAGTGCTTTGGGGATAGCATGTCTCCATCAAGTTAAAGAATATATTGTGGTTTTGTAGTAAAGTCTATTGTGAAATAAAATGGATGCCTGAAATAGGTTACATAGTATGTACGGGATTTTCTCCACATACTACACTATACTGCAACAGCAAGCTAGCAAATAAGACTTTTTTTTCTTTTTGGTAATATTTAGGTATGGGAAGGGAAAAAAAGGCTTGGTGGGAATTAAAAATATATTTAAAGATGAAAGGATGACTAACTACTAATAAAACAACTCCTCTGTGTGCTCATCTTTTTCAGTATCTACAGATTAGATATGTGGTCCACAATTTGTTGTTGAAATACAGATCAATTAGAGAAAGAATAAAATCTGAAAGACTGATAATATATGGGAAGGCCCAAGTCAATCAAGTCATTTGACTGAGGAATTATAATGGAAATGACAAGGACAGTATGGGACTAGATTAGTAACAATGTGCCACAGAATTCCCTTTGTATGAACTTTCAAGGAACATTTCTTTAAAATGATGCTTCCTTGATATTAGTCTCCAGCTAGACTTTGTAAAATTTATAAAGAGGTTGTAAGCAGCCTAGAACAGGCCGGCTTTGTCTCTTTTGTATCTTTTCTATTACCAGACTTATACTGGAATTCAGTTGTTAAAGAAATGAAGAAATGGACAGACTATATTCTGCCTCTAGATAATGTAATTTTGTTATTGAGTTTTGTTAAACAAGTGGTTCATCATGAAATTATAATATCTTTGACTGCTGATCAATTGGCTATGTAGAAGAGAATTATTCCAACTTCTTTGGAAGACTGGCTTCTTTTTGTGAATGTTAACAAATATATTCAAAGTAAGATAAAGAAACCAACAACAAAACAGATTTGTTGAGAAATGGAGCCTGTTTATTAAGTATTAGAACAGTAAAACTGTTATGCATGTGCCACTTTACACCTCAGTATGATTACTGTAATAAAAATTATCTGAATTTTGGGGTATTATGTCAGTTTAACTGTTACAGTTATACAGTTAACTGTAACTTTTGCAAGGAAATAGGATAGAATTTTCTGGTTTCCGTTTTGTGTTGTTCTAAGTTTTGCCTTACATTATTATAATATAAAATTCTATGGCATTTTGTTAAAGAACATGCAAATAAAATATTTTACACTTAAAAAATTAAAACATCTATGGACAAGGCAGGGCAAATGCACAATAGAAGCCTCTTTTAAAGCCTGTAGACAACCAGCCAATCCTGCTAAAGGTATGTAATAATGCATTCAATAGATTCATTTCAGTTTGTGCTCCCTACCTCTGCTGCTTCTACAAACCCGTTTCATCCACTTAAGAAGCCCACATCTTATTAGTTAAGCCAAACCTTACACCACCACATTCATGCCACGTAGGCTAGAGGAGAACTCCTCCTTAGCTCTGCTTCTTTCCCTGCTTTAAATGCATCGCTTATCTTTCCTTTCCATTTATACCGTTCTCACACACTGTGTGCTTTTACAATATCCCAACCCCATGAAGAATCCAACATGTCTTCACCTGTTTTGCCAGCCCCGCTCTCGCCAGTGATAAGAACACACTGATCTCTGTCCTGATCTCTCAGTGAGCGATAAGCATCATCTGCAATAGCATAGCTATAAATGGAAACACAACAGAGGCATTAGGATGATTGGCTTGCTTTCTGCCAGCACCCACTCTATCCCATTCCGCAGAGCTACATCAGTTTGAGGCCTTTACTTTGCTCCCTCTGTATCTCACTTACATGTGGGGCTTTACAGCAAAAAAGTTACAGTCCTTATACTCTTCCACCTTTTCTTCTGAATAAATGGGCAGAGGCTCATATGGGTTCACTGAGATCACCACGTTTCCAATGTATGTCTGTGGGGGAGAGGCAGTGATTAATATTACTATTAAAATTCCAACAAAATGTTCGCAGCGTGTACATTATGGGAAAGGACGGGGGCCTTAGTTCATTTCATAAATCCTATCTTCTGAGTCTCGAATCCCTCCTAGATTTAGCTAGATCATGGCACCGGCACCACTACCCAGCTTCCATATTCTGTAACCCGTTGCTAATATGGTGGGCAGAGGAATCATCTGCCCCCTCCCTTCTGTTTTGCTGGCTGCTAAATGTAGGAAAAATGGAATGAATTACACATTCATACCCTGTCAGGCTTTCTTACTGATCAAACATTAATACAGTTGGAGGAGGCGGCAACATGGGACTAAAGTGTTCAACAACAGTCTCATGTTAGTCATAGCAGGAAGTTCTGGCTACAAAATAAGTGTGGCTACTAGGCACGCAAACTAGTCTAAGAGAATGGTGTCTCCACAGCCAAAGAACCCCAAGGCAGAATGTTAATTTGAGGACCTTCTCTCTCACAGCACTTTGTGTCAGAGCCCTCATTCCTCTCAGCCAAAAAAAGTGAGTATGCATGAAATACTTTCAAAACTACTTGACATCAAAGGTGTTAAAATGTTATGAGTGAAACCAAAGAAAATATCTGCGCACAATGACAAACCAAACATTTAAAACATCATCTCATTCTTCTCTGCTGTTCTTGTCAGCCAATTCAGATTTAAGATTATCAGAGGGCATTTCTCTCAGAAGATCTCATTCTATGGATAGAACAAATTATGGCAACAGTTTTCACTATCGTTTGTGGAACAAACCTTATTTGTTAATACAGTCAGCCCTCCATATTTGCTGATTTGATTATTCACGGATTATTTGCTGTCATCTCTGCTGCCGCCCTATGCCACTTTTAATAGGGATTGCAAGCCTCGTGAGACTGAGAGCCTGCAAACAAGACTTGTAAGTCCCTCTTAAAAATGGTGTGGGGCAGCAGTGGAGGTGGCAGTCAGCCCCACTAGCCACCCACTTCGGCCTTTTGAGGGTGATGCCTCAAAGGAATTCAAGGTGGGTCGAATATGGTGATCATTCCTTTTTCTGTGTTACGTATGGTCTGGGAGGGCCTAGAGTTACTCACGTTTTTTTCAGTTTCACGGGGGTTCTGTGCCCCTAACCCTAGCAAATGTGGAGGGATGACTGTAAAGGCTACTTTGAAGAATTCTCTTTCTCCTTCACCATTCAAAGTTGGCAGTTAGACACAGACCAGGTTGTTACTGTGTGTTAGGTTCAAATGTGCAGTAGTCACATTCATCACATTCATTTGCATTATTTAAGAAAGGAATAACATGTTTTAGTTTGGAGGACAGAGAAATCTGCAGGTCTGGACATGTTGCCACAATAACTTCTACACACCTTTTCAGTGTTCTCTGATTTTGGGAAGAATGGTCCAGTCTTGCCAGGAATTTAAAGAGATCCTCAATTTCTGTGTAACCACAGAAACACATCTCTAGTTACTTTTGATGTTTATCTAAAGTGCTCTTCCAGATGTGTATACCACAGCAGCCTATGCTATTTAATGATGGGGGTTGTTGCCTTCCTTTTCAAACACTGCTATATTCCCCCCCTTTTTTTTTTTCGGGGGGAAGCAAAACATTTAGCTGACATGCTTTATAACAGTGACACATTTTGGTTCATTGGCAGAAATATTTGGTCCATGACACAGCCTGCGATGTTACAGACAGGTGCATCTATACCCCCTTATACCCATGTTGCTCATGTTTCCAGTTGGGTTTCTGTTTTGCCGTCCTCATAAGAGAAGCCTCTGAAGCCTGATCAAAGAACTGGGCTACATTAGGGGATGAATCATTCATAGCTCTTTGTAGTTTCTTATTCAGAATTCATGTCATGAATGCCAAGTTCTAACCAATACAGTTCCATCATAACCAGCATTACTTTTATTTCACAATAACCCAGGAAATTTAAGCTCCCATTAATGTGTGCCATTACTTTTCTTAGTGCATTTTCAAAGCTTACCAGATTCGTTTCCATCATGGGCCTACCATTTCTGCTACTGTTTTGGTGACTAGTAAAATTCACTGTGGACCAATTCAAGAAGCTAAAAAGCATGTCATTCCAAATGTGCATGTCGTATTCAGTCTATGTTGAGCTGGCTTCTTTTGGTACTATATTGTTTGTGCTATGCCCCAAATATAGTATGAGTCCTGCATTGAGTTGGCTTCTATTTGTGTTATATTAATCTATTAATTAAATGAATATAGCACAAACAGAAGCCAACTTAATGTAGGTTGCATACAATGTATAAAGTGAATTAGAAACAGAATATTCTTTCCTGATCAGATCATAAACACAATGAAGAACAGAATACAAGACTCTGATAAAAATTTGTTTTGTGTATTAATATCCTCAGATTCCACACTAGCTTCTCCAAAATACATCATCATCACCACATGACATGTACAAACTACTTTGATCCCAGGTTGTTAGAGTATAAAATGGTCCATGGCCAATACTCTTAAACAAAAAGGCTATACAGCAACAAATAATACTCTCTTGATCCTATTGTAGGAACTTCACACTGCTATAAAAGCCAAATATAGTTATAACTAATCTGGCTGAAAACTTGTTTCTGAATCATATGAAAATCCAAACAATTTCAACACATCATTACAAAGTTTAACATGCCTACTCTCATCTGATTAATGAATGGGACAAGATGGTTATGTACATAGACACTCTTACACTACTGTTGGTATATCTCCTGTTACCTGCTATCAGGGAGAGACAAATTAGAAACAGCTGGGCACTTCTTACAAACGTTGAAAAAACCTGAAAAATGCACCTGGATTGTATACATTGATTGAGAAAGATGAGCTGATGAAACTGTTAAAGAGACAGACTTCCTAAAAATGAAATAAGCTCACACTCAAAGTCAGCCCATGAAGGCTAATAGTTTAAAGATCCACTGGACTTCCCTTTCTATTAAAGTATCGTTGAAATTTAAGCAATTATGTTCATGGGGATAAATCTCAATAATCAAAACTTTTAAATCACAGTACTATAGAGAGCCAGCATGGCGTAGTTGTTTGAGCATTGGACTAAAACTTTGGAGACCAGGTTTTGATTCCCCGCCTGACCATGGAAACACATTCAGTGACCTTTGGCACATCACACGCTCTCAGCCCCAGAAAATCCCATAACAGGGTTGCCTTAGGGTCACCATAAGTCAGAAATGACTTGAAGGCACAAAACAACAACAACAAATACCACTAATAATGATAACAACTATCCTACCTATTTTCAAGTTCAGGACTCAAGGCAGCTTACAATAGACATAAAAAAAAGGTTAAAAATACACAAAACACAAAAGTTAAAAAGGAATCGTGTTGTTGTGTGTCTTCAAGTCATTTCTGACTTCTGACAACCCTAAGGCAGCCCTATCATGGGGTTTTCTGGGGCTGAGAGCATGTGATACACCCAAAGTAATTAAACAACCAAAAAACCCTAAAGCCTGTTAAAAACACAAACCATTAAAAAAAACCACAACACAATTGTTCAAGTGTATGAACAACTAAAAGGGCATCTAATATTCTATGTTTAAATTAAGAATCATGTTCAACAATATGTGTTCTAAAAGAACAAGAAGTTTTACTTAAATATAAGTGTGCACGTGGTTGCTCACATCTTATCACAGTTGTGAATATTGGGTTACATGACTTTTAGCCTCTCTGCTGTTTGGGTGATAGTGGAAGTGTGGATGTGTACTTCTTCTACAGCTTATCCACAACAACTTCCCCTTTATTTTTCAAAATTTCCTGTCTTTCATCAGATTAATCTTTGGATTTCTAA
Source organism: Iguana delicatissima (assembly GCA_948472985.1). Classification (NCBI taxonomy): domain Eukaryota; kingdom Metazoa; phylum Chordata; class Lepidosauria; order Squamata; family Iguanidae; genus Iguana; species Iguana delicatissima. The sequence continues at coordinate 76,807 of CAOKZL010001451.1, read as the reverse complement.
AATTAACCATTTAGCATAGCTCCCTTCTGTTGTGCCCCAATGCCTCTTTTCAATGCTTTTGTTTTAACCTCTCTACAGGAAGACCGCTAATTTGGCAAGTGTGGCAGAACTGACATCTGTTTGTCTTTTGGGGGAAGGCTCTCCACAGCAATAAGCCTCCACCCTTTTCCATCCCTGCGCATACCACACCCCCAGGGATTTCTTCTTCAATGTGCGTGTGTATGAACCTTCAAGTCACTTGCCAATTTATGGCAACACCATGAATTTAATAGGGTTTTCTTAGTCAAGAAACACTCAGAGGTGGTTTTGCCAGTTTCTTCCTCTGAAATATAACCTACAGCACCTGGTATTCATTGACAGTCTCCCATCCAAGTATTAACCAGGACTAATCCTGCTTAGCTTTCAAGATCAGAAAGGAACTGGTGCCTTTAGGATACTCAGACAGGCTTCTTCTTCAGAGTCTTTTATATTTTAAATATTTCCTACTCTGTAGGATGTACTAATTCAGCAGTGAAGGAAGGATCAGCAATTGTTCACATGTATATTCTTTGTATATTCTGTGTGATCAACCTCTCTCTTTCTCTTTCTCTCTCTCCAAAGCTTCTGCCACTTTATACCTCTGTAACTCCTGCAAAGCTTCTCCACGGCCCTTGTCTGATTATAAAACTCCACAACTTTTACCTTGGTCCTGTAGTGTATGTGAGTTCAATGGGATACAGTGGTTGGTGCGTCAGACTGAGAATCAGGAAATCCAGATTCTGGTCTCTGCTCAGCCAAGAAGCTCACTGGGTAACTTTGGACCAGTCACTGACTCTCAGCCTAGCCTACCTCACAGCATTGTTGTGAGGATAACACTGAGAGATAGAAGAGGGTTTCTTGAAGGAAAACAGAGGAATATGATAAAGATAATAATGTAAGAATACTTGACTATGATCAGGCTGAGCAGCTACTGATTAACACTGCCAGCGGCTGCAACTTGCAACTGTCTTGCTTATGCCATTATGACAAACCAACATTATGTCTTTGGCTTTACAGTTCACAAAAAAAGCAGGAAGTTGACATTAAAGAGATGGTAACAATGCATCAATGCCAGTGTGGCTGTAGGCCCCACACAGGTGAAGCTGGGGCAATTGCCTTCTGTGCTCTCCTTTAGAAGGTCTTCATGATTCTCACGGATCTTTAGAACAGGGAAGAACAGCACCCTCTGGAGTTCCAAGAGAAATAGCCTTTAAGCTCCTCTGTCTCAGCAGAAACAACATCAACACACTCTCTTGTCCTGTTCTCATCCACTAAAGCAACCAAAACCATGTCAGCCCCGCAACCAAGTCCAAAGCCAGACTGAAATTGGTCTAAGTAATCTGTCACATCCAGAAATATAATCTTGTAGGGATGAAAATGCTCAGTTTATCTTGTTCTCAGATGCAAAAGCAATGCATTACTAAAGTTATCTTCTCATTGATAAGATCAGAAGAAGTTTCGCACATTTTTGATAATTTTTCATAGAATTGTACAGTTGGAAGAAACCACAGGGATCATCTGGTCCAACCCCCTGCCACACAGGAACGCACATCAAAGTACTCCCAACAGATGGCCATCCAACCTCTTTTCAAACAGTTGGACTTCTTGCAACAACAACAACAAAGAGTCATTTTGCACAGTGTACAACTGCTTTTACTGGTAGTGATAATGATTTTAAAAGTAGCAGTGAGAGGGAAATTGTTTGTGAGCGGGAAATTATTTTGTAGTGGCTGCCAATTTTTTCAACAGCTGAGATGCTTTCTTGTCAAAGATGAGAACAAGTATTCTTTACATTCCTATTCAGGAATGATTGCACCCACTGCCTATGCAGTTTCTCTGTTCCAGAGGTTAACTAAGGTATCAGTGGAATTGCCTGCCAATTTGACAAGAAATTCCCAAGAGCTATCATGAATCAATTCATATTCATCAGCCTTCTTGCATGGACAAAATCCACACACTACCCTTGCAGAGGCTCCAATTCCCAGTTGATCTAAATCCCATCAGCTAGGGATCTGGATATGACAAGCAACAGAGTTCCTCCAGATAACCATCTTCCCCTTCAGTCAAACATGTGCATGCCCATACATGCAAACACACACAAGGTATTGTCTACTGGATGAGCGTAACCAGATACGAATTGAAACAGAACTATTATTGCCATGGAGGCCATCACATCCTGAGCTACTACTGGCTGGTCACCTTTGGCATAGATGTTGAAGTGCTCCAGGACAAGAAGTTGTGGGGACTCTGAGATCACATGAGCTGGATAGCTCTGAAAAAGGGTGTTGTGCAGCAACCTGGTAATACACTGACAGAATTACTAGAAATCATAGAAATGTAGAGTTGGAAGAGACCCCAGGGGCATTCTAGTCCAACCCCCTGCCATGCAGGAACACCCTCAAAACATTCCCAAAAGATGGCCATCCAGCCTCTGCTTAAAAACCTCCAAAAAAGGAGACTCTACCACACTCTGAGGCAGCATATTCCACTGCCGGACAGCCCTGACTGTCAGGAAGTTCTTCCTGAGGTTCAGCTGGAATCCCCTTTCCTGCAGCTTGAATCCATTGCTCCTTGTCCTGGTCTCTGGAGCAGCAGAAAACAAGCCCTCTCCCTCCTCTACATGGCATCCCTTCAAATATTTAAACATGGCTATCATGTCCCCTCTTAACCTTCTCTTCTGCAGACTAAACATACCCAGCTCTCTAAGTCTATCCTCATAGGGCATGGCTTCCAGGCCTCTCACCATTTTGGTCACCCTCCTCTGGACACACTCCAGCTTGACCAGGTCCTTCTTGAACTAGACACAGTATTCAAGATGAGGTCTAACCAAAGCAGAGTAGAGTGGTACCAGTACCTCCCTCGATCTAGACACCATACTCCTATTGATGCAACCCAGAATTACTATTCTGGCCTAGGCACTCACATTCAGATGCAAATACTTAGACTGCAGAATAGGACTCCTCATGACAACAGATCCATGACAGACCACTATAGTTCCCACTGCCAGGGTCTGTCTGCTGCTGCAGCCCAGAAAACCAATTCAGACATAGCTGAGAGAGACTAAACTGCTCCTCACCCATGATTTTATTGAGCCATATCTCTGTAATACAGGCCAGATCAGAATGCTTATCCAGGATCAAATTCTGGATGGCTGTTGTTTCCCCATTTACCAATCTAGTACCGAGCAGCAGAATTTTCAGCTCTTTCACTATTCAGGCTGTTTGCACTGGGGAAAAGTTTGGAGGTATCCAACAATGTTGTGCTCCTCCCTCCCTCAGCAACATAGCAGCTTTTTTGTTTCATAGCTGTGATTTTGTTGAGTTTCTAGGCAATGTTAGTAACACCTTCAAGGCCTGACTAAAAAGGCCAAAGGCACAGTGGCCACAAAGTAAAAGGCATATTTGTCATGGACATTGTTCATTGTTATTGTCACCAACCAGCCTATTTCTCCAGTGCTCACCTTCCAAGAGCTCCTCAGTGCTAAAACTGCACTGTAATAATGGGTTTTCCAAAATCACCTGCGCCAAGCCAGTGCCAACCCAGGCTTTCGAAAGCACATTTCGCTTCAAGTACCCCCCACCCTCCCGCCAGCCCTCAAAGCCTGCTACTGGAGAAACAGGTTCCCTGTAGCGGGTAGTCTTCCTCTTCTAATGATGGCCACAATACCTTCCTTCCTGCCACTGTGTAACCCAGGTAAGGGTGAACTATGCTGTTGTAATGGATCACTATGCTAGCAGAGAGCACCCACAGAATTCCAACCTATAGGTTCCTTTGTGCTTAATAATCACAGTGGCTGTTCCCAAGTTGATGAATGAAACTATCAGCCCTACTAAGCATTACCAGTGGAAAAGGGTGATGGGAATTGCAGTCACACATCTAGAGAGCCTAACTTTGCTCAGCCTATCACATGGCAATAAACTATACTGAAAACGCAATGGGCCTTATTTGTGAGTGCACACAGATAGAATCACACTACATACCATACTGAAGAAATCTTCTGTTTCATGGGTAGGGAATCCTTGGTGCTCAAGATGTTTTGGGTGACAGTTCCCATAATCTCTTACTGTTGGATCCAGTGGCTAGTGCTTTGGGGGTTTGCAGTTGGAGGGCCAAGGTCCTCTACCTCTGCTATATTTGAAGAGCTATAGCCTCTAAGTGCAATGTAAATGTAAGGTCCATATGAAGGAAAAGGAAGGAGGGGCACTGAAGTTCTCTATCCACAGTAAGAAGCTGGACACTAGACTCACAGGTCACCTGTTCACCATCTTCTCCACCATGAGGAGATACATTGTATTTTCTATATATGAGAACAATTGAGTCTAATTGTGCATTTATACACAAAGATGAGAAAATGCAAACCTTATGTAACTCTTTGTCTTCTTTTTTTTTAATAGCGGGAATTCCCCTCGAATAGTATGTGTTGTCCCATTACCACGCCTGCTTCTCAGTCCTCCATCTTCCCACCCTGGAGTAGAAATTCTCCCTCCCAGTAATCTCTCCCAATGCATCTTACATAGATTTCCTTATGCCGGAAGCGTTCCTCCAGGTTCTGCATAATTGTGTCTTCTGTCAGTGGATCCAGCAGCACCAGGTCTCCCACCCCAGCAGTGTCAAGGAGAGCAATGGACTCCATCACTCAAGAATAACTGGAATTCCAACCACAAAGGCCAACCTGCAAGACAGTGAGACAAACATGTTAAATCCAAAGGACCTTTTGAAAAGCTGGTACTGACTCTCCTGGAATGAATCCCATAAATTCATCTACTTTTTGTTTAAAAGCTACAAACTGATTGTCAAGATATTACTACAAATGAATTTGTATCCTACCTGCAATACTCATAAGCCATTTCTGCACTAGCCTGTTTTAGTGCTATTATTCGACTTTCAACATCCTATGGAATCCCAGAGTTTGCAGTTTAGGGAGGGGCCTCAAAGGCTCCTCCTTAAACTGCAAACCCCAGGATTCCATAGGATGTTGAAAGTGGAATAATAGCACTATAACAGGCTAGTGAGGAAGTTCTGATAGATACAGCTCAGAGATACCATTTTTTTCATTTTATTTGGCAATAAAATTGCAAATCTAATAAAATACAGATGACAATAATACAGCAACAATAACAGTGCTGTTATATCCTGATTGTTTGAACACATGGCATAACGATCTTAATAACAACATCATTTTAATAACATATATCCAATCATACTCATCCAGACAAAATATCCTTTTTGGAGAATTTGCTCCTGTAATGGTAGAACTTGAATTAACTTATTGGAATCTATATACTTTAAGAATGGGAACCATCTTTCTTCAAAGAGTGTATATGAAGTATTTCCAAAATGCAATTGGTCAGAAAATTTTTCTGACAGAATTGCATCCCAAACTCTACTCTACCACTTATTCATTGAGAAATTCCCCATTCTCCAATTCTGTGCAATTTCTTTCCTTGCAAGGGCTATATAAAAGGCTATTAAAGATTTATATTTTAAGTCACTATTCTCACTGGTGAATATAGATAATAGGACCAGTGCTGTACACATTCTAATATTCTGGTGAGTCATACTAGATATTGTTTTAAAACTGAGGCCCCAAATTGACAAGTCTTTGGACAGTAAAACCAGAGATGCAAATATGTTCCCTTTTCCTGGAATCCTCTCCAGCACATGGAAGAGGTGTTCTTAAAAATTCTTGCAATTTGTCTTGGGGTACAGTACCACTTATGAATAGAATAATCTTAAGGGAACATTCTTTAATCAATGCAGATCTAGATTTAAAAGAAGGGAAGGTCCAAATTCACTTCCAATACTCCTCTGAGATCTTTGTATTTAATTCTAATTCCCATGTGTATTTTGCATATAATCTATTTCCATAAGAATAATCTATCAACCAGGCATAAATACCACCTGCTCTGCTGTTAAAAGAAGGAGCTAAACAAGCATACTTGTATGCTGTCAGTGATCTAGGATTGTAACTTTGTTTGGAAATTGTCTTTAAAAAGGAAATAAGTTGTACTACTTGATACCAAGAAGGTTGGTCAGGGTATAATTTTTGCATGATTTGTTCTTTCAACAAAGGCCTACCTGATACAAAGAGATCATTTAACTAGTACATTCCCTTATCTGCCCATTTTTTAAATTGATTAAACTTATCTGGAAATAGAAACTCTGGATGAAATGAGAATAGACAAAGTGGAGATGTAGGTGGTACTAATACTGATTGCCATTTCTTCCAAACCTGACATGCAGTTTGAAGAAAGGGGTTTTGAATATTTTTACACTTTTGTTTCATTCATTGCATATATAACAATTGAAGTGTTTCAGTATCTTCCTCAGAAATTTTCCATTTTTACCCAAATTGGAGTCCCTTCTGGAAAAAAATTAGCTGATTTAACTGAAAGGCATCAAAATACATTTCTGTATGTGGTATCGCCAACCTCTCCATTTTTACCTCTAATAAATTTTGCATTTTTAGTAAATCTGGATTTACAACTTTGAAATATAAAAAATTCAATATCTCATTGCCAACATAAAAAATATGTCTTAGAAGAGAAGAGGTATTGTCTGAAATGAAAAAAACAGACGTGGTAATAAAAACATTTTAATAATGGTCATAGATACCACTTTAAGAATAACGTAAGGTTGCCTGAGAGGAAGAGACTGACAAGTGCTGTTCTGAAGTACTGGTTAAAACTAAAATGCTATATCTACTTATTTATCTGCTCAATCACTTATTACCTCTGAGGAGCCATTATTGTATAAGGCATAAAGTTTACAAATCAGAAATCCCTCATATGAATTTTGCTTCTGGCATGATTACACTTGGTGGCATCAGGGAAGCCATCTTTTTTTAGATTCATTCCTTTCCATCTGCAATATAAATAGTGTTGACTTACCTGACAGGGTTGTGAGAATTGTTGTGTGCCTTCAAGTAGTTTGGCAACCCCAAAGATGAGCCTATCATGGGGTTTTCTGGAGGCTAAGAGTGTGTATGTGCCCAAGGTCACTGAATGGGTTTCCATGGCCAAGAAGCGAATCAGACCCTGGTCTCCAAGGCCACAGTTCAACACTGAAGCCACTATACATCTCACGCATCTAGATAATCCATGAGATGGTTCTGAACATTTAAAAGCACTCTATAGTGGTTCTGTGCTATTATCAGTGGTGCCTTCACATGTATGGGTAGAGATCCAAAGCTTCATTCAATCGAATGAGCAGGAAAGCCTCCAAATGCAGCTAGTCCAGTTTATTATGCTTCAAAGTCAATGAAGTATTACATTACCAATAAGGTCCCCATAAGACCCGTAAGTCCAGGATCTGAAATAACCTAATTTCAGTTCTCTTTAATGTATGTCTGTTTCCACCAGAGCTCCAAAACCATGAAACTTAACACATGCAACTTGGTCTGGATACTATGGGGACCCTAAGTGAGTGTACATTGGATTATTTGGGGGGCTTTAAATGGGTTCATTAATTTTGGTTAACTAAATATCTGTCTGTTGTCTGTAGCCTGCAATTCCATTTTCATTCACCAGGTGGCAGATTCACTTAACTTTCCCTGAAATCAGCAGTCAGGCCCAGAATAACAGTTTCTCCAGACAGGTCTGCATGGTACTGCCTTCTAAAGGACACCCAAACTTTTCAGATGGCTAAAGGTGAATGAGGGAGGGAGAGAAATCTCCTCTTGCTTGGTAAGTGATGAGTGAAGGAGCAAGAATAAGCAGAAGAAAAGGTCAAAGAAAGACCAGCAAAGGAACAGGGTCAAGCTTCTAAACGTTAACTAACTCCTTTTTCTCTTCTTTGGTCTCTTAACTCCTTGGAATTTGTTTTTCTTTCTCTTTTCTTCCCTGAAACTCTAGAACCTTAAATTTGCTTAGTCAAAACCTTTACAACATCTTGGAACTGAAACCAGGCTGACTATAGAACTTGGACAGGAAAACAAGGCATGATTCTTAGAAGCCTCAAAACTTAGGGGTGTGTGTGTGTGTGTGTGTGTGTGCGCGCACGCGCAGAGCACTCATACTAACACACCATGATAGAAAAAGCCATCTCCTTTGCCTTTACACAGGGCACTTCCAATGACAAAGACACTGGAAGCAAGCCATCATTAGATGATCTTAAGAGACAGGAAACCTTATGTGGGAATAAGTAAGATATGTAGGTTCTAGACAATTTAAGACATGAAATGAGAGCAAAATAGGCAACCAGTGAAGTTCTACTGCGATTGTAGTAATTTGGCTATATCTGGCTCCTGGGTCCTTAAAGACTGCATATCCAGCACACAGCTAAAGCTTTTTCTCATCACTGCATCTTGGTCATACCTGTGAAAATGCCCTATACAGCTTAGATATAGGCTATCTCAACAACCATATTCTCCCATTCGTGTTTTCTTCGCATGTTATTTTCATTCCACTATTCCTCCTAAGAACTGAGAATGGTATATCTCTTTCTCTCAACCCTTTAATTTATTTCTTTTTCTTACTTTCAAAAGCTTATAGTGCACAAATTTCCCTGAACCAGAACTTAAGGCAGCAACAGCAACACTCTTATACCTGTTTAAAATATTCTTAACACTTGAAGTGCAATAAAACACTTACTATAGAGAAAACAAAAAGTCTTGTGGAAGCTTAAAGACTAACAAGTTTTATCTGGCACAAGCTTCTGTGGATAGCAGCCCACAAAGTATGTAATTTCCCATCATGTCTGATCATTATCCATACTCGCTAGGAGAACTCTAGGCTGCAGAAGGCTATTCTAGGGTGATACTTTAAAAGAGTACAAGGCTAAGCTCCTTAGTAGTAACTAGAAGAGCCGACAAAGCAAGAGCAGTAACCAAATATCAGTTACTCTAGATACCACTTAAAACAAGATTTTAACCTGTGGTCTTGACCACAGAATGAAATGGCCAAGTGAGTCCTTTTGGAAAAAATTCCACAGTCCAGATGCCAACAGCAAGAAGGTGATGCTTCATATAACCACCCATCTCACTTTAGAAACAGTAAGCATTTGAAGCCATCCCTGAAAAAAATGACAGTTAACTGTTAGCCTGTGATTTAAGTAAGAATACAGAGAGCAGGTGAAGTGAGGAAGAGGAAAATGATTTGCCTACTAATCCATGTGTTATAGACTGAGTGGGTCAAAGAAGTGGAACTAGACCTCTTCTAGTCTTTGATGTCTGATGTAATAATGGGCAGACTATCAGTTCCTTCACTTAATCTTGCAAAATTATCTTGCTACTCACAGGATATGTTTAAACCATGGGTATCTCACCCTTCAGGATAGCTGGCTTGTGATATTGCAGGCTGCCTTTGTCATATGAAGAGGTTAGTCGTCTTCTTTTAAAATGAAAGAAGATGTCATTGAATCCTGGGCTTTTTCATCTATCATGTACTCTGTAGCTGCTGCTTGGCCAATGCATGTAGGGTTACTGTATAGACTGAGATAAACACTACTGTCTCCTGCTACTGGCCAAGCCTACCAGAGATAACTGCCAAGTTACTTCAGAGAAATCAGAGCCAAATAGATGCCTAAAGAATAACACTGTGACTCCAGAATAAACCAGAACAACAGCATAGCTGGCTGCCTGCAGTGTTACATAGTGTTTCCTGTAGCAGTTAAAACCTTTCTGCTAGAGGCTCCTTATAGTATCTGTTTAGCAGTGAAAGTAGTTCCTCCTGATGCCCTTCCTCATTGCCTGTCGTCAGGGTTAGGAAAGATTTGAGACATTCTGCACATGTGCCCAGAAACTCTTTGGAAATACAGAAATACAGAACATGAGGAAAGGATGCTAGCTACTGTTACCTACAGTCAGAAGTAAGATGTAGCAGTGGAGTGGCAACTCACTCTACACCAGTGGTTCTCAACCTGTGGGTCCCCAGATGTTCGTGGACTTCAGCTTCCAGAAGCCCTGAGCATTGACCATAGTGGCTGGGGCTTCTGGGAGCTGAAGTCCATGAACATCTGGGGACCCACAGGTTGAGAACCACTGCTCTACACACTAGGCTCAAGGGGAGTCTAAATGACTGCCATATGGGAGGGGAGCTGTCAGGGATGATATGGAGGGGAGCGCCCTAAGCACCCAAATAGTTGGAGCACTCTTGCTTGCTGCTTGAATCAAACTCCAATTTCGCTTCTTCTTAATTTGCTTGCCTTCCCCACCCCATTTCTGGTACTGCCTGCCTGCAGTGCCAGCAGCTATGAAGACAGACCAAATGTGTTTGGCTGCACTAGCATCCCCTAGTGAGTTTCATGGCTGAATGGGTATTTGAAACTCAGTCTATTTGCTTGCAGTTCTGTTCTCTAATAACCATCATAGCCACACTGATTTTCAATTTAAGAAACCCTATGAGAAAATCATGGAATAAAATGCTGCTACACCAGAACTTTTCTTCTTCATTTCTACAAATATATGAAGAGACAAGCATTCTTTTTCCTTTCCAAGACCTTACCTCTTCAGAATGCCAAGAAGCTGTAATGAGATCTTCAAAGAAATCCCCAACTGTGATGATGTTTCTTCACAAGGTGTGCTTAGAGCAGCTTCATTGGCTAGCAGCAGGAGGTAGCAAAGGCAACAGCTCTGTTTTGGTCTGAAAGCCTGTCAGCCCTCCTTCCATTCTGTGGACATAATACAAGGAAATAAGTTCCAGCAAACAAGAAAAACTGCATTACTCAGCACAACGTTGTGCTCTAGCCACTACACTATAGCATCTGTAAGGGAAATAAAAGCAGTCCAAGAATTCTGGCTCCTAGCTCATCTAAGCCAGTTTCTGCTTTGAGCTAGGTTCTCTATAATGCACGCATCACTAACCATCTGTTATATGTTTCTTCTTATTTGTTTGTCTGTGCTATGATGCTGCCAAAGAGAAACCCAATCCATTCATCTTTATGGTCATAAAGATTGTCCATGGCCAGGCTAATGACTCTGAGGAAACTCTCATTCAGAACTGCTGCCGATACAGCTTCAGCAGACTTTCTTGCTGAGCCTTGAGTAGGGTTAATAGCCCTCTGCTAACTCAGAGAGCACCTAAATGCTTTGCTTAGCAAAATCTGTATGGGATTGTCAAACAAAGCTAAGAGAAAGGTCTTGTTAATTCCCTTTTCCTTTCAGTTAACAATCTGACTAGCAGTATAGTAGTCTGCTTCACAATTATGTATAGCTCCTGAAGTGCTTTTTAAAAATGATTACATGGACTGGGGTGAGTTCTGAAACTACAGTTTCCGGAGAAGACAGTCATCATTGGGAGAAAGCAGCTCTATTTTCTATTCATACTACAAAGTACTTACAAACACACTCTAACTGGGGAGGGGGTAGATACAGAGGAGGAAATGGTGAAACTAAATGTAATTTGTAGTTCCCTCGCAGTCCTAAATTTGAAGCATGGTGGAGTTTAAATCAGAAGTCAAACAATTTGGGATGGGAAAGCTGTTCAAATATACAATACATCCCCCCTAAACACATCATTTTAAAAATGCACATTTGAATTTTTAAATAGTATCCCTGAACATTGCAAAAGCCATGCATTTGAAAATGCTAAACAAAAAAAATCAGATTTTTTAATTTTAGAAATTGGATCAAACTTGTGCAACATTTCTTTGCAGCTTTATGTAATGTCAGTTCATGGAGACTGTAAAGTATCAGCTCCATCCACTAAAAAGATTAACTCAGTTATAACCCTACATTTATCTGGGAGCAAATTTTGCTGACATTAACTAGACTTTCTTCTAAGTGGATGTGAGTAAGACACCACTGTAAACTGCTTTATGCTGTATAGGCCATTTGTCTATCTACTCCAGTATTATTAACTTTCCCCCACTTGACACCATGCATAAGTGCTGGACTACAATTCCCATTGTTCACATGCAGCATGACTAGTCTGGCTGTGAAATCTGGGGCCTGTGGTATGATACACCATCAGCACACCAAGTTAGGGAAGGCTGGTGTCAGTGAAATAGTACTGGGATGTTTTTCATTCAAAGTATGTGTTCCACTACTTCATTCCTTTTACCCCAAAAACATTTTAGTCACTGTCCAGCATTGTACCACAATTTATATAGTTGAATATTTCTGGTCACATTAAATAATAATGTTTATTCTTATAAAGCACCTAACGATACTATTAGTAGAGCCCTGATGTATGTAAATAAGAGAAACGGATCCTCATGTACATAGCTGATGTGTTACACTAAGGACAAACTAGTCAGGAAGCCAGAGAGGAAGAGGAATGAATGGAAATGAAATGAAGAAGCAAGAAGGTGGGTAGGCAGATTCTAGGAAATATTAAATTAAGTATTACATCCATTATGTGTATATTAATATTATAATATGATAACTTTACTATGATTATATTTATTATATTTAAACTTAATTTTAGAGATCTTCCTATTTACATGAAAATTGTCTGATACAGCTATGTACGTATGTTTTTTGTCTTTTCAAAATTTTATGTTTTATGTTTTAATAAAAATCATTAAAAAAATAAATAAAGCACCTAACTACACTTCTCTTTAACAGGACAAGGAAACAATAAAGCACCTAACTATACTTCTGTTTAACAGAACAAGACAACAATGCAACTATCTTTAACATACTAAATGTGCACTGAAGTCCAATTCTCTTTAAAATACTTTTAAAATTTTGTTTTAATGTACTTTCATTTATGATACAGAACAATATGGTGCCCTATAATGAACAAGAAAGAAAGAAAGAGATACTGAGTAACTAAACAACTAAAAACAGGGAAAAATGGATCTGGATAATAAAGAGCTAGACAAAAAATTAAATATAGAAGTAACCATTTGTATGCAATGTGCTTGAAATAAAGGCAAAACAAATTTAAACGTGTATAATGCTGGGTTAATCATCAAGGCAGATGAGAAAAGTCAATCTGGATGTTTGTATTTCCACTCCAAGAGCTCTGCTTTGCATAAGAAACAAAATACATTCCTCACTCACCTATAAAAAGTTCATGTAGTCATACTGTGATCATCTCTGAGGCTAACTAGGTCTATATCCGATCTATTGTGTTCAAAGGAGAAGTAGCAGGAGAGCAGTTTTGATGGGGCGGGGATGGTGCCTTGCCTGTGGTTTGCCCTGAAGCATTTCTCTCTGCTGTTTCATTAATCTTATTTATAGTACTCCTCAAGGACAAAAACCAGAACTTCCTTTTTTGGCTTGTCTTACTTCACAGGTGTTCTTATGAGTAGGAAATTTTGCCACTGTGCTACCTAAATCTTTCCTCTTCCTTTAATTGAAGTCAAGTTTCCTCTGCCTCAGTGCTGACAGAAAACAATCAGTGATTGTGGTTCAGACAGAGGCAAACTTCTCTAATATTAGAAAAATTCATTCTTTCCCTCAGTGGAGCATCCTTTTTCCTTCTCAATTTTCAAATGACTTGTGGAATGTCTAACTTGTTAGACTGCAGCTCCCATCATCCCTCACTACTGGCTACCCAGTTTTTTTTCTTGTGTCTAAGACTTCAGTCCAAGATCCTTTCATTAGGTGATACTAAGCCCTGAATTTGGGATCTTGTGAGAAGAATATATTCTGCTATTGATGGTGCTCCTCAACATTAACATGAAGAAGCATGCTTATATTGGACAAACCACAAGACAGCTGCACAAGGACAGTGAGAACAAACTAAATGTAATCAAAACAGAGATGGATGTGGTAAAGCAGAGTTCACAGAAAGTTCACTTCACTCTTCATAGAAATCCTACATGGAAACTGAAGAGCAACTCTGTGCAGGCCCAGCCATCAGGCTAAGTGAGGAAACTACTTTAGGCAACAGATATTAGAAGGCAGAAGTAACAGCCAGACTTTTCTCTTGAACTCCCCAACTTCTCCTAAGCTTCCCCCTTGCAGGCCAGAGCTCTTCTCCCCTCCTCTCAACCTGAACCTCAGAAGCAGTGGAGGACACTACCATCATGTGAGTGCTGAAGTCAGTTTCAGTGGCCAATCCTGCCAGCTTCTGATAAGGCATGCCATCTTCTGTTTCACCTCAGGCAGCAAAAAGTCTTGGCAGGACTTACCACGTAACTACATGTTGATAATCACAAAAGGAAACTGCAAAGAAATACAAGATGCTGGTACACCTACCATACCCTTGTTGGGGAGGGGGCCCAGGCTTAGTAGAAGAGCACTCACTCTGCAGGCAGAATTCCCTATGTTCAGTTCTCCAGCATGTAGACTGGGAGGAAAAAAATCTTGCCTTAACCCCTGAAAAGTACAAATCAGTGTTGGCAATACTAGGCTAGATTCATGGAGCCAGAATAAAACAGCTCCCTATTGTCACGTGTGAGGAGCTATACAAGATGCACGCTGTTCCCTACACAGCAATAGCAACTTCTGTATGAGAATTCTGCAACATCTTAAACAGCCCTAAGGAAGAAGTCATTGTTCAGAAGCAACACTGTCTCAGTGACATAAACCTCATTCTTTGGATTCATGCCAAAGCCTGAGATTTTATATATAATAATCAGCCCTGTAATTAAATATTCTGTACCGTTAAGATCAAGAGTTCAAGACGCTGTCAATTACTTTTGAAATGCCAGGGAGCAGGAGTTCCACCCAGTTTTTATGGCACTTCATAAAAGAGCTAAACTTCACCTTTGATTAGGAGGGCTGTCCATGGACTCTGTACCACAGCCATAAAATCTCAATAACATTAACAACCCTACTCAAATAAAATCTACATTGGAAAGGAGCAACCTTCAGCATCAACAGTCCAGGAGGTGGGGTGAAGGATGAGGAAGTCAATATCTAGTCTGTAAGAGAAACACGTGCAGCTATGCTTAAAAGCTAGAGCTTAACATTCTGGGGACTACGAGGGTGACACAAATCCTGTCCAAGATATGAGATAGCTTCTCTGTGTAGGGAAGTCACAGTACTTATGCAGCCTCACATGGATTTAGGTAATTTTAACTCTTGTGTACTGATTTGATATAATCAGATGGGGAGTAGGTCATTTGACCTCGCTGGAGAAAAAAGCAGGGTCACAAAGAGGGTTGAACTATTGGCCTATCTAGCCAACTGTTCTCAGATGAGGTCTGAAATGGAACCTTTCCCAGTCTCCTGAACTTTAGACATGATACATGTGCAAATAACATGCTATGATTCTCTACCATTAACTTAAGACCCCTCCCACATCTCTCCTAAGCATGAAACCTCTGATGATCCCTTAACAGGCAATATCAAGGCATTGGCCCAAGGGTAAGTGACCTTGTGCATTCAAAGCACTGGCTGTTCTACTGAATCATGACCCCTCCCACAATCCATGTACCATCCAGCTCCTATCTATCCTACTACCTGAACTGCAAGTTGGCTACCATATCCAGCTGTACACAGATAAGGTGTACACAGGTTCACACATATGGCAAAAGAGATCCACCTAGCCCTGTCAAGGTAAACCACTGGCCAAACAGGAACAGAGGGCAGAGAGAAGAAACACAGAAAGAATGGAAAAGGCTAGTGAATTTCACTGTTGCCCCCATTCATTACAAGCATGAGGGCTCAAAAAGATTACACCTCCCCTGGCCCAGGAATGAAGCTACAATGGAGGAAAATCTATGTTTAAATATGTTTCCATTTCTCCTTTCCCACAAACACTTTTTAATGTTAAAAAGAAAAAAGCCTGTTTTTCAAAACTCAGTTTAACTTCTGGCCACTTCCATTTTTTGTCTTTTGGCATTTTTGGCAGCCTATGTAGCTCCATGGGGGCTCTCAGGACAGAAAAATAGCATTCAGGCCCACTATAATTACCCATTGCTCATCTCTAATGGTGTTATGAAATCCAAGGCTCCATCATGCAGATGGTCATACTGCTTAAATCCCACTGATGTCAACAGGAATGAAGTAGCTTCACTGTGTGCATGACTTTCCAAGTATTCTAAAACCAGAGTTCACCTATTATGATTCAAACCCTCCAAAACCCTCCCTTTATGAGTAAGTAAATCCTTGCCTAAAACAATCCCTGGTTTAAGCCATTGACAGAATGCTATCTTACTACCTGGTTGTATGGCTCCTACCAGGGATTTTTCATTTTGGGTCATATGAGCCTCTCTAACCTCAGGAAAAGCCTCTGAACTTGCTTGAGAAGAACAAATCTCATTTGAGAGCACTGAGTACACACCATTGGCAGATTTGATGGCCCTATGCCCATTTCTATCCTGTTTCCAGGAGTGATAGATATTTGTGGCCTGGGGGGGAACGGGGAAAGGGAGAGGGAGAGAGAATGAGAGAGAGAGGTCCAGCCCCACATTTAGGCAGAGCGAGGCCATTGCTTCAGGAGGCAGATACTGGGCAACAGCCTCCAGGTCTCCCCAGCTGTTTCTTTATATTGGAAGACAGAACAATGCATCCCATACAACTTGCCCTGGGCCCTTTAAACCAGACAGCTGTATCAGTTGTCACAGGAAACACTACTGTTTCACCACCGCTATACGGTCACCAGTTCAGCCTCCCTCTGTTAACAGAACAGAGAAAGGAGGCCATTTTGCTCATGGCCTCAGACAGCAAAATGTTTTGGTCCAGCCCTGACAAGACCCTTTTTGCTACTAAGTAGTTATAAGTCATAGACAAAAGAAATGTAGATTTGATACTACCCAGTTAAAGAAAAGAAGGCAGCACAGGAGAACTTCCCTGGCAACATGACTGTGACAATAATTCTGGCTAGCCTTATAATGGCTCACTGGTCCAAAAGGGAAGTTATCTTGTTTTGAAAAACAGAAATTAAGACTAAACATCATGCCTGCATTCTTACAACATGCAATCATAATGATTCCCAAGAGCAGTCATGGAAGCCTGGTGGGTGACTAGCTAGGTTGCAGACAATGGGTAGTGAGGAAATTAAAGTATTTAAAACAAGAATGGTAGGAAAAGAGGGGGAAGACTTCCTGCTCAGAGAAATTGAATATTTTGTCTGAAGTGAACCAAGATAGAAGTCCACTGGGGCCAGATTTAGCTCAACTATTATTCAACATTTTTTTTTTACCTTCGGATAGGGCTGGGTTGCTTGTTATCATTACTTCGTCCCAACAATTTGAAAATAGCATGATGTTTTTGGTTACAGCAGACATTGCCCTTCTAATCTGTAAAATTACTGCATCTTTTTAACCGCATAAGATAGGTCACCAGGCCCAAGGTAATTTGCAAAATGGAGCCTTCCATTCCACATACAGAACATAACTGGTGTGGTGGTTGAATCTTACTTCAACAATAGCAATGTGAGAGAGCCAGCGTGGTGTTGTGTTTGGAGGGTTGGACTACAAACCTGGAGACCAAGGTTCAATTGCCTGCTGAGCCATGGAAACCCACTGGGTGACCCTGGGTGTGTCACACACTCTCAGGCCCAGAAAAAAGCCCATGATAGGTTCATCTTAGGGTCCCCATACGTTGGAAATGAGTTTAAGGCACACCACCACAGCAATAGTATGAGGTTCTTCATCACATTAAGCTGAGGGGGTGAAAGGGAAGCCACACAGCACATGCATTTCTGTCTTCAAGAACCTCACAGCAACACCACCACCCCACACAACTAGCAAGCATCTGGTGCCTTAGATGGGTGCTTCACTCTGCCAAATGTGAGGTGTCTTGTAGGCTCTTGCCTGTCCCACTGAATTAAATGAGAAAGACTACTTTTACAAGAAAAAAGTACACATTCTCATCTATGGTACAGTGGTATTTAAACCCTCAATAACTTTGTTCTCTCTACCACTGGGCCACACCTGATCTTCTGGTAGGTAAGATGCAAAAATAAACCTTCCTTTGTCTGTTCAACAGGCAGCATCTTAGACACATGCTTACATTTTTTCCAGCACTCATTGGGGCTCAACTCCAGGAAGAATTTTCAAGACCCGGAATAGAATCCCAGAATAAAGTTGCACTTTCTTCACTTCTCCAATAAGTTTCAGGGAGAATTCTCCCTTGGTTCTGTGATGAGAGAACCCAACAAACACAGGACATTTTAATGACCTATCTACTATTTACAGATATACACAGTGAACATCAGTGAGGTAAGACAGTATGTGCCAAAAAGATCCTTGACCCAAATCAGACCTCTTGAAGAGTTATTTGGTTCAGGATGATGGGAGATACACTTGAACACATGTGAAGAGCACCAAGTTGGGAAAGGCTGCCCTAGAGAGCAATATCATTGCAACCTGAAATGCTTTCAATCAAATCACAGTGCACCTACCTCTCTCTGCCTCTGCCCTGCATTTGTTAAAAACTACAAATTACTCAGAGGGCGAGGAAGAGAGAGAGATGCACATTTTCCTTCAACAAGAAGGGAATCAACTTCAAGATCTGATGACAGCTATCTCTTTCAAATTACTTGAGAGGGTGTTTTTTTTTCCAGATACCATCCTATAGCCCACTAATGAACCATTAACTGGCCATCCTGGGCTCTTAATCTATAAACTGCCCAAGAAAAAAAATCCTCATTAGTAGCTGAGACAATGGCAAAGAAAAATGTCTCTGTGGGGAAAAAAAACAAGTGCAGTGAGCAGAGTTTTTTGCAGTGAGCATATTTTTTTTTCTTTCCTAACAAATCTGTCCCCCAACTCTTTCTTTCTTTCTTTCTTTCTTTCTTTCTTTCTTTCTTTCTTTCTTTCCATGTATTCAAACAGAAGGAGTTAACTTTGTTTTAGCAAAGTATCTCCATACAAGGACTTTGGCTTCTCATCAAGAAACTCTGGAGGTGGGGAAAGAAATGGGAGAGAAAACAAGCTTTTAACACTTCCTTTCAAAGTTAAAAACAAGACAGACTTTACATAGGGATTTCCTACAGACAGAATCTGTCTCTCTGAAAAGGCAGGGAGACTGCTTATTGTAATAACACAGAAGGGATGTCTGCCCAGAAAACAAACAATACTTCAAGGATGTAAGCTTCCTATTCGACAGAGGAGGACAAGGTGCCATTGGAGTTCTGTGAGAGCAGTAAAGTTGTGTAAATATGAAAACAAGAATGGAGCAGGCAGGAAGGGAGCCATGCACTGTGAAGAACCTATCAGGTCAAGTTCAGTACTCACCACCCTGGGGAATCTGCAGTCACCTTCTAGAACTCTAGCTCTGAGTAGGACCCAAGAGAGCAATTAAGCAAGCCCCATTCAGGAGGAGCTGTCCATGGTTTGTGACTTCTGAACTGTCCTGTCCACCAAGCAGCTATTTCTGCCACACCCACTTCCGCCTTGCATTGCCTGACACCGCTGTTTCCCCTCCTCCCTCTCCCCAAGCAAAGGGCTGCAAAGTCAACAGGGTTAATCATTACTTCCTT
Source organism: Iguana delicatissima (assembly GCA_948472985.1). NCBI lineage: Eukaryota > Metazoa > Chordata > Lepidosauria > Squamata > Iguanidae > Iguana > Iguana delicatissima. The sequence goes on along the minus strand of CAOKZL010001451.1, from coordinate 57,524 downwards.
GAAAAGTGCCATCCATGAAATGAATAGATGGAGAGAGGGACAGAATATGTCCGCAAGTGAGTATTCTCTCTTTCTCCCCCTCTCTCTCTCTCTGTTTGTGTTTAAGGAAGGGTTGTATCTAGGGGTTCAGTGCATCTCTGTGAACTCTGCACACAAAGACACTTTTTACATCCCTCTTGCTAGAATCCTTGCCAGTGAGGGACAGAGTACCTGCTATGAAATGCTAAGAGCAGGTTTTGGTCTCTCACAATGGGATCTCCACGTATCATGCTTGACTCTTCCCCAGTGCAGCAAATGGTACCTGTCCATGTATAATTTAAATCTTATTTGGAAGAAAGAAAATGAATGCATTTAGAGACAGGGCTGCAATGGGAGCTTGGCTAACTCTGCTCCCTGTTCTTGTCACCATCACTCATTAAAAACTAAATTTGCTCTTCCTTGTGTGACCTTCCATTCTGGGACCTATTTGACCTAGTTTAGAAGAGGGGATAGGTCATCTGGAACTTTCAAATGCCGCCTGCAAGTAATGAACCTTCAGATCTCTCTCAGTCAAGAGTGAGGTGTCCCTCCACTGCCAGCTTCCTGGATGGAGAATAAGGAAGGCTGAAGGGGATGGCAGAAAATGGGCGAGTGAGACAGAGAAAAGGGATGGCCTTCTTTGTAGCAACTAATTAAGTCCACAACTGTAAGAAGAGTATCAGCCATGCAAAAAAATTTAATGATTTTTTTGGAGTACTTTAGTATTTATTAACCAAATGAGCAGCCACCTCCACATTTTCCACCTAGTAAGCAGGTCATATATGTTTATCCTGTCTGTATTTACAAAATTCCAAAGCTCTGGGCAGGACCTCTCCAGGTACTTTCAATAAGACTGGACCATTTGCAAACATACAACAGGCCCCTCCTTACATTGTCTGACCAAACTTGGCTCTGCACAATAATGGGACAGGAAGGTGACACTGCTGGCTCCATTGCCGACGCTGCATGGCTCCCTTGCTCTATGCTCTGATGTCCACGTTCCAAAGATGGACATCTGTGTCAGGGAAGAGTATGCAGACTGTGTCAACTTCCATACAATCCACACATGAATTTTTCATGATCAAGATTCTCTGGAACTTGGAAATCTATGCATGTAGACTTTCCAAATGGAGATACAGATGCTTAGTATGTGAACATCAGGAAGTACACGATGTTGAACAGACCAGCTGTCTCTTCAATAGCAGAGTCCCCTATGTTCAGGTGACATCTGAAGGAAGATTCTGAGACCTCATATTGAGGAAGAGATGTCCACATTTTCCCATTGTCCTTAGCTTTCTCTAATCAGGGCAGATGATTAAAAACATAAGAAAAGTCATGCTCGGTGAGAGCAAAGGCCTAAATAATCCAGCATTTTGAGTCTAACAGCCAACAAAATGCCTCTGGGAAGCCCTCAAGCAGGAAGCGAAGGTTTTGTAAGATGAGTCATAATGGCTCCTTTGATGGTCTTGTCTACTCATACAAACATACTTAATTACTAAAACACACCCAAGGAACTGCTGCTTATAAGGAGTTAGCTTCAACACTAATTTAATGACATTACTGGAGCTTATTGTTGATATTTTGACTCCTAATATACAGCCAGGACCAATCATGGAAAGCTGTCATGGGCACAGAACTGAAGAGATATCAACAAATTCAATGATGGTACTGGAGTACACTGCCCGTAGTGAGATGCACTGGGAAGACAACAATGAGAGTCTTTAACTTCCTCAACCTACATGTTACAGACTGCTTGGATATCAATGACGTAAAATGAACTTCCATTAATTAGCTCAAAAGCTTTTTTTTCTTGTATTTCCAGTTTAATGTCGCTCATTTTTAATTTTTTTTAAGTAGCAGAATTTGTTTGTGTTTGTGGAAGGGGAAAAACTTTATAATGTAAAGGAACAGATTGGAAGTAAGGTCTGCATCCTAGTTACCCCTACCCTGCCAACTAGAACAAAAACAGCACTTGAACAGGAAAAAAAAAAGTCCTCTGCAGCCAGGTAGCATGTGCTCCCCCACCTCCACTTGAGACTTGCCTGCCACTGTAGGAATTAGTACACGTCACCTTCCCAAAGAGGGAAGTTTTCCTTGTTTATTTATGTACTTGAGCACGATTCTCTCTCACACACAGACCTAACTTGGTAAGGTTGATATTAATGCTGCACAGTTCTGAATTCTCATTTATTTGCACACCAAAGGCACTACAGTGTTGCACTTTTTAGAGTCATGCAAACCTGTACAATTCACTTTCTCTCACAACTGAATTTTGCTAATTTTAGGAAAACTGATTAAGACTAAACTGAAACAAAATTATCAGACACTCCTAGAAGATGGTTTAATCTATCGTTTTCTGCTTCTCTTACATATGAACTTTGCACATTTGGGTAAATTTTGATCAAAACAAGCTGAAATGAATTCTCATTCATTCATATAAAGGCCTTTGATACCTTGTGAAGAATAAAATCTATCTAATATTCTGCATATGTTGTGTTTTTCTTGCCCTCTAGTGGTTAAATAGCAGACTTCTAATATAATGCTTCTAGCATTCTAATATAATGCTTCTAGCATTTTTGGCTGGTTGTGAACGTAGAGCAATATGAAATCTGTTGCTTGGCATTTTTGGTATTCCCTTCATACATTTTTGGTATTCCCTTCATACATTAGAGCATATAAAAGCTTTCAAATGTAGATGAAATCTCAGATATCTTATAGCTAAAACTTTTTTTTTTTTTTGCTAATGTATTTATATAATCTATCCCAGTTTGAATTTTATCCTCACAATCGTCCCGCCAGCTAGATTAGGCTGAGAGATAGCAAATGTCAAAAAACTTATCCAGTGGGCTGAAAGATGGAGTAAGTATTTGATCTAGGTCTTCCCATCTCTACTCCAACATATTTATTATTTTTCTGCATTCTTTTCTAATTGCCTTTTTTTTTTTTAGCACATAATGTAGAAGATGGGAAATGTTGCCCTAGATTTTGGTTTTTTAAAAATGTCACATTTCCTTTCTTCCTCAGCTATAGGCAAAATAACTAATATGAATTTGGGGCAGCTTCACATTAATATTAATTCCACTAAGACATTTCATTGCTTACAATGCCAAAACAACACATCATTACAATTACCGTACCCAAACAAGCCAACAAGTTAACACAAACACCAGACTAGGCAAAAGAGGGAGCAAGGAATGGAGTCAACAAACACACAAGCAAAGTCCCCCCTCCTTATTGCTAACCACCTTCTCTACCACCCAGAACGCTCCTTACCTCCCACAGCCACTTTGAATGAATACTGTACATCTCTCACATGGCAAGATAAATGTGTACATTATCATAAGCATATCAAAACATCCACATAATTTGTTGAATTATCAAAGACATTACACATTACAAAATAAAGCAAAAGCATACATGTTTGTGTGATGCTGGGCATGAAAACAGAGTAGTAAGTGTTAGGCTTGCTATTAAGTAGAATGAGGCAGCTGTGTCAGGCAGTGGATGCTTGGGATGTGGAGCAATGGGGGGAGTTGGAGGATAATGCTGTGTCTTTTAAAAAAAGAATTATTGTGAGCCACTTTGAGTCCTTACCAATAAAAAAGCGGAATATAAATAAAGATGATGATAATGATGATGATGATGATATCACTCTACTAGACTGTGCTCTGCACTCTCGTCCCTGCTACCAAAGTGAAGTAGCATTCAACTGCCAGCAACTTCTGTATATGGAACGGTGGACTGGGAGGCAAGATGGCATCTTCTTTTCGCTTCAGAGCACAAAATAGCTTTGGTCAGCTATGACACAGACCCACATGAGTGAACCACAGGTTGTGCTGAGAATGAGTTGTAGATTATGCATAGCGATAATTTTTAGCTGGTTACCATTGTTGGGAGTGGCAACCTTTGCATACTTAATTAACTGGCTAATTAGTTTGCATGCTTATTGTAGGCATGGAGAGATAGCCTAAACAAAACTTCCTGTTTGTTTTGGTCAACACCTCTTCCTCCAGCACATACACATTCTTTGTTCTTAAAAAGGTTCTCTTGCCATTTACTCCCTTCCTTTTGTCTTTGCCTTTTGTCCTGAAGCATGCTCTGAGATCTCCTAACAGGGATTATTTTCAGCAAACATGAGTGCTTAATTTTCTTCCTACCTTCTTCAAGAATTGTGTAGACTATGCACAAGATTTTGTGAGTAAACTCTTTTAAATTTTAACCAAACTGTTTTTGTGTTTATTCTGAGCTAGATTAAGTGTGTTTGGGGTGGGGTGATAGAAGTGGGACTGGTAATCTGTTCAACTTCCATTTTTGTGCAGTTACTAAGATACTCTGCTGATTGAGAGTCTCATTACCAAAATCTCTCAATTCCCCAACAACTATGGATGTAACTCTTCACTAAGTTTCTTCTTTTGAGTGAGGACTGAGCAAACTACAGTAAATCTTTAACTATTGCAATGTCTTCATTAACCACTTCAAGATTATGTAAATCTGTGCTCATTATTTTTTAATTTCTTAATATTCAGCTTTCATCTTTGCTTTTGGACTTTCGTTTTTAACTTCTCCAGATCTGTCATTCCAGATCTTTGCTATTTTCTGCTAGTAATATTGTGTTATGTTATTGATATTTCTTCCTCCTAAATTTTTATCTCCCTCCTCTGAATCTAATTCTGCTTTCCAGATGGTATGCTGTGTGTGTAAACAGGGTGACAAAATGCAGCTTTGTCTGACCCTCTTGCCAATTGAAAACTATTCTGTTTCTCCATACACTATTCTTACATTATACTTTACCAAGACAACGGTGTGGCATAACTATTTAAAGTGATCCATAGTTTTTCATGATCAGTCAGAGGCTTTGCTGTAGTTTAAAGAGCACAGGCTGATTTTCTTCTGAAATTCTTTGGTGTGTACCATTAGCCAACCTACATTTCCCATATGACTTCTAGTAACTCTTCTTTTTTGAATCCAGCTTGGACATCCAGCATTTCTTGCACCATAGATGATAAATGTTTTTATTATAGAATCTTGAATACTTTGCCTGCAGGTGAGTTTAGTGCAATGGTCTTATGGTAGCTCTAATTCTTGGTGTCCTGTTTCTCAGGGATTTTAATGTATTGAGTTTCCTGTCAATGGGCTGTTGTTTTCTTTCCCATATTTTTTTGGCAAATTTCTACAGAATTTGGTGGATTCTGTCTCTTTCACTTAAAATAGATCAATTGATGAGCCATCTGTTCTTGGTGATTTATTTCTCCAAAATTCTTTCAAAGCAGCCTCATTTTCTAAAATTGTACATTCCTCTTCTAAAAGTTCTGCACTGAAGGAATCTGTCTTTTATATAGCTCTTTGGTGTATAGTTTCCATCCTTTTTTTAAATTTAGTCTTGATCGTATGTTCATTCATATTCTTGGCTTATATTTCCTTTTGATTTCTCAAATCTTGTGGAAAAGATCTTAAGTTCTATCTTTTTTTGTTGTCTTCTATTTCTTTGCACTGATTGTAATAAGAGTTCTCTTTGTCCCTATGTTCAAGTTACTACATTCAGAGTTTTTCACCTTTTGCTTCTGCTTTTCATCTTCCCTTAACCATTTGAAAAGTTCCACAAGTCATCCAAGTGGATACTGAGAGAGTCCTTTCCCGGCTATTTATGTCCCTGGTTTTGATCCAGAGTTCTTCTGGTTTGCAACCCATTAGGTCTAGTAGTGCCAATCTGGACTTTACACAATCTTCAAATTCCACAGAAATTTTTTTAAAAAATGTATTTTTATATTATGGTTGACTTAATGTTCTTCATTTTTTTACATTAGCAGGTCATAGTCTGTGCCACAATCCATCCCTGGTCTTTTTTTTTTTTAAAGACAAGATGGTAATATCTTGTTCAGTACAGCTGATCCATCAACTAGAGATTCAACCAGTTCTAAGTGAGGTGGCATACCGGCTTATTTGTTGGGTAAGGGTGTTACCCTGTTTGCTTAGGACTCCACCAATCTGTTTGTGATACAAGGGCTTCCTTTAAAAGGATTCCCAAAAGCTGTCAAAATTGTCTCTTGTGGGGAAAAATTAGCTCAGCACTACTTTAGACATGCAAAGAGGACAGGGTAATTAAGGATCGTTAACCCACATGTATACCAGGTCAGGTCCAGTCAAAATCACACCAATTGTTCAAATTAAGTATTTTATTAACATAAATGTAAAAATCCCTACAATCAATTAGCTACACTCACTACAACAAGCATGAAAAGTTAAAGTTCTTACAATCACTCAGCTTCACACCCTACAATCAAACATACAAGACTATAAAGTTAGCAAGAGATGAAAATTAAGAAAGAGAGAGAGACAGAAAGGATTTGATGACATATGATACCAAAACCAGAAGTCTTCAGCTGGGAGAAAACATCTCAGCCCTGCTGAGGGGAGTTCGCTAGCAGCTTCATTGTGTTGCAAATATGAGCTGTTTACCAGCTCCATTGTTTTTGCAGCTCTAAGAGAACTTCCCACTTTAGCTCTTAAAACTCCAACTGCATCATCCTTTAAAATCGAAACAGAACTCCGACAAAAATCAGAAACTGTGTCTAGCTATAGTGTCCAATCTCCTGACAAGCCACATGGTTCCATCTTTTTATTAAGATGGATTATTTCCCTTTTTATTTCAAAGGAAATTCAAAGAAAACACAACCAAAACATCCTTGTTGTATCCTGTAAGATAGTATCTCTCTCTGGAGATGCAACCCTTAGGTGTCAGATTCTGGCCTGCTTTGCATTGCTTATTTTCTCTCAGAAAGTAATGGTCTTGATGGCTGCAGAAACTCCCTTCAAGTTGCCTGTTGAGCCAAAATTGCCAGATCACCCCAGGATGTAAAACAGAAGACAGAGATCTCCTGTTTACATGTCCTTCCGGTATCTCTATGGCTCACTTATATTTTATATAAAATAATTAGGATTCTCAGGACATGGCTTTTAGGGTGTCAGAGTATAACAAGGGGTCATCTGCATCTGGCCTTGACCTTAGATACTCAGGCCTCAGCAGTGCCTTTGTCCAGCTGAGGGTGGTGTAAAGATCAGTTCTTGGCAAGATGATACATATCTTGTATTTCCTCTGGATAGTGCATATATAATATCATGCATTAAATAACATAATGCATTCTATATATACCCGCCTTTGAAGAATATTCAGACACTACAGTTTGTCTACAACGCAGAAGGCTGACTGTTAACAGAGGATATATACAGGCAGTATGTGGCTCCTTTGTTGAAACAACTACAGTGAGTTCCAGTGGATTCCCAGATACAATTTTAAATTATGGTGATGATCTTTAAAAGCCTAAATAGTTTGACACAAGTGGGCAGTTTTTCCAAACCCAGGAGCCACATTTCATTCGCACATGCACACACACCAAAATCCACCAGGGGCTACACAAACTCTGACAACTACCAGAGGACAGTACAGTCGATGGCTGCACCTAGGCACTCACTAAAGACTTTCTGGAGTCGGAAAATACTTCCTGTTTTAATCAGTATGTTAATTTTAACTTGTAATTTTAATTAGTCTTCACTGTTTAAAATTGTAAACTGTTTTTGTTGCCATGTCTTGTGTCTTTCTGATGCTGGTTTTGTGTTCTGGGATGCAGAAGGATGCTTTTAGTTGTTTATTTTATTTACTTGTTATCAACAACTAAGAATTAATTGAAGAAAGTGAGAAATGAAAATGTTTTATATTAAAGAAATACAATTTTCAGCTTTCAAAAGGAAATGCACTGATATATAAAGAGAAAAAAATCAGAATGCCTCCATTATCAAAAGCCAGGTAAATACAATTCAGTTACAGCGCTTCACAAAAGACAGCTGGTCCAAATTTAGAGGCGAGAAACTGTCACAGTGCAGTAGCCAGTTTTGTGGTTCCAATTTAACCTGATAGAGGTGATCTTAGCACAATGAGTTGTAATTCTTTCCTGCCAGGTTAGGACTTGTTCCACTCCTGTCCATCAAATCATCTGACAAGGAGGCCAGACTATCAAAATGAAATTTAATGGATGCAGCTTTAAATCCAGTCCCAACACAGAGCCAGGGAAGATGGTCACTGATGAAGGCATGAGGCAAAGGAGATCACAAGGGCAGGCCAAGGAGAAACGGGAACCACAGCAAGTACCCATAATTTCTAAAAGGTGACAACTTCTATATACAACACTTCTTAATCAAGATATAATTCCTGTCCGAGCTTACAATCTAAAACAGTATTTCCTAACCTGGGGTCCAAGGACCCCTGGGGGTCTGCAAATCCCTGCTGCTGGACACCCCCAGGGGCAGCAACAGGAATGTGGCAGTGGGGGGGCTGTAGGTGTTGAAACTGTTCCCTTGTTTGCAAATGAGGGAACATCTTAGGCATGTACACACATACCCCTGCTGTTTAATCCCCAATGAAAGGGACATGGTAGCAGGCATGTGTGCGCACCTAGACCTATGATTCTGGAGACAAGGGTTTGAATTCCCACTCAGACATGGGAACCCACAGGATGACCTCAGACAAGTCACATTCTCTCAGCCTCAGAGAAAGGCAAAGGCAACAAGTCTTGCCAAGAAAACTCACATGATAGGTACTCCTAAGAGTCACCATAAGTCAGTTGTCAAAAAAGAGAGACATGATGACTACAAAGAGCTTCTCCCTGTCAGTGGCACTTTGTTACTGTGTGCTTCTGTTATCACCGTGATCTGGCCTGGCCTTTGGTAAACCAAAGATATCATTTTGATATCACAATTCGGCCCTGCTCTGCCACCAGCCAAGTGTTTGTGAGGCCACTGTACAAGTGCGAAGCTAGGCATGGCCACTATTTGTTGCTCTCACCAAACCAAGCCAGAACTAGCCAGGACAGCTTTAGGGGACCTCCTGAAACAAACACCTTCATTACCAATGCGCAATAAACAAAGAGACCCTCTGCCCTGAAAGAGCACCCTGGCGAGCTAGGTACTTAACTGCCAAGCTAGCCGCATCTGCATACCAGCCATGCTATTGTCAATTCAGAACATAATTCAATCATGTAAATTCTGACCTTTCGGAGGCATTGTCTCCAGCCCAAAACTTACTGTTTTCGCCCAAGTCCAGACTAGCCTACGGTCGTTCTTTCCCTGATAAAAACCCCCAGTTCTGAAAGCTCTTTGCAACTCTCGCCGGATCGCTCTGGACTTCTACTCTGCCTTGCTGCCGCTCAGTTCAGCAGATTCCCCTCGGCCGCCACGCCGGGTTTCCTCTTCTACAATTGGCTTCCCCAGGACTGCAGGACAGGTGGCATATCACCCACTCCCCTTGAACTCTATTTTCCTTTTCTAGTTAGAGTGTGTTTGTGCTTTTCTTTAATAACTGTTTAATAAATCTAATTGCTATTTTGAACCATTTCCCTCCTCACTGACCTGATGATGTATACATTGGTTAAAAGATCCCTGCTAAGTTACCCTGCCTCTCGTTAGTCAAGAGAGTGCTCCACCTAATTTCCCCATCTTGGTTGTGTTTGTTTGGTGTTTGGGTGCCCCTCCCGGGACCCCCAATTCACAGGGTAACACCTCCATGTCATTTTTGATTTATGGCAAGCCTAAAGTGAACCTATCACAGTTTTGGGGTTTTTGCAAGATTTTTTCAGAAGGGGTTTGCTTTTGTCTTCCTCTGAGGCTAAGAAAACGTGACTTGCCAAAGGTCACTCAGTGTCTGAGGGGAGATTTGAATCCTAGCTTCCAGAAGCTTTAAATAAATATTTAAATAAATATTTGACTATTTAATTCTAAATTTAAATATTTCAATGTTGAATTAAGCCTTAAAAGTCCCTGAAAAAAATTGTATTTCCAGGGTGTCCTCAGTAAAGAAAAGGTTAAGAACCACCAGTCTAAAAGATACACACAAGCACAACCAAAAGAAAAAAAACTGGTAAGAGAAAAAGAAGTAAACTAAGACAACATTTCTTAAAGTCACATAGTAATTCTAATAAAAAAAAACAGTTTTAATGGAAAAAGTTCAGGGATGGAAGGAACATCAAGGGCAGACAGTCTTGCACAGACAGAGTGGGCGCTGTTGTTTCCTGCACTCAATGGAATGGCGACAAGTAGATGAGTACTGAGGGCAAGAATCCATCAGAATCAGAGCAATAATGCTAATCACACCTCTCTTGAAATCCCACAGAGAGAAGAGTCTACCACTGCAGAAGCAGAAAGTCTTTGCTGAAAGCCAGTCCTTGCTTGAGTGAGTATGTCCTTCTGTCTTTCCCAGCCCTGACAGGAAAGATAAATCATAATAGAGACACTGTATGAATTGAATGACCCTAGAGTTCAACAGGCTCCCCATATGACCTTGGACAAGGTACTTTCACTCCAGAATATAGGACACCCAAACGCAGGAAACATTTTTGTCTTGTGGGCTGCATCCTCTTGGGCTGACACTTCCTTCCCCTTCTCTTTCTGATATGCACACCCAGGCAGGTTGCTGCAGGAAAGACAGGTTATTCTTACTGGAAGTATTACAAGTGCAACAACTGTTAGCACTGAAGAATCCAGAATCCTTCACAGTGGGCAGCAGTAATAAAGCTAGCTGGTTTGAGTGACTCGAAGTGTCCTTTCCTTCTTCCCTGCCTCTTATCATCGACTGCTCCTCTCTCTTCCCACTCCTTCCCTAGAATGCAGATGGCTTAGATAGCACCCAGTAACTTTCCTGTCTTATAATGGAGTTCCTATAATAAAGCTTTGTTTACTTAGCCATTGCCTTCTTTACTTCTTAATCAGCACAGATGCTCCGCTGCAGACGCACACTCTCTATCAGGAAGTCTGATCATTTGCTGAGGGATACCATCTCTCCTTTACTGTTAATTCCAGTTCCTCCCTTTCTGCTGTTCTCAAAGATCAGCTCTTATCACTTAAAAGAAGGCTCCCCCACTTCTTCCTTGCCTCCCTCTGTTTTACCTTTTGTCATTTTTTTCACTGTCACCTTCCTCTCTTCCTCCTTCTCTCTCCTCTCCCCCCGCCCCTTGGTCTCTGGATATGCACCAGAAATAAAACTCAGGACTATGTGTGTTCCACAGGCTGCCTACTACTGGCAGAGTGCTGTTTACCTAAAAGGTAGACTATTGAACTATTTCAGATGTACTTCCTGTGAAGTCAACTGGTCAATAATGGTAGCAAGGTCAAAGCAATGTTACTTTTTCCACCACCAGCTCAGAACTTCATTTCTCAGTGCCATCTGTGGAGGAGCCTACCCATATTAAGAAATTCAAATCTGGTGTTCAACAAGCAGAGGGAGGCATGGAAGGTTTGGAATAAAAGAATGGGAACAAGTTGGCTGCTCACAAGTCACCTCTACTTCTTCCATACACTAACAGCAAACCATACGCCAACTGTGCACTGTTTTGTAGCAAACAAGATACCACCCACACATAGAAGGTTGTTAGCAGCCTGTGAGAAGCTTAACACTTAGCAAAACAAGAACAACCAAAAATTTCTCAAAGTGCTTAATACATTTTTTTGTAATCTGCCATCAAGTCATCTTTGAATTATGGCAATACCCTATGAATGAGAAACTTAAAAGGATGCTAGTCGTCAACAGCCCTGCTCAGATCTTATTAAATCAAGGCCATGGTTTCCTTGAATGAATCAGTCCATCTGTACTGTGGTCCAATTTTTTTCCTACTGCTTTTCACTTTTCCCAGCATTATTTCCTTTTTCAATCAGTGATGTGGTTGCATGATATATCCAAGCCTCATTTTAGACATTTTGGCTTCTAGTAAGAGTTCAGATCTTATTTCCTCTCAGACTCATTTATTTGTCTTTTTGGCAATCCATGGTATCCATCGAACTCACCTCCAACACTACATTTCAAACGAAAGGAGTTTTTCTCAGAAGCTTTCTTCACTGTACAACTGTTACATCCATACATAGAAACTGAGATGCTTATTTAGTTCAAGTATTTAAAGAGTCCTTTCCATTTCACATTCTCTAATTGTGGGTTCATTATCAAAAGATTTTTTTCTTGGCAGAGTCAGTCATCTTTTCATCCCTTTTGTATAGTTCTTAAGTGCATTGCTTCTATCCTCTTTTTATTTTGTCCTCATCAGACAATTTGCTCCCCATATACCATCCCTATTCTTGACATAAATGTCTCCTTAATTTTTCAAATCTTGCCAAAGAAGTCTCTTGTTCTACTTTTTGTTAGTGTTCTTTTTCTGTTTTTTTGCATTGATTATTACAATAGTTTTCTTTGTTTCTATATACAAATCACTGAACATATAGACCATACAGGACTCTGGCCTTATTTCTGTCAATTATTACTTTTACTTCTTGTCTGTATTTAACTATGTGAACAGATTCATCATTTATTCAATGAGGCTTTTCCTACTCGATGACCACAGATAGTGTCTTTTCTATTTCTATTCTATTTGTATTCTTTTGTATTCTAACCTGATCATGACCCCAGTTTTAGTCTAGACTTCTTCTGGTTCCCAGTCAATTAGGCTTTAAATTCTACAGAGATGTTCTTATCTCATATTTTGGCAGAAGACTGATTTAGTGTACTTCATTAGCTTCACAGTCTTCCCTCCACATTTGCAGGTTAGACCTTCACAAACTTGATTCTTCATGAGGCACCCGCTTGCCTCCCCTTTCTCCCCCTCTGTGACACTGAAGGTTTATTTCCAGTCTCTTAAGTTGACTTCCAGCCTTGCAAGACTGGAAATTCCCTCCCAGCGTTTCACTAGGGTTCTTGCCAGCCTCCCAAAGCTGACTCCCACGCTTGGAACGACTGGCAGTCTCCCCAACTCTATCAGGTATGCTGCCACCACCACCCTGAATTATGAATTATTTGGACAGGACAGGAGGGACCCTGCCCAATCTCTAAACATAAGGATCTTCCATCTCCTCCTTCCCCTGAGTGAGAGGTCCTATGTAGCGTGTGCCAAACCTGGTGTGGAAACGGAGAGAAACGGAGGTTTATAGAAGTGTTTTAATCAAGGCATGCAAATAAACAATATACACTTGGGAGACTCCCCTCTCCCAGGTACACTTGGTTACAAGAATTTACAAAACAGATATAACAGCACAGATACATTCTTAAGATCAGCCAATTCCCAAAATAACAACATCCCTAACGCGACTAACTACTTATTTCTAGTTACTCACAATTAGGTTATAGGCGTAGATGGTCTAAAGGAGAAGAGAGGGGGGTCCAGGAGACACGGCATGTCTGCCAGCTCGACTGGCCCAGCTCTCTTCTCTTCTCTCTCTCTGTCTCTCTCTGGCCACATGGCCTCTCAGAAGTTTTAGATTTTCCTCCTTGGAAGGATCTGGAAGCATCTCCAAGATGCCCACCTCTTTTCCTTTTGGTTGGTCAATTCTCACCTTGTGACCTGTGATGCTGACCCTTTCCTTTTGGTTGGTCAACTCTCACCCTGTGACCCTTGATGTAATCCCAACACCTCATTAACCCTTGGTTTACCTGAAGAGGGAAGTATCTCCCTTTGATAAGCCTAGATAATGGGAAGCCCCATTATCACACGCCCCCCAAATCTCAGACGGTCTGGGAACAGCTGAAGGCTGGAACCACACCGGCTGGGATTTCATCCTGGGACCTAAGAAAGGAAAAGTCAAAGAATAAATGCAAACACACACAACAGTACAGTATAGCCATATTATCAGTGCGGACATGTAAAACTCAGCCCTCTTAACCTCCCTCCAGTCCTCTGCGTGACAAGGAATCTGCAACCACATTAGAACTTCCAGCGACGTACTGAATGTCGAAGTCAAAGTCTTGTAGGGACAGGCTCCATCGTAGTAACTTCTTGTTAGTTCCCCGGACTGTATGTAGCCATCGGAGGGCAGCATGATCAGTCTGGAGGGTGAAGCGACGTCCCCAGACGTATGGTCTCAGCTTCTCTAATGCATATACAATAGCATAGCATTCCTTCTCTGGTATGGACCAATTGGACTCCCTTGCAGAAAGCTTCTTGCTGGGGAACAAGATGGGATGCAAGGTGCCATCCGGACCCTCCTGTAGTAATACTGCTTCAATGCCTCTGTCAGAAGCATCTGTAGCCACTACAAACGGCTTGTCCAAGTCTGGTGCCCGGAGCACAGGATCTGCCATCAAGGCCTGTTTCAAGGCTGCAAAGGCTTCTTGACACTCTGCTGTCCATTTCACTACTTTAGGCTTCTTGGAACCTGTCAGGTCTGTTAGAGGTGCTGCCATTTGGCTATAGTTGTCCCACTTCATGGCCAAGGTAGGTCACTCTGTCCAGTGCAAACTGGCACTTCTTTGCTTTGACTGTCAGTCCAGCATCACTAATGCGTTGGAAGACAATCTCCAAGTGTTTCAAGTGGTCTTCCCAGGAGTCTGAGAAGATTGCAATGTCATCTAAATAAGCAACAGCAAAGTCCCCGCACCCTCTTAGCAAACAGTCCACCAGCCTCTGGAAAGTTGCAGGTGTGTTCCGTAGCCCAAAGGGAAGGACACTGAACTCAAACAGGCCCATGTGAGTGATGAATGCTGTTCAATGCTTAGACTCTTCTGCTTGGGTGATTTGCCAATAGCCCTTAGTCAAATCGAGGCTGGATAGGTACTTAGCATGCCCCAATTTCTCCAACAGTTCATCTACTCTGGGCATTGGATAATGTTCAGAGCGTGTCACTGAGTTCAGTTTTCTATAATCCACACAAAAACGAATGTCCATCCCCCCTTTTTGGGCATTAGGACAACTGGGGATGCCCATGGACTGCGTGATGGGCGAATGATCCCCATGTCCAACATCTCTTTCACCTCCCTCTCTATCGCCTCTTTCCCTTTTGGTGACACCCATCATGGCTGTTCTGCTGATGGCCTGCTGTCATCTGCGGCTACCACGTGTTGAGGATCTGTGGTGCGACCTGGGATAGGTGAAAACAGGGTGGTGAACTTACCCGTCAAGTGAAAGAACTGCTTGCATTGGTTCGCATTGAGTCTCGGGGAGGGTTTCACATCTTCCAAGCTACCACCCTCCCGATCATAGAAAGTACCTTCAGGCCACTCTTCCTCCTCCTCATCTTCCTGGACTGAAAGTGTGAGAAGGTGACTGGGCCTCTCGTAGAAGGGTTTCAGTGAATTCACATGATACACTTTTGGCTTAACCCTAGAGTCTGGAAACTGTATGAGATAGTTCACTGTCCCAATGCATTCTTGCACTGTGGCAGGACCTTCCCAAGAAGTTTCCATCTTGTTAGACTGGAGAACCTTCAGAACCATCACTTGGTCTCCTTTCTCAAAGCAACGTTCTCTGGCATACTGATCATACCAGGTCTTCTGCCTCTCTTGTGCCTGTTGCAGATTCTCATGAGCATCTGCCCATGCTTCTCTGAGAGTATTCTGCAAGTTAGTCACAAAATCAACTACATTAGTCTCTGAAGAAGGGATAGCCCCTCCCACTGACTTTGAACCAGCTGTAAGGGCCCTTTCACATCATGGCCATAGACCAGCTCAAAGGGTGAATAACCCAGACTTGGGTGTAGAACAGATCTGTAAGCAAACAAGAACTGCTGCAGCGCCAAGTCCCAGTCATTGGAATGTTCATTTACAAACTTACGGATCATGGCCCCCAAAGTTGCATTAAAATGTTTCACCAACCCATTAGTTTGGTGATGGTAAGGTACTGATGTCAGATGGCATATTCCATGTGCCTCTAATAGGCGCTGCATGACTTTGGAGTTGAAATTGGAAGCTGCATCCATTAAAATCTCTGCAGGCCAACCTAATCTAGCAAAGATGTCTGCCAAAGCTTGGGCTACTGCCTTAGCTGAGATCCCACCCAGTGGAATGGTTTCTGGCCAACGAGTGCAGAAGTCCACAAAGGTGAGCACATATCGCTTTCCCCTAGCAGTCTTCCTAGGGAAAGGTCCCATGATGTCCACAGCCACTCTCTGGAATGGGACATTAATGATAGGAAGTGGTTGGAGAGGGGCCTTGGCTCGATCCTGGGATTTCCCTACTCTTTGGCAAACTTCACAGGATTGGACATAATCAGTCACATCCTTGCCCATCCCCTCCCAGTAGAAGGACTTTCCCAATCTGTCCTTGGTTTGGTTCACCCCAGCATGTCCACTAGGATGATCATGAGCCAGACTCAAGAGTTTGGCTCTATACTTAGAAGGCACCAGCAACTGTCTCTGAGTGTGTACGCCCCCCTTGTTACCTCTCGGGCCAGACTCACGATATAATAGGCCCTCAACGATTACAAATCTGGGCCCCTTCATCGCTGGAGGAGACTTCACCTCTTCCTTTGCTCTGGTCCAAGCAGCTCGAAGGCTTTGGTCTGCTTCCTGGTTTTCCTGGAACTGCTGTCGCTGAACAGGAACCAGCTGTTCCACCTGGAGTGGCAGACTCGCCTCAGATTCTCGTTGCATTGCAGCTTCTCCAGGTTCTGCTCCCTTGGCTGGAGTGTTCTCTGGAGTTTCCGCTGCTGTTGAATCCTTCGCTGGCTTTGGAGTCAGCGTTGTTGGATTCTCCTCCTCTGCACCAGCCTCTTGCATCTCAGGCAAATTGTCCAGCACCTGACTCTGCTCGGTGCCCACCGGAGACTCTTCCGCCCCCCTGGGCAGTGCTGAGTCAGGAGTAACCACAGGGACCAACTTGAGACCATGCTGACTAGCCTCTTGGCATGGAGAAGCTCTTCCTGGACTTCCGCCAGCATTTGCTCCGACATCCGAGGTATCAGCAAGGATGGTCCCGACCTCTGGGCCTATGATGCTGTGGTGGGAGTCTGCCCTAGGTTCCGCCACCTCTTCAGGCAGGACTTCTTCTGGTGTAGCAGGAGACAGTGACTGCAGTCTAAGTTCAGGCTGGTCTTCAAGTTGCACTGAAGACTGACCTCTGCTTAGGCTGCTTGCCATCTTTGCACGCTGTCCAGACTCTTTCCGGGCCTGACTAGCATGGAAGACGAGATCATCACCCAACAGAGCAGGACATTCGTAGTCATCATAAACAGCAAAAGTCCAAACTCCTTCCCAGCCTTTGTATTGAACAGGAACACGTGCTGTTGACAGTTGAGCTGGAGGAGCTCTAAAGGCTCTGATGGTGATCTTGATGTGGTCATCAACAAGACCAGGATCCAGATATGAACGATGAATAGCAGAAACAGTGTCTCTGTAAGCAACAACTTTCCTGCCTCCTATCCACAGTGTGTGCCTTCTGTGAGTAGGGATCATGTCCGGATCAGGAGCAACTGAATGATCAGCGGGAGTGTCCCTGGAAGCCGAAGCAACAACTAACTGGGCCAACTTAGGCTTCTGCTTACAGTTGGCTTTAATATGTCCCAGCTCTCCACAGAGAAAGCATTTAGGGCTAGCCTTTTTCCCTGGCTGGCCCTGAGCACCTGCCACAGACTGCTGCCCAGAGCGAGGCTGTGGCAGTGTGGTAGAGCCGTGCAGCTGAGGCTTCAAGGTAGTGTCATTTAGTGATGACCTTGGGGTAGAAGTGTTGTGCTTCTGGAGATCTTTGCGCGCTTGTTGGTATTTCTGCTTGTCTGTAGGAGGCATTACCACAGTAGGCTGGAATGCTTCTTCACCCCTGGAGGCAACAAAGCAATCTGCTGCCTTGGCGGCCTCCTCAAGCATCTTTGGCTCGCGTTGCAACACGAAGGATGCAGTCTGTGGAGGTATGTGCTCCAAGAATTGCTCCAATAAAAACTGAAATAAGACCTCTTCTTTAGTGGACGCTTTAGCTGCTTGCATCCAAGAGTCCAATGCTCGCTGAAGTGAACAAGCCATTTCGTTGTAAGTCTCACCCGTTTTTTTCCTAATGGCACGAAACCGGGATCTAGATTTATCTGGTGTGAGTCCAAGCCTCTCCCTGGCTAAGGCCACAAACTTGGTGAAATCATTCCGGTCCGCATCTGGCAAGTCGCTTGCCACTTTCAGTAACGTCCCTGAGAGATTAAGCCGAAGTTCACTCATATAATTCTCCTCAGGGATCCCAAAATCATCTGCTGCACGTTTAAATGAGATGAGAAAAGCTTCAAAATCATCTGAGTCTCTGTAAGTTGGCAGCTGTCTGATGAGGGTAAGAGCAAGTCGCGGCTCTGGGTTCTGCTGAGCAGCTGTCTGGTTTGCAGTGGAAGCCTGCATCATGTCCATTGATTTATCTAGGAATCTTGCAATTTGCTCAGGGGGCAACTTATCATGTAGGAGCCTTATTGATTCATGCAGGAGCTTTATTGATTCCCAGAAAGCAGCAGGGGAATCCATATGGTCACCAAGGGCTGTTACTGGCATAGCAGCCCCTTGCTGAGCTAGATTACTACCACTAGGGGTAGCTGGTTGAACAGATGAGCTATCTTCTGTAGCATTCTGCTGTGTGACATTGGTATCACTAGGATCCATAGTGTATTCCAGGATTTTTCCAGATCTTAAGTTCATAAAACTCCCTGATTACCTCTGTGCACCGAAAACTACAACACAGAAAAGGTCTGATTGGCTGATCAAAGAATATATATAGTGCTAGAAGCCCCAAAAGCCACAGAAAAGAGGAAGAAATCCTAAAAACCAAGACAAGTGGGGGGAAAAAAAATCCCAAAGCCTTCTCTCTTCCTCCACCCCCTGCTTCACTCCCCCTCCTCCTCCTGAAGGAAAAGAGAGGAAAAACAAAAACAAAACTCTGCCTCAGTGACTCAGTGAGGTACTTAGCAAATTCCTGCTACAAGCACCTTCCCATTCATATGCAGATTTTTTTCAGCTCCACTGCTGGCAGGGGACTTAGAAAAATGCCTGCTCTGACTCAGACCCACTGAGTTTAGCAGTTTTGAAAATCCAAAAAAAAAAAAAAAAAAACTTCTTTCCCCAACAGAAGCTTTGAATGACAGAGCCAGCAGCTCTTCACTGCAAGCTTTTAAAAAAAAAACAGAAAATCACTCTTTCCCAAAACAGAGGCTCTGTGAAACTAGAACGGTAGCCCTTCACAGAAAATTCCTCCTGCCTGTTCACAGAACAATGCCTTTCCACCCACCCCTCCCCTTTTCAGAGAGCCGGTGTTCTGAGGATTGCAAGCCTCCCCTCAAGGGCTGAAGGGGAGAAAAGAAAAGGGAAAAAAAATCCAGAGATCACCCGTTTGCAAGAGTGCTCTCAATGAGGAAGCGACTCTGCCCCCCTAGCCTCCAGCTCCCCCTCCCTTTCAAGCCTCAGAGAGGACGCAAAGGAGAGGGGAAAAAAACGTCCCTTTTAAACCACAGGCTGTTTAAGAAGGCTTAATTCCTCGCTCACACATCCACCCCCCCTTCTCCTGAGCTTAATTCCTCACCACAGACACAGGGGAAGTGAAGCCAAGCCTCAACTCTGCACCTTAAAAACTCCACTCTCCGTCCGAAAACCGCTGCCACCATGTGACACTGAAGGTTTATTTCCAGTCTCTTAAGTTGACTTCCAGCCTTGCAAGACTGGAAATTCCCTCCCAGCGTTTTACTAGGGTTCTTGCCAGCCTCCCAAAGCTGACTCCCACACTTGGAACGACTGGCAATCTCCCCAACTCTATCAGGTATGCTGCCACCACCACCCTGAATTATGAATTATTTGGACAGGACAGGAGGGACCCTGCCCAATCTCTAAACGTAAGGATCTTCCACCTCCCCCTTCCCCTGAGTGAGAGGTCCTATGTAGTGTGTGCCAAACCTGGTGTGGAAATGGAGAGAAACGGAGGTTTACAGAAGTATTTTAATCAAGGCATGCAAATAAACAATATACACTTGGGAGACTCCCCTCTCCCAGGTACACTTAGTTACAAGAATTTACAAAACAGATATAACAGCACAGATACATTCTTAAGATCAGCCAATTCCCAAAATAACAACATCCCTAACGCGACTAACTACTTATTTCTAGTTACTCACAATTAGGTTATAGGCGTAGATGGTCTAAAGGAGAAGAGAGGAGGGTCCAGGAGACACGGCATGCTGCCAGCTCGACTGGCCCAGCTCTCCTCTCTCTCTCTCTCTCTCTCTCTCTTGGCCACATGGCCTCTCAGAAGTTTTAGATTTTCCTCCTTGGAAGGATCTGGAAGCATCTCCAAGATGCCCACCTCTTTTCCTTTTGGTTGGTCAATTCTCACCTTGTGACCTGTGATGCTGACCCTTTCCTTTTGATTGGTCAACTCTCACCCTGTGACCCTTGATGTAATCCCAACACCTCATTAACCCTTCGTTTACCTGAAGAGGGAAGTATCTCCCTTTGATAAGCCTAGATAATGGGAAGCCCCATTATCACACCCTCCCCATTCCCATGCCTTTTGCCTGGACACACATCTTTCTTCCATAGATCTGGGCAAAAGGCAAGCAGATGGGAGGGGCAGCACTGTACTCTCTCTGTTTGTGTTGCTGCCCTTCGCATTCACTTACCTATCACCTGGGTGCCTGGGAGGCAGCGTGCCCAGGCAAAACGCAATTGAATGTTGAGAGGGGGCAAGCACAGGTGTATGCATTCTCTGGATGTGTGGCTGCCCCTTCTCATTTGCTTGCCTCTCACATGGGCACCTGAAAGGCAGCAAACTCAGGGGAAACGCAAGTGAAGGGGAAAGGAAGACATGAGGTTGCCTCCTCTCATTTACTTGCCTATTGCCCAGGTGCCTGGAAGGCAGCATGCCTGGGTGAAACATAAATGAATGGAGGAGGAAGGCACACAGCTGCCCTCTCCCATTTGCTTGTCTATTGCCTGGGCACTTAGAAGGAAGGCAGCATGTCTAGGCAAAATGCAGATAAATGGGCTGGCGGGGGGAGCCCTGAAAGGGAATGGGAAGAGGAGAGCTCACTTGAGTGGGTGGGGGAGTTAATCGCTTTTTTGAAACTTTTGTAATGATTCTGCTCCCCAAACCTTTGTGAAAGTCAAGGGCCCACTATACAGATCTGTGCCACAATCTGTTCCTGGTCTTGTTTTTATAGAGAGAAAGGAGCTTCTCTATCTTCTCTTCCAATTATTTAATCTATTTGATTTGTATGTTGGCCATCGGAGACATCCATGTACGCATTCATTTGTTACCTGCAGAATTGCAATTAATAAACTGTTGGCCTCACAAAATTCTGTAAGTCATTCTCCTGCTTCACTTCTTGAGCCTAAGCCATATTCTCCAACAATGTTTGATTCTGCTGTTTCTTACTATTGTGTTCCAGTCATCTATGATTATCAATATGTCCTGCTTTGGTATGTGATCCATTTCTTCCTGAATAATAAAACAGACTCTTTTTATTTCTTCCTTTTCAGCTTCTATAGTTGGAACACAAACTTGGATTATACTTTTATTAATGGGTTTTTACTCCAGTTTTATTGATATTGATTGACTGAGGTTTTTGGCACACTCAGTCTGACTCCTCTGCAAAAGCCTTACTGACTTGGGAAACCGTACCAGTAGAACTGTTGCTTTCTTTTACAACGCATATTTCCCCAATAATGGAGCTACTAACAACAATACCTGGTGGTGCAGTGGTTAAATGCCAGTACTACAGCCACAAGGTTGTGAGTTCGATCCTGCTGGGATCCAGGTTGACTCAGACTTCCAACCTTCCGCAGGTCGATAAAAGAGTACTCAGCTTGTTGGTGGCAATTAGCTAACACATTGTAAGCCGCTTAGAGAGCACTTAGCTGATAAGCAGTACAGAAATACACATACTATTGCTATTGCTAAAAACACGGCCTTTTGCCTCATAATATCACCGCCACATAACAAAAGTGCCATGGCGTGGCTTACGTAGTTATTCTTGCCTTCATTGATTCCAACTAACAGCGACCATAAGCTGAATCTATCATGGAATTTTCCTGGGAAGATTTTTTTCTGAAGGGGTTTGCTGCTACATTTCTCTGAGGCTGAGAGAGTGTCTCACTCAAGGTAACTCAGTGGATTTCCATGGCCGAGCAGCGGTTCAACCCCTGGTCTCCCAGAGTCTTTAGGATTATTATTTAAGGCATCTCTATTCCTCCCCCAAAACATCATAAAATCTCTCAGTGGTTTGCAATTAAACCAGTTTGAATATTTTCTAAAAAATATTTTTATTAAAGATTTTAATTAAAAATTAAAAAAAACCCTCATCACTTCCAAGCTTGTTTTCCAGTTGAATCTGCATGTATCCATTCCATTCATACATAATTGTTGCTTACTCAAGGGCTTTGTTACATCTTACATTGTTAGACAATTGCTTTGTTACCTTACTACCTTGTTACATTGTTACATTATTATTTTACCTTGCTACATTATTACATTGCATTACTTACAATCTTGCTTTATTCTTATTTCTTTTCTTATATTATGTTATGTTATGTTATATTATATTATATTAATATAATGTTATATTATATTATATTATATTATCCAATCCAAAACTTCTCTCCATTCCCTTTCAAAGTTCTGGATAAGTTTATTTCTCAAAGAAATTGTTAACTTTTCTGTCTCTGCCATATCCAGGACTTTTAATTTCCATTCTTCTATATCAACATATTTCCTTTCTTTCCAAGAACATATATCAGCCTTGCAGCAGTTGCAGCACATATATCAGCCTTGCAGCAGTTATCAGATATAACAGTGTCTTCTGATGACATCTTATTTCTCTTTGTTGCCCAAGCAGATCAGTTTGAATAATTTAAAGGTTCTGCTCAAGTTCTTCTAATTGATTTATATTTAATTGGTCTGTATGTCATAAAGTAATATCTGTTTTTCTTTTCATTTCTAGCAATCCTAAATATTTCTTTTTCCTCACAACTCCAGGCAATCATCTTTAATATACATTATCTGGATTTACAAGGGCTGAAAGGAAACCTGATTAAATTGCCTCAGAACTAAATTCTACCATTTAATCTCCAGTTTTCCATACATCCACTCATCCATCCATGATCAACTCTGCTCCTCTCTGTCTCTCTTTTGCAGTGAGCTCCTGGAAGTACAACATTTCTGCACCATCTACAACATCTTTGTGGCTGTGCTCTGTATCTTTGTTCTTGGGGCAGTTACTGTGGATTTCATCGATAAAAGACACTATGGTTCACAAGTGAGCTGAGAACTTTCCTGCATTGCATGGTAGAGCACTGAAAAGTTGCTTACCAGAGGAGGAGAGGTTTTGGTATTTTTTAAAATGATAAAACCTAGAAAAAGTTATTTTAAAAAAATAGATGGTCATGCTGCTCAATCAGAAAAGAAGTCCAAACCCCACACTGAGGCAGTAGATTTATTAGCATCAACAAACAGGTCATAAAAGTATGCAAGCTTTTTGAATTCTCCAGAAGTTTACATGGTATCAAACCCTTCCCCCACCCCCAAAAAATAGAGGATAAGGGAGAAAACAGTGATGTCCCCAAAGCCTGTATTGTGTCTGTGAAGTCTGCCATTTAAACCCAGTCTCAGTACGAAGATTTGCAGACTGATTGAATTAGGCAGAAAACACTGATTGGTGGGTATTACATGTAGCAAAATATTACGTGAGAGGGAAATAATAGATGGCCCCCTACTTCTGAAAACATAAAGGCACATTGCCACTCGCATATGAATGTATATGTGTATCTTCTCTCAGCTGTTGAAATTGCAACCCAGTACAAGATTGGCAGAGTGGGAAGCAGTCAAGTTGTCCCACTCTGAGATAGAGTCCCCATAAGAGCATTGTGCCCAAGAGCCTCAGCTCTCAAATTGGCACTGGGATTCTCCTGGCTTCCTGTTCTCAGGCTCAGGACCAGCTTAAGATATTTGTTCCCACAGATGTTGGACAGAAATATACTGCTACCCTACCTCCTAATTCTCATACTTAAGCCAGCCAGATCAATAACTGTATCTTACTGAAATATTGTTAATGGGAATTAAATCCCGCTCTGCACTTGAGCACAGCAGACTGGCTTAAGGGGCTCAGACCAAGATACATGGCTGAACTAGTTTGGTCTTCAGCTCCTCACCGGAGCACATCATCTCACAACATCTTCCATCTAAAGCAGCTTCCTCAGTTCTGCTTAATGGCAGAGCTGGTACTGCTTGCCCTCACCAGCTATCAACTGAAGCAAAGATGCCTATACACCTCTGTAGTGTGCATCATTTTACAACTGGAGGGAACATCCCTGCTCACTTGTTATAATTTGAAAGACATGGGAATGCTGTTGTGAGACCCCAGGAATGCCTTCAGATTTTCCAGAATATTCCAAATGGGCAGCAACCCAAAGAAGACAAAAACAGAAACTTAACACACAGTGGAGACAAACATACTTTAAACAATTATCTCTGTCCCAATGCCTTTTGAGGAAATAGAGAACTCTGTTATAAGTTTTTTCACTGGAGTTTATGCACTGCATATTACAGATTTAATAAGAAGGCCAAGATCATCACATAAAGGCAGATACATATATGCATATATACCCACCCACCCAGAGAACAGTGTCTAAAAGAAATCTGACCAGGGGAGTTCACAACAAGGGTGTTATTTTGGTGGAGAAGAGTTGGCTAGCCTTTGTTCTACTGATAAGCTATTTGTATTGAAGAGTCAGGCCACAATCTGATACTTTAGAGGGCCAAGTAGACCCACAGCACCCACTGTAACATATTGGTCACCTTTGTGGCTTAGGTGGTCAAAGTAAGCAGGAAGCAGACCACCTGTTCCTACACTTGGCATGTTGCAATGCTGGTACTAATATTTCTGCATGTCACCAGTCTTGAGGCTAAAAGTACCCTGCCTTGATGTTCCACTGAAGTCCATCTGCCTTGATTATCCTGGATTTGGTTGTTGTGTGCTCACAGCTTCCTTTCGGTCTTTCACAGCTTTCTCCTAGATTTTGAGCTATTCATCTTTGCTTTTGGACAGCTACCCATGGCACTCTTGACCTGGCTTGTCATGTTCCTCTATACCTGATTAGTGCCCTACAAGCTCCTATAAATCTGGATCAGCTCCTTGGAGACTCTCTGGTCCCCTACCCTCTTCACAGTCACTGTAGCAGTGGTATTGCTGGTCTCTCATGTTTTGGGCTTCTATCCTGTCTATCCCAGCCTTTGGGGCCTGCCTCCCATTTCATGATTGCGTTTGAGCAGGTGTGGCATATAGGTCAATGGCGGCGGGGGGGAGAACTCCTCTGGGCCAGATTGGGGACATTATTCGAGGATTGTATCTTGGAGCAATTTTGGCTGAAGCAATACATTTGAATGCCCAAAACACAGAGCCCTGGAATACAGACAAGCTGCAAGGATGACTGAAAATATCTCCAATGACATCAACATTTATTCTTATACATGGGCAGAAGTCATGTCAGAAAACTGCCTTTCTGTCACTCTTCAAAAATGACTGGACAAGTCCCCTCTGATTTCAAAGACAACTTATTTGAGAATGACTGTGCTCCTACTTGCAGCTCATTGGTGAGAACAGAAGGAGGGGGCCCATAGATCTGCTTTGCATACTGGTCCAGCACTGCTACAGCTATGAGTGTTTGGCACTGTGTGAAGGGATCACTGTTGGCAAAATGTTGCCAGAGCTAAACTGTAACCAAGGGACCAGAAGGGAGAGAACAGACCCATCTATATAACAGTAAGCCTCAGATACACACTGTGTCAATATTTGTTTTCCCCTCCTGCCTAGATCCGATTCCTGATGAAAAGCCATTCCCCCCTGCAGGAAACTGTGTTTTCATCCTTCGGGCCAGATCAAATGAAGGTGAGTTTGGTTTGGGTCCCCTCCAGGGTTGTTGAGAAAGAAAGAACCATACCTGGTTTCCAGTGCTTGTCATTTCTTCTTCCCCTTGGCACTAGGTGAAATACAGGATAGGGTTACCATACTCCCAATGTATGAACAGAAGAGGGAATTTCAGGAAGAGGTGCTTGTGTGATAGGATTCCCAGCCTGGTCCCAGGATATGCATTTTCTCTGCATGCCAGATAAACCCATATCTCTCTTCTTCTTCCTTCGTGCCCCTTGCTGCTAATTTCATTCTTTCTCTCCCCTTCCAGGGAAGATATGGCCAACTTAATTCTCTACTTACTTGTATTTTCTCTTCTCCCCTGCTTTGATCTACAGGGAGAGTTACTCAAGGTGAGTCCTCACCACATAACCTCTTAGTCTTTGGTGGCTTCTAGGATCTCCTGTTGCTGTACAATGATCCTTTGATTCAAAAAAGGGAGGTGAAATCAAGATTTGAGGGGGGAGGTGCAGCTTCACAATGCACTATACAGTGTCTCTGAACCTGGCACGCTGCAGGTGGGCTGGACTGTGATTCCCATTATCCACAGCCAGCTTGAGGAAAGTTGCTGCATGGCCCTAGATATCTTCTGGAATAATGGCTGGGGATGGCTGCTGTACAGCCCTTGAACAGACTTCCCAAACAAAAGGAAGTGATTCTTGAAATGAAGAAACTTTCAACTAATGCCTAGTTTTCATGATCTACTCGTAGAACACCGTGTGCTCACAGGAGGTATGTCATCGAGAACTTTGCTAAGGTGAGAGACACCAAAGGTTTCCATACCCATCTTTCAGTGAAGAGAACATTCAGAGTCACTCAATAATCTCTTGGTCCTCAGCTCAGCTGACTCAAGTTCTGGGGGGGCCTTGGGCAAAAGTATCATCTATTAGTGCCCCTCTGCTGCTGATGTTCCCTGGAAGACCTACATGACAGTGGGGGTGGTGAGCAACAACTCTCCAAAGAGCAGTGGCTGCCAAAAGGCAGTTGCTTAAAGTTCCCACAGTGCCCAAGCTAAGAGTGATGCTATGAGGGGCACTGTGTGATATTAAAAGGACCACAAGAAACAGCTACTTCAAGCACAGCTGGGAAATATTCTTCTAAAGGTTCTGGTGAACCCTGACATGGTTACCTTAAGCACATCCACAAATTGAGATGGAGTTTTCTCCTTTATCACACCGCTCCTTGGGTATGTGTTTTATGGATCCATGCTCAAGTGCCTCTGCATCCCTGTCATCAGCAATATGAACAAGCAGCCCTTCATCCTCAGAACTCTGTGCTTTCTGTCTTCAGTGTAACACTGCCAGGTATGTGGATGGTTTGGTTTGGGCAATGGAGACGAGATGTAGTACTCAACTGGAAAAAGTCAGGAGTGTAGCTTTTTCTCAGATGGAAGCATATTCACTTTGGTCTCCATCTTAACCCACCAGTAGCAGCCCTATAATAATCCTTCTGCTCCTGCCTCCACTGTCCTACTCGCTTTCTCAAAGTCTGCCTTGTCTGTCTTTCAGGAGTATATAAGCCACATTCTTGTATAAACAAAGGTAAATTGCAGAATATGATGTCAGAGATCAATTTTCCAATTATATCATAGCTATCAGTTTCTAGGAAGCAGATTTCCAATACTTATAAAGACAATTTTACAAATGTGTTGGCAACATTTCACGAAATCTAACGAGGCGGAGTAGAATGCTCTAAATTTGCTAGTGGCCAGACTGTACAAGTTGAGTGTGCTATAAGCTTCCTCTTCCTTGCTCCATAATGGGAAGAGTTTTTAATGCAAAGGGGGATGGGGTGGGGTAGGGATTACTCTATAACTTATTGAAACATTGGAAACAGATGAACTGTTATTGTTTATATAGGTCATAGATTTTTGGGTACTTTATTTCTACATAAACATAGTTCAGACTGCCACTTACCATTAACTTCATTGAAAAGTGCTAAGGTATATTTGCAAAGTTATATATCCATGCAGTTCTTAGCTATAGTCATTCATAGATTCATTACATGGGCATCAAACATCTATCTTGTCCCCTCTTACCTCCAAAGCCTCCTTATCTTATCTAACCACTGGCTTACAGTTGAACCTGGACAATCTAGGCTACAATGTTTTATTAAAACAACCAGGTATCACACAGGAAAATTATCTGCTGAGCAAATAATCAGTCAAAGATTTCTAAAACAAGAATGCGGGGGGGGGGTATCGAATTGTATTGGACTCTGTTTCCTTGAGGTTCTAAAGGCCTGAGCTAAAACAAAATTCTGTGTGCCTTTGTGGGAGGGGGAGTAATCAGAACAACTTCAGGTCATCCAGTATTGTTTATCAAGCTATGGCAGATCTTGATGCCCCAAATGTTTCATAATCATTTAACATATCTGTAATAATATATTGAAGCACTCTATGCATTCTAAGAAACTAATGTTTTCTCCATCTGTCCCCACAGCATTATATTTGGTGCTCCTGATGTTCTTTGCCTTTCTCCACTGTTGGCTTAATGTCTTTGCAGAAATGCTGTGCTTTGCTGACCGCACATTCTACAAGGTGATGACAGGGATTGGGGAGGTTCCAGGAAAAGTGCCAGGCTGTTTCATGTTCCATCTGCACATGCCTAGTGGCTCATTTGGCTCCATGTCAATGTTAGCATTCACATTTTGTAAAGAAAGCAGTCAAATTCCCAAGAAAAAACAAATGAATAAATAAGGAGCAAACACAAAATCCAATGTATAAAGGGCAATGACAGCTGCAGGGAGAGGCCATAATCTGTGGCAGGCTCAGCATATATATGGCATAGATTCTATAGTTGATGATTTCCTCTGATAGAACTGGCAACAGGTCTGGGCAAGAGACAATATTTGTAGAAGGAGCAAGACACAATTCCAAAGTTAGAATATGGACCAGAGAACATCTTGTTCCTTACAGGCTACAAAATTAAGTGTGGGTGGGAAGATACTGGGGAAGAAGTAGCCTGCAGAATGCTGCATCTCCCCCTGTCTAAACTAGTTGTTTTCCTTTTCTCTTTTCATCCTGCCTTGGACTGGTGGAACTTCACATCTTTTGCTGGATTCTATCAGACATGGAATGTGATAGTACATGAATGGCTGTACCACTATGTCTATCAGGACCTCCTCTGAGTAGATAAGGATTGGAAAAACAGACTAAATAGGATGGCTGATTGGAGAACAGACAAGACAGAGACAGATGGGCACATGTACAGCAGGGATGGGGAACCTGCCACCCTCCAGATATTTATTGACTTCAAGCCCCATAAGCCCCAAGCTGGTAGCCCAAAGATCACGGAGGATGGCGCCTGTAACCCAACAACTTCTCCAGACAACAACATTTGGCAGGCCACAGCTTCCCCAGTCTTGACAATCCACTTTTGACCGGAAAGAACAATCCACTTTCCTTCCTGTCCCCATAAATTCAACTGCAACTTCACTTAAATTACAGAAAGGCCAAGTAGGCTCAGTTCTCTTACCTCATGCAACAATCCACAGCTGCTATTTTTAGAAGGATGTGGAAAGCAATGGTGGAGAAAAGAAGTCCAAACTGCTTGGTGAGTTATTACCATCCCCCTTCCGATGCTGTTTTTCTCTCCTCCATCTACAACCAGAAGGGCTTCAGATAAAATTATTTTTGAATTGAGGAAAAAGGGGAGAAAAGTCATGTATGAAATGCAAAAGAAAAAGAGAAAATGTAGGAAAGGATAAAGAAGTGAGGAAAAAATAGCAAAACAATATGCCAACCCAGAAGGCAAACAGATACAGTGCAAATCCTGCACTGCTTCTAGGGGGTATAGTGGCTTTTCCTCCACATTTGGGATTTCAATGAAGGGTTCTCCTAGGCCTATATTGACTGGGAGGCAGGTAAAATGTGGTGGAAAGGCCCCCAAGTCCCCAGTGGACATTTTTGGTCATTTCAGTGCAAAAAATATATTTTGAAAAATTGTATAAATATTGTTTTTTTACCTGTGGAAGGGCCAGGGGGGCTTCAAAAGTTATGAAAATGCCTTCCCCACCCCTAGAATGCATTTAGGAGCATGCTGGAGCAAGCAAAAGTATTTGTTTTCCCTCTGGGGGCCTTGGGGGTCACAAAAAAGACTTAGAGATCTCATGTAGCCCAGGGATGCACTTTGCCCACCTTTGGGCTATTTTTTCAAAGTAGCTTTAGGATTTATTTCTGTTTTAGCAGAATGTGGGGCAAAAATTCTTCAGTTTTAACTCTTCAGTTTTAAGAACATCACATCAATCACATAACTATCTTTATGAGATATTGGCTGCATTGCAGAACCACTATATACACTGGCTCATATATTCTCACCACTGGTAAAGCCTCTGTGCCTCACAGAGGAATCCATACGTGCATCTTATTATTTGGATATAGTGTGTGTGTATGCACTCATATATACAACAGTAACAAACTGCAGCCTTCACTGCAGATGCTTTTTCCTCTTTAGTGGTCTAACACTTCTGTTTGAAGGTTTGCTCCTATATTTAATTTTTTAAAGTTGTTATTAGCAAAATAGATCTCAGTATTCATTTTTCATCCCTTATGACAGGGAATATCTGTCCTTACTTGGTATTTTGGATTCCCACTCCATAAGCCGTAAGTCAGTATGCCCAATGATAAAATATTATGACAGTAGTAGTCCAAAATACATGGAAAGATAAAGATTCTTTGTCTTACTCCTTAGTGTATGCCTGCACTGCTTATAAGCAAGTTTGTGTTCCTTGTTGTTTCCCTCACATGGACTTTTTCTGAAAACAATTGAAATTAGTTTCAGTTCTAACTGGTGATGGATGGTGCCCCAGAAAACAGGGGTTGCTCTATTTCCTAAACATGGAAATCAAGAGAAACTGTTGGACGGGGCAGCTCTCAAAACCAGGTGGTGCAAGGGTCCCTTCTGTCCAATGTCATCTGCATTTTGAACAACTAATTGCCCACCATTCTTTTGAACAGAGATATTAAGCAATGCCCTCAGTGACAAGAACGAAAGCCCCAACTGGAATTTCCTATTCTGGATGAGCTTTCTGCTGGGGCCCTTTCCACACGGGGTAAAAAAAACGGCTTAGGGCGACCTCATCCGAGGTCGTCCACACCGTGGAGCGCGCTAGAGCGGTTTGAATAGTGGAGGTTCCACACCTCAAACCGCGCTAGCGCGGCCACAAGGGGTGGCGCGGCGCGTTTTTTAAAAACCACATTTTATGTGGTTTTTACGAAATGCGAGCGCGCTAACCCGTTGCAGCGCCCCGTGTGAAGCTGCAGGGACGCGCTAGCGCGTCCCTGCAGAGCTGCCCGGGGGCGGGCTTCTGGCTGGCGCACTGCCCTGATTGGCGGAGCGCCGCCGGAAGTCGCCGGCCGCCATTTTGGGCGCCGCTGAACGCCGCCGAAACTCACCAGCATGTGGAGCGGCGAACGCGCGCTCCCCGCAGGGACGGAGCAACCCGTTTTCAGGTAAGATCCGCCCTGCGCGCGCTGCCCTGTTCCCCCGTCCCCCGTGTGGAAAGGGCCTGGGACTAGCATTTCAGCTCACCTTGCAGTTGTTAGAGTGGTATGCCCATGTCCACTGTCCAGTACAGAAGGTGAGCATACTGACTCGTGGAATTAGAACAAGTTGTCTGTTCCTCTCTCTTGCCAGCCTGTACACTAGATAAAATGTTTCCTACCCTCTGCCTGTGAAATGTACACATTAGCACATAGGCAAGCACTACTACTCATGTACTTCTGCCATGATCTCACAAACAGGGCATTTCAGTAAATGAGAGAAGAACTTGTAGTAAATCTCTCAGTGGGAATTTGCACCTTTGTTATGAGTGGCAGCAATCAATGGCAACTTGATGTGTGCTGTTTGAAACCAAATTACATGCATGTTCATATACAGGCAAATTCAAAACCCATCAGGACTGTGGAATATCCAATCTCTGAATACATATTGACATGGATTTTGACACCACTTTCAGTTGCCCCTGCTTCTTACAATTAAAAGGAAAGCTAATTTTTTTAAGAAAAATTCAATTAAAATTTCATCTTGGAAGATGAAAGAAATATATCTCCAGATATCAGCTAGAAAAGAAAGCCTACCTTCAGCTTTTGGTTGTTATTTTGCGTTAAATCAGGCACAGGAGGAATGGGTCTGTATAACTTGTACTCACTGTACACTTGTATGAAGGAATTTCCTTAAGGACTTGAGTGTTCACAACAGTTATAACTGGCAGAATGGATTTTAATCTATAAATAAAACACCAGTGTAAATATAGCTATACCTATATCATCACCAGGATTTTGTTCTAATATTATTATTGCTCCATTAGTTGCATTATATTTTAAGGAGTAATGTTTTTCAAAAACACACACACACTACCTAAGGCCTTTTCTGCACATGGGTAATACATCACAGTGGCATTGTATTCTTGCTGTTATGTCTGCATGTTAAACTGGTTAGTATTGATGTTTCCTCTGCGGATTCGCACGGCTTGAGCTCTTAGCGCCATTACTATCAACGTAAAACCAGAAAACTAGAAATTGTAAAACCAGAAAAACTCCGATGTAAAGCACAAATACTGGTTCAGCTGTGTTTCTGACAACATGCTGAAGGTGTTCACACAGAGGTGTTCTCTGTGGGCATTCCCACCTTTCCCTGGCGTCATTTCTGTCCTCTCCTGTCTCTGCCCCCAAACGCAGGGCAGGCGCTGGAATACAATGAAATACGTTGGGATCCTCGGGATGGTTGCTTTTCAATTTCTGGCAATCTAGACCAGAGCTTTACAAACTTTTCATGTTGGTCACACACTTTTTAGGCATGCATCATTTCATAACACAGTAAGTTTACTAGCAATTTTACTAGTGAACTGGTGGTGGCAGCTTGTCTTCTGTAAGAACAAACTAAAGTACCTCCACTGATACGTAGCAATGTTTTTTTTAAATTGGCCAATCAGAGGCAGCAGTGTGGAGTAAGGGAGGGAGTGAGAGGAGGATGGGAGTTTCACAGAATTGCCAGAGTTTCAGCAAATGATTTTCACTGCATTACTTCAACGGAAACTAGAGGGCGTGCAGATAACAATCTGGTAAAATAAGAGTAAATTGGGTTAAAAAACACCACTCACAATGGTGCGGAAATGGCCCAAGTCCTACAGTCTTGATTTCAACAGTGAAAGAAAGATAGAGTTGTGTGTGTGTGTGTTTTTGAAAAGGCTCTGAAGAGTATAAGTAAAACCATGCTGAACCATACCAATGGCCCATCTACTAGAACATCCTGCTTTCCACAGTGGCTAAATTGTTGTTTCTTGGTTTCAGATCCAGATCCCAGAAGCAGTAAATAAATGCTAAAGCTGTCCTACTTTCCTGCTCCTCAGAACAATTAGTATTCAGTAGCATTCTGCTTCTAACATGTCAGGTTCTGTGTAGCCACCATGTCCTAACAGCAATTGACAGTCCTTTCTTTCAAATCTGGATAACACAGAACTGGCTCCAGGATTCTTATTAAAATTTATTTTTAATTGAATAAAAGCACAAAACAAAAAACAAAAAAGAGTACACAAGAATAAAGAAAGCGTATATAAAAAGACAAAATAACAATCCACAAAACAAAATAGTACATGATTGTAATATCAACAAAGAACGAAACTACAAATATGTTACTGCAGTTTAGAACTCCTTGGGGACACCCCTAGATATAATTTTGATATCACTAATTCAGCTTTCCCCTGCCACCCCACTCCCCGCGTTTGCGAGGCCACCGGACGAGCACGCAAACAGGCGTGGCCGATAATTGCTGGACATTCCATTCTCCACCCAGGCAGACCAGATACAGCCGGTTTGTCGCTTCAGGGACCTCTCCGGAAAATACCTCATTACATATGTGCGATACTAACAAAAGCCTCCTGCCCTGAGCAGGCTACTGGACAAAGGTTGTGCCGTCCACTGGTAAGCGCTGCACATTTGCATACTGGCTACACTATTGTTAATTCGGCTCTGATTCCATCATGCAAAGTTGTGAACTTTCCAAGACATTGTCTCGCACCCAAAACTCATTGTTGTTCCCCGAGTAAGGCATAGCCTGCAATTCACCCTATAAAAACTCCTGATTCTGAGACCTTCCTCGGATCGATTGGCCCGGTCCAGAGTTCCATCCCGCCTTGCTGCCATTTCGTTTAGCGAGCTCCCCTCAGCTAATCAAGCTAAGCTTCTTCTCTGCATCCCCGGCTTCTCTCCTAAGGTCCAGGACGATGAGATAGATGTCGTATCACCCACTTCCCTCTGAAAATCCCTATCCCTCATTCAATCTCTGATTCTTTAGTTATCTGTGTGACTGTGGTGTCTTTAATATTTGTCTGTACTCAGTAAAACATCACTTTTATTGCTTTAAACCCGTCTGGCTGCTTGACTGACCTGACCCCGTAGACGCCGGGTTGCAAGATCCCGCTAAGTTACCCTGCCTCTCGCTAGCTTAAGTGAGTGCTCCAGCTAATTTTCCCCAAGGTTGTGTTTTATTGTTTGGTTATTTAGGTGGCCCTCCTGGGACTTCCAGAGAACAGGGTAACAAATACCAATCTAAACAAACAGCTAACTGTACCTATGTTAAAAAATGGTTCCTGTCCCTGCTGCAAATGAGCAGTAATCCTACAGTAGCTACTAATCCGATAAATCACAAATTGTAACTAAATTTAGTATTTATTGCCTAGATTTATTTCTATGAGAAGTAATAATGAACTTACTAAATTGGTCTATGCTTTGTAGTCTTAGGTGAATTATTAATATTAATTCTGACTTAATTGGTAAATACCTTTTTTTCCACCCAAAACTTAATTAGTACTTAATTGATTATTACAAATCAAAATTAATTAATCTTAAGTATAAAAATAGTGTATTTAAAACATTCAAAATAAACTTGTTCTATTTCTTAGGTAATTAATTCTAGTTTCATTAGAATAACTTTACTTATTCATAATATATGTAGAGGAAATTTTAGTATAACAACAAATTAAAGTCATCTATGATTTCCATAGAACCATTCACATGATAGCAGAAAAAATGAACATTTGAACATAAAAAAGAAGATATAAGGTGCAAGTTCAAAACCCCAAAATCATCAATTCATCCTCATTTTCTCTTAAATAATCAATTAAAAAATTTCACTCCATAACAAAATCTTCTTCAGTACACCTTTTAGTCTGGCTGTAAGTTTGTCCATTTCCACTATTGCTTTCAATCTGTTAAACCATCCGGTCATAGACAGGATTTTCATTTTCTTCCAATACTTTGTGTAAACTGGCCTTCCTGCCAGTAACATATATTGAAGCAACTTCTGTTGTTCCTTGTCATAGCTGGTGTCTTCTTGCCAGTAGAAATAATTCAGGATGCTTACTGATTTGACATTTCAGAATTTTTTGAATCATATTCTGTATTGTCCTAACTGGCTCTAGGACTTTGAGAGGCCCATGGGCAAGATGCCCACAGTTGTTTGTTTTAGCATTGACAAAAATTCAGACCCTAAACTCGAGATTTTGCTCCCACTGTCTATAATCTTCCTGAATGCTCTGGGTATATTACATCAGCCTTCTCCAGTCTGATGACATTTCATGGCTGTGGGTAAGGAATCATGGAAGTTGAAATTCAAAACATCTAGATGGCACCTTCCTGGAAAAGGCAGTTAAAGTGAAAATGGTGTTTTATGCACCTTGTTGCTATCTGCCTCCAGAACTAACTTGACTTCCTAAATGCTTTTTTGCCTCATGAGTGACCTTTCCCTTTCTTCTCCTTGCTTTTTCTAATTTATTTCAGAGGAAGTTCTGGAACCAAATGACCCCATGTTCCTGGTCCTGCTATTTCTAGACCGCAACCTCTATAGCTGCCTTTTGGAAAGCTCTCTGGCTCTACCTCTGTCACTACATTACTCAA
Organism: Iguana delicatissima; assembly: GCA_948472985.1. NCBI lineage: Eukaryota > Metazoa > Chordata > Lepidosauria > Squamata > Iguanidae > Iguana > Iguana delicatissima. The sequence continues at coordinate 21,962 of CAOKZL010001451.1, read as the reverse complement.
GAAGCAAAACAAGAAAAAAAAAAAAAAAAACCTTTCCTGGCAGAGGTACCCTACATCACTCCTTCTGCCTTTCAGGAAGATCATCTTGCTTCTGGTTCCAAGAACTTTCTCTGAATTTCTTCTGGAACCTCGTCCGATCCATCTATATAAAGATAATTGGAAAGATGAGGCAGGGAGACCTGGACTAGGACTCTACTGGAGGTCAGAGGGCAAATCCTCTCCTTCTCCCATGCATGGTCTCAGTCAGATCAGGGGATGGGGGCATACCTGTAATTTATTTTTAAAAGGCCATGCATATAGTTGCTACTTGGGAAAATGGAGTTTAGTCTAATTTGCAAGCAAGAGGAGTAAGTAAAATAAAAAGGAGTCTCACAGTCACTATTTTGTTAACACAGATATGCCTGTAATTTACGCAGTTTCCAGCCACTGTTAAAGCTATCAGTATTGGCCCTTTCCACACATGGTTCGAGAAGCGGTTCATGCCGTTTATTACCATATTCAAATACGGCAGTTTTCCCTGATTGTTTTCCTCACAGCCCCTCGTTTTGATTCATTTTCCTGGAGAGGAGTGCGTGTTCATGCATTCTCACTACCTCATCGCTGGCCACTCCCCCGACTCCCCTTACCCTGCTCCAGCAGCTGTAATTGGCTTTTTTTTCTTTCTTTTTTTTGTATTCTGGATTGTTACATTTGTACATTCGTGCATAGGTATATACCAAATACTACTTTCCTGCCTTACTGGAAACCATTTGTAGAGTGGCTGGGGCCATTTTTGCCTTACCTGCTGTGATCCGCGCAATCCGTTCTCAGTATTTTCTGACCCTCTGGTGTCCCTGCCACCCACTGGAATGGACCCAGAATGGCTCAGAGCTGTCACCACAACAGTGTGGCAGTATTTGGCTGTACTGGGATTTGCCATTGCCTTCTTTCAAAGGCAATGGAACAGTGACCGGGTGGGAAGATACAGGCTGATGCAGGTCGGTTGTTACCCACGAGGAGCCAGCCACCTCAGGGGAGCTTCCCTTGATTGCGCTGATGATGACAGCATGTATGCAGCCCTGAGTAGAGGCTCTTTGGACAGTGTGCCACACCCCAGGAGATGGTGGGTTCGAGATGGTACACGCAAGACCTGGTGGACTAATGAGGTGTTGGCTTCCTGGGACAACAACCAGTGGTTGTACCAATTTAGAATGACAAGGGCAACCCTGTTTGAAATAGTGGCCCATCTGCACCTCCACCTACAGCACATGACCACCGTTATGCGACAACCCATATCTGTGGAGGAGAGAGTAGCCATAGCTGTGTGGTGGCACACAACCTCCCTCATCTATCGGAAGACAGCCAATACCTTTGGACTAGGAATCTCCACAGTTGTAGAGATCGCTATCGAGGTGAGCCTTGCAATAGAGCATGTTCTTCTGCCTTTTACTGTTTGCCTAGGAGACTACTGCAGGGTGAGTTTGCATTTACCACTCACTGGTGTAGTTATTTCCAAATCCATTCAAAAACCCACATTAGCATTTTCAAAGGAAGGCCTTTGCAGACATATACTGTTAAGGATACTCACTATGTTGCAATCTTTACTGTTATGTAAAAGTGATTTTCCATCTTTTAATAGCATTTCTATATGTTTATCTTGGCATTATTTCTACTTTTATTTCATCAGGTTTTCATAAATGGCTTGTAAAACTTGCTGTAAGCCACTTTTGACCCCTGGCAGGGAGACCATGTCCTTATAAAACCAAAACATTTCTGCCCCAGAATTTCACTTTAGGAGCTATGGCAGCCTTTTAGGAGTACTGAGGTTTGCAGTTGGGGAAGGCATTTGAGGGACTCTCTGGCTGAGATTTCTGAATGTCCCCACCAAAGATACAAATCCCATGGTCTCCTTTCCTACTACCCACAGATCATGGATGGATTTATGAACATGGGGTTCCCCCAGTGCATTAGGGCAATGGATAGCACCCACATACCTGTGCTCCCACCAAACAGAAGAGGCAAGGAGTTCATCAATAGGAAGAGCTCCTTTTCCTTCCTTCTTCAGGGGACTGTGAATGATTCTGGGAGATTCATGGATATCAAGTTTAGTTATACTGGCAGGATCCACGATGCCTTTATTTTCCCCAACTCAGCCCTGTGGCAGGCAATGGAGGCTGGAAAATTTGTTCCAGGAAACCCCCCCCCCCGACCATTGACGATGTACAGGTTGGCCCAGTCATTCTGGTTGATGCAGCATACCCCCTTTCGAGGTGGCTCATGAAGCCCTATGCAGGACATCTTGGTGCTTGGAAACAGGCCTACAAGAGGGTTTTCAATTGCTGCAGAAATGTGGTTGAAAGAGCCTTTGGCAGGCTGAAGACCAGATGGGGCTGCCTGTCTGCACCGTTAACTGTGGCAGAGGAGAATTTCCTTTCTGTTGTGCCCACCTGTGTGGTTCTTCACATCATTTGTGAATCCAAGGGACACATCCTCCACCCTGACCTCCACCCACCACCACCTGCGATTGTTCCTCTGCCACCTGAAGACATCAGGCCATATGTGTCAGGAAGGAGGATCAGGGACGGTGAAAGGGTGACAGCGACCATAGCAAGCAGTACTGCTCCCTGAACAGTGCAAGCCCACCAATTGCTCTGCATAGTCCACCTGGTGTTCCTCTATGGCATAAACTCCCTCTGGGGATAATAGGCCTTCTGGTCACTTCAAAGTACAACTCAATTGTCCTTTTTCTGGAAGAGTTCCTCTCATCCTAGGCCCAGCAGTCTACTCCCAAAACCCTCCCCTTTTTACTCCTCTGCCACTATTCCTACCCTCTTAGCGCCAGCAGTGTTTTCCAAAAGAACTCTTTCCCTTCCTTTTCTATGTTTTGAAGTTTGGTGATGTTTTGATTCCCTGGCTGTACATTTTCAACAGTTACATCATCATCATCAAATTTATTTCTATCCCGGATCTCCACATGGATTGAGGCGGTGAACAACATGAAATATATTAAATACATTAAAAGACATTAAAAACTTACCCAATCCTCCCCACCCACCTAACCAACCCCTTAAAACACACAACAATTAACAGTCAATCAATTAACTATTAACAAAACAGCAAGACAATTGATGGGAGGCAATGGAAATGCTAGTCTTGGAAAGCCTGTAGGAAGAGATCAGTCTTTACTGCTTTTTTGAAGCAGTCAAGACTGGTAATATGCTGGGTCTCCTCCAGCAGGCCATTCCCTAACTTGGGAGCAAAAGAAGAAAAGGTCCTCTGGGTAGCCTCAGCCAACCTAGTTCTGACTGGCTGCAGTAAATTCCACCCAGAGGATCTTGATGTGCAGGGCAGATTATATGGATGAAGGCGATCCCGCAGATAGGCTGGCCCCAAGCCATGTAAGGCTTTAAAGGTAATAACCAACACCTCGTACTGTGCCCGGAAACTAATAGGCAGCCAATGAAGAGACTTTAAAATTGGTGTTATATGGTCAGTTTTAGGTCTACCGGTGACCAACTTGGCTGCCATATTCTGAACTAATTGAAGTTTCCGGACTATCTCTTTGAATTTTGAGTAGCTACCCTTTGATTTTTCCTGCAGATGACACCCTTCCACACTCCATCTACAAGATGGTAATGGTGGTCCAAGTGGCATTATCTGAAGGCTTTGAGACTGTCACAAGGGAAATAAGGGGTCTGAGGGCTGTGTTGGAAATGAGGAGTGCCCAGCAATAGCTCTTGCATTGGCTGTTTGCCTTTCTTGTACATCTTTGCATTTTTGATGTTTGGTATTTATGATGCTCATTCCCCGCTTTTCCCCTCTTGTAAATAAGTTTCCCTTTCATACTATAAAATTTTCCTCCTTTGTGTGATGTTTTGACCCTTAAATACACTTCTTCAATTGATGTTCCACATTTAAAAGGAAGAAGAGCAGGTTTTTCGGGAAGGCACTGAAGGGCCCATTGTCCCCAGGAGGAGCGTGAACAGGCCATTTTGTGTTCAGTGAGAGTTCTGTAGGTGTATGGAAAGGATAGGAAAGGTGCATGAGGGGAAAGGGGAAGAGGGTTTTTGAGAAGGCACTGCAGGGCCCATCTTCCACTGAGGAAGTGTGTGCAAGCTGTTTTGTGGGGAAAGAGGGCCCTGTGGGGGTTTAGAGAGGAGAGGAAATGAGGATGAGGGAGGGGGAAGAAATGTGGATGAGGGGAAAGGGTGGGGGAAGGATTTAGGGAAAGAGAAGGATCATCTTCCACTGCATCCCAATAAAAACCAGAGCTACCAGTATCCCCACCCTCCACCACTATTTCCCTCTCCACGGCGAGTAATAACACAGAATACCTTATGAGTAAAAATATGAAAAACAGAAAAAACTTTCTCCTTTTAACATATCTGTGCCATGTTCCGTCTGTTACTCCATTTTCCGAAGTTTGCTAAACAAAACCAAAGATGGCACCGGCCTGTCTTTTCCTAGGTCGGGACAGCTGGAGAAGGTAAGCGTGCCCACACCCTACCCTCCGCTGTCCACCAATGTGCATTGGTGCAAATTTACATTTCTGCATCACTGCAAAAATCTGAATTTGCTTCAATGAATCAGATTTTCCCCCAGTTTTCAAGTAATGCACTTTCCTACCACATGGTGCAAAATCATCATGGGATTCCATGCAGAATGACGGAAAATAAAGCGAAGCTAATTCAATCTCACATGCAGAACAGTTCAGTGCTACAACACAATAACCCGCGGTAATAACCCAGTGTGGAAAGGTCCTATGTTTGCAACATATTTGGTTTACACTAAGTTATGTACTGGTTGCAGTTATGTTTAGCTGATGTTGTACTTTAAATTAATTAATTAGCCAAAAGAACAATTAATTAATTAATGCTAGGTCTGGCACAGTTAATCCTTTGATATACTGCAGGAGTGAGCAACTGTGGAACTCTGGGGGCCATATTAACCTCCCAGGAGACCTTGGAGGGCCACATTCCCCTCTGTACACTGCTCCCACCAAAAGAAAAGAAAAGAAAAGAAAAACAATCTTTTGAGCCTCCAAATGCCCTCTAGAATACATGGGGACATTTTCTCCATGTTTGGGGCATTCCTGGACCTCAGAGGGCACTTAGGGTAATTTTGAAAAAAAATTACAAGAAAATGTTTTGATCCTTAAGAGGACCCAGGGGCCACATGTGACCTGTGAGCTACACTTTATCCTCCCCAATATACTGGGTTATACCTAGACCTTGAATAAGTTACTTTGGAGGGGGCTGCAACTTTCAGAATTCCAGTATGTCCATGAAGGTATCAGTCACTGGAGAAAGCTATCTGCACCTTTGTGTATAGCATTTTACAGCAGATATTTCTTTCCCAATATTCCAAAGCATATGATATTATGCTTTACCAAAATTGCTGAAAGTAGAGGAGAAGCTTCAGCCATATATCTGAGGAAGACTACAGTTTGAAACTTGGAAGCAATGTCTTAGTTGACATAGAGAGTGAAAGCTGTGAGCACTGAGAATGCTAGACTAGAAATTATCTCAGATATTTGATTATTATAGAATTAACACAAGGTCTTACTTTAAATCATTAAAATGTCAGGAGAAGAGATAGAGATCAGTGGTGGAAAACACACTTTACATACAGAAGATCCCAGATGAATCTTTCATATCTCCATGGACGACTAGGAAAAAAGTTGTCGGAAATACTGTTAATCATTGGAGCCCAGGGCAAATGGTGGCTTTGTAGTTATTGTTGAACTGCATCTGTAGCCAATTCTAACCAGTATAGCCACTGGGAAAGAATGGTGGTAGCTGCAGTCCAACAAGATCTAGAGGGGCAGACGTTGTCCAGCTCTGAGCTAGACAGAACAGTTATATAACCTGATATATGCCATATTCCTATGTTAGATTTAGAACTGTACTTCTGCTGTTGTCAGTTCTTGAAGTGCATTGTTCCCAACAACAGCAGTCAGAAAATTAAAAAAAAACTTCTGCTAAGGATAAGAAAGAGATTAATATTTCTCTCTCTCTTTTTACAAATGTATCCAGTTTGCAGCCTACAAAATGATTTTGTACCTTCTTGTCATCAGGATGAAACTATAATTGACATGCTTTTTTTTCCCTTTTGAATTATACACAATTAGAAATGAATACTATATATGCAGGGATTCTCTTCCAGGAACCCCATCATAAAACAAAAAATGGAAGTGTTACATCCCATTATAGTCAATGGATCCAATGTGTGCCTGCCTGAGGCAGCGTGGGGATGCACCCAGTGTGTCCATTGACTATAATGGGATGTAATGGTCCATGTGACCTTGCATTTATTCATGTGGAGGTTGCATGAGAAGAGGCCCACCGTGTCTGAAAACTGTGCACAAACACAGTTCTGCAAATGGGAAAATGTGTATAAAATGTATCCATTAAGAAAAGTGAATAGGAAAAGACTATACCAAAATATGTTCACACCTACATCCGAAAAGAAAACAAAGTCTTACAACCTGCGACAAAACAAGGATGGCAAAAAAATGTTAACGAGTTGTAGCATGAATAGGGGACATGGGTGGCTCTGATGTCAGTGAGGTGGTGAATCCATTCCAGGTTTTTGGCAAAATTTTAAGGGAGCAATCTAAGGTGAGTCTTTTTGGGAGAGAGAGAGATAAGCATCTCCAATAGCTCCTTTAAAGTATAGACTAAAATCTGCACCAAATTCACTACCTGATTAATATTGAATTCACCCATGTCACCTGACCATACGGCAGACAGAAAGCACATCCTGATATTTAAAGAATAGTTCATAATAAGGTAAAGTTTTATCATAGATATTAGTGGGTGAAGTTGTTCACATTTATTTTTATTTCCATTTTAAAGCATTGTGGAAGTGCTACAGTACTTCTGGTAGTGTGTGGCTTCTTAAGAAGGAAGAGGAAGGAAATAAAATTGATGGTAGAATAAGACACAGACGTGTAAGGTGAAGCTGGGATCATATCATTCCTCACTTTTAATTTCACAGGAATTATCCCATCCACATGCTGTGCATTCATACAGTTGCATTCCCCACAGCAGTTAGAAGAGGAAAGATGCACAGACTGAAGAAACAGTTGCTTTTTCCCAGAACATAAATATAAAATATAAATTTCCATGAACAAAGCAACATGACTATAGGATAAAAGCTTTGTCTGGAAGCTCCCAAATGTCTCTTTGCAAAAGAGTCAAATTGAAACCAACCAGCACAGCTAAGAAAATGTAACCCACTTTTGTTATGCCCTCTTCAGCCCCGTTGTGTCCCCAGTCACCACTGCCTCACACAACCTTGCTTCATCCACTCCAAAATCTATATCTTCTTATTTAATCTATTACAAAAAACTTTGTGCCCCAAATTCAGTCCCTTTAGGCTCCAACCTGATACTGAAAAATTCAGTTCTCCTCAGCCCTTCTCCTCTTTCCTCAGTGATTTTGGCCTTCATTAACCGTAACTTATACCTTTCTATCTCATTTCTAACTGTTCCCACACAGGCTAAAATCCTTTGGCACCAGAACACTAGGATCAAAATAGTTGTGCAAGTGATTGTACTTTCCCAGAGGCCATGAAAGTGTACACACTACTGCAGGCAATCATTTTGCAAGCACAGACATAGTCCTCTTTCTCATTTTTGATTTGGTGCGTGGGGAGCTAATTGAGCCATGATGCCATTGCACAATTGATTTCACAACTGTGGTATCCAACAAAGTTATACTAGCATGTATTTCTGCTATGCTGAAAAAATACAGAATACGTTTTATCTACAGCATCTGATCTCCTTAACTCCTGGCCTCGAGAACCCAATTCATCCTTGTTCATCAGTCTTGCCCACCTTGCTCTCCCCATGATAAGAAATTATTTATTTCAAAATTCCTTCTAGGAGGTATGGGAGCATTATTGGGACATTCCCCTTGAGGCAATTTTAGGCCCAGGAGAGTCTTTTCTCTAAAACTGGAGGTGAACACTAAGTGACTTCTGGTCTCTTCTTACTAAAAAAAAGGACTCAACATAGTTCCAGAGTGAACATTTAGGTTCCATTTCTTTATACCAACTTGGTATCTACAGTGTGCCTCCATATCTGTGGGGGTTCTTTCCAAGAACCCCTATGAATAGCAAATTTCATGAATACTCATCTCCCAATATATTCAATGGCAGCAATGTGTGCACAGATGCTTTGTTACATCAATGTGCACATTGCCACTCTTTTTAGGTCTAGGACAAGACGCAATCATGGATGCTCAAACCTGAACATCTCAAGACCACGATAAAAACAGCTCACTGTAGCTCCAATGAGCAAGAAAAAATAATCTTTGATCTAGCAGTACATTCAATTTTAAAATTTATTAAAAAGATAGTCAAGATAAGAAAAAACAATACAGAATTATAAAGTAGTGAATGATGTGAAATATGAAACAGAGTGGGTCCTCACTATCTGCAGAGGTTTGGTTATAGGAGCCTGTATGGATACCAAAAAAAATGTGTATGATTAAGTTCCTATTAATAAAATGGTACTGGGCAGCAGCAGAGGTGATGATAAGCTCTCGCCACCAGTCATGCATTCTTCAGGCTGGGGTGGTGGGAGAAAAGAGTGTAAGGGACACATGATCTATCTGACCATCTAAGACACAGGCTTATGGCAGCTTCTTGTGGGCTGTTTTCACAGCTATCCACTCAAGAGCTTTAGGAAGTATTTATAAAGAAAGAATGGGTAAAAAATTGAAGATGGTTGCTCTATGATGATATTTTGTATTTTCAACAAGATAGTTAGAATTTTAAAATGAAGAGAGATGATTCTTACAGAAGGCAAAGATCTTAATTGGTTTCCTTATATCCTATTTAAGGCAGATTTAATCAAGACAAGAGAAATGCTGCCACAGAGGTTAGAGAAAATAAGCTTGTTTAGATTTGTGTAAAGACAATGACCATGCAATTTAAAAAGTGTATGAACAGATTTTGAAACTAGAGACAGAAGATAAGCCTATAAAAGAGTATATGATAAAGTGGAACCAAAATTTTGAGCATAATATCCATAGGTAATTATGGGGAGAAATGTGGTCCAGTATAGCAAATAGAGCAAAATGCTAACAGGGGACAGAGAAAAGGCAGAACTACTCAACACCTTCTTTGCTTTGGTCTGCTCCCCAAAAAAAACAGTGCCCAGCCTGGAGACAACGGAGCAAATGTTGTAGTAGGGGAAATGCAGCACAGAGTAGGTGAAGAAATCATACAGGAATATCTGGCTACTCAAAATGAATTCAAATCTCCAGGCCTGAAGAACAACATCCAAGGATGTTAAAAAGAACTTGCAGAAGTAATCTAAGGACCACTGGCAATACTATTTGAGAATTCCCAGAGAACAGGTGAAGTCCTGGCAGACTGGAGGAGGGCAAATATTGTATCCTGTCTTCAAAAAGGGAAAAAAGAGAACCCAAGAAATTACCACCCAGTCAGCCTGACATCAATACCAGGAAAGATTCTGGAGTAGTCATTATACAGACAGTCTGTAAGCATTTAGAAAGAAATACCATGTCAAGTCAACATGGGTTTCTCAAAAACAAGTCATGCCAGACTAATCTCTCTCTCTTTTTAAATACAGTGTTACAACTTAGATGAAGGAAATGTTGTGGATATAGCATGTCTTGATTTCAGTAAGACCTTTGACAAGTTTCCCCATAATATTCTTGCAAACAGGCTAACAAAATGTGGGCTAGACAATGCTACTTTTAGGTGAATTTGTAATTGGTTGAATGACCGAACTCAAAGGTTGGTCACCAATGGCTCTTTTTCATCTTGGAGAGAAGTGATTAATAGGATCCCACATGGGATTCTGTCATGGGCCCACTGCTATTCAATGTCTTTATCAGTAATTTGGATGATCAAATAGAGGACATGATTATCATATTTGCATATGACACCAATCTTTGCCTCATTAAAAGCTGCCGGCAATTGGCACCAAGTGCCACCAATGCCCATTTGTGGAAGTTTTTTCTTATTTTACCTCTAAAATTGGTAAGCAAATTCTCACTAGTTTCAGAGAGATGATCAGTAGGAACTGAATTGGCTTTGGGACTTTTAGAATTTCAGATCATCTCTGATAAACAAAAGAGAATGGAGAGTGGAGAAAGGAGATTTGGGGAGCAAGTGGTTTTGAATGAACAAGCTGTGGAGGGCTATAGAGAAGGTGAACTACTTGGGAGCTGATTAACTGTTTTGGAGATTGATGGGGAGGACTGTTTAAGAAAGAAGTGGTGTTGGCAAGAAAGCAACATAGCTAAAGGACCTGGATTGCTGAAACCAAATAAGTAAGGCTCTTGAGGACTTTTCAGTTAACATCACAAAATTAAAGAGTTAAGAATAATTAAAGAATTTAAAGAATACAACTCTAGACATTGGGACTGGATCATTTAAAGTTGATCTCACTTCCAGGTGTTTGATACAGTTGGGAAGACAGAGACATTGAGAACACAGAGAACTATAGCAATAACAGCTCAGTGCCCAGAGAAGGAAGACAGGAAGGCATTAACTAAACAGATTAAAGTGGTGTTGTTTTATGTTAAGTGATTGAACACTAACTTTGTATTAAGCCTTCAGTTGTATGATAAATATTTCATATTTATAGAATTCAAAAAACTTTCTGGGGGGTAGTACCATTTGATAGTTTACATAATTTATCTAAAACTTTCTAAAATTATAGATTTTCAAATTTAAAATTTTTAAATTCTCAAAATTTTTAAATTCTTATTTTTTTAAAAAAAAAATACATTTTTCTGAATAGAAGATATTCTCCTGTCTTGACTGCTAACTTAGGAAACTAATATTAATTACATTTGCAACCATTGTTAGTTGTTAGAATTATAATTATAAATATATTTATGATTGCTTTATAGCAACGGGTATATCAAATTCTGATAACAAGACAACATATGGGTAATGGGACTAGATTTTAATTCTAAAATAGTTCTTAAAATTAACAAATAATTAATTAAGTAACCCTATATTAACAACTTTATATATTTAGATAGTGGATTACAAGTACTTTTGTCTAGTAACTTAGATAACTTAGCAAGTAACTAATCAATTTGATTAGAGACATTGTAATAAGACTGATATATCAATTTTAAGAAATAGTGATATAAATTATATAAGGAATTGTCGAGCGTTCTAGGAATAAATTTCAGAAGTTTGATATGATGGCAAGAACCAGGAAAGCAACTGTACTCTCACAAAGAAATAGTTCATTGGATCTTCAACAAGAAGTTACACAATCCAACACAACTGTGGTGGAAGAAATCAAGAAACTTAGTATGCAGATAAGAGTAGAAATGAGAGTTCTGATGAGAGATTTAAGAACAGAAATTCACACAGATCTTTGAGAAGAATTGAAAGTTATTTGAGAAAAGGTGGAAACAATTACCAAAGATATGATAGAGATTAGTAAAAGAACAGAAGAACTACAAGTTAAAGTACAGAAGATAGAGGAACAAGTTAACCAATTGGAAGAAGTAGTCAAAGAGGAAATAACAAGGTTCCAGTCAGACACAGAATTAAGATTCAAAGGGAAATGCTTGAAAGTTTGTGGTTTAAGGGAACAACTGGAAGAAAATCTAGTGGAAACAGTAATACCTATTCTGGCTGAGTTTATTGGCTGGGAGATGGGTCAACTGGACTTGGAAGTGGATAAGCTTTATAGGATTAATTCAATCCTTGCCACCAAGAAGCACCTTCCCAGAGACACAGCTGTATATTTCATTTGAGAAAGAATTAGCAATTTAATACTTCAGCAAAGCTATAAAAACAATTGTGAATGGGAAGGAATTACAAATTCTTAAAGATATCCCACCAGAGGTGTTGAACAAAAGAAGAGAACATCTTAAACTGACACAGTTTTTGTAACATAAACCAATAAGGTATAAACGGGGGAAAGAAGAAGGTGTCATTTTCACAATGCACCATAGAAGATTCCCGATAAACACAATAAGAAAGGCAAAGGAATTTTTGAATAAATATGGTGGTACATATGATTCGGCAAATACTGAAACTGATAGTTTGGAGGAAAGAAGGAAAGTAGATAAAGATTCTTCTAGAGAAATGAAGGAATTTGAATCCCAGCTTAGATTTTACCAACAGAAAGAAGAAGAAATAAAAGAAACTGAAGAAACCAGCAAAGAAAATAGAGTTTCAGATCAGGAGAAAGGAACTTTTCTTTAAAGAAGAGAGCAAGGAGGTTGAACCAACAGTGTGAACAGTGAATAGGCAAACAACTAATACTAAACTAAAAGTAAGTTGGAGGAAGATTAGTATTCTCCTAAGAGATGAGTTTTAAAATAGTCTGTTGGAATGTATATGATTTGAACTCTCTAATTAAAAGGAAAAGAATATTCCATTATTTCAAAAAACAGAAACTTGGCATTATTTGTATTCAAGAAATATGCATGCTAGACAAGAATTACAAATATTTAACCAAAAATAAATTAGGTAACTGTTTTGCATCATCTAACAAGAAAAAGAAGGTAGCCATTTATATTAATAAAAAGTATAGAGGTAAGGGAAATTCTGAAAGACTTGAAGGGTGAATTCATTAAGGTGGAATTACAAACATACAATTCAAAAATACTATTAGTTGGAGTTTATGCTCCTTCAGTGAATAGACAAAAAATTTTAAGGAAAATTTTAGACTTAACAATTGATTTGACTACCGGGAAATGATCTGGATGGGAGATTGGAATGGTGTGGTTGATCCTATTTTGGACAGGAACTCCACCATTACATCATCTTTAAAAAGATAGGGAAGCAAGGGAAACTACCAAAAATATTTAATGATTTAACAGAGACATTAGTATTAGTATATTAGTATATTAGTGTTAGTATTTTTTCTACTTTCATTTCATTATATATTTATCTGTGTCAACTGTTGTATTTTAATTTTGTAAAGCGCCATGTACATGGATGGTGCTATATAAATAAAGGATAATAATAATAATAATAATAATAATAATAATAATAGATGCTTGGAGATATAGATACAGTAATTCAAAGGATTTCACCTTTTACTCGGAGACGCATAACTCTTGGGCTAGGATTGATATGATTTGGTTACCTAAGTTATTGTTTTCTGCTGCTCCAGATACTAGGACACAGAGCAATGGCTTCAACCTACAGGAAAAGAGATTCCATCTAAACATTAGGAAGAACTTCCTGATGGTAACAGAAATTTGACAGTGGAATATGCTGCTTCAGAATAGGGTGGAGCTTCCTTCTTTGGAGATTTTTAAACAAAGGCTGGATGGGCATCTGCTGAGAGTGCTTTGATTGTGTATTCCTGCACAGCAGGAGGTTGGATTGGATAGCCCTTGTGGTCTCTTGCAGTTCTGTGATTCCACATTTTTTCCCACTGCTGTGAAGCACAACTCCCAGGTGAAAATGAAGACCAAGAAGCCAAACATTACTGACAGCACTATCTGTGGAGCCAGTTCACTCCTGCTAGTCTCCCCTCTCTTCCTGGGCCATTTCCATCAAAGAAGAGCAATGAAATAGAAATTTGTACCTCAAGCTCCTTAGCTTCCTATCCAGATCTTCATAGTCCTTTGAAATATGTTGAGACTATATTGTGTAGTGTCATTTTCCAATGTAGATCAGAAGGAAGGGATAATGGTTGGTGGACGTGGTTATTCTTGTCAGCCTCTCAGTTACACTGTGGAACTTCATCCATGGATGGAGATGGAATATCTCTCATTAGGCCCATACATCACTGCTTACTTTTCCCTCAGCATAGAATCACATTCCACCACTACACATCTTGTCTTCTTCTGGGAATTGACAGGAGCCCTTCTATCCATGGAATCCTACGTGGCTTCTGAGAAATGAGGATTGTCCTTGTGCCTAGGCCACATAAACACGGATTAAGGAGAGAGCATGGAATTGATTACTTGGCTCCAAACTTGCAGCATGATTCTTGATAGTTATGCTTCTCTATGTTGTACTCTTTCAAGTAACTGCCTCCTGTGTCTGCTATTTCAAAGGAAGGAAGGAAGTAAGTTTCATCCTTCAGGATAATTTGAAGTGTAGAAACACAGGCCTCAATCTGCTGCAACTTTTCTTCCAGCAAGGCAATGAGGTTGCACTTGCTGCAGATATAACACCACACATCATCTGACGAGAAAACCAACATGGCACAGATGCATCAGTCACTGCAGCAGCTCTCTCCATCCATGTTCAGTTGTCCTACCTTGGCAGTGGCACAGCAGTTCAAGACTTCCCTTCAAACTCCCTTGTGAAATACCCACACAAAATGCCTGTTTTCCTCTTCCTTTTTGTCAAGCTCCAGAGACTGAGGCAGCAGCTATATATACCTAATGGCTGCTAGGTCAGCCCCCAACAAAGTCAGTGAGTGACTCCGTTCCTCACAGCAGAAGGCTTGTCCACTTATACCATGTGCTCAGGGAGAGCATACAGCCCCAAACAATCAAAAAGATGCACAGAAGCATCTGAATAGTTCAGCCAGACATCCAGCCTTGATTCCATAAACACAAGCTCACTTTCATCTATCTCTGCCTACTTAATTCAGTCTTTGTATTTAAAAACTATAAAGAATTGATGGAGATATCTTCTAGCACAGAAAGCCTAATTAAGTGTTTTAATTAAAACCTTTTGTCCCATTCAGGTGATCTCTGGCTGCTAATTACCAGTGATGTATTTAAGTCTTTTATTCCAAGTCTCAAGTCAACTCTCAAGTCCTTGAAGATACTTTAAAGTCTAGTCTCACGTCTGAGAGCCAACGTTACACGCCAACATATATTCCAGAATTTCTGGACAGAGTCAAATAAAGTAAGTTTTAATAATTTAAATAGAGTCGGCCCTCCACATTTGCAATTTTGCAGCTTTGGAAGTGGAGAATGGCACTCCCCTCTCCCAAAGCTGGAGACTTTTGTTCCAAAGGGCATAGCAGTATGACAGGGCAGTGCAGAAATGGCCTAAGTCTCTGTATGTCAACCAGTTTACATTATCTCTCTTTTGGGGTTGGGGGTGGGGAAGCTTCTTGTATAGAAATCTATAATGGAGTTTTGGAGCATACTATTTTTTTCCAAATTCTTAGTATGGCATGCCTGTTGATATGATTGTTAAATTCTTTATTTATTTTGTCTGTGTTTTACCATACTGAGGCACATGCAGCAAAATAAAGTTTTATATTCATTAGACCCAGCCTCCTAGCTTTTTTCATCTCGAAGCACTTTCTACCTGATTCTTGGCTTTTTACCTTGCCATACAAATTTGGTTAAATCTCTGTCCCAGTTTTTGAAAGGTGTATCACTACTTACAATTGGAACAGTTCAAAACAGGCCAAGACATATTTGGAAGAGGCAGTGGCAGGAGGCTTAGCCTGGTAAGGAGATATCAAAGGAGGTATTGCAGCTGAGCAACTGTTCGAAATTTCTGCTTATCCAGTAATAAACAGGGCTAGCTCAAACTCCTCTGGGATTACACAAGGGCTTCCATGGCAGAAGATATAATTTCTAGGTAAGCTTGAGCCGTAGCATCCCTCACTTTAAATAAGAATCAATGTCTTAAGCAAATGTTTCACAGATCAGCCTGGGTGTTACCACATCACAGTAAACTTTCCTTTCATGTGTTTTTGTGGTGGTTTGGTGGTGAGCATTAGTGGCCTGTGGTCCAGGCAGCAGACTGATTTGACAGTAGTGCATGTCCTCATGTTTGTCCCAGTGACTCTAGCTCAGAGGAGGGATTAGTTATTGAAGAATTTGGAAAAAAAGACAATAACTGCACTGAGAGTTGGAAGCTCTACTCTAATATATGCTAACAAGAAAAGAATCAGCTTATACATGGTCTTATAAATGAGCTCATGAATGCTAAGCTGTCCAACACATACTGAGCAAATTAAACGGGTAACTCAGTGGGAAAAATAAAGTTCTGTAAACCAATCTATAAAGCAGATAAAGATGGAAAGATTAATTCAATGATCACTTGCTGCAAGTGACAAGACTATGAGGTTTCTTAGGCCATTTCTGCACTACACTCTTACAGTGCTATTGTTCCACTTTCAACATCCTTCAGAATCGTGAGATTTATAGTTTAGGGAGGGACATTTTTGGCCTCAGTAAACTGCAAACTCCAGAATTCCACAGGATGTTGAAAGTGGAATAATAGCACTGTAACAGTGTAGTGTAGAAATGGCCTTAAAATGATGCCTTGTTCCCAAGGCTTATGCAGGCTGGATAGTGGGCAGACTTTCACATCCAGAAGTTTGTAACATGTAGGACTAACCAAATGGGCGGGACAGGTTAGCAACCACACAAGAAGAAAAATATACACAATAATTATATTAGGTATTAGCAAATATTATAATAGAGTTTGTAACATGGAAAGAATTTGCTTGTAATTGACAATTATCTCATAAATGACAAACAGGCTGATACACACTGAGCAAGTTACTGCAAAGTGATAAATCGGTGAATAAAAAGGCTGTGATAAAGATGGAGAAATTAACACCACGAGCACACTTGCTAAAAGTGCAAAGACTACATGTTTTTTAAAAACTATGATGACCATGGAACCTCCATAGACTGTAATGGACAGGATTTCCCTTCCAGAAAGTTTTATGGATGAGGCTGGTCAGTTGTGGCCTTTATTATGAAACACACAGCCTTATCACACTACACTGTTATAGCATTATTATTCCACTTTATCTGCCATGGCAATATCACATGGAACCATGGGATCTGCAGTTTAGGGGAAAGCATTTAGAATTCCCAGCCAGAGAGCTCCAGTGCCTCACCAAACTGCAAACCCCAGAATTCCACAGGGTGCAGCCAGGGCAAGTAAAATGGAATAATAGAGATATAACAGCATAGTGTGATAGAGACCACAGACTGGAGATTCTCCCAGTAACTTCCAGTCAATATTTGAATTAAAATACGTAGCTTTGTGGCAATATGTAGCTTAAAGGACACAAAGTCAGTGAGCGACTCCCTTCATCACAGCAGAAGCCTTGTCCGTTTATACCATGTGCTCAGGGAGAGCATACAGCCCCAAACAAGTAAAAACATACAAAGAAGCATCTGAACAAACAGTTCAGCCAGATATCCAGCCTTGATTCTATAAACACAAACTCACTTTCATCTATCTCTGCCTACTTAATTCAGTCTTTGTATTTAACAACTATGAAGAACTAGGAGAGATATCTTAATCTAGCACAAAAAGCCTAATTAAGTGTTTTAATTAAAACCTTTTGTCCCATTCAGGTGATCTCTGGCTGCTAATTACTACTGTTAAGGTAATGATTGTCCTTTCTGAATTTCACTTTCTTCTCATCTCATTCATAATATTGATCCCACCCACATACCCAAGTAGGTGTATAATCTGCCCATTGAAGCAACAGTCTTTGCATTTTATAAAATGAGCTGCTCATCGCAGATATTTATGCCAAATAAAAATATTTAGTCTTTAACAAGCCAGAGAATCACTGTCCTTAACAGCTCATGAATGAATGATAAAAGCTGAGCAAACTAAACACGTAACTCAGTGGGAAAAATAAAGTTCTGTAAATCAGTCTGTAAAGCAGATTATGGCCTTTTCCGCACTTTGTTTTTGCAACGGGGCAGAGCGTCCTCCAGTGAGGACGTTTGCACTTGGGGGCGGACTGGGTCCGGACTACTTTCTGTAGTTCCAGACTTCAGCCTGCTCCAGAACGACCAAAAGTGGTCGCTCACCGTGCTATTGAAAGACTGCTTAAAACAGGTCTTTCAACAGTGCGGCACCCCCACTCCATGGCTGCGCTCCAGTGTAGATTTGCAGGCTTGCACCAGCACGAGCCTGCAGCTCTCCCAGGGGCAGGCTTTAGGCTGGCAAGTTTCACCGATTGGTGGAGAGCCTCCACCAACCGGAAGCCTCCATTTTCGTCCCTGGAGCATTGTGTAGTGCGGACACGCACTGCTCCAGATCAGCCTGGATCCTCCGAGGGAGCACGCCACTCCGGTAAGTAACAGAACAGGGCTTTTTCTTCGCCAAGTGCGAAAAAGCCCAAAGATGTAAATATTAATTCAATGATCACTTGCTGCAAGGCTATGAGGCTTCTTAGAGTCATGCCATGTTCCCAAGGCTTATGCACGCTGGATAGTGGGCAGGATTTCATGTCCAGAAATTTGTAACATGTAGAACTAACCAAATGGGCAGGGCACGTTACCAACCACACAAGAAGGAAAATACACACATACATACAGAACATACAGTACTGCAGCCTTAGTTTCCTTTGGATCAGAGAATATGGAAGATTTCGGAGCCCTTTTCAAATGCTTGGCCCTCCTGATCATGCACGTGGAGGAGGAAGGGAGGTACACTCAGCATTCCATAGTGTTCCTCTGTCTGGCTATGCACTGGCACTTCTCCATGGGATGAGAAGTAGAAGCAAAGCTTTGGAAAAATGCCTAAAAGTTTGCCACTGAGATGCCATCTCCTGCACTGTGAATTGCACTGAACATTCAGAGGAAAACCTGAATGTCTGAAAAGGGCTAATGTGACTTTGCTGGATCAGTAGGCTAGAACATACCTTCGACCATGAGTCAGGTCTCTCTATTCCTCTATCCATCCAAATGCATAAAACTCCCATCTCTTCACATACAGGTGAACTGCTCATTCTGAAAACAACAAAAGGATATAAGCTATATAGTCCCATTATTTGCAAACAAAACACACCTAGAGACTAGATAATATAGTCATTGACAGTAATCAGATAGGAAACTTGCAATATTATAACAGCATATTTTCATTTGATTACAAACGTGATGGTACAAACATAAAAAGAGAAGCGTGCTCCTTAGATACAGCTCTGTAGGATATATAATAGGGGTTTACCCTCTTAGGAATTTTTTTCACAGTCACAGGAATTTAAAAATATTAATTAGGAGTGGCTGTGCAATTACTGCGACAGCTGTCAACTTCTGTGCTTATTAGGAGACAAAGGTACAGGATCTGGACAGCATGACTTGGTAAGTTATGATATTGATCATCTTATCTGCACAACTGCTCAGTTATTTAAAAGCTCCGATTTGGCTATGAGTCTTACAAATCATCCATCCATTCTCACTGGTTCAGTATGTATCCAGAGCTAGCAGCAGCACAACAGAAATTACTTCATTTACTGGCAGCAAGACTTGTCTATGCAAAGTATTGGGAAAAAAATGGAGACAGTCCACAATGTTCAATGAGGCAGACAGACTTGATATGAAAAACCAAAGCTGGGGAAGGTTTGGCCTGGAAGGTGCAAGCAGTTCCTAGTATGGTGAGGGAGCCCGTCCCAGGAGTTTCCTGAGATTTCCTCTCCACGAAAGCCCTGCACCAGAAAACAATTTATAACAAATTTGTGGGCCATTTTCACTCCCCCAAACTGCTGGAAAATATAGCAAACCACTGCCTGTGGAATGGAGCTTTACCTATATTCTCCAAAACCTTCACCTGCCCCAAGAGGAACAAATAGTCTTTTATTTGGTGCCAAAATTTGACTGAAAACAAGTGAGTATGGTATAGGATATAGAAATTCCAAGGATATAGAAACTGAACACACACACATACACACACATACGCACAATCTGTTGCCCGTCCATGCTTTAGGATCTTTCTTTTGTGACTCTGCCTTCCCACTTTTTCCTCCTTTATTGACAGCTAATTGTAGGGTCACTGAAACCTGCAATAAAAGGGTGCAACATTTGGTGTTTTCCCATATGAAACATTAAAACAGAGAGATAGGAAGAGGTGGATAAAAATGGGGCTGATGTCTTCACAGTCATAGCATGAAGTTTTGGCAAGAAAGTATTGCGTGGTTGTTAGGCGTCCAAATAGGTCTAAGAAGTGGGACAGAATCAGTGTCATCATAGCTGAATATGGATATGCATCTCATTGGGAAAGATATGGATATGCATCTCATTGGGAAAGAGGTACCCACTTCAAAATGAATACAAACATGAATATAAATAGCCTGGATCCTTGTTATCTAGATTTGGCTCTGAGACAATGAATGAAAGGCAAATTGTAAAGTCAGCACAGTTTCTGACATTGCATAACATTGCAGAACATCATTCCTGATCACAGCTTTTTATTATTATTATTATTTTTATTAAAAATTTTATAAAACTAAAAGTTTATATATATCACATATCGTTTACCTTATTTCATATTGCACATCATTGTTACATAGATTTTCTGTTAAGTTTTAATACTTTCTGTACATTATTGAATATTCCATAATATTTTATTTAATCAATCCCTCTTTCCCCTGCTCTCTATCCTATCCCCCCATCTTTAACAACACATTTTATATTAACAATATTTTTTCCTATCAGTTTTTCCCTCTCCCTTCTCTTCTCTTTCTATATTTACTTCCCCTTCCCTCCCCAACCTTCCTTTCCTTATTACGCGTTTTCTCCCCTCCAATCTCTTTTTTTCCCTTGTTCTAAACCTGCTTATTGTGAAATCTCTTTTTGTTATTATATTCTA
This sequence comes from Iguana delicatissima, assembly GCA_948472985.1. Classification (NCBI taxonomy): domain Eukaryota; kingdom Metazoa; phylum Chordata; class Lepidosauria; order Squamata; family Iguanidae; genus Iguana; species Iguana delicatissima. The sequence goes on along the minus strand of CAOKZL010001451.1, from coordinate 1,472 downwards.
CCTTAATTTTCTTACTCAGTCTATATTCCCTCCTTAATATAAGTGTTACCCTTTCACTCCTTTCTTCCATTCTATGCCTTCCTCTCACTTCTCCTTCACCCATCTATTTCTTTCCATTGCTTTTCAAATTGTTGAATTGAATTACCTTTCAGCATGTTGGAAAATTTTTCCATTTCAATGATATCCATCACTTTTATTTTCCATTCTTCTTGGGAGGGTTCTATTCCTTCCTTCCAGTGCGTTGCGTAGTTCAATCTTGCTGCTATTAAATTTAATAATATTTTCTTTTTTGTCCTTATTTGACTATTCTTTTTAATCATGTTTAATAAATATGTTTCTGGAGTCATCTTGAATTTCATATCCAACAGCTTAGTAATACTATCGTGGATCTTTTTCCAATATTTTTTTGCTAGAGGGCATAACCACCATGTATGAAAATATGTATGTATGTATGAAAATAAGTTCCTGTTGTTTTTCCACATTTCCAATATTGACCATTCCCCTTTCGTGTTATCTTTATTAATTTCTGAGGGGCCATATACCACCGATACATTGACTTATAAAAATTTTCTCTTAAACTCAGGTTTTGAGTAAACTTTATGTCTCCACTCCAAACTCTTTCCCATTTTTCCAACTCTATATTGTGACCAATGTTTTGCACGCATTTTACCATATAATCCTTGATCCTTTCCTACTCTAATTCTCTTTCCAATTCTCTTTCTATTGTGAGGAATTGAGGGGGTTCCTGCTGATCAACGTTCAGCCAAAAGGACCGTTTGTGAGTATGTCTTGTATGAATGAGTGTGTGAAAGAGAGCTCTCTTGATACTTATGTGATTTTGTATTCTATGCCTTAATAAATGTTACATGCAAGGTGTTTAAACCCAGATCCGGTTTCCCATGTGTCTCTATTGAAAATCCTATAGTCTGGGGTGGCTGGATTTCTCTCTGGATCAAAAGAGAGTACCTATGATCTCGGTACATGACAAATTGGCGTAGTCGGTAGGATCCAGGGGAATTTCAGTTTCACCTTGGTGAAGGATGAATCAGTGAGACACTGGGAATTGAATAGGATTGTATTTGGAAAAGATTTGATTTGAATGGGAGTTGCACAGGATTGGAATTGAATAGGATTTAGAAACCAAGCTTGGTCCCTCCTGAACCTTTTAGCTCGTCCGAGTGTGCTACTGTCCCTAACACGATACTCTAATATTGAGGGGATTTATGTGAGTCCTCATATTGAAGGGTGGCCTTCAATATTGAAGAGACCATTATTAATAATATTAGGGTGAGGACTAGAGGAGCGCTTCGGCGAGGTTAAGGTAGGAGAGTGAAAAACCAGAGGGACGCCTCTGATTAACTGATTTTTTTTTTTTTGAATAATTGCTTGTGAAAGGTCAAAAGGAAATATAGCTCTTTTTGCAAAAGGAAAGAATGGAAACGGAAACGGGGAGGGAGATGGACTCGTTTCGG